>VDFB02000017.1:148583287-148608350 GCA_007258455.2 Sequoia sempervirens | reverse complement strand
TGAGTCCCATTTGGTGTATTTTTAAGGTTCTCAGCGGGAAAAGTGGGTTTTTAATTCAAATTTCTTCCATGTTGATGACCTTGGGGATCAAATTAATAGTCATTTGATTGGATTGCCTATATAAACAAGCTTCCAAATCATTATTTCATCATACCTTCATTTCATCAAGTCAAGCATTCAAGAGTTAAGCATTCCAAGTCTTTACAAGATCATCAAGATAGCTTTCAAGATCATTTCTAAGCCATTCAAGGGCAAAATTCTTCATCAATTATTGCAACAATTCAAGATCCATCAACATGTCAAGCATATCAAGCATCAAGCATATTATTGAGCTAGTGTTGTGATGTAGCATCGAAGATCCAAGATCAAACATTGTTCTACTCCTATTGTCAAGATCAAGATCTACATCCTTCATGGTCATTTCATGCTGGGTTTCAGATTTACAAGACATCATTCAAGGTATCATTGTTCATGTTTCATATCCTATGTTTCATGTCTCATGTCCTTGTTTCATTTTTTCATCATTTGGTTTAATTACCTAAAAGGGGTTTGACCAAGGCAAACCCCTATTCGCTAATAATCAACAAGTTTCTCTATCTCTTTGTCTGTTTATAGATCTAGGTGATTTGAAGACTTCAAGATCACTAAAGATTAGGTTACAAGCTTGTTGGAGTTGTCTCCCCATTTGCAAGGTCATAATCTTCACAAAAAGTCACTTACAACCCTGGAAATCAAAGTTTCAGATCCATAAACCTAGAGGAGCAGATTGAGCAGACTGAGAAGAGAAAATTCTAACTTTGAATTTCTAGAAAATCCAAACTAGACTCATTCACGACAAGTGGCAAATGAGTCCCACTGTAGGTTTTTTTTAGATATATTTGTAGATTTGGATACACATTTTCCTGAAACCCGCTCCTATGCAAAAATCCAGAACTGGGACTAATTCGCCAAGAACAACGAATGAGTCCCAATAAGTAAAAAAATTAGGTTTTTAAAAATTTCAAAGCTATTTCTTGTCATCATCAATTTTTCAAGTGCATACTTTTTGTTTTGCAGTTTTCTATGTTGTTTCATTCACTTTTCTAGGTCATTTAGAGTTAGTTTGTATTCAACTAGGGTTTTTCATTTCATCTTGCATATCATTGTCTTTTCCAAGTGTGAACTTGGTAGTGAACCCCTCATCTAGTCTAAGTAATTAATCTCTACACATCTCTTAAGATACCCTATTGTCATATCTCTTCCTTCATTCTTCATTAGGTTGAGGTCTCTAGGGAATCGTTGAACGTTAGTTGGAGAAAAGTGATGTTCTATCTCTTAAACAATAAAGCATCCATTTTTAAACTAATCAATCCCATCTGGTTCAGTGCTCAACAAATTAGCCAAAGAGCCTATCATTTCCCAATGGCCTTTGTCCTCCACCTCCCTCGGTTAAGGAATTTTCTATGGAAACACCTTATTCTCTAGAATATGAATCCTCTCTTTAGTGGTAACTAATTAACCTAAGAGCCATTTAAAGATGTCATTTTGGACATTAAGCATCTCCAAAATTTCATTAATTTTTGTACAAAGGGGGTCACTAGGAACACAAGTGTCAAAAGAAACTCTGGGTTTACCATGAGTCCCCTTCAAATTGATGTAGAAATTAGGGGACTTTTGGTGGAAGGGTTAATAAGAGGGGGTGTTGGGGACGTCAGAGACCTCTGCATGAGTAGGGGATTGTGTGGGGGAATTAGAAAGGGTGGGATTCCACAACTATTCATCTGAGTTGTCTGACTCACCGGACCTAGAAATAGAAATAGGCATGGGCTCATATAGGGGAGCAACTTTTATGGGGTTTGGAGAGGTTTCCTTAATAGTAGGGGCTTTACCATGAGTTTGTGTGAAATGGCAAGTAGTAGGAGTGGTTTCTTCCAAAGTAATGTAGGGATTGGGGTCTGTCATGGGGTCACAAATCACTAGGGTGATATTTTTTACAATGGTAGGGGAGGGTAACATAGTGGCCTGGTATTGGAAAAGAAAAAATTATGAGGCCTTGGTGAATGGCTAAATTTCTACTTTTACCTTGGAAATTTTTAACAATTTTTTCCAAAGAGGACAAAATTCAAAATGGAAAGTTCATTTTTATTTTATACCGAAGGTGGTTAAGCATAGGAAAAAAGTGAGCATGAAAGAAATAGAACTGACCTTCCAACATAACATACCTCATAAGGACTTTAGCCACCTTACTCCAAATGCTAGGAAGATCAACACGATTGAAGCCATTTTGGAGTTTGTTCACTTTTTCACCCTCGTTCAAAAAATGGTCCATATCTTTCTAATAGCTAGCCTTGGGATTACGAGGGATGTAAATACCCTCTAGTAAAAGCCTCGTCACTTCCACAATAAGCTCAGTCATCACTATGAAGGAATTGTTGGCTTTCAGTTGTTTATTGTGGTTGTTTGTCCTTGATGTCAAATCTAATTGGTGATTGGTATTATGATACTTGGTGCATTGATTATCATTGTATTCAGTTTGGCATATTCAGTATTTTTTGGACAATGCTTTGGATTAGTGCATTTGGGTGCATTTAGTTCTCATTGTGGACAGTGATTTATACTTTCAATTTTGTGATACTGATCTTGGTGAATTCCTTGGTATCTCAGATGATAATCAATCAGAGGTCTTGTTCTTGGTATTCATGTTTAAGGCGATTCAGGATTTTGGTTCATGGCATGCTCTTTCAGTTTTAGTTCTTTACTTGGTGGTACTAACTTTTGACATGGTGTTCTTTATGTTAGGATAAGCATAAGCTTTAGATATATGTCTTTGCTTCATGATAACCACATGTATATTCAACATGTTTAAGTCATTGGGACATACTCATACTGGCAGATTCATTTTAGTGAGATATCATTTGATTCATGGAATCATAAATCATACTAGTGGCAAGGTATAGGACAACATCATAGTTGTGAGTATTAGCTTCATAAAGGTAATGCTTATGGCAATGATCTTGGCTTGGCATCTATATTGTCTTGGCATATTTCTATCTTCATGGTATCAATGGTTGTGACTTGTTGATTGATAAATATGGCATATTTTTTGTGATCACCATCTTATATGATATTGAGGCTATGAATATTTTATTATTAAATCCTTTATAATAAAAAGACTTGGGCTTACCATATGACATATAGTTCATATGAATTTTTATTGGTATCAGCCTTGATTAAAGTTTGGAGTCATATAATATATGATTGTCGGCCTTTTTCGATGATCTAAGTCTTTATAAAAAGACCATCGGGCTAAATAATTTTCTTGACAACAATGAGTCGGGTCATGTGTACTTAATGTGGCATTGACTTTGTTTCACATGATTCTTATGTGGCATTTGCACTTAATGATGTATCAATCAAAAAGCATTATGAAGACAGGAAGTCGACATTTCATATGCAATATTTAAAAGTGATTATGATTATCGACCTCCATAGTATAATGTTTGTTTGCAGACTTCAAATATATTATGATGTTTTGTTAAATTATTAGTCTTTGGACTTCAAAGCTCATTTGAATTTGAAATCATTATGCACTTGAGTTTAGGGAAAAATGAGTTTGTAATTATCATTTTGTTCTTAGGGTTTGAAATCCCAAATTGTTGCCACCATTGGAATATTGTAGACCTATTTCTTTGGTTAGCCGACATTGAAAATTGTTAGTTTGAGTTTCAAAATAGTGTGAAGAGCTAGATTTACAGTATAAAGGAAGTGAGAAAGAATGGTGTCACTAGTCAATGAAGTATGCAGCTGGGAAATTATGGCTAAACGATTTATTTGGTTATTGTTTGGTTTTTATCCTTTGTGAATCAGGTAACACAATACTAGGTTAGTTACTCATTCAGTTTCTTTCATTATTTTGGTTTCCAGGTTTTTGTTAATGTGGGTTTTATTAAAGAGGAGTTTAATGATGTGGATTTTGTGAATAATTTGTTTAAAGAGGTTGGTTAACAATCAGGATTTCATTTATACAATGGCATTTTATCGACATATTATTGATTTTTTTATGGTTATTCAAAAACCCTTCATGGGTATCATGATTAAATAACATTGTTTTACCAGCTTGTAAAACCTCAGTTATTGAATATGGGTTTTTTTGACAAGGATGGATAACTATTGTAAAACATATATATATACCTGGCATAAACACATGACAAAGTGATGACATGAAATAGTCTAAACAGAGTATTGTTCATTGTAATATCATTTTGTAAAGAAGTGGGCTCATATTGTTTTCATCTCTAGTTGTATTACAAAGATTATTTTGAGTTGGGAATTATTGCAAAATCATTTTGTATCCTATTGTAATTTTGTAACTGTAGATAATCATTGTAGTTATAAGGTTCTAATAGGTTGCAATACCTTGAGTTTTTGATGAAGTTGGTGCTTCAGAAAAGTTATGGGAGTTGGTGCTCCACATTATAACAGAGTTGGTTCTCTTTTGAATGAATAAAAGGATCAATTTGTGAGTGGTTTTTTATACCTCTAGAGGGTTTTTCCACTCAATAAATCTTTGTGTTATGTGATGTGCTTTTGTCTCTCATTATGTTTCATGTTAGTGTGCTCATTCAGTTGGTCAGTGCTCTAATACTTTAAGTTTGTTCAAAAGATTAATGTCAATTTGTTTAAGTCTGTATACAAAGTAATGTGTCCAAATTTGGTCATTAAAATATTTCTTTAAAGAAAGTTAAAATATGCATTAAGTAAAGTTGAAGTTATATTTCAAAATGCATTAATAAGGTTGTTCATAATTTGATAGAACAATACTATGTGGTGCTTTTAACATGAGTTGATTCTCTTGCATATCTTTCTGTAAAGTTTAAGTGTTCATGTGTTTCGTTATATCTTCCACATCGTTTCAAGGTCAAAAATTTAAAATTGTTCTTTCAAAGTCAAAAGTTAAAAATTGTATCACTATGATTCACCCCTCCTCTCTCAGAGTGAATCTACTTCCAACAGGAATACCCATTAACAATCACATTGCCATCCACTAGGGAGGTAGCAAATTCCATAGAGATCTTGGGGTCATGCCCCAACATTCCTTCCACATAAGAGGCTAGCTTTCCCCATTACAAGATAGGCCAAACCTCCTTGTCTTGTTTCCACATTTCATAGCTAGTAGGTTCCTCCTACACCAACTCACCTCCCATAGTAGAATTTGAAAAATATAAAGCTAGAGAATACAATTTGTAGAACTACCAATAAAAATACTAGAGCCACATGTAAATGAGTTTATGAAAAGAAAAGGAATTAATTTTCCATAAGTGAAACTCGTGGAAAATCTGCAAGAGAGCTGATAGTGGATCCAACTCAATCTCAATTTGGTAATAATTTGGCATCATGATACATTAATTCACACACATGCCTGGGGATTTGCAAAATCTTATCCCATATTACTAAATTTGGTGTGAAGGCACCAATGTTGAAGAGCTAAGCCAATATAAATTTTGTGCCTAAAATTAAATTTTGAAGAACTAAGCCAATATAATTTTTCAAAATATTTCTAAAAATAAGTATATTTTTTGCCAATATAATTTTTCAAAAGATTTCTAAAAATAAGTATATTTTTTAAAAACTCTTAATATTTTGGCTTGTAGAGCAATTTAGTGGATAATAGAAAAAATCAAATAACTTCCACAAAAATTATCATAAACCTATAATTTTTTAACTAAGTTTTTATATAGTGTACCTAGAAACCCAAAAAATATTAAGTCTAAATTTAAAATTATTTTAAGGTTATGGTAGAAAAAATATTGGCCCAAATTGTAGCTTTGATACCACTTGTTATGATATTTCTTGGAAATAAACACAAAAATCATTAATGTAGTGGACCAATTTGAGGGGTTGACCTCCAATAATTAGATAATAATAAATTAATTCAATATTTGATGATATGATGATATGTTGAGTGAGTTATCTTCCTTATTAATAAGGATAACTATATAGGGACACACCCCTTTATTCTAGTTAAGAATGGTTAAGGTATTAACTAAGAATCATACTATGGTTAAGCATTCCACAAGTGATTATCCTTATTGTACATAGGAATATATATTATATATATACTTAATAATATATGATATTAGGGTCATAACATAGACCTATACCAAAATATACATGCTTAACCCCAAAAATGATATGCATTAAAAGTAATAAATATAAAAACAAAGCTTATATGGTCGGTTTACATTCCTTCCACACAATACATTTAAAAATAAATACACTTATAAATGAGGATTCAAATATCCTAAATTAGAAATGTTACAACTTGATATCCTAAAATATAATAAATGATGATATGAGGCCTTCCATCTTATCTAAAATTCACTACTATTCCAATAGATCCACTAGTTTCCAAGATGGTCATTTTATGCCACCCAACCACATGGTACTCATAGGTCCACCCCATTGTGCTAGGAAATAGTCACATGGGAAATAAACATAATTACAAAAATAGTGGAATAACTTGGCTTACATACACAAAACGAACTAGACATATAAATGTGCATGAGAAAATAAATAAGAATGGTTTCATCCAATCACAAAAATGGCTAGAGATGGATCTCATGTTAGATACAACTCCCAATGATAGCAAGGAAATTGATCGTAAAGGAACGTGAGGAGTGTCATTGCAATAGCATGAAGGGCTAAATTTCTAGGTTTGAGCATGTATGATTACCTTAAGATGAGGGGAGTATCCAAGTGACATTCACCACTCTATCCCAAGTGTTGCATGTCCTTGACTGATCATACTAAGCCTACACAAGTTCTCTATGCATACCATTGGTTAATAACTCTACACCTATCATAACCTCATAATTATTCCTAGATTTAAGATATTTCTAGAGCCACTCCTTCCTACTCCATGACTCAAACCTATGTTTCTCAAACTTCAAATAGTCATTTAGGAATTACATATAAAAAATAACAAAAAGCCACCAATTTCTCCATTGTTGAATGCTTAAAATTTAAAATTTTCATAAATTTATGTTTTTGAACAAACTAAACATACACTTTTAGCCCAAATATGCAAAACAACATTTCTTGGAAAATAATTTAACATTTTTTATTTTTTTTATTTTTACTATAACCATAGCATAAAATTAAATATTTCTAGTATTTCAAACATATAATTTAACCTAATGCTAATGCAAGAAATTCATTCTATTTAATTGAAGGATATGCTACCAACAATGTGATCTTAACACACATGAAATGAGAGAACACCTAAAACAAAGATAATAACATGAAATATTGTCTACTTGAAGCCCATTGAATACCAAATTCTTTAAATAGTTCCAAATTGGAGAAGTAATCCAAATGAAGATCAATCACACCATTAATGTTTTCCCTTGCAACCCAAATTCCATAGATAAGAAGACAACAACCCAGCTGATTTTCACTAAAATCTCATTATTGTTTCATCCTAATTTCATTCTTATTATTTTATTATTATTCTTTCTAATTTTATGCTCTTATTATTTTCCATATTTCATTTTAACAGGCAACATTAATATGGCTTGACTAAATGCTATAAATCATTTCCTTAATTTTTGGAATAAATGAATAATTAAATTAAATTTATAACAAGCCTATTTAACTAATTAAAATAATTACATATATAATTTAAATATTATTTAAAAGTAATACTAGTAATTTGAAATTTTCGTTTTAATTTCTTGATTTTCAAATGCATCATAAAATGTTACCATACAAGATTCATTCATGAAATAGAAAAAAATACAATAATTAGATGCATAATCATGACTAAATCATACACATTTATGGTTCAACCATAACACAAACAAACTCCAAGATCACTGTCAATTCAAATCCAGGTTTACAAAAGTTTCATATGATACATATTATACTCAATTAAGGTACTATGGGGGTTAGAAAATACATTAAGCCCAATGTGACATCTGTAATATAACCATCATTGAGGAAATAATGCAAACCTACATAATGACATAAGAGAACAACCTTACATACTTGCACACTCTGTTAGCAAATGTATTACATTGTAGCATTGCTATCGTTGCTATGGAGGTAGTTATGGTTGCTAACAGTTGCTTCAACCATTCATTATGCTTCATTATATATGTTGTATTCCTTCCCATTGTTAATACAACGAAGGTTTATATTTGATCCCACGTATTTTCTAACATTTGGTATCAAAGCGATAATTTTCTTGTGTGTCAAAACATGCTAGTTATGAGCCTATGAAATGATGACATGAAATTTTGCAAGAGGTATGGTGAAGTAATGTGTGTTTAATAGTGTTGGTGGAGTCAGAGATATTGCTCTATTGAATTTCCTATATTCTACACAGTAGGAGGCCAAGGATTGTGCTAGAAACTCAGTGGAAGGACCAGTGGAGGGAGTAAAGAGCATAACATTTTGTTGGAACATTCTATTCCATTTTGAACTGTTGGCACATTCTGTTATGTTTTGAAGGATCTATAATGAAGAAGGTTTGTAAATATTCATGATGTTGCGAATGTCTTGTGCCTGTGCATCACCCATGAATATTGGCATTGGAATTTGAAGAAGAATGTATCTATTGACATCTATGTTGGAATACATTTGTGTTGGAGTATGAATGCAACAAGGATAGGGAAGTCGTTTGAATAATCATTTATATCATGAATACTGTGGATTTCATGCATATAAGGTTTATAGGTAAAGTTTACTTTTGGTAGTTTGTTAAGGTAGATTGATTGGCCAAATGTAGAAGATTTATCTCAATGAAGTCTATATGTGAGTTGGTGAAATTTATGGAACTTTAAGTGATGAATTCAAACTTGATTATGCCTCTTAATAGTGTTTTTATGAATTTTTGTGTGGAATGATAAGTTTAATGTCATGTATGCCAAGTGATCCTTTATGCATTGGTATGGGTAAAAGCAAGAAGTTGGGTCCATGCAGAGGGGAAGTTTTGGCCAAAAAAAATCTTGCAAGAAATGCGTACACATTTTTAAAAAATGCATGTGTTATGCTTTGAATACCCGAGCCTAAAAAAATGTGTATGTGTTATGTTTCAGGTATGCACTAAAAAATGTGTATGCATTATATAATGTGTACGCGTTTTATAACACCTATGAGTCATTTATTTAAAAAATTAAGTACCTTTTAGAAATGCATATGTGTTATAACGCGTACACATTTTATAACAAGTACAAGTTATAATGCATACATGTTTTTTAACGCGTACACATTATAGTACATACACATTTTGTAATGTGTACGAGTTATAACGCATACACATTTTATAACGTGTATGTGTTTCTAAAAGGTATTTAATTTTTTTAATAAACAAGCATAAAACAAGTATGTATTTCTAAAAGGTTTTTTATTTTTTTCAACAAACAAGCAAATAAAGAACATGTGTACATTTTTAAAAGGTATTTAATTTTTTAAATAAACGAGCAAATAAAGGTGTATTTGTTTCATAACGCATATGCGTTTTTAAATTTTTGAATTCCCAAACCACATGCTGCCTTAGTTTTAGGCTTGGGAAAGGCTTGGCAACCCCATCCTTAGCCTTTGAATTGCAACTAGAAACCTAAGGCAGGTTCAAGAGAAATGTCCAACTTTGGCAATATAGCTGATGGACTTTTTTTTTAATTAATCTATGAAGTTAAAACCCATTATAGAGCATGATGTATAGTTTTGAAATATACATATATTTTTAATATTGGATTTTTTTTTAAAAATTAATTAATTTCTAAGAAAACCAATCCATAAACTTGAAATATCAAGCTTTTCTTATTTTTTAATAACTTTTTTTTGGTTTTGTTTTGCAAAAAAAATTATATGACATCAATCTTTAGACAATTCTCTACACAATGGAAAAAAAAATAGCTTAGGTCCAATTATGTGGTTTGTACACATTTTTTAAAACAACAAATAGGGCCAATAAAATTCAATATAAAAAAAATATTCAAAAAAAAATTACAAAAAATATCCTCATCAATATTTATGTTGTTACATATCTTTCCCCAAAAGGAGTTAGGAAAATACTTTTATTTAGGTCAAAAAGTGGTGTCCATACACGTGCATTGTATGGTAAAAAAATGACTTTTAAAAAGTGGTTTTTATACATGCTTATCAAAATTATATTTCTATCATTTGGGTATTTGAATAAATTACATATTTGGAAACTAGATTCAAAATACTAAATTTTATATTACGGATTCTCTTAAAGATTCATTGTGTAAGTGCTTCAAAATTTTAGTTCAAGTGTGAGAAATTCTAAAAAATAGCAAAAACATTTCCACTTTTTCAGCTTTTTGTGGACCCAACTTCTTGCATCAGCCTGTATGTTGGTGATGATATGGAAGGACGGTTATCCAGAGGGAAAGAGGATGAGAACCCATCAATTATTCATTTTCCATATATGAGGATTTTTGAATGGTTACTTGGTCATTTGAATGCATCTCTTATTAGTGGTAACTTGGAGGTAAGTTACTTTGCAAGAGAAGATGATACTCAAATTACTTTTATGAATATTGTAGGATGTAAAGTAATTCATATACTTTCCTAAGATGTACCAGTCAAGTAATTTTTCTTCTTACTATTGACTCTTGGGAAAGTGCACTTCAAAATATTAAAACAATTGTTGAGTATCTTGTAGATGACTTTATCAAATTTATCAATGAGTCTTCAAATAGTTATGCTTAGACTTTTGAGGCCATATTTTCTATTATTGGTGAAACCTCCAAAGAATTCTCTAAGATATTAAATGGATAAAGTGTAACAAGTTCAAATTGGAGGTTGGTGGGACTAAAGGATGGAAGAATTTCCATCATCTCAAGTTAGCTTCTCACTTTGAGATGATGCTTTGCATGAGAAGCATTTTTGGTTTTAGTTTCTTGTTTTTCCTTATTGTTGTTGAAAAGTTTGAAGAATGCATATATTATGAAGTTTGATTTTTGGAGACAAGTATGGGGTTTTGTGTAGAGCTCAATATGGATGGTTTTCCAATGAGTACTTGAG
Organism: Sequoia sempervirens; assembly: GCA_007258455.2. Taxonomy (NCBI): domain Eukaryota; kingdom Viridiplantae; phylum Streptophyta; class Pinopsida; order Cupressales; family Cupressaceae; genus Sequoia; species Sequoia sempervirens. The sequence goes on along the minus strand of VDFB02000017.1, from coordinate 148,597,319 downwards.
GCTATGATCAAGAATTATACTCTTCTGAGGGTCATATGACAACTTGATGAAGCCAAGTGTTTGGAGAGCTCAATACAGATTGTTGTTGAATAATTCAAGAATCTGTGATTCAAGAGTTCATGGGAGGAAGAACTCAGGAATTTAGCTAGGGGATACACCTTTTTGAGGGTCATGAGATAGCTTTATGGAGCTCCACCTAATTCAGGATTTCTTTCTTCAAGGAAGATCTTCACAAATATGCATACATATTTTGTAATCAGTAAGTTTTGTCATGTAAGCCTTAAGGGGGCGTCCCTAAGCAAAGTGAATAAGATCTTTTAGGGGATACACTTATAGGAACAATGTAATAAGGGGGGAATGTTAGCATATGTATTACATTGTAATGTTGCTATCATTGCTATGGAGGTAGTTACGGTTGCTAATAGTTGCATCAACTGTTCATTATGCTTCATTATATATGTTGTATTCCTGCCCATTGTTAATGCAATGAAGGTTTATATTTGATCCTGCGTATTTTTCAACACACTCAATTCATACATCAAGAATACTTGTGCATTTATATAATAGCCAAAAAATGTAAGCTAAAGCAATGAGGTACATCACATAAATCATATAAAAATAACTAGATGGCTTGAAACAAAATGATCAAGAGTAAATGTCAAAGGCATTAAAATTCTCATATAAAATTGCTTCTAGAATGCTAACTTATAGACCAATGAACAAGATGAGAAACCCCAAATGATTTCCAAAGCCATGTTACAAAACCCCAAAATGTGATGCTCAACTTGGACATAATTTCTAATACCAACCATGAATATTGCATGTCACTTGCTAAAATACTAATTCAATAAATCATTTGTAACTCATGATTTGATCCACTAAACATGGGTTCCTAGCTTGTCACAATTTTCTATCTCAAAATAGGCACCATATGATAAATAATAAATATTGTCAAGATTTCAAAAATAACTCCCTTATTCTTAGCTATTCTATATTATAATATTGTAGACATGCATATAATCTTAATCAACATCATGCACCTAATTCTAATTAATTATCATCAAATTTCTCCTATTAATCAAATAAAGCAGTTTATTAGATTAATTCACTAATGTCCATCATGTTTAATTAAATAAATCAATTTGTTTAATTAAATCTCCAAAGTCCTCTTATTTGATTAAATAAGTCAAATGATTTAAGTCAAATATCATAAACCCACTCAAAGTTATTAATTCTAAATTAATTAACTTTAATCCTAATTACCCATTCTCTAGCTTTTGACTCAACCTTGGTCAAACCCAACCCCTGATTAACTAACCCACTTGCACATAAAAATCAATTCTTTTAATTAACTAATTAGCTCATTTATCCTCTCAAAAGCATATTCTAAGGAATATTATTTCATTGACTCCCTTTATTTGACTTTCTTACCCAAATAATTTCCGTCCAAAACATCTCGACCACATGCATTTCATGCCTTTTACATCTAAACCACATGCAAAATATGTTCAATCCTCACCCATTAGCATTGAGATAAGTGTCCCAATCTCATTGGCTCTCTTTTAGTCTCACATTTCTCCCATCTGTCCATTCTTCAATCCTTCAACCTATAAATAGAAGCCACTTCTACTTGAAATACATCCACAATCTTATGCATTTGCACTATAGGCACATTTCATCTTGCATTGTATCACACTTTGTTTATTATCATTGGAAGATTATCAACGGGGTGGGAAAGGGCATCCTTTTCACATCAAAGAAGCACGCTCCCACTATGGGATAGGTTTGCACATGTTTTTATATGTTTTTTTTTTACTTCTTTGATATTTAGTGTTTTGTTTGGCATATTTAGCATAATTCAATATCTCATTGGGAGGCTTATATTTTCTTTGATTAAAATGGATTAATATGATAAAAAAATTTCTTGAGAAAATGTAGGAAAAAAGCTTCTACAAATATGTTGTCATAACTTGTCATAGAATCCCACAAAAGAAGGGTGCTCCAAACCTATTATATTTATCAGCCTTATGTCAACTTACAAATTATCAGAAAAACATCAACACATGAAAGTAGATTCCTAATACAAAAACTAATGCCCCCATTTGATGTGAAGCACACATACTTAATAAAATACAATTAAAATTTTCGAGCTACCTGACATTCTCTAGGCCTTTTCTCATCACTATGAGGAAGTTTTCACTACTCAATAGTATACACTTGAGCTACAACAAGCCCTTTAGGATTGCCTTGTTGTAGTACCAAATAGGTTATCTTCATCTCAGAGAACTTTTTGTGACCAATTACTGACAATTTAAGACCTCAAGGAAGCCATTCATTCCATGGCTAATGACAAGTTCCTAGGGATTGATGGTTTCCCTTGTGCATTTTACAAGGCCTTTTAGGACTGTTTGGGAACAATTTGCATAAAGTCTATCTCAAGAATTTTCATTCTAAATCACTGGGTAAATTAATAAACAAAGGAAATATTAAATTCATACCTAAGGTTATAGATCCTGAGGATATCTGCAACTAGTTTCCTATCATGCTCCTTAATTTTTCTTACAAAATCATTGCCAAAGCTCTAGCTCTGAAGATCCACCATCTTTTGCCTTAGATTATGCACCCAAAGCAAATTAGATTTATCAAATCTAGATTTATCCTGGAAAAAATCATTGCTATGTGGGAAGGCATGGAGTGGGCTACACACTTAGACCAGAAAGCTATCTTTCTCAAAATAGACTTTGTTAAAGCTTATGACCACATTGAATGGCCTTTTATTCTGGCTATGTTGCAAGTCTTGGGGTTTGGGCTATTTTCATTTAGGTTGTCCAAATGCCATTCTCAGATGCTTCCACTTGTATCACCATTAATGGTCACCAATCTCTTGCCTTTGGGCTTTTCCACTCTATTCAAAAAGGATGTTCACTTGCTCCTTCTCTTTATGTGTTTGTTGTCAAAGGATTTGGCTATCTCTTGGCCAATGTAGTTTCTCAATAGCATGTAAAAGGAATTTTTTTCCTACTCTAAGGCTCAACTAGTTAATGGCCATTTTGCTAATGACTCTTTCCTCACTCTCCTAGAGGAAGAGGATAATATTAAGGCGACTCTTGAATGTCTTAACATTTTTTTTCCTTATGTCTAGTTCCTCCATTCAGTGGCACAAAAATTTGTGCTACAGATAGTCTATATTCTCCACTCCTCACTGACTTCAACAGTGCAGTTGGAAATGGATTGAGCCAAGGGAAATATTTTATTTCTTTGGCATTCCCTTTACCTTCTAGGCCTCTTCGACTGAGTTGTGGCAAGTTGTTCTCTCCAGAATTGAGTAGAAGCTTGCATACTAAATTACTAAACCTCTCTCTTTGGTAGGGAAATTCTAGGTGTGCTCCAAGATTTTAGCTACCACACATGTCTACTACTCCTCTTGCTGGGCCCCTTCGAAAGCCACCTGTGGAAAACTTGAAAAGTTGCTCTGAGACTTTCTTTGGGCCTCTACGGAGACCCACAGAGGGTTTCACTGAGTTGCTTGGGAATTTTACTACCTTCCCAGAGATTTTGGAGGACTTGGGTTACTCTCCACTCAACGACAAGGGACTATGTTGTGTGTGAAATGGATAATTTGTGCTCTTACTAGAGATGAAGCCTACAAAATTCTCCTCAGGCATTGCATTCAGTTCAGTTTTCCTATCCACAGACCTGCCTAGAAGGGGATTGGTTTTTAGACCCTTCTGGTCATGAAGGACCTAGTTCAAATTGTGGGAACTTTCATGGCTAAGAGCATTTGGAGAGCCTGGGAAGTAGTTAAACCCTGGCTCTATTGGGCCATCTTTGGTTTCCGTGATGGGCTTTCACTCAATCAACAAAATGTTTGGTGGTTACCTCTCTTTGCTATTAATGGTCAACCACTGGCTAAGTCACCTTAGCTTAAGGTGTTAAGATTCCACAAGAAACCTATTCAAACTTTGCAGTAGGTGTTTCATAGACCCACAATGTGCATCATGTTGTAGGAAGATTTGTGTACCCTTTGCAGACTTCAAAACCAGAATCTTGCTACTTATGATGGTCTGGTGAATGCTATTCTTGTAGAGATGCTTCATAAGGTGGGAATTCATGGGTCCAAGCCTTAATAGAATGACTAGAAATGCTACCCAGACACCCCTTCTAGGAATTGCAATCCTAGGCTTGGTTATAGGTGACTTTCACCACATTTTCCTATGATTGAAAGTTTGAACCAGAGGTGGCTTCTTCAATCTCCTGCTCATGTCTAGAGAAAAAGACTCTGTCACTTGGTCTGCAAGTCTTGAGCCCAAACTTTCCCACTTTACTTGGTGTATTCTTTTCCAAAGTTTTCTTCTGGGTTCTCGACCTATTCACTTGGGGGTCCAAGACCCTCATTGCACTTTTTGTAGACAAGCTGAGTCTTTTAAGCATCTCTTCTAGTTTTGTAGGTCAGAGCTCAAAATTTTTGGAATTAGATTCATGACTTCTTTCAGCCTTTCAGACCAGAGCCTTTCTCTTGGCATATGGTTCTGCTAGGAGACTTGCCCAGAATTTTGGCTAAGTATACCCAACTTTGGCACACTTTCAAGGTGGAAATCCTCTTCAATATCTGGAAAGATAGAAATATCTGCATTTTTGTTAACACATAAATGGATAAAAATATTTCTTTTTATTCTAAATCTATTATTTTCTCTAATGTGCTCTCACAGATTCAAGTTTAGGACAAGGTTGTACTTGAGGTGGCTCACCTTTAAGTGTTTTTGGATCATTGGAGAAATTCCACATGTACTACTACTCGGGTTCCCACTTTGCCCACTTCCTCTCACCGTTGGTCGCTCTCTCAGGGCCAAAAATAGAGTGGATCTGCTCACCTCCACTCTCAACATCCTCTTCAATGTAGTTCCCACCCTCCTCGGTGGAATTGTTCTCCTCCTCCGCAAGCTGGCCAAGAGTGGCTTTTAGGAGGAGTTGCAGGGAGCAATGGTGGTGGGTTTGGGTGGCCCTCTAATGACACTCCTGCTACTACATCTAGTTGGCCAAATTATGGCAAAAGCTTTCTGCATCTAGCACTTGCAATCTCGCCCTGGCACGGTGATAAAGATAAAGAGAAAGAAAAAGATGTTAATGATGGTTGGGGTCCTCCTCCAGACCCCACTAATGTATGGGGGAAGCACATGGATGTTAGAGACCTTCCTGGCTCTGCTGGCACTACTTTGGCCGCTTGATGGCTATTTTATTTTATTTTATAATTGAAATGTTTATGGACTTCTGGGCTAGACCCATGTGACTCTATTTTTTTTGGTTTTCTAGGATTTTCCCATATGACTCTCAGGGTGTGCCTTCTTACCACCCACCTATTTTTTGTAAATATGTATCCTTATCTTTATTTATACTAATATAGATAGCTTCCTATTCATCAAAAACATTTAAAAGTAAATTACTAGATGAATTATAATTATTAATTAGAATAATATTTTCAATCTGTTTAAATAAATTTATTTATAAATGATATTATAATAAATTGATATGAATTGAATTTTATAAAGCATGTGAAACTATACATTTGATATGATTAAAAGTATTTTTGAAAATTAATTAATCTATTGGAAAAAATATTATATTCTAAAAATAAAATTGAATTTATTTTAATTTTAATTTTTAGTGAAGTTATAAATAAAAAATAGAGAAATATGTAATTCAACACAAACAATAAAACTAAAATATGAGTAAACAGAAATATATAGATAAAATTATTGTATATTTATATTAATTATAAATAAGCATTATGTATATTGCAATTTATTTAATTTGTGATAGTAAATTTAATGCAAGAGACAATAATCATTAACAAGTGACGCAAGCGTCGAGTTCCTGCCGAGAGGTAAAAAAACATCTAGCTATGAGTGAGAAAAAGGAATTAGATAGGAGATAGGAATATAAATGTATTAAATTTAGGTAGGAAAGTTTGAAATAATTTACAATGGTGCATTAATGTGTGCAATGTTTAGGGTCCATGGGCAACGTGGTCCCAAAATTGTATATTTGGGCACCATGTATACATGGACTTTTTAATAGATATTGCAATGAATACTTGTAATTTTATGAGTTTGTACACATTGGCAACAAGAAACATCCTTTATGATCTTATTAAGGAAGCAAAAATGTATTGTTGTTTTGTTTAAATCATTAAATGCAAGTAATCTTAAATGTTTGTAGTAATGCTTGAGTTATCTATGTATACATGCATGCATGTATACATGTATCCACGTGCACAGAATGCATAAAAGAGTGAAAAGCATTGTTGGCATCAGAACAAGTCTTAAAGCACGAGGAGACTCAAGTTGCATGTGCACAATTTTTAATTTTGATTTTTAATAAACCTTTCGGCCCATAAATTCATTAGTCATTTCAATTTGAACAAAGTCTTGATGTAGGAATATTTCAAAAGCATCAAATATCATTTGCAAAAGTTTACAAAAACATGTGTCCAAAGGCCAAAAAATATTGTATTTTTTACATGTCCCTGCATTATTGCATATAGACACATATCTATATGCATTTTCAAACAAAGTTTACCATACTTCTTTTTTTTGCTTCAATGTCTATTTCTAAATAAAATTATGTTTAGTGTGGTAGTGTAATGTGTATTTGTAAACTTTTTTAAGATGAATTAATCTTTTTTTTAATTTAATATGAAACTTAGCTCTATATAAAGCTATTGATTTTACTAGAAATAAGATTTTAATTTTGTTAATGTAATACGAAAACATATTTTTGTGTATAGAACAATGTAATTATATTACAATAAATTGTTAGATGAATCCCTAGGGAGCTATTTTTTTTTATTATAAATAAGATTTTAATCTTGTTTATGTAATACGAATATATTTTTTGTGTATATATATTAAACAAAAAATAATTTGCAAAGATACAAAGAACCTTATTACATAAGATAAAATGTAGCTACACTAAAATAGTTTATATGTCTATAGCACTTTGCATTGAGAATAAAATGCAATAATTTGATTTATTAAAATGTAAAAAGTCAAATACATATTACAATAAATTCTTCGATGAATCATTAGAAAGCTATTGATTTTGTTATAAAGAAGATCTTAATCTTGTTTACGTAATACAATTAATTTTTTTTGTGTATATATATTAAACAAAAATAATTTGCAAAGATATAAAGAGCCTTATTACCTGAGATAAAATGTAGCTACACTTAAATTATGCACATGTTTATAGCACTTTGCATTGAAATTATTGACAGAGAAACATTTGTAACAATGCTCAAGGCATCTATGTATACATGTCTACATGCACACATGTATCGATGTGCACATAATGTAGAGAAGAGTGAAAGGCATCCCCGACATTTGAACAAGTTTGAAGGCGCGATGAGACTCAACTTGCATTTGCAGTATTGAACAAAAGAAAATAGGAGAAAGAAACTACTTATTAGCAATGCATATATCAAAGGGAAGCATAGGAATAGGATCCATGTAAACATTTATACATGCATGGATGTGTACATGTGTCCATGTAATTTGGTATGTAAAGAAGAATCTATAAATGCCTGCGTGCATAAAGCTAGAAATTTTAGAAACAATTTGCATTTGCAGTATTAAATGAAAGAAAACAGGAAAGATTAATTACTTTTTAGCAATGCATATATCAAAGGAATGCATAAATATATGGATCAATGCAAACATTTAAGCATGTAACACTGTGTACATGTGCCCATGTAATTTGGTATGTAAGCAAGAATCTATATATTCCTGCGTGCATAAAGTTAGAAATGTCAAAAACAACTTGCATCTGAAAGATATACAAAAAGCATTTATGATCGAAACAAAAGAATATTACATTATTATTTTTTGAACAAGTGTATAAAGGATATCTAATGATGCATTTGAATGCATGTATACATGTAAATATTTGTTAAATGTAATGATACATTTTAGTCTCCAAGAAATTGTCATACGTGCTCTTAGTTATCTGTAATAAATAGGATGTAGAAAAAATGTTTTGAAAAGAACTCTTGAATACAATTGTATGTTATGGTAGTTATTTTGAAAGCCCTCAGTGTTTAATTGCATAACCTTGATATTTTCTTCATTTTTCCCTCTGTTCGGTATGGTGCGAATTTTGTTGTGATGGATGAAGGTATATTTGAGCTATAGATAGATAAAGGTATGTAAGGGTAATAAAGAAAAATGAACTATGTAAGTGCAACAAAGAGAGGGAATTGAGAGAATGATGAGATTGAAGTAAGGTATATGAATGGCTTATGAAAAGTATTTGATATGGGAGGCAAGGATATGCGAGCCTGGATATGAGAATGAATCGAATGGTAGGAATACTTATGCATTTGCCCGGAATGCTTTTAACTGGTAGCATCGATGAATCACATCTTTCCATTAAACATATTAATTATTTTTTGTATAGTTTGAATTTGAAAAGCTATTTGAATGCATAAATTGATTAAATAAATGTAAGCAAAGGTATAGTTTAAAAGTTGGTGGCTAGAGGTACGTAATCCATGAATGTAGATTAAATGCATTAAAATATCAGGAAAATGCGAGCACATAAATTGATTAAATAAATTTAAGTGAAGGCATAGTTTATAGAACTAGCAGGTAGACATACGTAATGCATGAATACAAATTAAATGCAATAAATGGCATATGGATCGAGGTGAAGGCACTGGAATGGCTTGGTGGCCACGTGTGGCCAGGGTACTTTGGTCATTTGATATAGAGTTAAGCTAGTTGTTATGCATCTCTATTACTTTGCGTGTGTTGTTTTTGTTGTCTGTAAGTGCATGTTCTAAGGAATGCAACAAATTGGTGTGATTGCAAGGCAAGCATATAAATGGATTTAGAAATGTATTTGATTTGAGAAGAAAGGACGTACAAGGGTAGAAATGGTAATGAATGGAATTGATAGGGTATGAAGTGATCATTTCTTCCAACAAAGGGTGGAAGAATGTCTAGGTTGTTATTGGTTATGCTTTTAAAAATCATCATAGGGCTAAGTGTCTCAATACAAGCATAGAAAAAAGACTCATGTCCCATTTCTCACTCTCCTTCGTACTGAACAAGGTGTCAAGATCCTTGAGCTTCATCGAAATGCGACAAGAGAAGAATATATATAAATATATAATGATATTTAAGGATACAAGAGTCAAAAGAGAAAACAAAGTAGAAGTTATTATGCATATACTATGAAAATAAAAAATACATGGACTTTTTTGATAGATATAGCAATGAATACTTGTATTTCTACATGTGTGTATGTATACATTTGCAGTAAGAAATGTACTTTATGATGTGATTCAGGAAGCAAAAATGTAGTATATTTTTGTTTGAATTATTAAATACAAATAATCTTAAAGATTTGTAAGAATGCTTGAGCCATCTATGTATACATGCATGCATGTATACATGTATCCATGTGCTCAAAATGCATAGAAGAGTGAAAAGCATCCTTGACATTTGAATGGGAAATTTTGAATGGAAAACACTAAAATCAATTAGAAATAGAAATTTATAATCAAAGCATTTGAAATGCATCAAAGCACAATGAGACTCAACTTGCATTTGCAGTAGCTAACGAAAGAAAATAGGGAAAATGAACTACTTATCACCAATGCATATATGGAAGGAATGCATAAATACATGGATCCATGTAAACATTAGTGCATGTATGGATGTGTACATGTGTCCGTGTAATTTGGTATGTGTACGCTCATAAAGTTAGAAATGTCAGAAACAATTTGCATTTGAAACATATACATTATTGTTTTCTAAACAAGTGTATAAAGGATATCTAATGATGCATATGAATTCATGTATACATGTAAATATTTTTTAAATCTGATGATACATTTTAGTCTCCAAGAAACTATCATACGTGCTCTTAGTTATATGTAATAAACAGGATGTACAAAAAATGTTTTGAAAAGAGCTCTTGAATACAAGTATATTTTATGATAGTTATTTTGAAAGCCCTCAGTGTTTAATTTCATAACCTTGATATTTTCTTCATCTTTTTCTTTGTTTGGTATGGTGTGAATTTTGTTGTGATGGATGAAGGTACATTTGACGTATAGATAGATAGAGATATGTGAGGGTAAAAAAGAAGAATGAGTTATGCATGTGGAACAAAGAGAGGGAATTGAGAGAATGATGAGATGCAAGTAAGGTATATGAATAAGTTATGAAAAGTATTTGATATGGGAGGCAAGGATATGCAAGAGTCGATATGAAAATGAATGGAATGTAAATGTTACGAGTTTATCATTTTTTAGTTATATGCTTAAAATTAAATGCAAGAAATAAAAATTTGAATGAGGGAGCTGGATTGAATGAAAAAGGGAATGCAAAGATTTGTGTGATCCAAGACAAGCATATAAATGGATTTTGAAATGTATTTGATTTCAAAAAAAGGAATGTGCAAGGGTAGAAATGGAAATGAATGGAATCGATAGGGTATGAAGTGATCATTTCTTCCAACAAAGGGTGGAAGAATGTCTAGTTTGTTATTGGTTATGCTTTTTAAAATCATCATAGGACTGAGTGTCTCAATACAAACACAAGAAAAAGACTCGTGTCCCATTTCTCACTCTCCTTCGTAGTGAACAAGGTTTCGAGATCCTTGAGCTTCCTTGAAATGCGACAAGAGAAGAATAGATATAAATATATATAATGATATTTAAGGATATTACCTTAGAATTTAAATTGCAATAACTTGAATATGACCTTCAAAAATATTGGAAAACCAATAAAATATTTATCAAATTAGAGAGATATGCACTTCCTAAAATGAACTCTAAAATAACATATATCATTTTTTCTTGTCATCATAGTGCCTATATTATTGTGTAATACCACTTGTAACGAATCAAATTGCACAATAAAACAATAGAGTAAGAAATATACTACAAATACTTGATAATAGTAAGTCAGTTTCAAGAGACCAAAGTTTCCAAGAAGAACACAATTCAGAATAGGATGATAATAAACTAACTACAAGCTTTTATAAACACCTTACTTATGTCTTACAAATCACCCAAGCTAATGTAGATTTAAAATATGGAAATATATGTACATTTTGTTTTTGAGCAGCGAATATCTTATATGTAACAATTGGAGTGATTAGACCGTCTCTAGTAGGAATGCAAACAGATACGTCAAGACGGATTAGCATTACCAAAAACTTGTAAAAAAAGACAAAATGAAAACAATAAATATGGTAGGTCATGAAACTGAAAAAATGCAAATGCTGATGCGTTAGAAACAATAAATGCATGGACAGAGAAATACGTAGAGCTATTCACAGATATATGCATGGATGCATCAACAAACACATGTATACACAGAAGACAGAACTACATGGACAAATAGAGAAATGAATTCATGTATACATGGATCCATGCATATTTGTATATAGATACAAATGCATATGCTACATGAAAGGATGTATTCATATACACATGGAAATATGGATGAAGGCATATATGCATATATGCATGTATGGACAATATGCATGATTGTATGTCAACATACAACTTTTGATTTTTTTATATTGGAGAATTAGCATTTATTTGTTCCTATTTATCAGAATAGCTTTATAAATCATTATTTTTATAGAAAATTAGTGAAATGCGATCGCATAGATTGATTAAATAAATTTAAGGAAAGGCATAGTTAATAAAACTGGTGAGTAGAGGTACGTAATCCATGACTGCAAATTAAATGCACTGAAATATCAGGAAAATGTGAACACATAGAGAGGTTAAAATAATTGAAGTAAATGCATTAAATGGCATCTAGGTGGTGGGGAAGGTGCTGGAATGGCTTGGTGGCCATGGGTGGCCAGTATAGGTGCACAAATGCATATGTGCATGTTTTACATGCACACATGTATAGATGGATGCACAGACACATGTATATAGATAGAGATAGATATGTTACAGAGAGAGTTGTGCAGATACATGGATGTGTAGAAATATGCATGTATACATCTGCAAATGGGCAGAGACAAAGAAATATACATAAGTGCATGAGTCCATAGATGCATATACACATGTAACCATGCAACATATCGATAGATGCATATATACATGGATGTGTGCATGTTATACATAGGTGCATATATGCATAAATTGATGTATACATGTAGTCGTAGATACATCCATACATATATAGACAGATGCACAAAGAGATGGTGAGATATATGCATAAATCGATATATGCATGATTGCATCTATGGATACACAGATACATAATAAGATGAAGAGAAAGAGATATTTATATATGCATATCCCATTGTTTGCATTTATGCCTATGAGGACAATAAACATGACTATTAACAAAATCCCTCTATGCTTTATGCTTTCATGACAACGGAAAAGCTCAAAGCAACACACTGTCGACTTATTCTTTGAAAGCATAGCTAAAGGTACATAATTCATTGATCCAAAATCAATGCATTGAATGGCATTTGACTAAAGAGGAGGTTGTTTGGATTCCTAATTAGTCTTTGAATATATAACAACTAAAAGAGAGTCATAAGTATAATTATCCTTGGCCACATTTCACATTTTCACCTTTCAATCAAAGTCAATTAACAAAATAGCAATAAGACCTAAAGAAGGTTCAAGGAGTATGCTAGTAGAAAACCATATTCTAGACAATGGCTAGAGAATGTGTTGAAATTGCTTTATAAACTTTGAAGCAAATGCATTTTTCCTTCTGTTTACTTTCATTGTACATCTTAAATGGAAGTTGGGTGTCGCATTGTTGCAATGCATTTGGATACTTTGATTATAAAATCATAGTTAAGATCATTTTAGGTGTTATCCATTCAAATCTTTCATCTGAGTCTCGGAGGCAATGTACAGCTGTCCCATAAAGAGAGCTTTGGAACAAAAGTGCTATCATAAAGGATAGAGGGGTATTGTCAAATATTGTGGTTATTGTCGTGATAGGCACACATGCAAAATATGGAAGCATAGAGAGAGCAACTGAACTCTTTTAAAATCCCATGAAACATAGTCTTTCTATGCATCCATGCATAGAGGTATGCATGTATATATGTGTACGTGTAATCATCGTACATGTTGACATAATAATTAAAACAAAGAAATAATTACAATTATCCTTGTGTACATTTGAATTGTTGATCAAAGGAAATTGACAAATTAGCACTAGGAAACCATGTGTGTGTTAATATGTTGGATAACATGTACTTGTGCATACGTGTATATGGATATGGAAACCTGAATTTGAAAATGAATGGAGTGGAAATGGTATGAATTTAACAATTTTCAGTTCTACATAAAAAATTAAATGCAAGATATAAGTAGATTATTAAATGTATTTGAAATAGGAAGAAAAGATATTGAAGCCTAGAAATGCAAATGAATGGAATAAAAAGCCTATGAAGTCATCATTTCTTTCATCATAGGGTGCAGCAATTGCCTATTTCTTACTGGTTATGCTTTGAAAAATCATCATAGGGCTAATTGTCTAGATAGATGTACAAAAGAAAAGCTCAAGGCCCATTCCTTACTCTTTGTCGTACACAACAAGGTGTTGAGATCCTTGAGTTTTTAGATCATGAAATTAGGAAAATGTGAATGGTAGTGCATATCAAGTGCACTTAGTGCTTGAGGCAATAAGAAATTGCATATCTTAGTATCTTTAGTTTTTAGATCGCATAGGTAACATGTGCCTCATAGTCATCTAGTTAGGTAATATGATCACTTTGTGCATATTGCTATTTAATTCTGGAAGTTGATGTTTCAAAAGTTATTTTATTTATTTGGAAAGTGGTATTTATCTATTTTGTTTTTTGTGTTTCAAAGTGAATGCATTAAATGGCATGCAGATTTTTCATGGAATATAGATTTAAGTGACTAGAGATGCATTGTGATTACTTTGAACATTTCAGTTCTATTATTCTATAGATTTGTGTAGTCACAGGAGATGTTGTTGCAGAGTCAAGACCCAGAAATGAGCTA
>VDFB02000017.1:148554375-148583187 GCA_007258455.2 Sequoia sempervirens | reverse complement strand
TTTGCATATCTATGCATTAGTGTAATTCTGTTATTGCAATGGTGCCATAAGCTCTTTAAGATACACTGAAGGAGAAATACAATCCAAGGTTGTTGGCATCCTAATAAAAAAGATGATGAGATACATCCAATTAATGTATGCCACAACATCTTATTCAATGAAGATGATTTGGATACAGACATTATAAATGAGAATCCTTATTGGTGTGTGAGTAATCCTCTTTTTCAAGACTTTTCAAGGAAATTGCATATGAATACTATTAGTAAACAGGTGGAATTAGATTTATTAATTGACTTTGATTGATCGGTCAAATGTGCACAAGGATAGTTATAATTATTTATGTGTTTTAATTATTATGAATGTAAATACTATTTAATAGTTACCTAGTTAATTAGATATGAAATGATAGAAGGGAAAAGAAGATTAATTAATTAAGATAATTTGATTCATTAAATAATAAGGTGAATTATCATTCAAAAGTACATAAATTAGAAGTTTGGAAAAATCCCTCTTTCCTTTATGCTTTAATGACAACAAGAAAGCTGAAAGCAATTGTGGAGTTTAGGTTTATATCTGTAAATTGCATTTGCCTGACAGTTTATAAAGCCTTCTCAACACATTGTCCACATATTCTTCCAAAGGTCCCATTATGGCACATGCTAACAACACAGTGACTCTAAAGCTTGCACTATGGAATAGTTCTGCAGTGATTGAAGATATGTAATCTTTAGAGGACTCATAAGCACCAAGTTATTGTTAAGCTCCCATATTGTACACTGGACAAAAGACAATTGTTCATCCAAGGAACCAGTCTATGAAGATTAGTGTAGGCTGAGCACTGTGAAACCCAATCTGTGTATAGACTCTAAAATGAAAGAAAACTGACGAAAATAACTATTTATTGCCTGGAGTAACTTGTCTACGAGTGTCCTTTTTGGAACCATGATGACCTTTGCCCTATCACTGTAAACTCTTTCGTAGAAAAGACATATAGACACATACATATATATACATATGTATACATATGCACAGATGCATCCATGTAGACACATATAAATGCATGTACATGGACGTAAACATACATGCATGCATACATATAGACATAGATGCATTTATACACTCATACATATATGCATAAATACATAAATGCATAGATATGTCCAGAGACATATGCATACATGCATACATGCATCTACAAATGTTTACATAGATATGCACATAGATAAATGCATATGTACATAGAGACATTCATACATATATACATGCACCGACACATCACACACAAAGTGATAGTGATAGTCCAAGTAAAGCACTATGAAACACAGCTTCATTATGAACTTCAATGTAAGGAAACTCTGAAAATTAACAAATTATCACCTCAAGTAACTCATTTCTGGATCTGGACTCTGTAACTATAACATCTCCTGCTCAATTGCTGCAAACTCTTCCTTAGAACATGCGTCTATAGAACTCAAGAACAACACACGCAAAGTAGTAGAGATGCATAGCAAGTGGCTTAACCCTATATTAAATGACCAAAGTACCCTGGGCACATGTGGCGACCAAGCCATTCCAGCGCCTTCACCTCAAGCCAAATGCCATTTAATGCATTTAATTTGTATTTATGCATTACGTACGTCTACCTGCTAGTTTTATAAACTATGCCTTTGCTTAATTTATTTAATCAATCTATGCGCTTGCATTTTCCTGATATTTTAATGCATTTAATCTGCATTCATGGATTACGTGCCTCTAGCTGCCAGTTTCAAAACTATGCCTTTGCTTAAATTTATTTAATCAATTTATGCATTCACATTTTCCTGGATTTTTAAGATGGAAATGATTTATAAAGCTACTCACACGAATAGGAAAATAGATAAATGCTAATTTTCCAATATAAAAAATAGCTCTCCAAATTCAAACTATACAAAAAAATAAGTAATATGTTAAATGGTGAAATGTGATTGGGTGATGCTACCGGTTAAAAGCATTCTGGGAAAATGCATAAGTATTCCTACCTTGATGCTAGGAACAAATAAAATTTAGACTATACAAAACAGTTTATCCAAGTGAGTGCTAGAAAGCCGAAGGAAAAGCTTTAGTCTTCAAATGCTTGGAAAACTTTCCAGTCAAACAGTAGACCATGAGCATTCCACACATACCAATCAATTCTATGATTTTAAAGATTGAATATATGCATATTTTAAGCCATCTGTTATCTGTTCTTTGTATATGTGTAAACTTTTTTTGAATTCACTTGCAAGTTGCAATGATTGTGAAGCATTCTGTGTTCAAATGCTTTTAAATAAATTTACATGAACATATGAACAATAATATAATGTGGAATAGAATGGACGCCTATGCAAAGATGAAAATAGTTGGCTCTTCTGTCAATTTCTCAAGACTCTCTAAGTTAATACAGTTAGGCTAGGAATATGTGAGGTATACATATGATCATTGAAAAGAAGCTCTATCTATAACAATATAAGGCAAAGAGGGAAATATTTTTTTTTTAATGATTTGTGTATTTTGATTCAAAGTTTTTTAATATACGTGTTATTATCAGTCATGCATTTGAAAACAATGTTACTCCATATACAAATAAATTTAAACAGAGGCATAGATCTCAAAACTCACAGCTTTTATTAATACAAAGGGGACATTTACAGTGACAGAGAAAAAGTTCCTGTGCTCATTGAATGAACACCAAGAGACAAGTTACTCAAGGTAACAAATTGCTACTTTTATTTATTAAATCCATGTCCTATCATGCTTAGATGAATGTATATATCCTACTCTAAAGCTCCTATTTGATTAAAAGTAGGGATAATGGTCAGAAAGATTGTGTATCTATCAATGTGAATAGGCAAGATTGATTCAACTAATATGGAGGATAAAGATGACTAATAATTAAGTATGACTAACCACTCAACACAATTAATTCATCAGTCAATTAGCTTGATTGATCGCTGAATTAACTTGTTTGAAAGCTATCATGTTAAGCCAATTAGCTAATACGCCACATATAGTATGACATTTGAGATTCAAATAAGTCCCATGTACGCAAATATGCTATCATGTTAAAGCCACATAAACATTGATGTTCCAACTCCATGGGGTCATTGTATTTCCATTTTCCCAAGTTCATTTCATTCCATTATCCAGCACTAATTATTAAATGTTTAAACTAGCTACATGCAAACAGAAATCACAACCCATAGTATCCACATACACCTATGCACAAGTACATGTTATCCAACATATTAACACACACATGGTTTTCTAGTGCTAGTTTGTTAATTGCCTTTGATCAACAGTTCAAATGTACACAAGGATAATTGTAATTATTTCTTTGTTTTAATTATTATGTACTTAAAGACTAATTAGCAGCTGCCTAATTATTTAATTAATAGTATTGGCATGCAATTTTGTTCACAAGTCTTCAAAAATAGCATTATTCACACACCAATAACGATTCTCATTTGTAACCTCCCTATCCAAATCACCTTGATTCAATAAGATGTTGTGACATACACTAATTGGATGTATCTCATCATCTTTGTTATCAGGATGCCAACAACCTTGAATAGTATTTGTCCTTGAGTGTATCTGGATGCCATGAATTATGAATTCTACTTCCATGTGGCTTGATTGCACAAGTAATAGTAAGTGCTACATAATGGTACAAATCACAACTCATAGCATCCATATACATCTATGCACAAATACATGCTATCTAACACATTAACACACACATGGTTTTCCAGTGCTAGTTTGTTAATTTCCTTTGATTAACAGTTCAAATGTACACAAGGATAATTTTAATTGTTTCTTTCTTTTAATTGCTATGTGCTTAAAGACTAATTAGAAAAACTTGTATATTTTTTATTACTGCAAAGCGGTCCCATAAAGAGAGCTTTGGAACCAAAATTATGTTAATGTGTGCGATAATTAGAGCTTTGGAACAATGAGTCAACAGTGTGTTGCTTTAAGCTTTTCCGTTGTCATCAAAGCATAAAGGATAGAGGGATTTTGTTTAAAGTCGTGGTTATTGTCCTTGTAGGCATAAATGCAAACAATGGGAGCATACAAAAAATAGGTGAACTCTTTGAGAAAACTCATCAAAGAAAAACTATTATATATGATTATTTGTTTATATTTTCATTCATTTGTAGAAGGAAAAATGCGAAACTAATACAACAGTAGGTAGTTATAGGCCCCAAAAAGAATCAAACCTTGAACATGAGCAACATCCATAAAATTGTGCTTTAAAGTACCTAATGCACTAGAGAATTTACCATAGCAGAATACAAATTTTCATTTACACAAAGATAGACAAAAGAATGCAGTAGAAACCTATTTTCTGCCAGCAAGCATTTATATTCTGTCAGAGGTCGTGGTGATTGTTCACGTAGGAAAACATGTAAAATACGAAAGCATTTATAATCCAAGTGAACTGTTTTACAAAACTCCTCAGGAAAATGTGCTTCCAGGGAATGCAATGAGCAATATGAGACAGTACAAGGGTAAATGAAAAATATGAACTTGCCTAAATCAACATGAATGAAATGTGAGATAGAGCTATTGGGTAATATGCTACATATACTGTGACATTTAAGCTTCAAAGATCTTGCCCAGAGATACACATATACATGCATCCATGTGTACTGTAATACATGCATCCATGTGTACTGCAATACATGCATCTATGTATACATACACCCATGGATATGTGTATCTATGCAACTTCATATGCAATTCATGAGTATTTCCATACATGCATATTTAAACATTTATGTATCCAACTATGCATCCATCTATCTATCAATGTAACTATGTTTCTATGTATTCTTCTACCTATAGATGCATCCATGCATATATGTATCTGTGCTTCTATGTGCATATGTATACAGGCATCTATCCATATATGTGTCGATGTATCTATGGATACATCTATTCATAGATACTATCTATCCATGCAACTATGTTTCTATGTATTCTTCTACCTATAGATGCATCCATGCATATATGTATCTGTGCTTCTATGTGCATATGTATACATGCATCTATCCATATATGTGTCGATGTATCTATGGATACATCTATTCATAGATACATGTATCTATGCATCTATGGATACCATGATAGATGTCCACATCCATGTATCTATGGATACATGTATCAAGAAGCTCGTTAATGTGAAATGTGCCCAAGGATAATTATACTTATTTCTCTCCTTTAATTGTTATATATTCAAAGACTAATTAGAAATCCAAACAGCCTCCTCTTTAGTCAGATACCATTCAGTAATTTTGCATCAATGAATTATGTACCTTCAACTATGCTTTCAAAGAATAAGTCGACAGTGTGTTGCTTTGAGCTTTTCTGTTGTCATCAAAGCATAAAGCATAGAGGGATTTTGTTAAAAGTCATGATTATTGTCCCCATAGGCATAAATGAAAACAATGGGAGCATACAGAAAATAGGTGAACTGTTTGACAAAACTCATCAAAGGAAAACTATTATATATGATTATTTGTTTACATATTCATTCATTTGTAGAAGAAAAAATGGGAAACTAATACAACAGTAAATAGTTATAACCCGCGAAAAGAATCAAAATTGGAACAAGAGCAACATCCAAAAAATTGCGCTTTAAAGTACCTAATGCACTAGAGAATTTATGATAGCACAATACAAATTTTCATTTGCATAGAGATAGACATATGCATTTGTAGCTATATGCAAATATGCATGAATACATCCTTCCATGTAACATATGCATTTGTAGCTATATGCAAATATGCATGGATCCATGTATACATGTATTCATTTCTCAATCTGTCCATGTTATTCTGTTCTCTATGTATGCTTCTCTAAATTCGGTTTGCTTAACAGCTTCCAAAGCATTTTGAACACATTGTCCTTACATTCCTCCAAAGCTCTTGCTATGTGACAAGTCCAAAGCACATTAGCTCCAAATCTCTCACTATGGGAGAGCTCTGCACAATGGACAAAAGGGTTTCTACATAATGCCTATGAAACCACATTTCATAACAAGTTCTACCTGTTGTTCAATGCCAAACTAGTTGCCAATGAACAGGAAAAGCTTTAAAACTCTCAGTTAACATGTAAAGGGCTGGATAAAATGTATACATAGACACATAGCTGCACACAAGCATTTAAAGCAGATGCAATAGTAATCTATTATATACACACATACATACATGGTAACATAGATACATGCATACATATATACATAATTACATGCACACATATATACATGCATTCCTGTATGCATGGATGCATACAAACACAATGTTTCATGGGATTGTTAAAGAGTTCACTTGCTTTCTATATGCTTCCATATTTTGCATGTGTGCCTATGAGGACAATAACCACAATATTTGACAATATTCCTCTATCCTTTATGACACCACATTGGTTCCAAAGCTCTCTTTATGGGACAGTTGTGCATTGCCTCTGAGACTCAGATGAAAGATTTAAATGGATAACACTTAAAATGATCTAAAGTATGATTTTATAATCAAAGTATCCAAATGCATTGCAGCAATGCGAAACCCAACTTCCATTTAAGATGTACAATGAAAGTAAACTGAAGGGAAAATGCATTTGCTTCAAAGTTTATAAAGCAATTTCAACACATTGTCTAGCCATTGTCCAGAATATGGTTTTCTATCAGCATACTCCTTGATCCTTCTTTACGTGTAACTGTTATTTTGTTAATTGACTTTGATTGAAAGGTGAAACTGTGAAATGTGGCCAAGGATAGTTATACTTATTTCTCTCTTTTAATTGTTATATATTCAAAGACTAATTAGCAATCCAAACAACCTCCCCTTTAGTCAGATGCCATTCAATGCATTGATTTTGTATCAATGAATTATGTATCTTCAGCCATTAGTTTGAATCAAAGTATGCATTTGGCTTCAGAATCAAACTCTAAAAATAAAAAAGACTATGTTTAAATTATAAAGTACAATCAACCACCAAAGAAATTGATTGGATAGTAATTGCATTTCTGATATCATATTATTGCAATGAAGATCTACTTTTGAACCCCAATCACTTAATTTTTATGAACCATATAGCATATGCCACTCACAATACCCATTTGTAAAGATTGTCCTTGTAACAAAAAGCAACGGTATGTCTACAAGTACAATCAATATAGTGAGAATCTTGAATTAACCTTTTTCTTTGTCTACTCTATGCAATTGTAAACAAAGGACAAGGTTCATTCTAGAAACTCACCTTGTACTCTTTTCTTGAAGAATTTGCTACAGTTGGACCGCTACACCACCTCTCCTCCTCCAATCAAAAGAATTGCACCATGTAATAAGCTTTCATTAGAAAACAAAGACCATTTGTTTGCTTTTCTAAAAGAATAGCAATAAAGCTCAAGGAAATGACCAAAATGCAAACAACTCCCAAAATTACATTTGCATATATAATACTCCTATTGCGATGGATACTAATAGCCAAAACCAATAAAACACTAGCAAGAATTTTTTAGATTCAAGAGACACAAGTATAAATGTAAATCAGATTAACTAGACAAACTAGTTCCCGTAGGTTCTTGTACCAGAAATCCTCTAGCAATGAATTTAACTGCTCTTTTGCACGAAGTCTAAAATTATTTCATCAAGCAATATTACTTCACTGCTCTATGGAAACATTGCAATTTGAATTCTAAAACATACTTGGCATAGCTTTTTATAACCCCAAGATACAATTTTCTAACTTCCCAAGCATTCAGTCTAAGTTTTCCAATTACAAAATCTCAAATTACTGTTTGCTTGGTATGTTTGTTCCTTGAATTTGATCGCTAGGTAAAATTTGTACAAGGATAATTGTAATTTGTTCTTTCTCTTAATTACTATGCATTTAAAGAATATTTTACAGCCACCTAATTAATTAGTTATCTAATGATACAAGGATAAATGACAAATATGGAATTGACTACTTTGACATGAGTAAAATGTCACATGGACCTATTAGCTAACACGCTACATATACTGACTTTTGAGTGCTTAATCCTTCTACATGTAAGGACAAATCACAACCCATTATTAAAATGTCCCCAAGGATATTTATAATTATTTCTTACTTTTTATTATTATGTATTTAAAGACTAATTAGCAGCCACCTAATTAATTAAATATTAGATGAAAGAAGAGTAAATGAGAGCTACCAACTCAATTAAAATGCCAAAGTTAACGTGTGAATATCAAGGTGTCCAAATTTAATACTCATTACATTCCCCGGAACCACATTTTCCTGAGGAGTTTTGTAAAACAGTTCACTTGTCCTATAGAAAGCAAGTGAACTCTTTAACAATCCCATGAAACATTGTCTTTCTATGCATCTATGCATATAGGAATGCATGTATATATGTGTGCATGTAATTATGTATATATGTATGCATGTATCTATGTTACCATGTATGTATGTGTGTTTATAATAGATTACTATTGCATCTGCTTTAAATGCTTGTGTGCAGCTATGTGTCTATGTATACATTTTACCTAGCCCTTTACATGTTAACTGAGAGTTTGAAAGCTTTTCATGTTCATTGGCAACTAGTTTGGCATTGAACAACAGGTAGAACTTGTTATGAAATGTGGTTTCATAGCCATTATTTAGAAACCCTTTTGTCCATTGTGCAGAGTTCTCCCATAGTGAGAGCTTTGGAGCCAATGTGCTTTAGACTTGTCACATAGTAAGAGCTTCAGAGGAATGTAAAGACAATGTGTTCATAATGCTTTGGAAACTGTTAAGCAAACTGAATTTAGAGAAGCGAACCCAAACTCGCAATTGCTTTGATATTTTTGACTATCAGCAAAGCATCAAGGATAGAGGAATTTTACTATTATCAGATGTCGTGGTTATTTCCCTCCTAGGCACACATGCAAAATATGGAGGCATAGACAACACAAGTGAATTGTTTGACAAAATTTCTGGGTGAAATGTGGTTCCCTGGAATGCAATGAATATTTAGTCTATGCACCTCGATATTCACATGTTAACTTTGTCATTTTTATCTAGTGTCTAGTTCTCACTTACTCTTCTATCATCTCTTATCTAATTAATTATGTGACAGTTAATTAGTGTTTAAATACATAACATTTAAAAGGAAGCAATAGTTATAATTATCCTTGTGCACATTACACCTATAACTCAAAGCCAATTAACAAAACAACAATAGAAAATTATGTCCATGTTAATATGGTAGACACTACGTATTTGTGCATAATTCTATAAGGATACCACGTGTTGTGATTTCTGCTTGAATGAAGTTTGATGAAACAGTTTATAGTTACTGCTAGACAGCCAAATGAAATTAACTTAGGTAAATGGAAATAGAATGACGCCATCCAATTGCAAAATGAATATTTATGTGGCTTTTACATGATAGCAAGCTTACAGCCATGAGACTTCTTTGAAGCTTAAATGTCACAGTATATGTAGCATATTACCCAATAGCTTTATCTCACATTTCATTCATGTTGATTTAGGAAAGTTCATATTTCTCATTTACCCTTGTACCATCTCATATTGCTCATTGCATTTCCTGGAACCACATTTTCCTGAGGAGTTTTGTAAAACAATTCACTTGGATTATAAATGCTTTCATATTTTACATGTTTGCCTACGAGAACAATAACCACAACCTCTGATAGAATTTAAATGCTTACTGGCAGAAAGTAGGTTTCTACTGCATTCTTTTGTCTATCTCTGTGCAAATGAAAATTTGTATTCTGCTATGGTAAATTCTCTAATGCATTAGGTACTTTAAAGCGCAATTTTTTGGATGTTGCTCATGTTCCAGGTTTGATTCTTTTTGGGGGTTATAACTACCTACTGTTGTATTAGTTTCCCATTTTTTGTTCTAGAAATGAATGAAAATATAAACAAAAAATCATATGTAATAGTTTTTCTTTGACAAATTTTGTTAAACAGTTCACCTATTTTTTGTATGCTCCCATTGTTTGCATTTATGCATACGAGGACAATAACCACGACTTTTAACAAAACCCCTCTATCCTTTATGCTTTGATGACAACGAAAAAGCTCAAAGCAACACACTGTCGACTCATTGTTCGAAAGCTATCATTATTGCACACGTTGACATTATTTTGGTTCCAAAGCTCTCTTTATGGGACCGCTTTCCAGTAATTAAAAATATACAAACTTTCCAGGGCTCACATGCATGAAGTAAAATGGACAAGAGGGTTTGTTTCCCATTTTTTGTTCTACAAATAAATGAATAGATAAACAAATAATCATATATAATAGTTTTTCTTTGACGGGTTTTGTCAAAGAGTTCACTTGTTTTCTATATGCTCCCATTGTTTGCATTTATGCCTACAAGGACAATAACCATGACTTTAAACAAAATCCCTCTATCCTTTATGCTTTGATGACAATGGAAAAGCTCAAAGCAACACACTATCAACTCATTGTTCCAAAGTTCTCATTATCGCACACGTTGACATAATTTTGGTTCCAAAGCTCTCTTTATGGGACTGCTTTGCAGTAATAAAAAATATACAAACTTTGCAGGGCTCACATGCATGAATTAAAATGGACAAGAGGGTTTCTACATAATTCCTATCAAACACAAATGAAAGCTTCGCATTTCAACAAGAAATTCGAATAGATAATACTAAAAGTAGTTTAAAATAGGAATTTATACTCAAAGTATAAGAATGCCTTAAAGCACTATGAAACCCTACTTGCATTTCTCGTATCAAATAGAAGAAAACAACATAAAGTTACCTCTTCTGACCTCAAGAAATTCGTTTCTCCCTATCCAATGTGCAATTCTGCAACTACAAAATCTCCTTCTTGATCGCTACAAACTCTTCCTCAGAACACGCGCTTACAGAACACAAAAACAACACACACAAAGTAATAGAGATGCATACCAAGTCGCTTAACTCTATATTGAATTACCAGAGTACCCTAGCCACGCGCAACCACCAAGCCATTCCAGTGCCTTCACCTCGAGCCTGATGCCATTTAATGCATTTAATTTGTATTCATGCATTACGTACGTCTACCCGCCAGCTTTATAAACTATTCCTTTGCTTAAATTTATTTAATCAATCTATGCACTTGCATTTTCCTAATATTTTAGTGCATTTAATCTGCATTCATGGATTACGCACCTCTAGCCACTAGTTTTATTAAAACTATGCTTTTGCTTAAATTTATTTAATCAATTTATGTGTTCGCATTTTCCCAAATTTTTAAAACAAAAATGATTTATAAAGCTACTCTAACGAATAGGAAATTAGATAAATGCTAATTTTCCAATATAAAAAATAGCTCTCCAAATTCAAACTATACAAAAAAAAGTAATATGTTAAATGGAAAAATGTGATTGGCCGATGCTACCGGTTAAAAGCATTCCGGGTGAATGCATAAGTATTCCTGCCTAGATGGTAGGAACTAATAATTATTATTTTCTAATTCATAAAGGTGGGAGAATGTACCCACTCCCACTGTATTAAACATTGAAATTTATAAATATTAGTTTCTTAGCTTTGAGCTCTTAATAGGAAGACTTTAAGACTAAACAAAAAGAGCTTTGACCACCATGTATGAACCAACATATTGAATGAGAAATTTGATATCCCATTTAGCATTTTCAACCTTCTCACATTCTAGAAGGGAGTGGATTTTGTAGTGACACCTTTAATTATAGATTTCAAATTTACTAAATGATGAATTTATTGATAGGTTTTTTGACACACTCAAAAAACATATTTCAATCTAGACAAAATCACATCTCTCTTGAAAGAAAATCAAATCTTCAAATAAACAATGACTACCCCAAGGTTTTGATTGTCAAGTCATGATGTTCTAGTCCACCCAAGTTTTTTGTTGTTTTGTTGTTTTCACAAAGGGACCAATATGTTTGTATTCTAGAATCTATACTTTAGGGTTATATTTTTATAATAAATAAGTTTAAAGCATTCAAAACCCTAAAACTATGTTTCATGATCTTAGATTTGATAAACTATAAGTTCTAAAAACATCATTTGATAGCTAATTTCCAATATGTTGCTACTAATTCTTTTAATTCTAATAGTTTATAAAAGAAAGATCAAAAGAAGGAAAGGATAAAAGAACCTTAATTTTGAAATTATGCTAGAATAATCACATGCATTAATGAATAAATTCGAGAATACAATAAACTTTTCTTAACCAAAGAAAATCATAGAGCTACAAATTTAATGCAATCTTCTAAGGAACTTGAACCTTAAAATTGCAAAAATTTCATCAAACCACTCAATTTTGATGTAGCCCTAAGGAATCTTTCATCATAAAAGGAGAATAATTATATATTAGAATTAATTTATTAACTTGATGATTAATTATTTTTTTGTAAATTGTAGGCACATTAAAGACTATGGCATTAAATGGATCATAGTGGCTAATACTTGTGGACCCACTATGATGAGCCAATTAAAAAATCTATTTTGGTTGTGGTGTTCAAAATTTACAAAGATGACATGTAAATAAAGGAAAATATTAATTTTAGTAGAAGGGAATTTCTCAAGAATTTTTATGCAAAATGTGATGAAGGTTCATAGGACTCTTGGTGGCCTCGTGGAGAAATTTGATTCTCTACATCATGCAAATGAAAACTAAAGACAAATTAAAATGAATCGGATTAATTGGAGTTACACTATAATTGAACAAGTTTTGAATAGTTAACATGGGAATACAATATGGGACTAAGTTGAATGCAATTATAGTTTTAATTTTGAATTTATTTTATGCCAATTAGATAGCTAAAATAAAAAATTTACATGCACAATAATATGCATGTCGATCTAGACCATGTACATGCTAGATTAATTTTGACCATTTATTTTATTTAAATATTAATTCCTTTCACTATAAAAGGTAGCTTATTATATTTTGAGGAGGAGAAATTGTTCATTTTCTTTTTTATGGAACTTTTACAATAAAGTATTCATGAAAAATTCATGATCTCTCTTTTGTAGTGAAATTTTGTGATGGATGTGTATTTTGGTCTTTTAATCTACAATTATTGTTCTTTTATAACAAAATATTCCTTAGGGCTACATCAGAACTAGGTGCTTTGATAAAAAAAAAATATATTGTTTTTATTCAAATTCCTTAGAATATTGCACTAGCTTTGTAGCTCTATGATTTTCTTTGGTTAAACAAAGTTTATTTTATTCTTAGATTGGTTCACTAATGCATATGGCCATTCTAGAATAATTTTAGAATTGGGATTCTTTCTATCCCTTTCCTTATTTTGATCTTTCTTTTTTTTATAAAATATTAGAATTATAGGGAAATCAACAACAATATATTAGAAAATAGCTATCAAATGATTATTCCAAAACTTAGAATTTAAATAAAAAGTGGCACAAATTAATACCTACATCATGAAATTATCTAGTCCTTTACAATTATTAGATGGTCACATTACTCCTCCTATTATATTAACAAGATGTAACCAACATGGATAAGATAAAATACATGGAAAGTGTAATTGAGTATTGGAAGGAGAAATTGTATAACCATTGATAAAAATGTATTGGATGAATATGTCGACTATAAATATAAATATAAAATAATTCATGATAAAATAAAAATTATAATGTATGAATGTCAAAAAGAGTAGGTAAATAATATACAAAATTTGTAGAGTGTTGTCATCTTAATAAAATAGACCCTTGACATTTAATAAAGGGGAATATACTAAATTAGAGGACTATCAATCAACCTCATGTACGTGTAGAAATCATCAAGATTGAAAGATTGAGCTAATTGAAGCAATCATAGATTAATTTAATGAAGCCTTGAGTACAATTATAGATGTTCAGTGTGACATCAAAACATTGACACAAGATCTCAAAAGCCAATACATTTTTTCATTATGAAAAGGTGGAATATAATAAATTACATGTTAAAGACATAATTGAATGAAGTTATAAATGATGGTTTATAATAACAACCATACACTTTCAATTTGGTTTCTTTTATAAAATGGTAAATTTAAAGAATAATGTTGGAATATTTTAAAATATTGCATCAAGGAGGTGGTCTAGTTATAAATATTTTATTATCATTTGCGAGACATAAAATTTTAGATTTAATTTTGTGGATGGACATAATAAATATTCCCTCAATAAGGCCCTCCTTACTCTTATGGACTATAGAAGGAAGGAAGTTGCAAAAAATGAGGTCTTCACAAAGAACATCACTAATGAAGAGGACTCTAAATAATAATGTTGATTTATAATTTTGTGTATTGGTATCTTCCTAAAATTAGGAAATAAATTGATTGGATAATGTTGAGGTTAATGTAACTACTTTGGTAGAATATTTTCATTAGAAAATAAAAATTCCTTTGAATTTGAGCTACAAAAGTTATACTTTGGATCTCTAAGTTATTGAGAAGGGAGGTAGGATGTTCTCTTGTCACCGTATTCCACTTAAATTTAATACCATATAAATTATAACCATAAGATCTAGAATGATCCTAATTATTGAAATTTCTACTAGGGACTCAACCTTGGTCTATTAAAGGTGTTCCCTCTTTCATTACAAGGGTTGGAAATTTTTGATACTAAATATAGTTCTAAATACAATAATTTGTGTAGTATTCTCCTACATGGTTTCAAAAAAATAATTAAAATTTATTTTTCTATGCATATTAATGAACAAATATTTGATGGATGTCATGTGTTTCATATGATGGCTTTTCAATGATAAATTATTTTGTGTGATCAACTTGAAAACATTTTATTTAGTTATGGAGTGCTTTATCATTATATGCCAAGTATGTGTGTGTTAAATAAATATAAATTCATGATTTGAATTATTTTATTGAAGGTTACATTATTCTATATGAATCTATGAAATTTTATTGGTAAGGAAGTTACTTTCACAATGATCTATTTTCAAGAAATACATGGTATTTGTGGCTCTAAATTAATTTTTATATAAATTTTTCCTTTACCCTCTTTAATATTTTGATATTTCTTTATTAAATAGAGAATATATCTTAATTAATGAATTTAACATCAAAATAAAATTGAATCTTTGATGATAGAAAAATTATTCCTACATAGAATTTTTAGTATTTATGTTAAAGGAATAATAGTATAGGATTAGGTTTTCGACTTGACTAATACATATATACTACTTGATTGGAACAACATTTCATATTTAAAAGTATGTTATCTTGCAAGGCTTGTAGTTACAAAGACCTTGAAAATTTGCTTCATTTCACTAGAAGTGGGATACTAAGTATTTCATCTAAAGTTAAGAAGTATACCAAAACACCCATCAACACACCATCCTAGAGGGACTTTAAGTTTTCTTTTTTCTTAGTAGTATAGAAGTGGTTATTCTAGAGTCTTAATCGAAAATAACCTTTTTGAAACCTAATTTCATGTTTTTATACCTTTTCATTTGTTAGTACCAATTTGCATAGATTATCTTGGGTACAAAAACTTTTCATCTAAGTATTTTTTCTAGGTTTATTTATTCATAATATAAGATAATATTTGAAATTATATCTTAAATTCTTGATCATAATTTATATTTCAAAAACCATTCATAAAATTTGGGACATTTTTATTCCCCATTCCCAAAACAAAAAAAGTATGCCCAAACTTCAAGCCACAATAGAGTGGTAGATTTTTTATGAGACTGTATTTTCAAGTTAGTCATTGTCTCAAAAACCTAATCTTTCTCAATGAAAACTCTTAAATGGAATTTTGGAAATCCTTTTAATAGTGGAACTTCAATTTTTATCCTAACATCTTGAACCCACTTACTCAACTATGTCATCCTTTTGGGATTTTAGCCCATTTTTTACAATATATCTTATTTCATTGTTAGAGAAAAATATCATGTTCTTGCAAGTTTATATTATTAAGTAATAATTTATTTTAACTTTCCTAGTGGATTTTGTCTTATCTATGATTATACTTGTGAGTTCCACATTTCCCAACCTGCACAACAAACAATCAATAAATTAGATCAAATGCAAGGTTAGAACTATGATTCCTCAAGAAATTATTTTAAATGCAAGAGAAAAGGAATGAAATGAAGAACACAACACACTTAAAACAAATATATCAAATTCTATTCTAAAACAAAGCAAATTCTTAATCTCTAAGGGAGTTGGTGCCAATTTGCTGTGAAAATTGGCCCTTTCCCAACTCCAATGATGTGATGAAGATGATAAATGATGAAGAGTGATCCACTTGATGAAGACCTCCAATGTGCTCCAGATAAAAATTTGCATAACCTAGCTAAGATTGGATGAAATTGGATGAAACTTGCTATGAATTTGAGTATAGTAAGTTTACTCAAGTTGTGGATGATCAAATGAGGAATGAAGCCTCTTATTTATAGAATATCAAGTTGAAGAGATGTCCAAAATGGAGCAACATGGGACTAAGAATCAACAAATGGCAAGGTGCCACTTGTCAACATGTGAATGGATGAAGGATGCCCAAGTTTCAAAGAATGTGTCAATAAATGCATATATTTGAAATTTGAAATTGTTGAAATGACATGTAAGAGGGAAAGAACATGCATTGAATGCCACTTGGCTCAAGGAAAAAGGAAATTTTTAGGTGGAGTAAATGCCTTGTTGGAAGGAAAAAGTCCACTTGGATTTTGAATTCAAATTTGAGGAATATTCCTTTATTATGCCTTTTGAGAGAAAATCGAGATTTAATAAATGAATTAAATCTATTTTTGTGTGTAAGTTGCAAAAGCTAGAGTATGGGACATGGATTAGGATTAAATTAATCAAGGTTAATTAATTTAATGAGAGGTCAAAATGATGTGATATATTGATTTAGATTTATGGATTGATTTAAATCAAATATGAGAAGAATATGATTTTGAGATTAATTAAATAAATATTTTTATTTTATTGAACCAAGGAGATGAAGTTAGATTTAAACTAAATAAGGTTTTAATTTATTTAATTTAATGGATGGACTTCAAAGATTTAATCAAATAAAATTGATTATTTAATTAAATAAGGATAATTAGATCAGACTAATTGATTTAATTAGTAAGAAAGGATGACTTAATTAGATAAATTATTTATTTAATTAAGAGAGGAACATTGATGAATTTAATTAAATAAAGGTATTAAATTGAATGGTTAGACTGGAGGATGTTTTAGGATGAAACGGTGTTAGTGGTCAAGATCAAATGTGCAATGACAATTAGTACATTTTGTATGTCTACATTTTTCCCCTCTTTGAAGCAATGCACTTATTGCATTGGTTCAAAGAATAAATGGTCTCGATCAAAAGCCAAAAAAAAGAAATTTAAAAAAATTTCCTTACTGCTACCCCAGTGAAGGAAATTATGGTAATATACTGCCCCCTTGAGAGATAGGATGAAAATTCTAATTTTTTGGGTGATCTTGCGAAAAAAGGACAAGGTCACTGACAGGTCCAAAAAGGATCCAAGAGGTCAAAAAATGAGGTAAAAGGCCAAAAAATTATGTGAAATGACCTTCAAACAGATGACAACCAGTTTGAGGGACCTAGACCTCTTATGGATGGCCAAACAAGGTCAAAAATAGGCTTAAATAGGCCTTCGGAGACCACTTCCAATTCATTTTCACACTTAGCTCCTTTAGATATTTTGTGATTTTGAGCTTTGATACCCTAACGTGATGGCACAATGATAGCTTCCATTCCATATCTTCAACCAAGTAGGGATGTACCAGCGACCTCCCCGCGTTGGGGCACTGGTAAGTGATCCTTACTTAAGCTTTGTTTTTCATTTTACGCATTCATTTATTGCATTTAAAGCTAGGTCACTTGCAGTGGTGATATATAGCACCACTCAAATTTCAAACTGGACCGCTCGACCTTTTAAACTAGACTGCCATCACAAGATGGACCGTCGTGGTGGAGTTTGGAGTTTGGGAATAGACTTCAAACTCTGACACATTCATGAAATGGAGCACTAGATTTCAAACTCTGATGCCGCAGTGAACTTTAGAATTAGGGTTTTGGGATGCTTAAGAAAAGTAAACCGTCATGATGCAATTTGGGATTTGAAGGTGCAAACATCACTATTTGCAAATTTCAAACTACAATGCCTTCATAGTTTGCAATGTTGGGCTAGTTTCTTGAATGCTCAAGATAAATTTTCTTGATGATTTTAACACGATGACCTTTCCTAATGTAGGAGGCAGTGAGGGAGCTCAATTCTCATGAGCATAGATCATGGGAGATATTCAGCTACTTGTGATATTTGATTAACAAGGAGCAAGACCGACTTTGAGAGATGGGGCTATGGTACATTGCCTACGTAGCACCTATGTGAACCCATCTTGGCATGATGTCTGTATTTTCTGAGAGATGGCATAGTGAGACGTCATCCTTTCATCTTCCCACTAGCGAGGCCACCATTACCTTGGAGGATGTGTGGCACATCCTTAGATTGTCAATACATGGTTAGCGAGTTATTCATGACATGGATGTTAGAAGGGATGCTTTCCATGTAGTCCTGGCCATAGAGGACGTTATATATTGTGAGGGCCAGATAGAGCTAGAGTGCCACAGGATGCTCACGACACCCTTATGACTAGTGATTGTTGCCATCATTTCAGGTCTTATTGCTTCAGATCAATGAGGTCAGTACTTCAGTCCTGGTTGGGGGCTTTGCTGGGAATAAATGGTTCATGATAGGCCAATCCATTTTGCATGGGGTCTCATTCTTCTTACCTCCCTTTACAGGGATTTACATGAGTATACATATTTGTAAATTAGAGCACTTAGTGCAGGTGTCATGCTCCTTCATGTGTGGGCATGGGAGCATATCTCTATTCTTCGGCCGTGGGTTGTTCTAGTGTTGTTCGGGCCCGATGATCCAGTGGTTTTGAATTACAAGGGAAGTGCGTCCTTCACACACATAGGCAAGCATGTGATCCCTCACTGGATGAGGGTCATTGATGAGATGATAGTGTTCACATAGTGCCCATACCTTGGTCGGCCTGGATGGGCCAATGATGTACAACAACTATTCTTTGCCTACCAGAAATGGCTCATGTAGGGGTGAGAGCACACTATGATCGAGAGGTATTTGATGGGACAAGTTCAATGCTAGTTTTCTGAGGTACAAGATAGGTCAGATGATGACAATGTGGCCTTTTTTTCTCACACAGTATCGTAGAGTGCTTGGGGGCAATACATTCCTTCCTCTAAGGCAGTGGATAGTTTCAATTAGTTGGTGGTCCAACCATGGGCATATGATCAGGGGGTCACCGATTCAGGAGTGACTCAAGCATACAGAGATTAGTTCTAACTACTTCTACATTTGACAGTTCTAGGTGCACCCTCCATTCGATGAAGAGCCAAGAGGAGGGGGTAGGTCAAGGATGAGGAGGTGGTGGTTCTCCAGCATGACAACCAATGTAGGACCAGCTAGCACAGGTTTAGATGGATCAGCCTCATGTTGATGTACACATGCAAGACCGAGATCAAGGGTCGGAGGGTGGACATGATGGGCACCAAGATCAGGTTGCCACACCACCACGATCCAGGGGTGAGGACCAACCTCATGTGTAGCCTTTGTCAGTATAGCCAACAGGTTAGTCAGATCCAAGGGATGGGTTGATATTACAATTGTAGGCCCAAATCTAGGCCTTGATAGTAGAGAGGGACCAGGCCCGTGCAAAGAGAGATTAGGTGATTTTACAAAGGCAAGTCCTAGAGTAACAAGCGGCCACAAAGATGGGACAAAGATAGTAGCTAGAGAGTATGGTGACTTCCTCCTCTCACAACACAGTGCCTCTTTTCTCATACAGGGAGGCCATCTGGGAGGCGGATTACTATCAGTTGCTCTACCATCAGGCTATACCTAGAGCAACCCAGGCCCCAGATTATTCATAGTGGACCCAACCACAAACCAACAGAGGGTCACGGTGACAGAGGCAAGGGCAGAAAATAGGAGGGTTAGACCTCTTTTTTGATCTAGATATTATTCTTCCGTGCCATATGGGCTCATTTTTTATAGCTCGTTGGGCCTTTTTGTACTCATTGACATACACACATGTATAGTGATCCAATTATTATTTTGTACTATGACTGTTACTTGATGATATATATGAGATGATGATGTTGATGTGATGTGTCATGGACAATTTATTTATTATGCATTTATGGACGGTTCTATTTCTGTATGTGATGCAATAATTTTATGGTATTATGTGATAGATATACTATATATGGATGCATTTCTTCTGATGGTGTATGTGTTATGTGATGGTTATGCGACTAACAGATCTATATTATGCCTCTAATGAGTGATAACATATGATATGCATTTGTGACGATTATGGATATAATGGATTTATATGATGTGATATGGGCGGATTTTATGATGGTACATTTCTCATGTAGTACCCTTTTTATGTATAATTTTATGATGGTGAAATCTATATGATGAATTTATGTATGTTGATGCAAATGTTATGGTTTATGAAATGGTTTATTTTTTGATATCTTTTTCTATTAAATGATGGTGATGATGATGTGAATGCAGTGATCATGATATGCGGCTATGCAATGATGAATGTATGTGATTTTCCATGTATGATATGTACTTATGATGATGTTATATAATGATGTGATGTGATGTTATATATGAAATGATATGTTATACCAAATGGTATGGAGATGATTTATGGTGTATATGCAAAATGATATGTGTGTAATGACCTTATGATGTATATGTGATGGCATAATGAATTCTTTTATGAGATGTTTTATATGATTATGGATGAATGTATACACTTAATGCAGTGGGTTGTTTATAATGCTTATGTTCCTATTATGCTTTGTTTAATTATGCACTGGATGTTTATAATGATATGGGATGATTTATGAATTTTTTATGCAAAATTATTGCAATGTGGTGATTTATGAGATGTTCTATTATGATATGGATGGATGATGGATGATATGCATGTGTTATGATGATGTATGTTTTATGCAAATTATGGATGCAAATGCCTAACCTATTTATGTGATGCGATGATGGTTATATGATTATGCCATGGATGATGTGATAGATTATTTATGTTTTTTGTAATTACATAAGAGATGGTTATATGCAAATGTGTATGTAATATTATGATTATGAGATGCTTAGAATAAAAAATCTATATTATATGCATATGAGATGATCAATTTTTCTATATGATATGCATTGTGCTGATGATTTGTGGATGCAAGATGAATACATTCTTAGTGATAAATGATTAACTATCATAGTACCTTGTTAGTGTGAAAAGCAAGAAGAAATGGAAGAAAAATGAGGTTCCAACAAGACACGAGATAATGATGATAAAGAATATCTGTCATGGAGTTGGGATTTTCAAAGGTCCAATTATCTTATGTTTGATAACACACATAAATATGATGCATCAAGGTATTAAGAACTAGGATGACATTGTATCTAGTGTGATGGACTTTGACTTGACAATCAGATTGGGGTATTCTTGTTCACACCTGACATACATAAACCTTACTAGGATGCACTTTAGTTATTTCACACATCTCAAACCAAAACATAGGAATGAAATCCTTGCTATGTGGTCAACAAGATATCTAGAACACCCTCCATACATACCTAAATAAAGCAAATATGTACCAAGTTATATTACAAAAAAGTCCAACAAGCACAACAGATAAAAAGATAATGATTGTTTCCCAATTCCTATCTCTCTAAATCCCTTCGTTGGGGACATCATTGAGAGGTCCTTGGAATGAGCATAATAAGATAAATCAAAACACAAAAATATAGTAAACAAACAAGTTGATTTGTTCTTCAATACCGCTAGCCAAGACTAAACTATGGTGATGTCTAATGTTGATGTCCATTGTAGGAAGGATGCATCCCAGGACATGATGATATCAAATGATTTGATATGGGACCGACTGGATGATACGCTACTGACACAAAGAGTTGACCAACTTGCTTACATACTAACCTAGATTTTGGGATTTTGATGTTTTGAGCTTTCACTTTTTAACTTGTTAGACTTGTTTCTAACTATTTTACCAAAGATCGAGGATGATGATCATTTATTATGAGCAACATTTATTGCAGGTGAAAATGAGATGAGACGGATGGATTTTTTTCAAATATTTGGATGTTTTTGGAGTTTTGAAATATTTTGAGGCTATTTTTTGTATTTTTAAGATTTTACAAATGTTTTGGGGTTTTCTGAGTTTTTTTACCAAGAGACTAACCTAAGGACCTATCCTAGGGGCCTTAGGGGCTCATCAATAGATTAGCCTTTCCTACATTATACACATAGAGACCACGTAGTTCAACTGACGACTTGACCAATTTACAGATGAAGATATACATGATGAAATGTCAGTTTATTACGATAGACTCCTACAGGACTAACCTAAGTGTCTTAGGGGATGATCAAAGATCAACCTTTCCTATGTTCAAGGCTTAGAGACCCGTAGTTCTATAAGACAATTCTATTTTTTGAATTTTTGCTTGACTTTTGACCTATTTTTTTTATTTTGAATGTTTTGGATGTTTTTGGATTTTTTGATTTTAGGATGTTTTTGGATTTTCTAATCTTCTAATGTTTTTGTGTTTTTTTTTATTTTAAGACATCAAGAATATACATGAATTAGATCCAATGAGAACATGCCCCTAGCGTGATGCAATAGACTACTTCGATAAAAGGAAAAAAAAAATAACCTTGAGAATGGGCTGAGTAGTACTAAGAGGGATCATGACATGAACACAAGACCAAGCTATGATGTGGATGTCAAATGGATGGGTGATGGATGGAGATATGAATGCGATGGATGATGGAAACGTAATGGATGGATGATGTAGGATAAGTCATAAAGATCTTGGTGGATAGGAAGTGCTTATTTACACAAGGTACATGTTTGCTAGGTTTTCACCAAGGTACTTTCCCAAAATGCCACCAAAGTGGTTTTCACCAGAGGACGATTTTTCTCTTTACTATTTTTAATCCTTTTTCTAATTTTTTTTGCTTTTTGATTTTTTTCTTGTCACCAAGATGCCTCTTTGCTAGATTTTTTCCAAGGTAACCATTTTTTTAGGACATTTTCTAATTTTTTAATTTTTTGGGTTCTATACCTTGAAAGATTAGGCATAAAACTTTTTGAGATGAGATTTGGTCATGGGCTCCTATAGAGGCTTGCCTTCAAGTGTTGATAACTGATATTCCCCTAACTTAAATCTTGTTGTGATAACAAATGGTCCTAACCAATTGGGTTCAAATTTTCCTTTGTTGTTTGGATTTAGGACATTCTTCTGATTCTCCTTTAGTACCAGTTCTCCAACTTGGAAAGTCCTACTTATGATTTTCTTGTTATAACTCCTCTTGAGTCTATTATGATAGACTTGCAAATGATTTAAAGCATCTATACAGCACTCATCTAGTAGCTCTAGCTCATTCAATCTTGATACTCGGTATTCTTCATCCATGATGAGGTTTTGCAGTGATATTCTTAGTGACAAGAGCTCGATCTCAATGGGCATTATGGCTTCTGATCTGTAGACCAATGGGTGTGCAGATGCTAGTTCAATAGGCCCAGAGGGTGGGATTTAGTTGTAGAAGCCAGTCATGGCCTACGTCATTGGTTGTTTTCTTGAGGATTTTCAAAATGGTTTTATTTGTGGGTTCTGCTTGGCCATTGCCTTGGGATAATATGGTGTAGAGAAAATATGTTGGATTTTGAATTTTTTGCAAAGTTTGCGAACATCTTGATTTTTGAATGGTGTCCCATTATTAGAGATAAGCTTGGGGAACACTATATTGACATATTAAGTAGTTCAGGATGAACTTTGATATCTGCTTTCTAGTGATATATGTCATGGGGATAGTTTCCACCCACTTGGTGAAGTACTCAGTGGCAGTTATGATGAACTTATGGCCATTAGGTGAAGTGGGAGTTATTTTTCCAATGAGATCGAGTGCCCATTATGAAAAGGGCCATGGTGTGATAATAGGGTGAAGCTCTTGAGTTGGATCATGGATGAGGTCCCCATGCTATTGACATTGTAGACACCTTCTGATGTAGTCATGTGCCTCTTTCTCCATAGTGGGCCAATAATACCCCCATCCTCAATAGTTTCTTAGCCAAGGTCATTCCACTCGAGTGTGAACCACAAATTTTGTTATGCGCCTCAGTTAAAGTAGTCAAGGCTTCATCAATATTAAGGCAATTTAATAAGGTTCCCTCTATGTTTCTACGGTATAAGGTATCTCCTAGGGTGACAAACCTAGAGAATTTTTTAATAAAAGTTATTTTTAAGCCTAAGGGTAAGTCAGCAAGTAATACACCTATTCATAGGTAGGTATAAATGTCACGGTACCAGGGATCTCTAGGACCAATGATTTCACACATAAATTTGAACTCTAGTACCTTGAATGCTGGCACAAGAAGCTACTCTACCAAGAACTCATGTTTTAGGACGTTGTGAGGGATTTCCAATAAGGATCCAATTGTTGCCATGGTGTCTGCAACTCTGTTGTTTTCTCTAGGAATTTGCTCAAATGTGATCTCGACGAAGGATTCTTTGAGATTCTCCACCAATTTCTTGTATGGAGTGAGCTTATCATCCTTAGTTTGGTATTCACCATTCACTTGATTTATTATCAACTGGGAGTCTCTATATACTCTAAGCACCATGATGTGCCACTGTATTGCTATTCGGAGACCTATGGTTAAAGCCTCATATTTTGCAATGTTGTTGGTGTAGGGGAATGCCAATTTATATGATCTAGGTATGCAATCCCCTTGTGGGGTGATGAAAAAAACACCAGCTCCTAATCCATGTTGCATGTATGAGCCATCAAAGTAGAGTTTCTAGTGGTTGGCTATGCTGAGATTGAAGATGGATTCATCTAGAAACTCTGATATGAGTGGATTCTCTTAATAGATTGGTGCTTCTGCAAGTTGATCTACGATGACTTGGCCTTTAATTGCTTTCTTCTCCACATATTCAATGTCATACTCTGATAGTATCATGACCCACCTAGCCATCCTTCCTATGAACATTTCCGTTGATAGTAAGTACTTAAGGGCGTTGATTTTGGTGATGAATTTGATTTTGTGTGCCAACATGTAATGTCTAAATTTTTGTGAAGCAAACACTACTGCTAGACATGCTTTTTAAATGAATGAATAGTTTAACTCATGATCGACCATTGTCCTGTTGATATAGTAGATTTCCCTTTTTGTCCCATTTTCATCGTGTTGAGCTAGAATAGCACTAAGGGCTATTGTTGTTGCTAACACATAGAGAATTAATGGCTTTCTTGAGATTGGTGGCATGAGGACCGGTGGTGTAAGAAAATATTCTTTGATCTTATTGAAGGCTTGTTCACACTTGTTATCCCACTTGTATGCTACTCCCTTGTGAAGTAGGTGAGAGTATGGATTCTATTTATCTTCCAATTGTGCTATGAATCTTCGGATGGACTAAAGCCTGCCTTGGAGACTTCTTAATTTTTTCAATGTTTTGGGTGCCTCCTTCTCAAGGATTTATTTTTCCTTAGCAGGGTCTACCTCAATACCTCTCATTGACACTATGTATCCTAGAAAGTTTCCTAATTGTATGCCGAAGACACACTTCTTTGGATTTAATCGAACCTTGTCTTCCTCCAACCTATCAAAAATGGCACTTAAGGTTGCTATGTGATCCTTCCTCTTTCTAGGTTTGGCTAGTATGTCATCGACATAATCTTTGATAGTTTTATGGATCATGTAATGGAATATTAACTTCATGGCTCTTTGTTGCTCCTAGATTCTTAAAACCAAATGGCATCATATTCCAACAACAAGTCCCCCATGGACAAGTGAAGGTTTTTTGTAATATCCTCATGTTGTTGATACACTTTGATACTATTTGGTACTCTTATGTGTTGGTTTGGTACTTGGTTTGCAATGGTGATTAGTTCACCAACTTGGTTGTGTGTGGATTCATAGTTGGTTGGTTTGCTACACTTGAAATTACTATGATGTTTGATGATACATTATGTGGTGGTTATATTATTTGGTTATGTTATGGTTTTCTTTAATATTATATGAGGTGATGTGATTGTATATTGCTATGGTTTCTGATGTGTTTGCTAGTGATTCTTGGTGAAAGGACAAAGTATCATCACTCGCTTGTGAGCACCCTGCTACCTCGCGATTACCTTCCACAGTGCGTCTATAATGGAGATTTACATGCTACTTGACATTTGTTTGTATGCAAGAATTGCAAGAACAAAGTATCGATTCCACCTGCTTTGGCAAGACAAGGCAAGCATTAAATTAACCCAACAAGTATGATGTTAAAAAGGGAGTTGATAAGGAAGTGTCCCCGTCCCAAGTTGGTCACCTCGTTGTGAGTTTTTCAGTGTCGTGGTCTTGACCTCGTCTTTGTCTCAAAATTGTTGATGTTTATTTATTTTATGTGTGGATAGTTATTATTTAATTTATCCTTATTTTATATAGGATTAATCAATGTTATCTTGTAGATATGATTAATTGTATGTAATTGTAATTTAGTTAAATTTTGGATTTAAAATATTGTAAATTAAAAGATATCTAATTAATTTAAAAGGATAGAGTAATTAATTTAAATAAATAATGTTTGTGATAATTGTCTTTTTTCAAAATTTATAAATATTATAAAATCTAAGGATAATATCATGTGAAGATAAATGTGAAATTAATGAATTTTTAATTAAAATTTGTGAGATAAGTGTGAGTTTTTAAAGCAAGAAAAAGAGCTAATGCATGGGTTGGTTTTTTGAGAAAAAAAAGAAGAAGACCTTTATTTATTTTTATTTATTTTATTGTGACAGGAAGAATTTTTCTCTACACACACATAGAATGGTTTTTGGTTTTGTCTGGAAAAGAAGAAGTAACAAAGATTGAAGAAAATATGTGTGCTTCTCTAAAAAATGGTTCTTGGAAGAAATAGATTATTGATCCTAAAGTAGCTGAAAGAAGAAATTGGAGAAGAGACTGTAGAGGAAGTCTATTTTCAAAGGAGGAAGAAGGGCTACTATGTTGGATTCATCATCAAACAAAGGATTCTAGGTTCTTTTTGATTAATTTATTCTTTTGTTTTTGATAGTTCTGTAAGGGAAAACTAAAATCATGCCTGCCATTCTTTAAATTGAGATCTATGTTTTTTTTTTAAAAAAAGGGTTTTGTTGTTTAAAAAAAAAATTGCTTGTGTTAAACCTTTAAATCTTTTGTTGAAATCTTTTGTGAAAGCTTCTGAATTCTCTTCAATAAATTTAGTTGTGAAATTTTTGTTTGAAAAGAAAAAAAATTATTAAAGGGATTGAAATTGTATGCTTAGATTTATTTTGGGTTGGAGAAAATTGGACTATTGATTCATTTTATTTATTTATTTGTTGTTTTTATTTGTGGGAATATATATATATATATATATATATATATATATATATATATATATATATATATATATATATATATATATATATATATATATATATATATATATATATGTTTATATATAGAAATGTTGTATTTTTATTTATTTTTTAAACATATAACTGCATCAGATGGGTTTTTGAAGAAAATGAAATATAAAATAAAATCTATATATGCATTTTGGTTTTCGCGTCTATGTTTTTTGTTAAAAGAAAATTTATATAAAAAAAAAAAATATTGGGGGGGAAGTGGTCGGCAGCCGTCGTACCACCCCTGACCCCCATGGTGGTAGTACATAGCCACTATAGGCTATGCACAGTAGCCAAGGCTGTTGGACGCAGCTATGTGGGGCTACGGTCTCCCCACACTTTGGTACATATTACCACAAGATGTGGGTTGGCCTTTGTAAAAAGTTTAATTTTTACAACCATTGTCTTAGATGATGACTTTGTTATCAAAGATGGTGGGGATGGCGGGAATGGTGGGTGTCTCTATCACAGAAGTGGAGGTGAGAGTGGCTGGATCAATGTACAATGTTGATGAGCCTTCATCATTTTTAGGTACTTGAGGTATTTTGTAGTATTTTTCCTTGAGGTTATTGTAGTAGGAGAATGGTTCAAGATCTCCATGGATGGTGACCTCTTGTCCTTCATATGTGAATTTGACACATTCATGGAAGGTTGATGTTATTGCTTGCATTGCATGGATCCATGGACATCCTAGGAGAATGTTATAAGGCAAGTTGAGATCCATGACCTGACAAGTGGTTTCCATGATAGTTGGCCCTACTTGAATAGTGATTTGGATTGTGCCTTGGGACACTCTTTCTTAATCATCATATGCTCTGATTGTAATACCTTTTCCTTTATTGATGGAATCCTCTAATATTTTTAGGTTCTTAATGAGCTTGAAGAAACAAATATTCAAGCCTGCACCTCCATCCACCAAGACTCGCTTGACTTTATTTTTCTTCACTAGGACCTCTAAATGGAGTGCACGGTTATGAGATGGTTGAGCGAGAAAATCTTGGTTGGAGAATGTAAGGAGATTCAGGGTAATGATGTTTTTGACCATAGCTTGGAATTGTTCTACATCAAGATTTGCAAAGACAGTGGATGAAGCTGTTGGTATGTGGCGACTGATCATGCTATACTGTATAGCCCATGGTATACTGTACACCCTGACCCCCCGTCCTCATCAGGGTCCGGGGCCGGGCGGGGGTTCGGGGGCGGCAGCCCCTGAGAAAAAATTTCTTCCTACTTTTTCGCGTGATCACCGAAAAAGG
>VDFB02000017.1:148488509-148554275 GCA_007258455.2 Sequoia sempervirens | reverse complement strand
TTTCACTGGATAATAAAAGTATTGGATGGCTGCGGTTTGGTGGATGTAGCCCAGATTGGGTGAACCACGTTAAATTCTGTGTTATGATTTATTCTGTGAATGTTTTTAGTTTCTCTGTTTATTATATAAAATCTGCATTTAATTGTTAGATCTGCCATCTCTAACCCTAACAGAAGCCAATGCTTCCTCAAGGATTTTCTTGTGGACGGATGGGATTTTTAATAACTCCATGATGGAGATCCATGCTAGGGTTATTTTTAGCTGATCAAGGATATTGTAACCATTGGAAACAAATCTGGGTGTAGATACTTTGTTTGGCTGGGATGACCTTGTGATGGTAATTTTGCTTCCTCTTGTGGAGACTCCACAATCGGCATGGGATCCTTTGATGGTGATGGTAGCACAATAGTCATATAGGGATGTGACGACATGGTCATATACATGATTCACATTCTTGAAAGTGCATTTCCCCTTATCAATATTATTGTTCCCTTTATTTTTATAGTTAGGCATCAAATTCGTGTATATTTTGAGATTCAAATTCCTTGTTGGTTGTTCCACATTTATGATTCTTTAATCAATGAGGTCTTGGACTAGATTTTTTAACTTCATGCAACTGTTAGTGGTGTGCCCTTTGATTTTGTGGAAGTCACAAAGCTGATTTTTGTTGTACCAAGGAGGTTTCACATCTGGTTCTTGGTACTTCTCATAGGTGGGAGCCTTGATAAGGTTTTCATTTATTAGTTTCTTCATGATGACTTTGAGTCATTCCCCAAGGGCGGTCCCCTTTGATCATTGACGTTATTGATCACTTGATTTTTTGGTTGTTGTGTTTGCTAGATGGTTGTTTTCATGATGGTTTTGGATTTGTTGTTGTGGTGTGGGTGTGTTTTGCTAAGGGGAACTAATGAAAACTTTGGAATCAATGACACCATTGTTGGTAACATTTTTGTTTCTTGCCCATGTCTGAGCTTTTTCATTATAGTTTGTAGATGGGCGATTGTTTTGTTGTTTAGGATATGAAATTGATCCTCTGGGTTGTGTCATAAGGGCTCATTTGATGTTGAGTGCCTTGGAAATCAATTGATCATATGTGATGATCCCTTGGAATTTGAGGTGGAAAGCTAAGAGGCCGTCAAGGTTCGATATGATAGTGCACACTTTTTGTTCCTCAGGCATGACCCATTTGCTCTAATTGGCCTTGGATCACCATTATTGTAGGAATGAAGCAAATGATTCATTCTTCCCTTGTTTCAAAGTTGGGAGTTCCTCTAGACTGACATCCATAGCAATATTGCATGCGTAGTTTTTGAATAATGTGTCTATTATTTATTGGAATGTCTTGATTCCTATAGGTATGTGAGAGAACCATTCCATGGTGTGGCCAGCCAAACTCTTAGGAAATAGTTGTATCAGATAGGTATTGTCATACGAGACTTCCATGCAATGAACTTGGAATTACCTAATGTGAACTTCAAGGTTTCCCATCCCACAGTACTTGTCAAACT
This sequence comes from Sequoia sempervirens, assembly GCA_007258455.2. Taxonomy (NCBI): domain Eukaryota; kingdom Viridiplantae; phylum Streptophyta; class Pinopsida; order Cupressales; family Cupressaceae; genus Sequoia; species Sequoia sempervirens. The sequence continues at coordinate 148,552,767 of VDFB02000017.1, read as the reverse complement.
TGTGGATCTCAAATTCCTTTGGGAATGGTTTCATCACAAGGCTCATGTCGAATGGATAAGGACATAAGTTTCTAGATGTTTTCGTGATTCACCTTTATTGAAGATCGAGACCTGTTGTGAGAGTAATATGATTTGTGATGCAACATCATTTTGTGGATTAGGGGGTGGGATGAAAGTATTCTGAGGTGGTTCACTTGTTGATGGGATGGGTGGATTGGTGGTATTTGCACATTTTGTTGAGCCATGTATGCTTGTACTTCTTGTTGTATCAATAATGCTTGTTGTTGGTCTTGTTGCTATTGTGCCAAGATTTCCTATTACTGAGCCTATTGTTGTTGTGCCAACAACGCTTGTTGTTGAGCTGCTAATTGGGCTACTCTTGTTCTTCTTGATATTGTTTCAATACTTGTTGATGTGCCTGATGTTGTGTTGCTTGTTGTTTTGCAAGATACTGAGCTTGTGCTTGTGCTTGTTGCACCTAATATTGGTCTTCAGCTTGAGTGTGCATTTGAGCTCGTGCTTGAACTTGATCTTGAGCTTGAGCTTGAGCTTGTGCTAGTGTGGATTAGGCTTGTTCCTGAGCTTATGCATCTTTTTTTTGCTTTTTTTGCAATAAGATTTGGGCTTGGGCAGCCTATTGTGCTTGTAATGTAGCTTGGGAAGCTTGAACAACTTGAGCAGCTTGCTAAGCAGCTAGTTGCATGGCTTGTTGAGTAGCTAGTTGTGTGGCTTGTTGTTTTTGTACTTGCAGGAATGCCTTTTGATAGGTAGCTTGTTTAGTGGCTTGCAACACAATACTATATTGGCTTGATGTATTGGATCTTGGTGGTGGTGGTGGTGGATTCAAAATGGTGCTTATTGTGGTGGTGAGAGGCATTGTCATGTTGATGATTAGGGTTTTATTGGTAGATGGTGTGATTGATGTGGTTGGTCCTTGAGAGACCATGTTTTGAGATGTTAGGTGGTGATTGATCATGTGATGGTGGTGGTATGTGTTATCGGGGTATTTTCCATTTGTTGTTGCGATGTTGATGATAAGTTTTGATATTTTGGCATGATGCTTTGGTTTTGATTCATATTTGGTAAAGGGGGAATCCCTAAGCCAAGAAGTGGTGTAGATGATGATGGAAATGGTGGAAGTGGTGAAAACGTGAGGCATGTGATCTCTTGAGGAAATGGTGTAGTGTCAAAAATTCCCCTTGGTCCGAACATGTCACCTTCTCCTTGTGAGATTATGGGGAGAGAGCTTTGGGGTGTTGCGCAAAAGGATGATGATGATGGATCATTGGGATCATGGAAAGTGAGAGGGGCATATGTATGTAATGGAATTTTGGGTATAGTGTTCCCCAAGACGGTGTTTGCATCCAAGTCTTGATTATTGACAAGGGGGTGTGTTTGTAAGGCATTGAAAAATGCACTCCCCTTGTTAACACTAGGTTGAGTTGGAGGAATGGATGATGTGATTTGGAGGATGTTTTGAGTGATACTTTGGGATGGGAGTGTAGATGAGATGGGGAGTGTGGATGAAATTTGAGGCATGACCTCGAATGATGGTTCCACTATAGAGCTCACATCAAAATTAGAAGGTAGTTTAGCCCCTTGTTTTGTTAATTCGAGCATGTATAGTGAAGGGTTGAGTCTCATCATAATATTGATAATCTTATGGTTCTTAGGATTTTGAATCATTTCGGTGATTTCCTTGTGTGACATTCCAAAGGGATTATTGGTAAGATCCTCTACTTACTCTTGAGGGTTTTGTGATGATGAAGGAAAGTTGATTAGAGGATTACTTGATTCAATGGGATTTGTTTCAAAATTTGTTTTGACTTAAGTCACTTGTAGTGGATGTTTCTTTGTTGGCTTCCATGTTCCTCTTGTGTTGAGATCTAGTTTTCACCATGAAATAGGGATAAATTTTCAAAAATATGGGAAATGAATCTCTAATTCTTTGGATTGATCTAATCTTAGGCATAAAAAGAGAAAATTTAGGATGTTTTCAAGGATCAAAGGTGATATGATGGGAATGATGTAAAAAATGGATGATGTGGATGTTTGAACTTTTGAGAAATATTGAGGGGATGCTAGACGTTTTAGGACTTTTTGGATTTTTTTTTGAATTTTGACTTTGATTTGATTTTGCGTTTACTTTGTTTTTGGATTTATGAAAAAAATAGACCCTAAGATGTTGGATGATTGTCTAAGTGGTAGATTTTCTCAAAGGATGATAATTTGAATATGTGTAGGGAGAAGGATGCATCTACCCACACCTATTCAAACAAGATGATAATTTAACCAAGCATATGAAGAAGGACACATCTACATACACCTAGCTAAACAAGATGGTTTGATAATTTGACTAAGCATATGCAAAACGATGCATCTACACATACCTATCCAAAGAAGATTTGATTTTTTGATTCAAATATTTCAAGGATTTTGCTTCAAGGTTTTGATGATTTTGATTTTTTGCCAAAAAATCCTAGCATGGAGAATAATTTCAAGATTTTTCAAAAGATGATGGTCAGGTAATTTTGGTTTGATGTTCAAGGATGGATGAAAAGGTTTGATTTTGATCCTAGAATGTACCTAAAAAGACACTTGTTTACTAGACGTAGGTATTGAAGAACATGCAATACTTCTAAGGACCTCTTAACCAAGAAGTGGTTCAAACTGAGCATACATTTTTGGATTCTTCAAAGGAATGAGTCTATAGAACCTTGTGAATTTTTTAATTATTTTGATATGTTTCTTTTGATTGCACTTCCTAATGTATTTATTAATGACCTTTCGACTGTGACTCCTAAATTTTTAACTTTTTCTCAATGACTTTTTCTTTGGAATTTTGACTTTCTTGGAAATCATGATGAACACATGTGTGAGAGCCAATTTTGTTATCTTTGCTTAGTGATTTTGTTTTACCACAAACACTTCTTTGATTATATCTTCAAACTAGATGTCCAATGTCCCAATTTCTTTGAATCCCACCAAGTATGTTATGTGGAATTTTGATGAAATCAAGGCAAGGGTTACCTATTGTTTAACTTTAGTAGGAAATTTGAGATGTAAATCCAAGAGTTTAGAAACCTCTAATGATAAAATACCAAGGGAAAGCAATAACACATGAATTTGGTCAATTGTATTTTCCTCCTAAAGGGTTTGAAATTTTGATGATGATGTTAAATGTTTGTATCCAAATGTTTTCGAACAAGCAAAGTGTTTTGCAATCAAGAACAAGCACAACCCTATGGATATGAAAGACTATATTTGTTGAGTCCCCACTTGGACAAGTCCAGCTATGCTTATTTTTAGTGAATGGTTAGATGCTTGAACCCACTAGATCCCCTCCACAAAAATCACTTCTTGGGCCATCCAAGCATCAATACCCATGAAATTCCCACGGCATACTTTTCATTTCTACTAAAAATCATAAAAGTGAGGGGTGGCTTCAAAACAATTGTTCTTGCACCAACAAATAGATAGGGAATTTGGCCTTTCTATAACAAGGGTTTTAATATGGACTTTCTATTCATAGAAGTTGACCCAACATGGTGAGAGACCATTGCTTCCCTTCTCATCAGAGCCAACTGCGTGATACTAGCCTTTGTTCCAGTACCCACTTTTATATCCTGACTAGAAATACTCTTGGTTTTAGAGTGTTACCAGTTGAGTCGTTCCCTTGGGTGATTACTTTTTCCCCAAGGTAGGCCCTCTAATATAGACGATATCAAGCAAAAATATCCATAACTTGATTGATATTTGTTGAGAAACAAAGAGAGAATACACGTGATAGGTTTGTCTCGCACGCAAGATATTTTGTTCAATTTTAGTTCCAAAATGAAGTGTGGAGGCAATTACTTTATCCCAACCTAAAACCACCAAAAATCCTTTTGATTCTCAATATTGTCATGAGGTACGAGAGAAGTGCATACATATTTTCAATGGTGTTAGTTTGAGTAAGCAGTCACGAAAACAAAGTAGAGCATGTTCTTTTTAATCCAACAAAGCAATAATGACTCATTTTTATAGCACCAATTGAAGTGTGAGAATTTTCTTTGTCCAATTATTAGCCCCCAAAAAAATATAGTGAGTTTGTGTCCTAAAGTTAATTTTAAGCTCCTTTTGCAATAAGAATTTAAAAAGTTCTTTTTAAAGCCAAAAATGAAACTAGTGAGTCCTAAGCATGAAAGATACCAATTTTTTCCTTAAGAGGAATAGTGAATCCTCTAAGATTGTTGAACAAACACTAGAGTGTTTAAAAATAGTTGGTATCATGAAATGAGGTCATCATGCTTATTTTCCTCTTCACCTTTGATCAATCCAACCTACAAGAAAATTAGAACTTTAGGTTCTATAAAAATAGAGGTCAAGAAAGCAGAAAATAGACTAAATAACCATATTTTGATAAAAGGCATGTGTTATAAATAAATTTTCACTTTCTACTTCCCTCCAACAATGCAATCCACAAAGGCGTCATAGTTTGAAAACACCAACAGTGTTGTATAGCACCACTTACTAGTCAGCGTCGCTTTGTAGCCAAACTAGTGAGCATGAAAGCATCACTATTGTGGTCAGTGGTGCAGTTTGGATTTTGAAAATATTCTAGTGAGTTGGAAAGATTTAGTGGTGTTGTTTGAAAATTTGAATTATGGGCGAGAAGTATGGAGCATCACAGTTTGAAATTTGCAGCGGTGCAATATGGAGACATTGATTTCTTAGCAATGCTAAATAGTGACACTGAGCTTCTAGTGGTGGATTTTTCTCCAAACACACAAAAACACAAAAAAGCACAGAATTTTCTCAAAAAATGTGATTTGATCTTCTAGTTTTTGCTCCTAGCACCAAAATGTGAACCACGTTTCCCAACCTACAAAAACACAACAAACAATCAATAAAGTAGATCAAATGCAAGTTTGAACTATGAATCCTTAAGAAATCCATTTGAATGCAAGAGAAAAGGAATGAAATGAAGAACACAACACACTTAAAACAAAGATATCAAATCCTTTTCTAAAACAAAGCAACTCTTAATCTCTGAGGGAGTTGGTGCCAATTTGATGTGAAAATTGTCCCTTTCCCAACTCCAATGATGTGATTAGGAAGAGTGACCCACTTGATGAAGACCTCCAATGTGCTCCAAGATAAAAATCTACATAACCTAGCTAAGATTGGATGAAAATGGATGAAAATTGCTCTGAATTTTAGTATAGTAAGTTTACTCAAGTTGTGGATGATCAAATTAGGAATGAAGCCTCTTATTTATAGAATATCAAGTTGAATATATGTCCAAAATGGAGCAATGTGATACTAAGAATCAACAAATGGCAAGGTGCCACTTGTCAACATGTGAATGGATGAAAGATGTCCAAGTTTCAAAGAATGTGTCAATAAATGCATATATTTGAAATTTGAAATTGTTGAAATAACATGTAAGAGGGAAAGAAAATGCATTGAATGCCACTTGGATCAAGGAAAAATACCTTTTAGGTGGAGTAAATTCCTTGTTGGAAGGACAAAGTCCACTTGGATTTTAAATTCAAATTTGAGGAATATTCCTTTATTATGCCTTTTGAGAGAAAATAGAGATTTGATAAATGAATTAAATCTATTTTTATGTGAAAGTTGCAAAAGCTAGAGGATGGGACATGGATTATGATTAAATTAATCAAGGTTAATTAATTTAATGAGAGGTCAAAATGATGTGACATATTGGTTTAGATTTATGGGTTGATTTAAATCAAATATGAGAAGAATATGATTTCAAGATTAATTAAATAAATATTTTTGTTTTATTTAACCAAGGAGATGAAGTTAGATTTAAACTAAATAAGGTTTTAATTTATTTAAATTAATGGATTGATTTTAAATATTTAATCAAATAAAATTGATTATTTAAATAAATAGGGATAATTAGATTAGACTGATTGATTTAATTAGCAAGAAAGGATGACTTACTTAGATAAATCATTGAAAAAATTCCAAAAACATATTTGAAATTTACATCATAAGCCTAAGTTAGAACCCATGCACCCTTGGGTGAATGGGTCCTAGGTCACCTACCTAGGTGCACATTATCCAATGTTAAGTGTTATGTTATGGAATTAATGAATGTTGGGTTTTATCCTTCAAAAATTGCATTTAATTAGCCTTGTATTTAAATTAAAGGGGCCAATAAAGGAATAATTAACCTCAATAAATAAATTTATAGATTAGTGTGAAAATATAAAGGTACACCTTGTAACACCATAAATAAGGCACAATTAAGTCCATTTTATTTAATAGGGCCCTAAACTTAATGTGAATATGTAAAATACATATTACAACACTAAATTAAGGCATCATATAGCTGATTTTATTATTATTTGTTTTCTAATTAAGTGTGAAAATGGGATGCTTTTTCCTACACTACATTTAGCCCCCACTTTAGTGAGAGGATGACCTCATGTCAAACTCACACTAAAGTAGACATTGAAGACATATGTATGTGTATCAATGAAAAAGATAATCATACAACATCAAAGACTAGGAAGATCAAGCCTTAACTATCTGATGCAACACAAAACACATCTAAGCCTTTTTTTCATTTGCTCACTCTAGGGTAGTGGAACCTCGGGCTATCCACTAGGTGAGTATCCCAATGGGTGGAAAATCATATCAAATTTATCCCTCTGAAAACTTCAATAAGGTGCCCCAAGACAAGCTTTCTTGATTCATAGGGATTAACAAGTTGTGTTATGCTAAGCACATATGAATAATACAAGGCTCCACTGGCAAGCAAGGTGTGTTATGCTTGGTGGCCTTGAAAATGGTTCCAGGCTCCATATAGCTTCACAAGATGTGTTATTTTAGCACCTATGAACAAGGAAATGCTCCACTAGCAAGCAAGGTGTGTTATACTTGGCCTTGAATAGGGTTTCCAGCTTCATAAGGTAAACAAGTTTTATTATGCTAAACACTTATGAACAATCATGCAAGTAAAAGTTTATTTTTTTTCAAAGGGATTTTAATTAGTTCACGTAAGGTCTTCTTCTTATGGAACATCATGCCTAATGTCTCTAGGAGAAGACAAGTCAAGAGTAAAAGATTCACTTTCTTAGGGAATGTAGTGCACTGCATCACCACTAAGAGGAAAGTAGTACACTAAGAAATATCGCACTCTTGGAGGACATCAAACTGAAGGAAACCACCAAGAAAAGGATGCATCATAAGAAGAAATAAAATTTCACCATGAAATATGAGAAATGTCAAAAGATATTGTCAATGTGTGCCCCCACTTTAAAGAAATTGCTACACCATTTCCATGAGAAATTTCTTTAAAGTAGCCAATGTTCAATCCTAAGACATGAGAGCTTACTCAGAAATCACTATGCCAAGTCATATGTTTCTAAAATGAATCTATGTCATGAAAAAGGAAGGAGGGGTTGCCCCCAAAAATACATAAGGGATCGATGGATTCAGGGTCAGTATATCTTTGCTACAGTTTTTTTATAGAACTCGAAAATGTCATCATTCCAAAAATACTCATATAACTTGAAGAATGAAACATAGAGAGAGAAAATAAAGAAAAACTTTCAGGTCAATTTGGAAGAGACCTAAATTTCTTGACACCTTGCATCATCCCCAAAAGGAAAACATGAGACAAATGAAAAGATAAATATTTATGACATAAGAAGAATGTAGATACAAATAGAGAAATACACAAAAGAGAGATACATTAAACAAAACAATACAAGAGGATCACATTATGCACATGCAATCACACAAAGAAACATGAAAAATAAAATAAAGCAAAATACTAGTAAGGCACATGCGAGTCAACCTACAATAGGTCATTTGCATCCCAATCTCAGTCAGTATATACAAAATGTGGGAAAATAGCAAAAGTTACAAAATCAAGTGCCAAACTAGGACAAGGTTATCTAACTTCTTGTCACCACTAAGTGCAGGACAAGGATAAGCCAAAAATGGATGACAATATGTTGCTCCTTGCAAAAAGAAAAATATAATTGCATAAAACCAAATTTATGCCCTCATGCCTAGTAATGAATATACTATGATACTACAACTACCACATGACAAGGAGAAACAACTAATCTTATTTATTATAATGAGTAAAGAAAGTGTCAACTTGATGCATATCTAATGAGATAATCCCACATGTAGTATCTATTAGTTTAGGATGCACCAAAGTTAAAGTTGTCTTAGAAGAATATTTTGTAAGAGTGTTGATATTCAATGAAGGTTTTTTTATTCTTTTGTTTATTTTGAAGAACAATAACCAAGGCCATTAGTTTTTTCTTGTGTGTTAGGCTCTATAGGTACACATATACCTTGTTCTCTAGCACCACATCCTTTTCCACTATAACCAAGTTGTTTCAAAATTTTGTAACCTCTTCCATAAAGCTTTTCTATTTCTTTTTGATTTGTTGGTTTCTCATAGTCAACTTCATCAAAGTTTGTTGTGTAATTTGCTTCTTCTCCTAAAGTGGTTGAAGTGGATTCTTTCAAATTTTGTGATGATATTACTGCTTTTTTCTTTTTCCTTTTCAGATTCTTTTGTTGTGATCTTGTATTTTCCCATTAATGTAGGTGTGAAATCCAAGGAACCCCAATCATATTCTAGTAACTTTTTAACTTCTTCAATATTCTTTTCTTTTTCTTTCTTTTACATGGGTTCTACTTGTGTAGTTGGTTTCAATGTTTTCAAAAGATTTTCCTTGTTTTTCTCAATGAGTAAAGTACTATAAGGTTCAAGATCAACTTTGATTGTATACACTTCGTTGTTGTAGATATACTTCATTTTATGATGAAGAGTAGAAGGAACCCCATTCATTTCATGAATCCATGGTCTACCCAAGAGGAGATTGTATGAAAGATCGTGAGGCATAAAATGGACCAGATTTTGTAATGTTACCTTCTCAACTATAATAGGTAATGTAATCACACCAATCGTTTGTTTTCCTATGTTATCAAAGCTACAAATAGATAAAGAATCAAGTTGAGTTTGGCTTTTGTCTACTCCAATCTCATCTAGAAGGTGGTAGCGTACATTAAGGGTTTAGCCACTATCAACAAGGGTTATCTTCATTCCTGTCCTATTAACAAGGGCTATTATCATGAAAGCTTCATTTTGTTTTTAAACCTCCAGGGAGGGTAACTCACTTTGGTGAAAAATAATATGTAAATTAATTGCATTTTCTCCTTGAACTAGGGATACCACATAATTTTTATTTTTATTATGAGGAATCACAACTTACATTGTAAGGCTATTTGAAGCATACTATGGTAATTCAGTGATGCTTGAATAAGACCCCATAAGGATATCTTAGCAATAGTATTTTTAAGTTGTTTAACAAGATCATACTCCTTTCCACTATGTAGAGAAAAATGAGGAGCACTAGGCAAGATAGGTTGAGGAAATGGGAGGATGTTTGAGTTGTTTGTCTTGGTTATGGATTGTTTCTATTGTTATATGTACATGAGAAATGGTATTGTAACTTAGTTGTTGTGACACATTATCATTATCAAATTTATTTGTAGGTGGTTCTAAGATAAGCACATGTTTATTTTGAATTTGAGGTTGATTTGAGGGTGGGTAGATGGTCAGAAGTGGCTTAGGAGATTGCTTCAAGGGATATATAATGTGCATAATGTCAAAAGACTTATTGTTATTTTCATGATCTCTTAGTGAAGGGGAGTAGATAATTTCACTTAATCATCTTCATCTAGGGAAGCCATATTACTATTGTTTGAAATATATGTATCAATTCTATCATTTTCTTACACTATGATATATTCCCTTGTAGGAGAGCTTTTAGGAGAGGAGCAAACAAAATTTTGATCACATTCCATGGTTATATTTTGTAAGATAGCTTCATCACAAGTAAAGGAGGCATCAATAGAAGAAAAAATATTATTTTCTTGCTTTCCAATGAGTAGATCCACAATTACAAAATTTCACCATCTACAACTTTTGGCTCACTACCTCTAGCAAGTTTAGACACACTAAAAATTTAGATACCTTTTGCTCACTGCATCTCGTAGCCTTAGGTGTGCATCTCGTAGCCTTAGGTGTTTAAGCTCACACTCATATCACCACACTTGATCACATTTGCATCTTTTTCACACACACACCATATCCAACAATTGTCCTTGCTTATATCCTCCATAACCTTAAAAACCTTGTCCATGTCAACCATAATAAAATCTATGCACCTCAAACATGCAACCACTAAATAGGTTGGCACAAAAAAAAAATTTCGTTTAAATAAGTGAAGGAATACCACAAAAAAGGTTAACAAAGACCCAAATCTACATTGAGATGCTTCACCACACTTTCACAAAAAACAAACAATCTCCTTAATTAGTACTAGCACCCAGGTCAGCCAAACCTCCACTAACACTAACAAGAGACCATATGCATGCCTCTCCAAGTCCAAAAATATTTGGACCACAAAGAAACACTTCACATTATCCACACAACATCCCAAAATATTCCAACATCATTAGAATATTCTGTAACACTACTGCAACCACCTGAAACTAAGAACACCATCATTTTGTGCAACCAACAACATTGCCACAAAACACAACTTATGAATCCAAGGAGTAGTTGAACACTTTACACTATAGGGAAAGGTAGGAAAAAACAATATTAGAACATTCTAAAATCCATAAGATAGGAAACCACAACATGGAGAAATGTGGAGTAATCTCATTTCTCCTAGACAACCTTCTACATAGATAAACTTATTGTCAAATGCAACTTCCACTACCACATGATCTACAACCTAAAACTATAGATATACCACCTATAAGAACCTCTAATAACCATATCCAAACTTCATAAGCATATCTTCAATCATGAAGAAATTTGGAGCACAACATTAAACACACCTCTGTCACACTACACACCCTTTTATTCAAATATTCTTAAAAGCATTTGGAAACCAAGTGAATCAACTGCATTAGCAACACCACAAAAACCTTCTCAAAATATATACATTAACTACAAAACCAACAATATCCCCATCTACAATACTTTCTTAATGCCACACAAGAGGTTGACATCACTGACAATGTTGAAGGCAACATAGTGCAACACGCTCACTGCTAACAAAAATGACAACACTCCAGTAATCTTCCTGACCATACTAGAGGTTGACATCAATGTGAAATCAAATCACAACACATACACACTATGGTTTGACCCATAACTCTTCAAAAACTCTAAAAATATCCACACACTAGGGGTTGACATCAATGCTCCAACAATCTAGAAAATCTCCAGCAATCTCCCTCTATGTCATTGATGGCAACACCAACTTTGAAAAACCATCAATCAATAGAAGCAACTCTGCAACTCCAATTCTTAGATAGATCTCCCCCTTACTTCATACTTCACTCTCTCTCTATTTTTTTCAAATTTTATCTCCCCCCCTTTGACATCAATGGCAAAGGGCATCAATCTCTCCCTTTGTCATCACCTAAAAGCTTTACTTTAGGAAACACCAGCACACAAGTCTCTCTATCTCCACTTTCTCTTGATATCTCTCTACTACTCTCCCCCCCCTTACAATAACAAGATATGCTCCCCTTGATTGCACCAATTAAAATTCACCACTACCTTCTCCCCTTAAGAGGTAGTCTTCATCAATTTAGGACCAAGAATGTATCTTGAAATGATCACCTGGATAGATGCAACACTTATGTATCTACTTGAAAGAAGGAGGGGAAATAACCCATAACTTCTGATAGAGATACTCAAGTGTATCTTTTGGAAGATCCTTTTTGAAAATATCTACAACTTGACCCTTTGTAGGCACATACTCTAGCTTCACCTCATTCTCTGCAACTTTCTCTCTTAGAAAGTGATACAGGATAGAGATACGTTTTATCCTTGAATGCATTACCAATTTTTTTGAAATATTGATAACACTTGTATTATCACACAAGATATAAATAGGTTCATCATATGACACTTTGATATCCTTCAATTTCTACTTCATTCACAACACCTAAGTAAAACATGATGTTGTTGCAATCTATTATGCCTCTATAGTGTATAATGACATTAAATACTACTTCTTACTCAACCAAGAAACAAACCTTCTTCAAATAAAGAAAGTACCTCCACTTGTACTTCTTTTGTCATCTACACAACTTGTCCAATCTACATCTTTATATGCACTAAAAGACAAATCAATATCCTTAGGATACCATAGACCAAAATCTAGAGTTCCCTTCAAATATCTAAATATCCTTTTAACTGATACAACATGTGATTCTCTTGGATCTTCTTGAAATATTTCCACAAGACAAATTGCATGCATGATATCCAGTCTAGTAGCAATAGGATATAGTAGTTCACCAATCATTGATCTATAATTGATTTGATCTATCTTAGGAGATTCATCATTTTTTCTCAACTTGCAACTAGTAACCATGGGAGTCCTCACTAGTTTAGAATCCTCCATTCCAAATTTCTTCAACATTTCCTTGATGTACTATGAAATGAAAATTCCCTTTTCTAATTGACTGATTTGTAACCCAACCCAAGGAAGAAATTCATCTCCCCAAACATTGACATATCAAAATCTTTGTGCATCTACTTTATAAATCTCTTATGCATAATTTAATTTCCTCCAAAGATTATTCCATCAGCATACACAACCATAATTAGGATATGATCACCCTCAACCTTGAAGTAAAGGTTGTTATCTATAGTACCCTTTTTGAATCCTTGTTGTAGCAAGTATCTATCCAATCTTGCATACCAAGCTCTAGGAGCTTGTTTGAGTCTATACAATTCTTTCTTCAACCTCCAAACCATAACAACATCTTCTCACAATGAAAAACCTTTTGGTTGTTCAATGTAAACCTCTTCTTCTAATTGACCATTCAAAAATGTAGACTTAACATCCATCTGATATACCTTAAAGTATTTATGTGTTGTAAAATCCAAAAATATTCTAATGGCTTCCATTTTACCACCGAGGAAATTTTTTCTTCAAAATTTATACCTTCGACTTGTGAGTATCCCTTACATGGAAGCCTAACCTTGTTTCTAACAACTTTTCCATCCTCATTCAGTGTGTTCCTAAAACACACATTTAGTTCTGATCACATTCTTGTTTGTTGGTCTTGGGACCATTTCCCAAGTTTGACTATTCTCAAGTTGTCTCAACTCTTCTTACATACCTTTGATCTAGTTCTCATCCTTTCATGCTTAAGTTACTATTTTAGGTTCTACTTTTGAAAGTAAAAAAAAATTACATGCTCCTTATCAACACACCTTTTCTCTTAACTCCAAAAATTTTATCTTCAGAATGATTCTTTTGCACATACTTAGGAGTCTTAGGGATCCTTTCTAGAACTTCTTCCTCTTCATTTTTCATCTCCTTTTCTTTCTCTACATCATTTTCTTCTTCGCATCAAGAGGTTTTATCATATTTTGTAGACACATAAAATATATTGATTGACATTGTGCATCTGATCCTAACCACTAACATTGTTTCGTCTTGAATCATCCTTCGGTTTAACCATTTAATCAAATACCCTTATGTAATTAAATTCATCAATATTCCTCTCTTAATTAAATAAATCAGTTATCTAACCAAATCATCCTCTCTCTTGATATTTAAATCAATATGTTTGATCTAACTATCCCAATTTAATTAAATAGTCAATTTTATTTAATTAAATCTCTAAAGTCTGCCTATTAAATTAAATAAATTAAAACCTTATTTAATTTAATCTAACATCATCCCTTTCAATTAAACAAAATAAAAAATCTTTATTTAATTGGTCTCTTATCACATTCTTCTAATTATTTGATTTAAATAAATCCATAAATCTAAGTCAAATAAGTCTCATCATTTAGTCCCTTCACTAAATTAATTAACTTTGATTAATTTAATTTCCTCTCATGTCCCATCCTCTAGCTTTTACCACTTGCACATGAAAATAGACTTATTTGATTTATTAAATCTCTATTTTCCTCAACAAGGCATATTTTGGGAATATTCTCCAAGTTTGAATTCAAAATCCAAGTTGACATGTACATCCAGCAAGGCATTAACTCTTTCTTACATGTCCTTTTCCTTGAGCCAAGTGGCATTCAATGCATTTTCTCTTCCATCTTGCATGTCATTTCAACAAATTCAAAATTCAAAAATAGGCATTTATTAGCACAATCCTCAAAACTTGCACATCATCCATCCACTCATAGGTTGACAAGTGGCATCTTGCCATTGGATAAATTTTAGTTCCATATTGATCTATTTTAGACATTCATCCATCTTGGAATTTTATATAGAAGAGGTCCATCCTTCATTTTATCCATAAAAAAATTGAGTAAAGTTACCATGCTGAAATCATCAGCAATCCTTATCCATTATTATTGAATCTTAGCTAGGTTATGCAGATTTTTCTATTGGAGCACTCACCATTCTTCATCAAAGTGGATCATTCATCAACATTCATCAAGCTTGCATCATAGGAATTGGGAAAGGGCCAATTTTCACATCAAATTGGCAACAATTCCCACATGGGATCATGAATTTGCTAATTTAATTAGGATTCAATATATTTATTGGTTTCTCATTGTGTTCTTCATTTCTTTTTTTCTAATTTGAACTTTGTGAATGGATTTCATGGGGAATCCTTGTTCTTGCTTACATTTGATAGTCTAATGTGTTTGTTCTTATTGTTTTGCAAGTACTAAGATTGGGGTTCGCACATTTGGTGCTAGAAGGAGGGCATAATCTTGTTTTCAATCACATTTTTCTTAAAATTTTGCGTTACTATTTTGTGCACGGGAAAATTCCAACACTAGAAGCTCAACATCACCATATAGCACCGCTGAAAAGTCCAAACTACAACGCTTTAGTCATCCTACCTAAAAAAATTTAATTTGAATTTTAAATAGTGATGCTACTGAAAAGGGTGACACATTTGAGCTCACTGGTTCGGGCACAGAGCACCACTAACTAGTAAGCAATGCTATACAACACCGCTGGAGAAATCAAATTGTGACACAGCCACAGGTTGCATCACTGGCAGGGAGTAAAAAATGGGAATTTCATTTTAGCAGGTGCATTTTTTCAAATGATAAGTTTATCTTCTATTTTCTAGTTTTTAACCTCTATGTTATGCAGAATTTGACTGATTTTCTTTCTTATAGGTTGAATCAATTAAAAAATGAAAGAAGGAGAAGCATGATGGTGGTATTTCACAAAATCAAAGATTTTTTAAACACTTTAGTGTTTGTTTAACACTCTTAGGAAACTGTTATCTCTTCTTGCTTAGGATATTAATTTTGTTTCAACTTTAAAAAGAATCTTTTCAATTTTTTGTAAAGGCTTAAAATGAACATTAGGACTACAACTTACTAGAGTTTTTTTTTTTGGTTAACAATTGAACAAAACAACTCTCATTTTTCCTTTGGTGCTTTAAAATGAACTCACAATTGCTTTGTGGCTTTAAAATGAATAAGTGCAACTTTGTCTTCATGATGGCTTACTTAAACTAACTTCATTGAAAAATGATGTATGTGCTTCTCTCGTGCTTTATAGGAATCTTGAGAATCAAAATGCCTTTTTTTTAATTTTAGGTTGAGATAAAGCAATCACCTCTACACTTCATTTTGGGTTTAAAATTGAACAAAATCTCGTGCGAGTGTGACTGAACTTATTGAATGTATTCTCCATTTGTTTCTAAACAAGGGTCGATTGAACTATGAATAAGTTTATTCACTTTTGTTTATCTTAGAGGGTTTTCCTTGGGGAAAAAGTACTCACCCAAGGGAACAACTCAACCGGTAAAACTCTAAAGCCAAGAGTATTTCCAACTGGGATATAAATATGGGTATTGGAGTAAATGCCAATATCACATAGTTGGCTCTGATGAGATGGATCTAAAAGGGGACTCTTGCCGTATGGGTCAATCTCCACGAACAAAAAGTCCTAATTAAAACCCATGTTTTAGAATTGCCAAAATCCTTGATCTATTTGTTGGTGCAAGAACCGTCATTCTGAAGATGCCCCACACTTTTATGGTCTTTAGTAGAAATGGAAAGCATGCCATGGGATTTTCATGCGTGTTGATGCTTGGCTTCCCCGCATAAGTGAGTGTTGTCCAAGATAAGCGTAGCATCTAACCATTCGCTAAAGATAAGTGTAGTTGGACTTGTCCAAGTGGGGACTCAACAAATATTTTCTTCCATATCCATAGGGTTGTATTTATTCTTGGTTACAAAATGCTTTTCTTGTTCAAAAACATTTTGGAAAAAAACACTTAAACATCATCATCAAAATTTCAAACCCTTTAGAAGACAAATACAATTGACTCAATTCATGTGTTATTTCTTTCAATTGGGATTATATCCTTAGAGGTTTCTAAACACTTGGATTACATCTCAATTCAGTCTACTAAAGTTAAACAATAGGTAACCTTTGCCTTAACTTCATCAAAATTCAACATAACATACTTTGTGGGATTCAAAGAAATTAAGACATTGGACATATATTTTGGAAACCTAATCAAAGAAAGTGTTTGTGATAAAATAAAGCCACTAAGCAAAGATAAAAAAATGAACTCTCATATGTGTTGAAACCTCACAATTTTCAAGAAGTCAAAACCCAAAACAAAAGTCCTTGATTCAAAATCCAGAAATGTATGCTCAAATTGAATCACTTCTTAGGTATAAAGGTCTATAGAAGCATTGCATGTTCTTCAATACCAAGGTTTAGGTAAACAAAAGTGTATTTTTTAGGTTCATCTTAGGATCAAAAGAAGTCAAAATCTTTTTCTCATCCATCCTTCAAACATCAAAAAAAAATCATCTCATCATCATCTTTTGAGAAATCTTCAAAATTATCCTTCATGCTAGGATTTTTGGAAAAAAATCAAAATCATCAAACCTTTGAGACAAAATCCTTGAAATATTTATCAAATCATTTTTGGCTAGGTATGTGTAGATGCATCCTTTTTCATATACTTAGTCAAAGTTATCAAACCATCTTGTTTAGCTAGGTATATGTAGATGCATCCTTCTTCATATGCTTGGTTAAATTATTATCTTATTTGAATAGGTGTGGGTAGATGCATCCTTCTCCCTAAACATATTCAAATTATCATCCTTTGAGAAAATCTACCCCTTAGAGAATTATCCAACATCTTAGGGTCTATTTGTTCAATCAAAAAAAACCAAAAACAATCAAGTCAAGGACAATCCAAAGAATCAAAATCAAAATCCAAAACATATCTGAAAGTCCCAAAAGTCTAGCATCCCCCTCAAGATTTATCAAAAGATCAAAACATCTAGATCATCCATCTCTTGCATCATCATCACATCACCCTTTGATCCTTAAGACATCCTAAAATTTTCTCTTTTGTGCATAAAATAAAGATCAATCTAAAGAATTAGAGATTCATCTCCCATATTCTTGAAAATTGATCCATGTTGTATGGTTCAAACTAGATCTCAATACAAGAAGAACATGGAAGCCAAAAAAGAAACACCCGCTTCAAGTGACCTAATCCAAATGAACATCAAAATGAATCCAGTTGAATCAAACAATCCTTTGACTATCTCAACATCACAAAACCCATAAGAGGAAATCCAAGGAGAAGATATTACCTTTGGGATGTCACATGAGGAAATAACTAAAATGCTCCAAAATCCAGAAAACCATAAGATCATCAACATCATGATGAGGCTTAACCCTTCACTATACATGCCTGAACTAGCAAAACAAAGGGCCAAATTACCTTTTGATTTCGATGCCAGTACTATAGTGGAGACATATTTACCCCCAATATCATCCACCATGCCCATCTCATAAACACCCCCATCCCAAAATATCACTCAAAACTTTTTGCAAATCACATCTTTTGCTCCAACCCAACCCAATGTTAATAACGGAAATGCATTTCTTAATGCTATTCAAACACACCCCCTTGTTAATAATCAAGACTTGGAGGAAAATACCATTTTTGAGAAAAACATACCCCAAAATCCATTGCATAAGAATGTCCCTCTCAATTTTCATAATGATCCATCATCATCATCCTTCCATGCAACACCTCAAAATTCTCTCCTCACAAATTCACAAGAGGAAGGTGACGTGTTTGGACCTAGGGGCATTTTTGACACCACATAATTTTGTCAAGAACTCACAACCCTCACATTTCCACCCCTTCCACCATTACCACCATTATCCACACCTCTAATTGGTTTGGGGCTTCCACCTTTACCAAAGATCAATCAAACCAACATCCCGAACACCAATCAAAACATCACGCCAAACTCTCAAAATTTGTCATCAATATTGCAACAACATATGACAACTACACTAGCAATCATGACATCAGCAACCACCCCCCTAACATCTCAAAGTATGGTCTCTCAAGGACCAACCACATCAGCAACACCATCACCTCTCACCACCACCACCACAAGCACCATTATAAATCCACCACCACCCCCACCACCACCAACTTCCAGCATATCAAGCCAATACAACATGGCATTGCAAGCAACTCAATAAGCTTCTCATCAAATGGGATTCCTACTAGTGAAAAAAAAAAAATCCACACAACTAGCTACTCAGCAAGCTGCTCAAGCAGCCCAAGCCACATTACAGGAACAATAGGCTGCACAAGCCCAAGCCTTATTGCAACAACAACAATAAGTCACTCAAGTAGTGCAAGCTGCTTAAGTAGCCCAAGCCGCATTACAAGAACAAAAGGCTTCCCAATCCCAAATTCTATTGCAACAAAAAGTGACACAAGCCCAAGCCCAAGCTCAAGTACATACCCAATATCAAGCACAACGAGCACAATCACAAGCACAACTTTTTGCATAAAAGCAACATCACAACTACAAGCATATCAACAAGCAATAAAACAATATCAAGAGCAGCAAGAGGTAGCCCAATTAGAATTCCAACAAAAAGCATTATTGGAACAACAATAAGCACAACAGAAAGCACAACAACAAACAATCCTAGCACAACAACAACAAGATCAACAACAAGCATTGTTCATACAGTAGCAAGTGCAAGCATACCTAGCTTGGCAGAATGTGCAAATACCATCAAATAACACACCAACCAACCCACTCATTCAACCCACAATCAAAACACCCTAGAACACCTTCATCCCACCCCCTGATCCACAAAATGATGTAACAACACAAATTAGGTTACTCTCGCAACAAGTGCTCTATCTTCAATCAGGGTGAACCACAAAAACACTAAGCAACTTGTGTTTGTATCCATTTGACAAGAGCCTTGTGATGAAACCATTCCCCAAGGGATTTGAGATCCCCAAGTTTGAAAAATATAATGGGATGGGAAACCCTGAAGATCACATTAGGGAATTTTAGGTTCATTGCATGGAAGTCACATACAACGATACTTATCTAATGCAGCTATTTCCTAAGAGTTTGGTTGGCCACACTATGGAATGGTTCTCTCACCTACCAATAGGAATCAAAACATTCCAAGAAATTATAGATGCATTCATTAAAAACTACACATGTAATATTGTAATGGATGTCAGTCTAGAAGAACTCTTAGCTCTAAAACAAGGTAAGAAAGAATCATTCGCTTCATTCCTACAATGATGTGGATCCAAGGCCAATCAAAGCAATGGACCATGCCTGAGGAATAACAAGTTTACACCATCATATCCAACCTTGATGGAATATTAGCATTCCATCTCAAGGTACAAGGGATCACCACATATGACCAGTTGATCTCCAAGGCACTCAGCATCGAACAAGCCCTAATGACACAACCCGTAGGATCAAATTCATACCCCAAACAACAAAAAAACCACCCACCTGCCAATTACAATGATAAACCTCATACATGGGAAAGGAAAAAAAATGTTACTAATGATGTTGTTTTCGATGCCAAAGTGGTCATCAGTGCCCCACACCAAAATAAACCAACACCACAAATCAAAATCCAACACCAAAGCAATCATCAAGCAATACAACAACCAAACAACAATCAAACAATTACCAATCTAAAATGATCAAAGGGGACCACCCCAATGGAACAAGATTTACCCCAAGAAAAAGTATACTAGTCTGGGGGAACCACTTGAAGTCATCATGAAGAAGCTAATAAACAAAAAACTCATCAAAGCACCCACTTATGAGAATTGCCAAGAACCAGATGTGAAACTCCTTGGTATAATGAGAATAAACTTTGTGACTTCCATAAAATCAAAGGACATATCACAAACAATTTTATGAGGCTAAAAAACATAATTCAAGATCTCATCGTTCAAAGAATTATAAACGTGGAATAGCCAATAGGAAACCAAGACCTTAAGATATACAAGAATCTGATGCCTAACCATGAAAATAAAGGGAAGAATAATAACACTGATAAGGGGAAAGGCACCCACAAAAAACATGAATCATGTGTATGAAACTATCATCTCCTCTCTAGATGAATACTGTATATTCATCACCATCAAAGGTACCCATGCCAATTGTGGAGTCACCACAAGAGGCAGCAAAGTTACCATAGTAGGATCATCCCAGCAAAACAAAGTTCCTACATCTAGATATGTCCCCAATGGCTACAATGTTCTAGATCAGCTCAAAAGAGCACCGGCGCAAATATCCATCATGGATTTGCTAAAAATATCATCTCCCCATAGGAAAATCCTTGACGAAGCGTTGGCTTCATCCACTATCCCCATAGATCTTGATGCAGAACAATTCCAAGCTATTGTTGGAAATATCATTACGCCCAATCTCCTAAAATTCTCTGGGTAGGATTTCACTGCTCAACCATCTCACAACAATGCGCTTCACTTAGAATTCATAGTACATAAGAGAAAATTCAAAAGGGTTTTGGTGGATGGAGGTGTAGGTTTGAATATATGTTCTCTCAATCTCATCAAACAATTAAAAATATCATAGGATTCTATTGACAAAGGAAAGGGTATCACAATAAGAGCATATGATGATCAAGAAAGAGTGCCCCAGGGCACAATCAAACTCCCTATTCAAGTAGGGCCAACTATCATGGAAACAACTTGTCAGGTCTTGGACCTCAACTTGCCATATAGCATCCTGCAAGGATGCCCATGGATTCATGCAATGAAGGCAGTAGCATCAACTTTCCATCAATGTGTGAAATTCACACATGAGGGACAAGAAGTCACCATCCATGGAGATCTTGAACCCTTCTCCTATTGCAAAATCCTTGAAGCAAAGTACTATAAAATCCCTCAAGTACCAAAAAATGATGAGGGTCCATCTACACCATACATTGACCCTGCCACTCTCGCATCAACTTCTGCGACAGAGACACCTGCCACTCCTGCCATCCCTACCATTTCTAAAATTTAGGTCATCATCCAAGATAATGGTTGTGGAAACTACAAGCTCCCTAAAAATGCTTTTGTGGTAGGAGAGTTACCACAATCTCTTAGATCACAAGGATGTCTGCAAATAAATGAAGCCTCCACATCCCAAACATCTCCTGAAGACTATCCTAACTTCACAAGGTGGGGAGATCTTGGCCAAGAAGTTATTGAGGCAGATCCATCTCATATGCTATATCAAGATGAAAGACCAGTAGCTAATTTACCAATGGATGAAAGAAGCAAGGGTCTGCAAATGATGCTCACAATGGGCTATGAAAAAAATCAAAGACTTTGGAAAAACAAAAATGGGCTTATAATACCTATCATTCTGAAGACACAAATGACAAATCTTGACCTTGGATGTACCCCTCTGAGTATAACCATACATGGCCGAAGTCCTTCAATTAGAACAATTAATAATCCTCCTCAGCCAACTGCAGCAGAACTATGATTACCAGTATCTGTAGGTCACATCTTAGATAACTATACATTTTATATAACCGATGTCTATAGTAGTAGTGATGACTAGGATCTTATGACAAAATTACCTAGGCTATTTGAGGATACCACTCTTTTCATGATTAGCACCCCATCTTTTGAATCAGACCACCACAATCATGAAATCCACATAGTATACCCCCAACTCATTAACTATGACCAACGAGGAGCACCAATTCTCGATACATTCAAAAATGATGAGGCTCTCTTAGAATTCATGGGACTACGGGATAACATTCCACTTGGGGATCACAAAGCAGGGTTCATAATTGAGCTAGATACACATGCCTATTATGGGGAAATGATTGAATCCCTTAGTCATAAAAGTGAAAAATTAAGAATAATATCTAAGTCCTTGAGTGAAAACCACACTATGGCACTCTCTAAATAGAAAAAGGTAAAAAGAAAGCATACATCTAATGATGAAAACCTCTCTGAGGTGCTTGAGGATTGGGTATTCAATCTTCCTTCTAGAGCTATTCATCAAGAAAAATCGGCGGTTCTAGCAGAAAGGTGCAATCTGGTCAATCTAGGAACAGAGAAAACCCTGCACATCACATTCTATGTGGAATCATTACTATCAAAGGAACAAGAGCTCCTAGCACCCTTCCTAAGAGAAAAATAGATAAACTTCACATGGAGCTATGCTGACATGCCAAGACTTGATCCAAAAATTGTGGTTCACCATTTAGCGGTATATCCAGAAGCAAAGACTGTTAAACAAAAGCTTCAAAAAATGCACCCTCAAATCACCTTATTAGTCAAAATGGAATTAAAAAAGCTACTAGATGTGGGATTCATCTGACCGATAGATTATCTAGAATGGGTGTCAAACTTGGTACCTATTTCAAAACCTGATGGAGGCATCAAAATCTACACGGACTTCAGAGACATGAATAAGGCATGTCCAAAAGAGGACTTTCCACTTCCAAACATTGACATGATAGTAGATATGACAGTTAGACATGAAATTTTGTCACTAATGGATAGATTCTCACAATACAATTAGATTATGATAGGTAAAGATGACCAACATAAGACGGATTTCACTTGTCCATGGGGGACTTATTGTTGGAATATGATGCCATTTGGCTTAAAGAATACAAGAGAAATGTACCAAAGGGCCATGACATTGATATTCCATGGCATGATCCATAAGATGGTCAAAGATTATGTTGATGAAATTCTAGACAAGTCCAGAAAGAGAAAAGATCACATAGCAACCCTAAGTGCCATTTTTGATAGGATGGAAGAATTCAATGTTAGATTAAACCCAAAGAAGTGCATCTTCAGCCTATAATCAGGAAAGTTGCTAGGATATATAGTGTCAATGAAAGGTATCAAGGTAGATCTACAAAAGGTAAAAGCAATCCTTGAAATGGAGGCACCAAAAACATTAAAAAAATTAAGAGGTCTCCAAGGTAGGCTCCAATCCATTTGAAGATTCATAGCATAGTTGGTGGAAAAATAGAACCCACACTCTCACCTACTTCACAAGGGAGTAACGTAAAAATGGGATACCAAGTGTGAAGAGGCATTTAATAAAATCAAAGAATATCTACTGACACCACTAGTCTTAATGCCACTAATCCCAAGAAAACCATTAATTCTCTATGTGTTAGCAACATCAGTAGCCCTTGGAGCTCTCCTAGCTCAGCATGATGAAAATGGAATAGAAAGGGCTATCTATTACATTAGCAAAACAATGGTTTGGCATGAGCTAAACTACTCATTCATAGAGAAAGCATGCCTAGTGGTAGTGTTTGCATCATAGAAATTCAGACATTATATGTTGGCACACAAAATAAAACTCATTGCCAAAATCAACCCCCTCAAGTATTTATTGTCAAAAGAAATGCTCACAGGAAGAATGGCCAAATGGGTGATGATACTATCAGAATATGACATTGATATGTGGATCAAACAAAAATCAAAGTTCAAGTCATCGTAGATCAGCTTGTAAAAGCACCAACTTATTTAGAGAATCCTCTAATCTCAAAGTTTCCAGATGAATCTACTTTCAATCTCAACGTAGCCGACCACTGGAAATTGTACTTTGATGGCTCATACAAGCAGCATGGATTAGGAGCTAGGATCTTCTTTATCACCCCACAAGGGGACTGCATACCAAGGTCCTATAAACTAGCATTTCCCTACACCAATAACATTTCAAAATATAAGGCTTTAGCCATAGGTCTCATAATAGCAGTGCAATGGAATATTATAGCTCTCAGAGTATATAGAGACTCTCAATTGATAATAAATCAAGTGAATGATGAATACCAGAATAAGGATGACAAGCTCACTCCATACAAGAAATTGGTAGAGAATCTCAAAGAATCCTTCATCAAAATCACATTTGAGCAGATTCCAAGAGCCAACAATAGAGCAATGGACGCCATGGAAACAATTGGATCCTTACTGGACATCCATCACAATCTTCCAAAATATGAATTCCTAATAAAGAAGCTTCTCGTGGCTGCAATCAAGGTACTAGAATCAGCAATCTTGTGTGAAATCCTTGGTCCCAATGATCCTCGATACCCACAAAATTTATACATACCTTCGAATAGGAGCCATACCCGCCAACTTACCTTCAAACCTAAAACAAACCTTTCTAAAAAAGGAATAACGATTTGTCATTTTAGGAGACACCTTATATTGTAGAAGCATAGAAGGAACCCTACTATGCTGCTTAAATGCTAAGGAGGCATTGACCACTCTAACTGAAGTACATAACGATATATGTGGCTTGCACTCGACTGAAATAACTATAGCCAAGAAATTGTTGAGGATGGGTTATTATTGGCCCACAATGGAAAGAGAAGCACATGACTATGTCAAAAGGTGTCTATAATTTTAACAACATGGGGACCTCATCCATGCTCCAACTCAAGAGCTTCATCCCATCATCACACCATGGCCCTTTTCATAGCGGGGACTCGATCTCATTGGAAAAATTGCTCCCACTTCATCTAACAGCCATATATTCATCATAACCGGTATGGAGTACTTTACTAAGTGGGTGAAGCCATACCCATGACATATATAACTAGGAAGAAAATTTCAAAGTTCATCATAAACTATCTCATTTTCCCCTATGGTGTTCCACAAGCCATTATCTCAAATAATGGGACACCATTTAAGAATTAGGATGTCTACAACTTATGTGAGAAATTCAAAATCCAACATCGCTTCTCCACCCCATACTATCCCGAAAGCAATGGCCAAGAAAAAGCTACAAATAAAACCATTTTGAAAATCCTCATGAAAATAGTCAATGACCCAAGTCATGACTGGCATTTGTAGCTTAATCCTGCCCTCTGGGCCTATCGAACCAACATCCGTACACCCACCAGTGCCACCCCTTTCTCCCTGGTCTGTGGATCAAAAGTAATACTCCCCATTGAGATTGAGCTCCCATCACTTAGGATATCACTAAAAAACCTCATCACGGATGAAGAGTACCAAGTATCAAGATTGAATGAACTAGAGCTACTAGATGAGTGATGTATAGATGCCTTGAATCATTTGCAAGTCTATCAAAATAGACTCAAAAGGAGCTATAATAAGAAAATCAGAAGCAAGACTTTCCAAGTTGGAGAATTGGTATTAAAGGAGAATCAGAAGAATGTCCCAAACCCAAGCAAAAATGGAAAGTTTGAACCCAATTGGTTGGGACCATTCGTCATCACAAAAAGTTACAAGTCAAGGGTATATCAATTATCAACATCCGAAGGGGAACCTTTTCAAGAGCCCATGAATAGCTCTCATCTCAAAAAAAATTATGCCTAAATCTTTCAAGGTATAGAACCAAAAATCCAAAAAATAAGAAAATGTCCTAAAAAAATGGTTACTTCAGTGAAAACCTAGCAAACAGGTGTCTTGGTGACAACAAAAAAAAGCAAAAAAGCAAAAAACTCAAAAAATTCAAAAAAAATATCAGAAAAAGGATCAAAAAATAGTAAAAAGAAAAAATCATCCTCCAAGGAAAACCACTTCGGTGGCACTTTGGACAAGTACCTTGGTGTAAACCTGGAAAACAAGCACCTTTTGTAAATAAGCACTTTCCATCCACCAAGATCTTTATGGCTTGTTCTACATCATCCATCCATTATGTTTCCATCATCCATCGCATTCAGATCTCCATCCATCACTCATCCACCCGCATCCACATCATAGCTTGATCTTTTGTTTGTACATGATCCCTCCTAGTACTACTTGGCCCATCCTCAAGGTCAGCTTGTCCTGCCTTTATTGAAGTAGTCTATTGCATCACGCTGGGGGCATGTTCTCATAAGATCAAATTCATGTATATTGTTAAAGTCCTAACATAAAAAAATCCAAAAACATCAACACATTAGAAAATCCAAAAACATCAAAAAAAGCACAAAATCCAAAAACATTCAAAACATATCAAAAAAATCCAAAAATAGGTCAAAAAGTATAAAAAAGTCATCTTTTTGAACTACGGTTATCTAAGCCTTGAACGTAGGCAAGGTTGATCTTTGATCATCCCTCGAGACACTTTGGTCAGTCCTTTAGGAGTCTTTCATAATAAACTGACATTTCAACATGTATATTGTCACCTATAAATCGGTCAACTCGTCAGTCAAACTACATGGCCTCTGCATGTATAATGTAGGAAAGGATAATATGTTGATCAGCCCTCGAGGCCCCTAGGATAGGTTCTTAGGTTAGTCTTTTGGTCAAAATCTCATAAAACTCCAAAACATCAAAAAATCAAAAATTATAACATTTGAAAATCTCAAAAAATACCAAAAACAACCTCAAAACATTGCAAAACTCCAAAAACATCCAAATATTTGAAAAAACCCATCTGTCTCATCTCGCTTACACCCGCAATTACATCACTCATAATAAACAATTGTCATCCTCAATATTTGATAAGATAATCAAAAACAAGTCTAGCAGGAGAAAAGTGAAAACTCAAAGCATCAAGTCTTAGGTCTAAGTTAGTACGTAAACAAGTTGGTCAACTCTTTGTGTCGATAACCCATCATCCAATTGGTCCCATATCAATCATTTGAAAGAACACTTAGGATAAACAAAATGATGTGCTGCCATCCACTAACATGTCCTAGGATGTATCCTTCCTACAATGGGCATTATCTTTTGGCAATAGTTTCAGTTTTTATCCTTAAAAACATATCCCCTTTTGGTTAGTAGTATTGAAGAACATCAACTTGTTTGTTTACTTTATCTTTATCTTTTGACTTATCTTATTGTGCTCATTCCAAGGACTTCTTGATGATATCCAAACAAAGGATTTAGAGAAATAGGAATTGGGCAATGATCATTATCTTTTGTCTGTTGTGCTTGTTGGACATTCTTGTAATATAACCTTGGTGAATACTTTCTTTGTTAGATATGTATGGAGGGTGTTTTGGGAAACTTGTTGACTATTGCGTTGATAGGTTATACCTTTCCATGTTTTGGTCTGAGGTGTTGAAACTTATAAAGTGCATCCTAGCAAGGTTTCCATGTCAGGTGTGACACTAGTAGAATTTGGAAAATAAATGACTACCTTGGCTAAAACTTTAGTCACATGACTAAAAATTTTAGTCATGTGACTAACACTAATAGTATTTGGAAAATAAATGACTAATTTGGTCATTTATAAGTGACTAATTTGGTCATCAAGTAAAATCACAACTAAATGACTAAATTAATGACTAAATAAATGACTATTACTCCTCTATTCTTTTTTCTTTCAAATTTGATCATAATCTATAGAGCTTAAGGCCCCCTCATGGGACCCCTACCTAAGTAGACCATTTGGCCACCTACGTTGTTTGGTGCACCAAAAATACCTATAGCATGGAAGGCATTTCCTCTCGGTGCAATCTTAAGGCCTTCACATATTTTATAAAAAAATTTAACATTTACAATCTTTAACTTTTATTACTTATTATGTTAGGGAGCCCTAACTTCAACACATACTCTCTAACATATTAACATACATAATTTAAATGAACACATATATAAATAAAAAAGAAATTGAATAGGTATATATTACTACCATTGCCACTTAGCATTAGCTAGGAGTGCATTAAATTTGAAGCTTCTATGAATGAATGTGAAACACATTACATTTGTTATTTTAGAAGAGTTGCTTCTTGAAAATTCCAATTCATTTACCATTGCTTCAAACCATTTGCCACATATAAAGATATAGAATTGTATTATTCAACTACATATTCTATTAATACCACTCATTTCATTTACATATACTAAATTGAAACTATTAAATTATACCATGGACTAAAATCTAAAAATTATGACATTCCATAAATATTTAAAAAAATATATTATTCATAGAAATTAACTAATAAAATTGTGTCCATATCAATTCAAGACGATTAATTGAATCTTGATAATGGTGTGTCCTAGACTATCGTCCAAAGAAGGAAGAGAGGTCTTCCTAATATATATATATATATACACACACACATATGATTCTAATAGACACATTTTTGGTGTGCAAATTGCTAGGTAAAGGCCTAGTGTGGTGTATGCAATTAATCCTTTGGTTATTTTTGGGTTTTTTATTGTTGTAAGGTGGTTGTAGTGGAGTAACTTGGTTGTAGTTGTAATGTTGTTTGGCTTTTGTTTCAAGTTGATGTTTGTTGTAAAGGATTTTAGGACCCCTTCGAACCTATTTTATCCATATAATTAAAAATAATTTTTTTTCATATATATATATTTTACTATTAAAAAGGGCTATGATTTACCATCACAATAGTCGTGACCACTATGGTGGTTGTGTTGCCACAACCCCACACACTAGTGACCATAATGGCTATGTAGCCACAATTGTACATGAGACTTTTAATCTTAAGTCATTTTAACACATTTTATTTTATAATTTATAAAAATATATGTATATAATATTTATTATGTTAACCATATAATATATTTATAATTTTATATATGTTTTAATATTTTCAATTGTATAATTATTTTATATATTTTTAAATATATAATTTTAAATTTCTATCATATGTAAATTTATTTTATTTGTTCTTTTATAAAATTAGAATATCACGAGAATGAAAATGAAAGGCATTTTTTCGGATGTTTTTCACAGTTTTTTGCTAGTTTCCCCACCACTATTGGTTTCCAGCTCCTCCGGACTTCCTCATAGGTATTTACCTTTCACTTCTCCAATTTGGCAAGATGCAACCTAAAAATAAGGTTTTGACGAGGGTTTTGGAGTATCTATCATCAGCATCTTCGACACCCCGACACAAATTGTGTAGAATTTTTAGGTAAGTTGCTTGCCATGGTTTCAGTGAATTTTATTTTTTGGATTCTTTAGGTGTTTGTTGTGAGTGGTTTTTTACCAAATGACTTGAAGCACTACTATATTTTCCTAAAAATGCTTTAGCACATTATTTTCTGTAAAGCCAACACAAAGAGACTAGAAAATATGAACAAGGAAGAATAATGCCCATAAATAGCTTTAGGAGGCAAGGTATGAGCACAGGAAAGAGTCTTGTTATTTTTCATGGCTTAATAGGGAAGGAACCACCTGTCACATGGACTAAAGAGTGATTTCTATGTATGGGAACATGGTGGTAGTTCTCTGAGTGAGTGATAAATAGGGTCAAACAAAGATCTGTTTGATGTAACAAGCCCAGGACATGCTAATGAAAGATGGAAGCATATGCCTCATGTAATAGAATGACTTCTAAACCCTCCCAGGTCAACGGGTCATGACCTATATTTAATTTTAAGTAATCTATCCCATTATTGGTTGGACAATCTTCTACCTTGTTCCCTTCACATTAGCAATGCTTGCATTTGATATCATGACACCAAATTCCCCATACAAAGCTTTTGCTTCATGAAGTATACTTTTAGAGATCAGTTAATGCTATTACAAGTAGTCACTTCATTGGGAGAAAATATACATATTTGTTGCAAGATGGTTATTTTCCTTGGATTCAAAACTATATTAAAAAATAAACATTGAAAATCAACAATATCCAACAATCTCCCCCTTATTTATACTAGCTGATCCTTTTTACCCAGTCTTAGGGTTTAGTCTTGTAGTGTTGTGTGCCATACATGCTTAGATCTCAATAAATATTTTCTGGTAGAGGAGAGAATAATCTCTTCTAATGTGCAAAGGTTTTAGACTCTATTTGATACCTCTACATCCAAATCCCATATTTTCTTTTCTTGATTTTTCATGCAAAGCATCTTCTTTAGTTGAAATTGTATCCTCATTTAGATATCTGGTATTCTTGTGACAGGATTTATTTAAGCTAATGATTAATCATGTGCCAAAATTTCTTCTTTGTTACAATTTAATTATAATCTAAATATAGGAAAATATTCTTCCAAAGTGGGCAAGTACTCATTGATGTAAAGCCTTGCCATACTCAATACCTATTCTTATTTACTCAGTGTGATTCCTTTCAAGCTATCAAAATTCTATTTTGTTTCTAACCTAGGGGTCTTGTAGGTACGGTTTTTACATCCAACACATGATGTATGCTACTGAAGCCTATTGTATGCTCTATTTGTTGCACTGTGACTAGAATTCAAATGGATTGGCCCCTCCCTAGACTAACATTAGGCTTAGTTGTAGTACAGGTTAGGCTTTTTGGGTAAGCTAACCCCAATGATAGGTGAAGATTGGAACATCCCTTAATATTTGTTCTTTAAGATGTTGTGTTGATACACATGCAATATCTTAAGATTAAAAATGTTTTGTGGAGTTAGTTCAAGGAATCAAGATACATTTAGATGAAATTTTGCTATCAAGCATGCTTACATTAGAAGGGTACTAGGATGGTTGAACCCCTAAAATTATTGTTGATTTGAAACACATCCCATGCGCTTCCATTAAGCATGTGTTTGATAAGTTATTAAGTTAGGAAGTATTTTATGTGTTTGATATAATGGGATCAAGTTGGTGGCTACAAAGGGATTTGGCCCTTTGTATATTCACCAGTTTCAGTGATCTACCACAATACATGTTGTGTCTAGAATCTATATGTGTGTGGTTTACTTGTTCTAGTGGATAATTTATTTTGAAATTGTGTTTACTATCAGGAGTATAGATGATGATTTTTTGTTGTCATTTGTGGTGAGAGATCATTTACAACTCAACTATCTACTAAGATTAATTATGTATTATTAATAATTAAAAATAAAATTAGATGGCAACATTACTTCTTATGTACCTTTTGCATGATTTTCTGAGCTATTTGTTTAATTCCATCTCCCTTTTCTATTTTAAAAAATGAGTTCAATTTCATTTGGAATAGTGCATGTCCGTGATGAATATATTATCTTCATTTATATATTGGTCAGCCCTATCCTCTTTGTTATTTTATTTTTTTCATAATAGGAATGATTTAAATATATCCAGAAATTGTGGAAACTACAGTCTAGGATCTTTTCACTATTATTATCTTTCACCAGCTATACAAAAGGGATTTTTTTTCCTGAGTTTGTTGGTGGGACTCAACATTCGCTTTGTGGGGAAAGTTGATTGTAATAGATGTAACAGCATGCAATTATACAGATATACCCTTGCAAGCTCTAATGTACAATCATTTATAGCGACTAATTCTTCATCATTTTAATACTAAAAGTCCTTTTCCTGTATCACATTTGTATTTTTGTCACCTAGCAAGATTTACTACCATTTGAGCCAATTGTCTTTCTCACCAATCTGGACAACAAACAAGAAGAGTGGAACAAATGATGTATTGTAAAACTCGGCTTTTGTTCTTCAGAATTTGGAAAATGATCAATTGGAGGGTAACCCAAAATCTCTCTCTGACGTGGATAGAAAATCACTTGCAGGCAGCAACTTAACACCATGTTACTTTGTTTTCACCCATCTTCTTTATTCACATAAAAGCATGAGCGGTCAGAGAATATGTATGATGCATAACCCTATTAGCAAGGTGTGTTGTACACCTTGCATAGTAATATTTTAATATTATTGTAATGTTGTGTCCTCATGGAATAGGGAATTGCATTGGAGAATAATCTTGAGATTCCTCTTGTAAGATTGATCCCACCACTTGGAATTTCATCTATTTTTTGTAAGTTCATCTGTTTACTCTTGTAGTACGTTGAGTTACCCTAGCAAGTAAACAGAGAGGTGGATTGGAGAAAACAACTATTAGAATAGTATTTGCTGGATACTTATGAATTTGGCTGTATTCTTTGTAAAAAATGAGAAGACTCAATCCTTACCCAAGTTATTGTCCAACTTTATGCTGAGTGCCAAGTCTACTAATCTACTTGTTAAGTTCTTCTTGAGTCCAAGTTGTCGACTTTGGTTTGCAGGCATCAAATTGAGCACAATAAATATATTAAATGCATATAATTTTAAATACTTTTCTATTTATAATGTGCATTTCTATCACAATGGTGTTTTTCTATTTAGAATATGTTTATTGATGTTAATTTTGATATCTAATATGAAGATTTTTCACAAAATGAGTTTCTTTTATTGAAAATTAAAATATTTTTCCATGGTTTCCTTTGTCAAAATTTACGAGTTTTTTCCAAGAATAAATCATACCTAGTCTTTGGTTTCACTGAGTTACTATCAATTACAAGTCACACGAATTCTAACATAAGGTCCTCATTGCAAGTAAACACAAACATTTATTTTTCTGGACTATTCCATCTCAATTCTAGACTTAAAGTAAGAACTTTGAACTGGCATAGGTCATAAACATGACCCTTCTAGAGGGGGGAAATTATGTTAGAAACTCTATAGATTTTATTATGGTAGAGAACTCTTGCTTGTGAAGGTCTAGTACAATCTTGTCTAGAGTTTGAATCATAATGGTATGTGTGGATTTTCTTCTTTCATATTGAGTTTTTCTTAACCTTAACCATCTCTATTTCATGGAATTTTATCCATAGAAAATTGAATATTTGCTCATAAATTTCTCTTATACACTTGAAAGAAGGGTTGTGATTTTCTGTACTTACAATGACTCTATTTTCTCAATCTCTCAGTGATTTCTTGCATGCATAGGTTACTGTCAACAAGAAGTCCCATGTGAACATCAAAACCTTGCCAAAAGACAACAGTTCCAGTGTTTTTCCTTCCAAAACAGTAGTCGCGAATGAACCAACAAAGTCAACAAGAAGTCCAATATCCAAAAAATCTACTAAAGAATCCTCTGATGCTAATATTCCATGCAATTTAGTCAAGGTAGTTATTAATAATAAAAGATGGACTAGTAGTAGCATTTCATGGGCTACACTCCACCCAACTCTTATGAAACTTGGAAAGGTAGGATTTTTCTTTTATTCTTTTGAAGCTAATGCATTGTGGCTTCATTTCAGTTTAATGATGTAGTATGCAAAAGTTCCTTGATCTAGAGTGGATAAATGATAATAAATTTAATTTTCAAAATTCTCTCAAACTCCGAGATGGAGCTCTTGTGGCTACAGTGGAGGCTCTACAAGAATCCTTAGCAATAGAGAGTGTGATCCAATGTTTGAGGTATCTACTTTTGTAGTGTAGAAGTGATGCAACATGATGTTCTGGTTTTCTACGACATTAGCTATGCATTATTTCATTACTTGATTCAATTATATATTCTAGCCATTTAGCTGACTTCCTTTCCATCTCCCAAGCATCCATGCCTGTGTTGTTTTCTTACTAGAAACTCCTACAATATAAATTCTCTAACTAAATAAATGGAATACATGTTAATAGGTCATTTTGAACTGTCCAGTGTAAACCACTAAAAGGGAAAATGACATAACCCAGTTTACAGTTTTAACTAAAAATCAATGCTTCCAACATTTACTGTATTAATTGTTAACATGTTTTATGAGTACTTGAGAAGTAAGGAAAACAACCATTGCTGAGAAGAAATCATAATTAGATGTTGGATACATTCTATGTATCACAAGTAACAAATTTTCATATCAAAAGTTTCAATTTTCAAACTCAAGGATTGTTGAGGTCAATTAATATTAGACTTTATATTTATAAAGCATAATATAGATAATAGTTTTGATTTCTTACAAGGTTTACATATACCTGCATGATTCTCTAGTTATAATATTTAATCCATCCATAGGTATAGCTTAGACATCAGAATACTAAACAGTAAACATATTTACTCATTTTTTCATATGGCAATGTTTTCTTATATTTCATAGATTTACATGTATTTTTTTGAATCCTTGAAAATTTAGCATTCTATCAATCAAGTTGTTTGTTTCCTTGATTTGTTTCAAACTGTAGTTCCTTTTCTAGTTATTTGCTAAGTGTTGAACAAAGATTGTGACTAACACTAAGGTGGTTGGGTTGTGAGTCCATTGCTATAATAATAGAATTAAATCCAGTTTTTCTATAAATATTAATGTAAACTTTGTTGATGAAATATAAAGATATGGTCTCAAGTTAGTGTCATTATGAGGAGGTGGAGCCCAAGCTACTATGAAGTGCAACGTGGTGAAGGGGATCGGATGAGATGGAAACCATCTAGAAGGTCAAAGTCAACTCCTCAAGTGACGACAAAAATACCTAGAGTTGGGAGATTGAGGTCAACTTATTGTCTTGGGAACTACCCCAGTGCCTGCAAGAAGCCTGTGGAGAGAATCTAGTAACACCTCTTGAGTGTTGAGCTTGTAGAGATCGTTGAGCTCAATGGCTGCTTTGTCTGCCTAGTTGCAAATTCACATGAATAGATTACAATTTAAAATCTCTATTGACCAAGGAAAATCTTTATTCTTTCTTTTTTTTCAAATTGAAATTGTTTTAAAATAACACATTTTTGTGTATCTTATATCAAATCTAAAACAACTATTCTGATAATATGCCAACTTTAACTATGTGTGCAAGCTAGTGGGTTGAATCTCTAAAGAAATCAACTTCCAAGAAATAAGCACAAGATTTATAAGGCTTGAAAAGAAATAAAATCCAGTGCAAGCAACTTTTCTATAAGGAAACACTAATAGATATGCTTTAACAGTTCAGGGTTGTTGTGGGTTGAGTGTTTGGGGAGTAGGTGTTCAAGATATTAAATACTTCATTTGTAAAATAATATTTGGTAAATTGGGCACTAGAAAAATGCATCTTTTGGGTTCAGATGGATCTTCCCAAATGTGCTTTGGACAAATATGAACAGAAATTCCAGCATGTACTGAGCTGATCTGTAACTACAAAAGTTGGAAAAAGATAGTGATAATTGAAAAGCCTTGTCAGTTTTCTGGTGTTGGAAGAGAGTATCACAATTCTATTTTCAACATTTCCAACAATAGTTGGGACCAAAGACTCCTAGTTTGCGCAATATTTTTTCTGACAAGAGGTTTGGAACCTCTTTACAAGTATTAAATCATATGGAGTTGGAAATGAGCTAGGGCTTATAACACAAATTTTTGTTCTGGTATGTAGAACACAGAAGTATTGTGAATCTTTTTCGCTGGCTTTAACTCTTCCTGATGATGGATCATGGAGTATAATTTGAAACATTGATGATAAAAAATATTACACAGTCAAAATCCAAAAATATTACTATATTGATACCATGGATTGTAGAAATTTAATGTTTTTAAGCTAATAATTTGTTGAAATATAAGGAAAAAAATGTTCTCCTCGTAGAATTCATATCCTAGCTAGAGGAAAATGTATTAAATTCACTAGAAGATAAAATTGTTCTTTTTTTAAATCTGGTGATCTGTAAGTACAAGTCTAAGTTTCTAAATTTGTTCTACTAACAATGTGCAGGCTAATTGATGCCCATCTATTCTCATTTGTTGTTGGGAAAACCTTGGTGATTGATATTAGGAAATTGAAGAATACAGATCAGAGAGGAGCTCTAGATAAAGTAGGTGTACTTAAAATATTTTACAAAAGTGTTGGAGGTAAGTCCCAGTAGGAATTGATAGCTTTATTTTGTCATTAATTTTAATGATAATAGAATATTTATATTTTGTTTCTCATGTAAGTATTTGGTGAAAATATGGCATTTTCCTGCTAACCTTTCATATAACTATCTCCTTTGCCATCCTCTGCCATCTCCAAAAATGACCATAAAATCCATC
Organism: Sequoia sempervirens; assembly: GCA_007258455.2. NCBI lineage: Eukaryota > Viridiplantae > Streptophyta > Pinopsida > Cupressales > Cupressaceae > Sequoia > Sequoia sempervirens. Next base: position 148,516,806 of record VDFB02000017.1, on the reverse strand, counting down.
CTCAAAACATGTACCCCATCCCTTCCTGAAATCTTGGTGAAACATGGAATTCATCCCTTGCTTTGTCTTGTTGATGTAAGTGGTTTCAATTTGCATAGATTCAATGTGAGAAGATGTGTATGCCATTTTATTAGAGAGAACTTACATAGTTCCAGACAAAGTTGCTTTATACACCCAGATCTTACTACCCCATCATTTAGGCAAGAAATATACACATTGAAGAATTTTGTTCGAGTCTCATTTAAACCAATAATCTAAGGTTATTGTTGTGTATTTAGCGTTTATCTACTAGAAGATACAATTCTCTTTTTCAATCAATTTCAAGTACTATTGTTTCTTTCACATTGATTCTAATATGCTTTGTCCCTTAAACCAAAGGTTTAACCAGGAACTCTATAAATGAACATACTCAAATGGTTTAGCTAATTCAAATTTCTGTTTCTGTTGAAGTCATTTGTGTTGTGAGTGTATGTTCTTGTAAAATCTCTTTTGATTTCTCTATATTTATCGAGTCTTTGATTATTGATTATGTATTTCACAGTTGCTGAAAATTTTATTTTGATGTTGTCTCTAAAAGTTTTATCCAAAATTCTATGTTAAGCTCATTTTTGTTGAAGTTGCAGGCTTGTTTGTTTCTTTGCTAAGTTGTGTTTGTTCAAAAATACCTCCTCCTAAACTACATTGGTGAATTTGGATCCAACTCTTCTTTCTTTCATTACATGTTTCTTTTGTAACACATTTTCTTGGAAGCTGTTGAATGTGAAGTAGATGTTTTAACATAAGACTGTATAACGGATTATATCTTAGTATGGATTGAATTTAAAATAAGGTTCTAACTTGGCCATTTTTCCTTGGATCATTCATGTTAGTATTAAGCATGTTTACAAATAGATATTTTTGGCCTATGCTTCGTCATTTTACACCCTATGATGTTTTTGATATGCAGTTATCATTTCCTCTACCTGCGTATCGCATGAGGGTTGTATTTTAAATTTTGTAGGCTTTCGCGAATTTTAAATTTATGATCAAATACAATAGACAAGTGCAAAGGATTGAGGTTTCTTTTCTAATTTATTTCACTCCTTTTCCATTTATGTTTACCTAGAAGCCTTAACCATTGCCATGATTTGTTTCCTATTTTTTAAAATAAGCACAAGGTTTTGTTTTGTTGTTTAACCCTATGTATGGTTTAGAGTATTAGTTTTTAGTCTAATGTACTATGGATGGAGGTGTAAGCTTCTATGTGTTTGGTTACATGTTAAATTTCTTCTTAAAACATTAAGGAGAATGAATTTGTGTTGAAACATAAGATATTAACTTCACACTTTCAAGAGGAAAAAACCCCATAAAAGCAAATATCAAGCAAAAGCTTCAGTCTGAGAGTACATTGCAAGTCTGACGAAAGAAACAACCATTGAATGCAAAGAGTGGTGGTTTCCATTTTTGTAATGCTAGAGCTTGTTGAGCAACATTTTCTGAGTTGCAACACCAATATCATTCAAAAAAGGGCAGAACATTAAACAAGGTTACAATCTAAAAGTAGCGTTTCCAAGTGGAAATCTTGAATCCTGAAACCTCATGCTTCCCTTTATTTGTTTGAGATGCATTCACTTTTATCAGTGACCTTTTCCATCGATCTTGAAGAAAGGATATTGAGGAGGCATGCCCTGTTTTCCAAAATTGTAATTGTAAAGCATGCCTGCATGAAAATGGTCGTGTGAAATTAATGGTTGGTGTTATTTTGACTCTCAAATTATCAATTCAGACATTCGTTGTAAATTTGAATTGGGTTATTTTAATATAGCCCCCACAAATTGAAACAAATTACTCTGAGAAGCTGATTTGTCTGAGGTATATGCTATCTATGGTTTCTCCTGTGCTCAAACATATTCACACTGAGCAGTCTTTGGAACATGAGATGGAAGCCAAAATTAAAGGTAGTCTAAGCATAAAATAGCGCACAGAAGTTGTATTGCTAGTTTCTTATATTTAATAATTTTAATGGATGTTACACTCCTGATCAGGGGTAGTCTAAGCAGTAACAGATGTTGAAAGGGAAAAAATAAATCAAGATGAGTAGTTGTATTGGTATGAATGTGCAAAATACTAATATTTATATTTCCAATAAAAATGTTGATTGCATGTGTTTTTGTTTAGATATTGACACATTATTTCTTTTTAAGACTTTCTATGATTTTTTTTAAGACATAGACCATTAATTGGTTTATAAGTTATTTTTCCATTCAACTCTTCTTACAGTGATAACTACAGTACAACTATTGTTGATTACCATAAAAGTTTCCCAGAGTGTTCATATGACCGCTAACTCACCTGCTATCGTGAACTTTGAGAAGGGTGCCAGCCTAGAGGAGATAAAGCAAAATCAACTTAGTAACAATGTAAGGAGAGAGATTATGCTCAAGTTAGAGGTGATTTTGGAGCTGGTTGGGAAAGCCAATCCCATGGTATAACTAATAGTATTGAGAACCACTTGTGCCCATTACCTAATTGGAGAGGAAATAGTGATGGTAGCATACTGTGCCCTCCTATGGAACGAGGGGAGAGTGGAAATCAATTGCTAGAATTAAACCAAATTTTGAAGTCAAACTAGGTTGTAAAACTTGAGAGGAACATTGAAAAAGAGGGCAATATATATAAAGATCAAGATCTCTCAGAAGATTCAAAAACATGCTCTTTGTTACTTCAATACGATTGTCACGGAATGGAAGAGGTTTCCAGTGGCATGTTACATCGAGCAGCTTTCAGAGAAGGTAGCAATGATAACTTTTTGTATTGTCCAACTGCACATGATACATATATGATGGAAATTTTAAGCATTTTTTGAGGCACTAGCTCAAAGGGGAAACAATAATATTTCAGAATGTTCTTGAAGATACATCAGGTTTGAGTTGGGAACCAATGGTTATGTGGTGGGTTGTTTGGGAGACGACCAAAGGAAAATTCAAAGAAGAGACAAAAATAGTCTAAGCTCTTGATTGCTTAGATTGGAATGAGGTAATGATTTTTAATTAAGCTTGTAACTTTTTTATTTGAATTGTAATGAGATGTTTCTTTCTTTCAAATAGTGTCTTTTTTCCTGCTTATGAAGCACCTAGCTATGTCTACCATGGTTATCCTAAAATTGCAGTTATTAAATAGGTCATGCATGTACCAGGTGACATTTATATGATCATCTTACATGTGGCCAAGACCACCTACTCAAACTTGGAAAATTTTGAGCTTTCAAAAGATTTAAGAACTAAATTTGTAAAACTCTTTGGCTAAGGGTACTTTATATTTACCTTTAGCTAGTGAAAATCTATAGACAGTAAAAAAAATAAAAATCAGCAGAAATAGTAGACTAAAGAGTTTAAAAATCTGAATATTAGAAAACAAAGTTAATAAAAGCTCGAAGCTTAAAATTGGTTTTCTTGCTCTTTCTTGTAATTTTTTTCACTTGACTGATTTTAATTCCTTAGTGATATCAAATACCATTTGTAATGTCAAAAGGCGTTTTGCTATTGAGTGATCAGATAATTACCTAAATTTGTATGTCAGGGCATGTATTGTGTATTATTTTGATATACTTATTGTATGGTCCCATGACGGGCTTGGGCTTCTATTTTCATGGATCAAGCGGTCCCATGAAGCAAAAAAAAATATGCTATAGGATTAATTGGAATCTTTTCCTAAAAAATACCATCCCTTACCTTTTAGGACTGCAAATTTCAGTGGGTGAAATTGAGGTGGGGCTAAAATTTCCCCTACTGCTTAGGAATTTTTTCTACCACTTGTCTATCACTTAAAATTTTAAACTAGAACTGAAGATCAACCATTCTCGATATGAGAACCAGAATTATGAAAAAATTTCACCAAAACTTTACTACATTAACCAAAGGCAACCTGTTTTCTAGCAAACATAGTAAAGCATAACCTTTGACATAGTTACATTCACCATAATATTTTGGAATGAAACTAAACATTAGCCATTCTTGTTTGCATAACTGAGTTTTTTTAAAATTCTTTCTATATGTTGACTACACTATTTAAGAACACCTAGTTTCTATCAATACATAAGGGCACAAAGACTACATACCTACACTTAGAATAGTACTCCGGTTTTCATAAAACTTTAGTTTTTGTTTTATATTGGTATTGGTATGTGTAAATACGTCCTCAAATATGTGCTATAAAAAAGAAATTATCATTCCATTCAAACATCAAGCTAGCTTGCAAAGTACATAAAAAAAATCAATGACCTGGGTTTTTTAAAGTTTAGCCAACCTCTTATAAAAGAGGTAACACCTTTTTAAAAACTAAACTAAGGACAAAAACACATAAAGCTAATATTGCAACATCCTTCAAAAGCATAGGAGTTGTCATGACATCTATCATTATTTAGTTTAAGAACTACCATTGCTACTTGATGTCTACCTCTTGCATTTTTAGTAATTTTGTCTCAACAGTGTTCAAAACCTTTGATTTTAACTCCTATATAATTATCAGTATTTTGTAAGAAAACTTTAGTACAATTTTAGAACTATATTGAACATTTGAAAACAAATGAGAATACAAACCTAAATTGGCCATCTTTTATCACATTCAAAATGGCATTATCCTTTACTTCAACAACTTGGATCTGATGAAGAGCCACTTGATGACTAGTCAATTTTCTTGTCTTTGGCATTGAAACAGAGATTAAAATCAAAATTTTGGTTGTTGGTGACTATGATTGTATGTTTATTTATTCTGTATGAAAGCTTTGTCTTAGGTTATTAATAAGTTTTTATCTTATAAGCAAGCTATATAGGTGACTTGGAGGGTTGAGGAGGTTATCTATATACGGGTATTTTTTTATCTTTTTCTTATTTTTTATTGTCCTAAATTTGATGTTTGCTTCAATTTGTGCATCTCTGGAAGGAGAAAATATTGTTAACTTTGTCAAAATATAAGTAGTGTTCATAACATGCTGAAAAAAGAAGTATTGACCAGTAAAGAGAACAACTCAGAGGTTGCATATGGTGGGGCTTTGTGGGACATCTTCTACAGGGAGGATGTGTTGAAGCTACAAGCCTATTTGTGGAAACATTGGAAAGAGTTCAGGTATCTCAATGACACCTCAGTAAATTTTGTAAGTGTTATTTCTCATGTTAAAATTATTTCTTAATAAAATTATGTTATTGCAAAAATGCCATGTATAGTATGTTGGTTTTTGAATTTTTTAAAAGAATATATTTGTGCTTCAGGTTGTACATCCCATTCATGATCAGACAATCTTCTTAAATGAAGATCATAAAAAGAAGTTGAAGGAGGAGTTTTATAAGTAGCATTTGAGGCTTTGTGTGGTGTTGTTTTTTTACTAGGCATGATGGAGCACATATTTTTGCAACTAACTATTCTTTCTGTGTGGTCAATTTGTTTTCCTTACAAAAGTGGAGCCATGGAAATTTGAGCAACATCTTGGTGAGGTAGTATTTATTCCAGCAGGATGCCCTCATCAAGTAAGAAATGGCAAGGTGAGATACTGATATCGAATAATCTTTGATATTTTCTTCCTTTTTTCCTCTTTATGTAATGTGATTATTACAAGTTTCAAGTTCAGATTGCAACAAAATCTCCAATGCTTTTCGAAAAAAAAAAATCTTTAGATATAAGAAGACTATCGAAGATAAAAAGAGTTATCCTTGGGTTTAAATATTACATTTTTTCTTGGAAACAGTAATGTACTTGCTTATAAGGTTTAAAAGCATGGTCAACTAGTTTGGGACCATCAAATCCAGTTTTGAGATTTGTTGATAGGTGCCATTCCCAATGTTCTTGCATCCACATGTTTGGATTTTGAATGAGAGAAGGATGTCAAAACATTGGTTCTCCACAATAACTTGACATTCAGAATCACAATTAGATGTATATTTGTTCAGCCTTCATTTATATACTAAGTATGCTTTGAGTGATTTTGGAAAAAAAATTGAGCTATTTCAAGAATTTTAAATATTCAAAACAATTAACTTGGGTATGAAAATAATAATGTTTACTTTGAGACATAGTATTCTCAGAACCATCAAATCCAGTTCTGAGATTTTCTGACAAGCACCACTCCCAATGTTCTTGCATCCACTTGTTTGGATTTAAAATCAGAAAGAAGGATGCAAAAACATTGGTTCTCCACAATGACTCAACATTCAAAATCACAATTAGATGTATAGTTGTTGGGCCTCCATTTATATTATAAGCATGCTTTGAGTGCTTTAGAAAAATGATCTTGAGATATAGCAAGACTTCTAAATCCTCAATCTTGTCCTGCAGTATTGTAGGGCCCATGAGGAGAACTACCCTTCAAGTTGTAAGGGTCTTCTCTGTGAGGGAGCAAGGGAAGTGTTACTTGCTGCTTCTAAAATGTGTGAATCTTAGATTATGGAAGTACATACAATCTATGAGCCGCCACATGGATCAAATGCAAAGAATGGATCTAAAGAATAGAATGGAACCATCAATTCCAATAACCAAATTCCCATGTTCAAGTACTTAGTCCAAATAAAAATACTCCCACTGGAGTTTCACTAGCACATACTTTGACTTACGATGATGATGACAGATTTGAGTGAAATTCCTATATGAATATGTCTAATAATAGTAGGTGGGTCATATCCCTGGGTAATGTTCAATTTATTTGTGCTAACATGCTTCCCCTGTTATGAATCAAGTAGTTCACTTAGAAAGGAGATGATCAACTTTGTGTTTTAACTACTGGAAGAAATAATGGGTTAGGAGAAGCAATGAAATATGAAACTTACACCTTGGGATGTTTAATGATATAAAGATCATTTTCCTATTTACCATGTATATCCTGACTTTTCTGAGTGTAAACTCATCTATTTCCTTTGTCTAGACTAATATAGCATTTAATTCCTATTAATAAGGGTAAATTGTTGGCTAGATTAATTGGTACAATGCTAACATCATCAAAGAAAGATGCATACCCTTCATAATAAGGCATAATTCAAGGATGGTCTTCCCACCACCAATTATGGCTTCTGCTATAATGAAACCTACAAACAATTTTTCCACCAAAAGAAACTACCAATGATGAAATTGAACCAATAATTATGGGAAAATATTAATAGTTCCCAAGAATGATGATGGCTTAACAAGTCATGTGTGAAGAAACAGTCTTCCCCCTCAATGCATGTGTCCTCTTTTGTGTTCGTGCTTTAAAAAAAAATGAATCACCAACCATTATTCCATCAATGTTGCCAAGAAGAGACCAACATGGTTGTAAAATCGAGAAGACTAAACAGTATGATGTCCTTAAAAGGAGCTCAACTATTGCTATGACCAATCATCAGTCCATCCATTATTGGTCCTGACTTTTGGTGCCATTACATGACTTTGGCATTTATGCTTCTTCATAGCCAAATGATAAACCTAATGGTAGGAATTGTGATACTTGGATTGAGAGTGAGAATGCACCTCTTTCCAAAATTTTGGTGTCAGTATGACCAAGCTTTGGATGAGTATATTTCTATTTTTTACAATAAGATGAAGAGTCTATTGGTGGTTCAAGATATCATTCCTTTGATGGGCAGAATCAACTGATGGTACATGATCTATTTTAGTTTTATCAATGGTAAAACAATCACAATGACCAACATCTATTGATGTAGATTCAGAGCATCTGTTGCTTGCTTGCTATAGTCTTAGCTTGGGCTCGATAGGAGTGACAACACCTTGTCCATATTTGATTTTATCAAGTTCACCACTTGCATAACTCATTTGCTGAAGAAATTTGGATCCAATACCTTTCATGTGCTTCTCAAAATCACCCAAAAAAAGAATTTTCTTTTGTGACAATAAAAGTGTGATCATCTTGGAGAGTTGCTTATAAAGATGTGGAAGAAATTTTATCATTGGAGGAACTAGATCCTCTTGCAATATTTTTATGTAAAGGGCCAAAAGTAATGAAGTCATTCTTTGATATAGAAGCAGATATTTCCATTATCTTGTCTCTTAATTGCTCAAGCTTTTCTTTTTGTATTTTCATTCTAAAGCTTCTGTAGAACAAATTTAATCTGGATGTAATTGGAAATCTAGTTGACAACTTTACTAAATTGTAGAAAATTAATGTGCAATGAAAAAAATGAACTGAAGTATAGGAAGGATGAATCCAGAAGAAAATGAGAGTTATTTGCAAGAAGGTTAAGCTAAGAAGAGATGTGAAGACACAATGTTGATTTTAACATTTGGATGATCCTTTATAGTTATTTTTGGCAAGAAATGAAAAGTATAAAATTAGGAAATGAAACAATTCACCCAGGGATCTAAAAAGCCATGTAACGGTTGCATTTGAAGGTACCTATTGTGATATTTCTATCTCACAATTCCCAAGATTTTTTGGGGCTCCTATTTGCTTGTAAAAAGCCTAAGACAAATTTCCACAAGAAACCTAGAACAAATTCTAGGCTTATTGATGCATATTGCAACTTCATATTTTTAGCAACGGTGATGAAACAGAGCCCCTAACAAGGTGGGCTACTAGTTTTTTGGTTATTTTGTTTTTCAAAATTGTCCCTAAATGCAATTTGGATCAAAGTCAATGGGGTTTTATAAATTGAAAATGTTAAGATTCCATTTATTAACACACCTATTCATATTTTTCACAAAGATAAGTAGCATGTCTAGAATTTTTTTTATCTTCAGCAGCCTTCGATCTAACAATTTCCTTAGTAACAATTTCCTTGGTATTAAAATTGATTCTTTGTTGTCATGCATTTTACTAAGTTTTTCCATTGTGGGCAGTTTAGGGATTTTACATTTTGATTGTTCTTTGAATTCTTTTTATGTTATATTGTTATGTTTTTTTGAAAATGAAAGATGATCTTTATAGTAGAACTCATATTGGAAGGAATTTTTGATTGTTTTGTAGTTCATGGTGTTACTAGAGTAATTTTGTGCACTTTTAGAACTGATTCCTTGCTGTAACAATAGACCTCACAAGAATGCAGAAGGAACTTCCTATTGCTAAAGCAATGTAAACCACATTAAGATGGTAGTAGCTAACAATGGACATCTGATCTTCTGTTGTAGGAGTTGCCCATGCCATCCAATAATTGCTACTTATTTGAAGTATGTGAAATAATGCTTGTGCCAATAAGATTATAGATATCAAAAAACCTATGTATGCAACAGTGATATAAGACTAGTACACCCGCACACTTACCGTGCCACTCTCTCTTTCTTCTTCTTGGACAAGTTGTAAATGTTTTTCTTTTTTTTCTCTTGACTTATGATTTTATGATTCGTGCTCTTCCTCTAGCTCTTGTTTGTTCTAGTCAATACCTTGCTTTTGGAGTTGTTTATGGTTAACATCTTTCACACTAGCTATATTATCAGATGACAATTCTTTAAAAAATGCATTTGATGATAGGATCTCAGATTTCTCCATAGCATCAATGGATTTCAATGCTTTCTAATGCGAATCAACTAATTCCTCAAAATCTGAGCTTGATTGTAATATATCATCATATCTTTCAGATTAAGTAATCTCACCATCTCTCATTACCTAAAAAAAGTTACAAAACTATCCTTTGTGAATAGAACTTGGATCTTTTTGTTTCTTCTCTAGGATACATGACTCCTGAAGCCATTACACGGTTCTTCGCACAGCTAGCTGTCAATTGTAACTTCTCATATTTAATTATTCAACTCAATAGTAAATAGAGAAATACAAACATACCATAATGAGATCAACAGTAAATAAAAACTCCACTTGGTGAGTTACATAGACTACTATTTTTGAATCCAGAATGTCAAGTAGACATTGTTGTAACAAGAAAAGGCTAGATAAAATTACTTGGAAAAAATTGTGTCCCACTATGTGCATCAACAACACTAAATGGATCATAAAAAAGATAGATATCTGCATCTTGATATATATCCTATGCAATTTGTATCCTTTATTTTTTCCCACCACTTAGATGTATTCCTCTTTCTCCAATTTGTGTTTGGTCTCCATTCGGTAACAATTCCAGATCTTTCTTTAATGCACAAGCCTACAGCACAATCTCATACCTAATTTTTGAGAAGGAAGGATATCTCTTGGCATACTTTACATATATAGCTAAGTTCTATGTTGGAGAGTTTATCAAATACACATTAGGTCTCAAGGATGCTACTAGTTTGTGCACATCAGGCACCCCATATATTCTTGGCATTATTGGGCCTTTGCATTATGTCTTTGTTTTTGTTCACTGCTCAACAATGACTCATTTATGATCTTTGCCACATCTTATATAGTTTTGTTCATGGTTTCACTTCTTACCAACCAGTAGCTTCTGCTCATCTCTAGATGGTCCTCATTTTATCAATATAATCCTTGGTTTTAAGTGCATTATTGGCACTCCCTTTGTCCACTTTGAGAACAATGATCTTCTTATTGTTGTTAAGTTTTTATAATGCCCAGTTTACTTCCTTCAAGATGTTGCTCCTTGGTGGTTTTGTATTGCTTAATATTCTTGAATAGTCTTATCTAATTTCTTTAGCAGTATGATCTGGTCGGTTGAGTATGATATTTGAAAATTTGACTAGTATTTTCTCATTAGGGATATGGCTAAGGGCAATGTCAATTCTTGGTCTTTACGAAGCCAACTTAGGGTTGCAACATCTAAGCTAGTTGATGAGAGGTAGGCAACGTTTTGTGATATGAAATGAGCATATGGGACTAAACTCTATGCTTTATTTGCAATTGACTGGTTTGGAATTTTTCTTCTTTTTTTGAACTAATTCTAGACACTTTTGAAGGATTTTTGTTGCCAGGTAGTTAAGCTTTGCATTGCAAAGGTAATGTGTTGCATAATTATTAAAGATGTCTTCATCCAGCAATAAAAATGAGTATATGGGCCTAAATTTCTATACTTTATTTGCATTCACTGGTTTGGAAATTTTCTTCTTTTCTTGAACTAGTCTAGACATTTTTGAAGTATAAATATTGCTAGTTAGTTGCGCTTTGGATTGCAATGGAATTGTGTTGCATAATTATCAGAGATATCCTCTTCCATGTGATATATTCTCCCACCTGCGATGTTTATTTTCTTAAAGGATGAATCGCTACTTTTATGATCACAATTTTCTGATTAGATCTATTTGGAAAGAAAGAAACATTTTTTGGTGTAACATTTTTCTCTTGAAAGAAAAAAAAATATACGCATATTTTGAGATATTGCAAGTTAAGAAATAGGACTTTTGAATTTAAAGTTAGGGTAGATTTTAAAGGAAACATTATTTTTGAAAGTGTTTTGGTCACTTTCAGATCCAAGACTGAATTTTGAATTAGAAGGTCTAAACTTTGTAATCTGGTACTTGTATTTTTAAAGGTGAACCCCTTTTTCTTGGCTGGGAAGGGTTGAAGCCCTGGGATGGCATCACCCTAGGAATTCTCACCACACAAATGTACTTGAGAATCAGACTTGGGCTAGCAGTGGTAATCTCTTGCCAATTTACTACCAAACCACTACCCAAGAACATCATATGGTATTTGGTTCTAAATTTAGATAATCTGATTCCATCATTATTCCTTTCTTGATTTACTTTTGTGAATTGGTAAGACATAAAAATTGATGCGAAGTGTGTAGTAACTTTTGTTGCCCTTTGTTCCAGATCTAGTCTTGAGATTTCAGCTACTTGATATTGAAATGGCTAATGAAGAAGACAAAGGGATGGTGTCTCATCATCATCATCATATTTACTATTTGACAAGCTTACAGATAGGGTATGTAGATGAATATTTTTGTAGATTACTTTAACAGAATAATTTTTCCTTTCTATGTGCATATTAGTTTTTAAAAGTTAATTGTGGCCTTTTTGGTATTTTAACAAGTATTGTGTTTCTTGCATTTGTATATAATACTACATTGTTAGTTTATAGGCTGAGTGACTATGAATCAAATTACTGATTCAATAAATACTAAATAGTTATTCTCCTTGATTCCATTGGCAACCTATCACAGCTACAACCTTGAACATAGAAGGGTGTGAATGTTTAAATAAACTTCCTGATTCCATTGGCAACCTGTCACAATTGTAACACTTGAACATGGTAGGGTGTATAGATTTAAATAACCTCCCTCATTCCATTGGCAACCTATCACAGCTGTAGCACTTGAACATAGAAATGTATAAAGGTTTAAATAACCCTCTAATTCTATTGGCAACTTGTCACAGCTGCAACACTTGAACATAGAAGACTGTAGAGGTTTAAATAACCTTCTTGATTCCATTGGCAACCTATCACATCTGCAACACTTGAAAATAGAAAGTTGTAGAGGTTTAAATAACCTCTCCAATTCCATTTTCAACCTCTCATTTCTGCAACACTTGAATATAATAGGAAATTTTAAAGGTTTAAGTAACCTCCTTGATTCTGTTGACAATCTATCACAACTGCAACACTTAAAAATAAAATATTATCATAATTTGAATAATCTCCTTGATTTCATTAGCAGCCTATCACAACTGCAACACAACACTTGAACATAGAAGGGTGTGGACATTTAAATAAGCTCCCTAATTAAATAACCTCCTTGATTCCATTAGCAACCTATCACAGCTACAACACTTGAACATAAAAGGGTGTGTACATTTAAATAAGCTCCCTGATTCATTTGGCAACCCATCATAGCTTCAACACTTGAACATAGAAGGGTGTGGATGTTTAAATAAGCTACCTGATTCCTTTTTCAACCTGTCATAGTTGCATCACTTGAACATGGTAGGGTGTATAGATTTAAATAGCCTCCCTAATTCATTGGCAACCTGTCACAGCTGCAGCACTTGAACATAGAAGGGTGTAAAAGTTTAAATAACCTCCTTGATTACATTGAAAATAGAATGTTAGGATGTGTTCCAGAGTGCTTCATTAATTCAAATATTTTGAGTGATTCCATGAGATGGCATCTCTTTGAGGCATTCTGTCAAACAATTTAGGTGTTTTGTCTACAATTCCACATCTTGCATATATGTCTACCAAAACATATCCAACTATAACATCTGACAAAAATTCCCCTACCATTATGCTTTGGTGCAAGTTCATAGCCCATCCAGTGTGCATGTCCAACACCAAAGAGAAAGGAAAGGCCTTTTTTTTTACCCAACTACACCCTCCTATTATTTCCTTAGAAAAAAGGATGCCTAATTATTACAAGAGATTCATAGAATATCAGGTTCAGATAAAATGGAACATAGACCTCACCTGGAAACCAGAGAGTCTATTGAGTGATTGATTTTTCTTCCAAAGGTTCTCTATGAAAGAATAGATCATTGTCACTTGACTTATCCATTCCTCTTCATTTTCTCCCAATGATTTTATAACTCTAACAAAGCATTTAGACTTTTCAAATCTTTTTAGATGAAAAATTAGATGAGCAGGCTTCTGGTAGCTTCCCATTGCTAATTCCAAGGATAGAAACTCTTCCCATGGAACATTCCATAGTATTTTACATGGTGTTGTAAGCATTTTATTTGATGATGGGTACTTTTATAAGTGCCTTAACTTGGCATGACAATATTTCAAAAGATGATGTAGTCTAAATGTTCCTCGTATAAATCTAACCATGCAAATTTTGAAGGTTCCATTGAAATATTTGTGCATCCAAAATGTCTCCTCTCTTTTGCAAGGTAAAGCACCATCTGCAACGTCAACAACATACAAATCAATGTTCTCTTTTTAATAGTGCTCAACAATACATAAGAAACTAGTACAATTCGTCCATTAATATGTCCAGATAATTTGAAGATCAATAAAGCACTAGTATGTGAATGGAAACACATTGTCATTGATGGCATGGTTTGTTGGTGTTTAGATGGGGTTTTTTCAGTGCCCACCTAGTGTCAAGCCCTTGTAGGGATGGTGGGCTTGTGGGCCACTTTACTCATGCACTTGGACTGTTGGTTGTTAGGGGATGGGGCCCCCTATTTGTGTTCCCACTAGCTGGGCCTAGTTAATGCCAATAACTCAAGTTGACAGCCCATTCAAAACCTCAATTTACAGAAAAAAATACATAAAACACATTAATTTATAGGTTAAAGCATGAAGGTAACATGCACTAATTTCTTGAAGAGATTCTCATTCAACCCTGATAAGAAGTACAAAACTGATGAAATTATTGAATTGGGTTGTCAAACTTTTGAGGATAGATGATCCAAATATTGATTTTTTTAACAGCTTTCCTGTAAGATTGTTGATTTCAAAAAATTCTCTCACTTATGTTTATTAGTATTTAAAAGCTATTGTTTTATTGCCATACATATGTGTGTGTGATATTCTTATTTTAAATACATTTATATATCATAGTGAATCAAATAATTAGACTAAAACTACATTTGGCATTTGCATCCAAACACACTTGGACTGGACTATACTTACATAAGTCAACACTGAGAACCAAACCAGATTTCTGAAATTAGTAATCATGGTGTTATTGTCATTAATTTTTATATCATATTGGTATCCTCAAAATTATTACAAATGTTCAATTTACAAAACCTTAACAAATATTCCGCAGATATTCTTGTTCATAAATAGATAAAATATAAATACAATAATCTGCAGGGAAGTAAAAATTCCTAAGAAAAAAGTGAAAAGGGAAATGACCTGCCCAGATGTTTCCCTTTCATTATATTCTTAAAGAATTCCACTACTCTGGATGGCATGTGAGATCCTAATCCTATTTGAAACAGATTTGTTTCCAAATACCTGAAAACATGTACAACTTCCACCAATACCATGCATAGTCAAGGAAACAAAGTCCAAGACTCCACTCATAGGTTGAACAATAATACCCAAGAATGCTCTCCCAAGACCATGTACAAAACCAATAACACCATGTTCTCTTGCACTTTCCAAAGGTTTAGTTAACACTCCAGAGATACCAAATGCCACACCCTGTGCTAAAGCCTCAGTGCCTTGTAAAATGCCATCACCAACTCCTATAATTTTCCTTGAAGAATCCTACAAAAAATCCATAAAAATGTCATATAAGGACAATGAATATGTTCATATTTCTCAAATCTATGGATTTTTCCTCAATTTAAATATAATTTTTGTGTTCACCTATTTTATATGCAACTAAAGAAATTTTCCATCTGTGGAAAGTTTGGCAAGTCCTTTACTCAGAGATGCCAATGTTGAGCTTGTCATACCAAGTAAATCTACTCCAAAAAGAAAATGCAGGGGATTATGTATCAAATCTCTCCAAATCTGGTGGGTAATTGATGGTAAGACAACACTTTTTCTCATGAACACGTGTCTGTGAACAACTTTCCCAAGGTGGATCTGACAAAGAAAAGAGTTGCAATGATCAGGAACATAACTTCAAATGCTGACTTGTTTTCTTTCCATTTAACATGAAGACTTGAAACAATCAATCTAAGATCACAACTATTGATCCATAAATTTGATCAAAATTATTCATATGTGGAAGTTGAATTGAGATGTTACACTAACCTGCATTTTGACTATATTCCCAATAGTGTCAATTATAGGACTCCAAATACCAAGCACTCCATGAGACCTCTGGGAAGGTGTTTTCTCTAGTGAAAAATTTAACCTCATTTCTGCTATATCAATCAAACTAACCCATAAAACAAAGTAGTTAAGTAAACCTCAATTACATTGACATTAAAAAGATTGTCCATTTTCATCTTTCAGTGATCTGAATGAGATTAAAATTGCTCTAAAATAATGCTTGAGAATAAGGAGTGCTTAAGATCTCATTGAAAAGCTCTTCCCTTCATCTTGATCCACCCGCAGCACCTTGACATAAGAGCAACACAACAAAGTTCTTTTATATTGATGTTTAATAAAAAAAAAATGAAATTATTGCTTTGGAATTGCCTGAAATGCTTTTCTTTCTTGCAAAGTAGTAGATTTTGAGGTAGG
The DNA here is from genome assembly GCA_007258455.2 of Sequoia sempervirens. Lineage (NCBI taxonomy): Eukaryota > Viridiplantae > Streptophyta > Pinopsida > Cupressales > Cupressaceae > Sequoia > Sequoia sempervirens. The sequence continues at coordinate 148,500,875 of VDFB02000017.1, read as the reverse complement.
AATGGAATTTTAACAGAGTGTTTGTTGTTTCCTCTCTTTAATGTGATAATTTTGTATCTTTCTGATGGTCATGTATCTGGATTTTCTTTGTCAGGTTTTTGAGAGTGGGAATCCCAATGCAAAAGAAATAGTCCTTTCAAACATGGCAACAACTTTTGATTGGATTATGTTATAGTTTGAGGTTTACTGCTTCAAATCCTCTCTATGTAATTTTTTATGCTTTAGTTCCTAAATGATGTAAAGAAAAAACAATTAACACATTACACTATATTTACTCATTTGAACAAATGCATAATTTCTTCTATTTCTTCCTTTATTTCAGGATCCTTTCACATTTTCTAATTATCATAGAGTAATACAGGAGCCTTTTGATTACTACATGTTTGGAAAAATTACATTCGGCCATTGATTGATTTCAGGTATTGTTGTTGTGATTCCCAAGAAGGTTTTAGTTCTTATTTTTTAATCTGATAGGATTGGTTGTATCTCATAGGAGGGTTTCTGATTGTAGATTTAAGCAGTATTTGATCACCCCTAATAATAGAGAGGTAGATTATTTTTCCTCATGCTTTTTCCATTGAATTTTTTTTCTATTAACTATGTAGTTTTGACAAATGAACAATATGGTTATTTTGATTTCTGAGACTAAAAATGACATCCTTTAGTAAATTTTTGAATGTAAGGGAGGTTGTCTATATGTTAGGCTTGCTAGGGGAATTGGATTGCTCAACAAGAATATATTTCTAAATTAATTTAGCTCTAACTCTATGGGAAAGATGATAGTTTGATGGACATATGGGAGTGATGAGAGTTGGATGGAACATCTAAAGAGGTTCCAGATATGATAGAGGAAAGCTACGAGGAAACTAAATTGATAATGTTTGAAGTTTTTTTTTCTTTCTTAGATGTTGAGTCTAATTAATAAGTTTAATGTTGTGTTGCAACTTGCAGTTGAGTATGTTGATATGATAAAGGCTAGCATTGTTGATCCTTTAAAAGTTATCAGAATTCGATCCTTTAAAAGTTATCAGAATTGCATTAGTTGATGCAAAAAGGTAAAACTATTTATCTTTATTATAATTAGTGGAACTTGCAACTAAAATATCTGATAAAAATATACTTCCAAATATGTTTTTGACGTGCAAATTTTGAAACCTTATTTTCAGGTTGCAGCTCCAAGTTGGAGAAGTAAAAGGTGAATACCAGCGAGAAAGAGTTTGGAGGAGCCAAAACCAATAGCAGCGGGAAAGTTGTGGATTTGCAAGGGGATTAAATGGGTCGAGCCCCTATAGGAGGTCCCTGCCCTTCCAAAATGACTGCAGTTAAGGAAGGGGAAAAGAATATAAGTATATGAAAATAGGAGTATTTTGTTTATATAGTGTCACTGAGACATTGAATGTAATCAATGAAATTTTGATTTTCCAATTAGGTTTAATAAAGTAAATTTTTAGAGTGGTTTTTTCTCCACTCATAAATACTATGGTGTTTGTGTTTGTGTTTGATCAATCATATTTGCTCAAGAATTTTAGTCTACATTTCATGGTGCTTCTTCAACATTTGAATATCTATGATACTTGAAGTTTATATGCATTAATTTGTGAGGATTAATTAAGTTAGATTTGATTTATAATGACTTACATGACTAAATATATGACTAAATAAATGACTACCATGACTAAATAAATGACCAGTTAACAACAATCAAATTAATGACTAAATTAATCACTAAATATATGACTAAACAAATCACTACCATGACTAAATAAATGACTAAATTAACGACTAAATTAACGACCAAATCAATGACTAAATAAATGACTAAAATAGTTTAGTCATAAATTTGGTGGTGTTATAAATGACTACAAATAAACCACTAAAATAGTCATGTGATTAAAATTAATGACTAAAATATATGATTAAATAAATGACTAAATAAATGACCAAATCAATTACGAAATCAATGACTAGATAAATGACTAAAATAGTTTAGTCATAAATTTGGTCAGGTTATAAATGACCGACAATAAACTACTAATGGTCACGTGACCAAAATTATTCATATATATGCTATTTTTAGTAGTTTATTTAGTCATATATTATTGTTTTTGTACTAGTGTGAACAAGGATACTCGTACCTGTCTGTCAAGTCAAAGTCCATCACACTAGGTACAACACCATCCTAGTTCTCTATACCTAGATGGTTCGTACGATGTGTGTTATCATACAATAAGGTAATTGGCCATTTGAAAATCCCAACTCCTTGGCAATTAATCATAATCATTTTCATATTTCATTATCTTTTGTCTTATTGAAATGACTTTTTCTCTTTCATTTCTTCTTACTAGTCGCACTAACAAGGTACTATGACAGTTGATCATCATTATCATCATCATCATCATCGATCCTACACCTACAAATCATTTTCATATTGCATCAACATATCATATAGGTTCAAACATATGCATTGCATTTCCATCATCATATAAACATGGTATTATAAGCATTTTCCATCAAATTAGCATATCCCTTTCTCATTGCATTGCATCCATTTTTTTCACCACATTGCATTCATCACATCAATCATCGCATAACATTCATTTGCATAAACATTTGCATAAGCATTGCCACCTATTGCATAATCATACATAATAGGTACATAAGCATTATAGATAACCCGTTGCATACATACTCACATAACATTATAAGGTCATCTCCCACATTGCATTCATTTGGCACAAAACATCATCATACCACTTTATATTAACATATCATTTCATATCATCACATCACATCACAATAAATGCATCACATACATTACATTATCATTTAACATGTTTAAGACAAAAATAATTTGTTATTCTAAGCATCTTAAGAAACCATCTCATTTGTATTATCAATAACATATCATATAAAACACGACCATTGCATGTACATTGCATTATATTGTCTAGTAATCATCCATATTATCTCATAAATAGCATCACAATCATTTTTTACATTTCATAGCATTATAAGCATAAATAGGAACATACAAAAATCCATCACATGCAAAGCATACATCCATCCATAAAACATTTCATATATAAGCATGATTCACATCATTTCGTGTATACACCATAGATCATTTCCATATCATTTTGAATATTGCATATTACATATCATATCATTTCAAATCATCATATAGATTGTAGCATCATTATGCATCACATAAATACATCTACATATCATAAATCAACAACATAATATAGATCTGTTAGTCATAATCATTACATAATGCATATATCATCAGAAATAAATGCATCCATAAATACATCATATAACACCATAACATCATTGCACAACATATAGAAATCATTCACACATGCATAAATAAATGATACACATAGCATCATATCAAAATAATCATCTCATATATACATCATCATCGGTAACTGTCATAATACAAAATAATTTGATCATTGTACATGTATGTCAATTAGTAAAAAAAGGCCCATTGGGCTATCAAAAAGGAGCCCATAAAGCACAAAAAATGATATCATCTAGATCAAAAGGAGGCCTAACCCTCATGTCTGCTACCCTCGCCTCTGTCACCATGACCCTCTACTAGTCTGAAATTGGTTTGTTGTGAGTACTCCGAGACCCATGCTACTCTGGGTATGGCCTTGTGATAATTCATATGGTAATACTCAGCCTCTTCGATGGCCTCCCTATAGGACCGAATGGAAACTGTACCCTAAGAGGAGACTACCATGATCTCCAAATACTATCTCCGGCCTAGCTCTATGGCTACCTGTAACTCTATGGCCTATCTCTGTTGGATGGCCTGATTCCTCTCGGCCCTAGCCTAGTCCCTCTTAATCTGCCCCTGATCTCTCTCCCCTGTCAAAGTCCGCACCTAGGCCTACAGTTGTGCAATTAGTGTATCTTGGGAATCCACCTTCCCTATTGGCTATGCTCATGGAGGCTATACCTGAGGTTGATCCTCACCCCCAGCCCATGGTGGTACACCTACTGGCACCTACTATTGATTCTACATTTGCACATCAGGCCGAATTAGCTGAACTGGCTAAACTAGGGGCCCAACCGATTGGTCCTGTCGTGCACCATCCCTTCATCCCCATCCTTCCCCACTACCTCTCACCCTCCGCCGATCGAGGACTGCACCTAGAACTATCAAACATAGGGAAGGTCAGAACCAATCCCTATATTCCTATGTGACACCTGGATCCCCAGGCCCCTAATCATAAGCCCATGGTCTGGCCACCAACTGCCTAAAACTGTCAACGGCCTCCGAGGCAGGAATGTATCACCCCCATGAAACCTGTGACATGGTGTAGGAAAATACAACCACATAATCATCATCTAGTCAATCCTGAGGCTCACTAAACTGGCGCAACACACACTTGGAAAGATATCTCTCTATCATTGTGTGCTCTCACCCCTGCATGAAGCGGTCCTAGTGGGCATAGAAAATATGGTGTACATCATCAACCCATCTAGGCCAACCAAGGTATGGATGCCATGTGAACACTTGCATCTCGTCTAGGACCCTCCTCCAATATGGAATCCCATGCTCTCCTGTGTGTGTGAAGGACACACCACCTCTATAGCACCATACAAGGGGATCATCAGGCCCCATCAGAACTACAAAACACCACGACCGAAGGACAACGATGTGCTCCCATGCCCATATGTGAAGGAGCATGATGCCAGATCCGAATGCTCTGCCATCCAAGTAGACATAATCATGAAGATCTCTATACAATGATGCAAGAAGAATTGGCCCCTAGGAAAAATGAGTCGGTCTATCACACATCACCATATGCTCGCAGCAGAATCCCAAACTAGGACTAAAGTATCGGCCTCATCAATCTAGGGCAATGAGACCAGAAATGATCGTTGCAACCACTAGACGAAATGATAATGTCAAAGCCCTATGACGCTTGAGATCGATATGGCCCTCACAAATCATGAGCTCATTTGTGTCAAGGACTATGTAGTAGGAATTCTGCCCCTCATCTATATCAAAAATGACACTCTGACCATGAATCAATAATCTCAAGATGTGCCAAACGTCCTCCAAGGTGATGGTGGCCTCACTGGTGGGAAGGTGGAAAGAAGAGGTCTCACTGTTGCATCTCTTGGCAAGCGCTGACATCATCCCAAGGTGGGTACGAATGGGTGTTGGGTAGGTGATGTACCACAACCCCATGTCTCATAGTCCATCCTGATCTTTGTCACTTAGGTCCCACAAGTAACCGAAGAGATCCCACAACCTATGCTCTCGGGAGTAGATCTCCCTCGCTGCATCCTACATTAGGAAGGATAATCATGTTAAAAAATTTGAAATTTTTTTGCCAGACATCTAAGAAACCACTACAGCATCGTAATCCATGAAGGCATCACAATTTTATTCTTTTCAAACTATGACGTTGAGGCACAAAATACCAAAATCGGACCGCCGCGGTGCACTTTCCTTCCAAGCAACACACTTTGAAAAGATAAAAAACTGTCATTTCGCACTTTAGAAATGACCCCACAGACCATGACCTTAGCGTCAGAGTTTTTAAACTGCAAACTCCACTGTCATGGCGCAATATGACACCAAGCGACACAATTTGATTATTGAGTGGCACTATATAGTGCCACTGTAGAAGGATTAACTTTGAAAGCAATAAATCAATGCTAAAAATGAAAACTAAGGCTCAAGTAAGGACCACTTACTAGTTCCCCAATGCTAGGTGGCTAATGGTACATCTAGACTCAGTCAAAAATGTGCATTGGGAGCTGTCATTGCACCATATCGTCAAGAGGTTAGAGCTCAAATCTCAAGGTTGCAAGATGGTTGTGTGTGAAAATGAATTGAAAGTGACCCCTTAGAGCCTTTTTAAGCTTGAAAATTAGGGTTTTGGACCCTCAAACTTGTTTTTGTCTAGTTGAGGCCTTTTTTACATTATTTTATTGTGTTCAGACACATTTTTGGCCTCCTGGAGCCTTTTTGGACCTATTGTGCACCTTGTGCTCTTCTTTCACGAGATCACCCAAAAAATTGAGATTTTTGTTCAATCTCTTGAGGGAGCAATATATTGGCATGTTTTCTCTTGTCGGGCAATAGTGGGGTAAGATTTTAAATAATGAAAATTTTGGCTTTGATTGAGATCGTTTATTCTTTGAACCAACGCAACAAGTGCATTGCTTTAAAGAGGGGAAAAATGTAGACATGTAAAATATACTGATTGACATTGTGCATCTGATCCTAACCACTAACATCATTTCATCCTGAATCATCCTTTGGTTTAACCATTTAATCAAATACCCTTATGTGATTAAATTCATCAATATTCCTCTCTTAATTAAATAAATCAGTTATCTAACCAAATCATCCTCTCTCTCAATATTTAAATCAGCTTGTATGATCTAACTATCCCCATTTAATTAAATAGTCAATTTTATTTAATTAAATCTCTAAAGTCTTCCTATTAAATTAAATAAATTAAAACCTTATTTAGTTTAATCTAACATCATCCCTTTCAATTAAATAAATCAAAAATATTTATTTAATTGGTCTCTTATCACATTCTTCTCATTATTTGATTTAAATAAATCCATAAATCTAAGTCAAATAAGTCTCATCATTTAGTCCCTTCATTAAATTAATTAATTTTGATTAATTTAATCTCCTCTCATGTACCATCCTCTAACTTTTACCACTTGCACATGAAAATAGACTTATTTGATTTATTAAATCTCTATTTTCCTCAATAAGGCATCTTTTGGGAATATTCTCCAAGTTTGAATTCAAAATCCAAGTTGACATGTACATCTAGCAGGGCATTAAATCTCTCTTACATGTCCTTTTCCTTGAGCCAAGTGACATTCAATGCATTTTCCCTTGAATGCCATTTCAACAAATTTAAAATTCAAAAATAGGCATTTATTGGCACAATCCTCAAAACTTGCACATCCTCCATCCACTCATAGGTTGACAAGTGGCATCTTGCCATTGGATGAATGTTAGTCCCACATTGCTCTATTTTGGACATTCATCCATCTTGGCATTCTATAAAGAAGAGGCTCATCCTTCATTTTATCCATAAACAATTTGAGTAAAGTTACCATGCTCAAATCATTAGCAATCCTCATCCATTATTATTGAATCTTAGCTAGGTTATGCAGATTTTTCTATTGGAGCACTCACCATTCTTCATAAAAGTGGATCATTCATTAACATTTATCAAGCTTTCATCATAGGAATTGGGAAAGGACCAATTTTCACATCAAATTGGCACCAATTCCCCCATGGGATCATGAGTTTTCTAATTTAATTAGGATTCAATCTATTTTATTGCTTTCTCATTGTGTTCTTCATTGCTTTTTTTCTAATTTGAACTTTGTGAATGGATTTCATGGGGAATCCTTGTTCTTGCTTGCATTTGATAGTCTAATGTGTTTGTTCTTATTATTTTACAGGTACTGGGATTGTGGTTCACACAAATTCATATCCTTCTATCAACACAAAAAAATGATGTGGTTCTTCATCTACTTTGAAACTTGCACTTTCAACAATATTATTGAACCTTTTTTTATAGAAAATGTATGCCTTACTCTTTTTAGAATATGCAATGAATATTCCTTCATTAGATCTTGCATAGATCTTTCCTAAGTTTTCTTCATCTCTTCTGATATAGCATTTTCTTCCAAACTCTCTAAAATATTTCACAGTAGGATTTTTTCCATACCATAACGCATAAGTAGTCTTTGAACTATTCACTCTTGCTTTCCCTCTATTAAGTATGCATACTACAATATTAATTTCTCCTCTCCAATAGACATCCAATAGATTTTCTTCTGTAATCATAATTCTTGTTGCTTCCTGAAATTTCATATTCTTCCTCCACAACTCTATTTTGCTAAGGAGTTCTAGGAGTTGATAATTGTCTCTTTATTCTATGATCCTCACAAAAATTGTTAAACTCATTGGAGGTGAAATCACCACCTCTATCAGGCCTCAAGAATTTTATTTTCAAATCCATTTCATTCTCAACCATAGATTTAAAGGATTTAAAATTATCTAGATCTTTCTATTTTTCTTTGAGAAATGTCACCCAATTCATTATAGAATGATCATCAATCAACAACATAAAATATCTATCACCTTGAGAGCTTCTTATTTTGGTAGGTCCACATAGGTCTGTATGCACCAACTCCAAAGGTCCTATGGTAGAATGTTCTTTAGTTCTAAACCTCTTCCTTGTTTTCTTTCCAAAATGACACTCTTTGCACATTGCATTGATAGGTTTTGCAATCCTTGGAAGATCTCTCAAAGCATCAATAGAACTAATCTTCACTAGCTATCTAGTTTCACCTGACCCCTAAACTCTAAACCCTAGAGACACAAGAAAGGATTCCATCCTAGATTTCTAGTAAGCATAATTCTTGTGCACCATCAGATCTACCTTAAGTGGTTAAGATTCTTCCAAGGAACCACATCTCTAGTACCAATTGTTAGAAACACATAACAGCTAAGAGGGGGGTGAATCAATTGTACATTAAAAACCTTAAACCATCATTAACCCCCAAACCCTTATTAACCATTAGCAAAATGAAAACATATGAAAACATAAACACATTCAATACCATACATAAGAGAACACCATATTTCTGTGGAAAACCTTAATCAAGGAAAAACTATTGTGAAAATTAGCTCACATATATATATGAATAGCTACACCAAATATAATAGGCTCACTTTCAGAAGGGGTCATTTCCCTAAAGAGAAGAATGGATCACTATCAATGGATCACTACCAAAGGCTCACTACCTAGAAGAAAGAAGAATAGAGAAATAGGAAAAATCCACAACTACAACTTTGCACCATCCACAACTTCTAGCTCACTAGACCCAAAAACTTTAGGCACACTAAAAATGTAGACACCTTTTTCTCACTACATCTAATAGCCTTAAGAATTTAAGCTCACACACAGATCACCAAACTTGATCACATTCACATATTTTACACACACATACACACCATCTTCAACAATTATCCTTTCTTATATATCTTCCACAACCTCAAAAACATTTTCCATGTTGGCCACAATGAAATGTATGTACCTCAAACGTGCAACCACTAAATAGGCTGAAAACAAACACTTCCACAGTGGAAATAAGTGAAGGAATACCACACAAATGGTTAAAAAGGACCCAAATCTACACTATCATGCTTCCACAAATAAGAAACGACCTATGGAATTAGTGTTAACACCCAGGTGTTAGGACCTAAACTTACACTAAGAATAATAAGTGACTGCATACAAGCCTCTATAGGTCTAAAAACAACATGTGGACTACAAAGAAACACTTAACAACATCCATAAAGCATCCTATAATATTCCAACATCATCAAAATATTCTACAACACTGCCACAATCACCTAAAATTGAGAACACCATCATTCTATGCAACCAACAATGCTACCATAGAACACAACTTATGAATCTAAGCTTGTGGAGCAGATGAACACCTCATACTTAGGGAAAGGTAGTAATAGATAATATTAGCACATTCCCAAATCCACAATATTGGAAACCACAATGAGAAGAAATTTGGAGCAATCTCGTTCCTCCCAGATAACTTTCTACATAGACAGAGTGCATTTTGAAAAATAACTTCTACTACTACACAATCCAAAACCTAAAACCTTAGATATAGAACCTTTGAACACCTCTAATAATCATATTCAAACCACCATAGCATATCTTCAACCAAGAAAAAATGTGAAAGACAACATTGAACACACATTTGTCACATTCTACACCCTTTTATTCAAATTCTCTCAAAAGAACTTGGAAACCAAATGAAATGGAAACATACAAAAATTATTCCAACATATCTATAGTATTTGCAACACCAAAAATCTCCCCTATACAATACCTTCTCAATACCATAGTAGAGGTTGACATTAGTGACAATACTAAACGCAACATAGTGGAACACACTCATTGCTGACAATAATGACAACATTGCAACAATCTTCCTGACCATACTAGAGGTTGACATTAATGTGACATCAAACCACAACACATCCACACTAGGGTTTGACCCATAAATATTCAACAACTCCACCAATCTTCACACGCTAGGGGTTGGCATCTATGACAACACCAACAATCTCCCCCTTTTTCATTGATGGAAAACAACAAAATATTGGGCCACCAAAAGAACTGCTAAAAGAATCATTGGGCCACAAAACCAGCCTTTAGAATGATTTCTCCTCTATAGCATTTTGAATTCACTATCTCCCCCTATGGAAGATGTAACATTTTGAGTCCACTATTCTTTCTGGGCAATTCAAAATTTTATACTTTCTAAGTAACTCAGTATTTTGAGCTTATTTTTTCCCCCTTTCACATCAATGGAAAGGATCAACAATCCCACGTAGAGATGGAAAATACAAAAAAAAAAAAAAATTCTATATTTTCTACATTTTAGTAAATTGCATTTTCAAAGGTCTTCGGAGTAGAATTTTGGTTTGAGACTATCATTAGTCCCTTAAATGGAATACCATAAGTATTGGATTTAAGGGACTATATATATCTTTTGAGAGCTTTTCAATGAGGTAGAGAAGTTTAGATTGCAATCATCAAGCCATGAGTTATGACCACACAAAGTTGGGGTAGAACAATACATTTTTTTTGAAAATTTTATGTGTTATTTTTCTAGCTTTTCATTTTTGAATTCCAAAAAAATGTGGTGATAGTTGGAATTCTTGTTACTGCTACCTATTTTTGCTACTAGCCCAAATAGGTAGTTTTTTTAATATTTTACAAGTGAAAAGAGGATACATTTTAAATCTACTATGTCACATTCATGTGCATAAACAAAATCAAAAGACTACAATACTACATTGCATTATATAGATGCATGTAGCATAGGAGAAATGCACAATATTTTCAAAAGAAATGTAGTCTTCATTGATAATAAACATGAATGGTGTCCCACACAAGCCATGGGACTAATTATCAGAATGCATATAATGGAAAAAATCATACATTTATAGATACAAAAGAGAAATAATGCACATAAAGTGAAAGGGGACCCATCATTTCTTGAATGACAAATCCTAGTTGCTTTGTTTTACACCATCTTCATTCCCTCTCGCTTTTCCTACTTTATCTCCTTGCTTCTCCTAGGTTCCTTGCATCTATAATGAAAGCGTTGTTAGAACAATGAGGGATCACTAGTCAAAATATTTGCATACATCTATAAGCATATAATATGATCCTTATGTGCATTCAAATATCCAAGCATACCATAAATGTCAAGGAAAACATGAGAGTGTAATCAAACACATCTACCATGTGCTTGTTTTTATCTAACATGTTTGCTTCCTATGTAGGTATAGGTGAAATCCTTCTTACTATTTTGTTTCATCTGATTACAACATGTGGGATAAATGTGGCTCCCGAAAGGGTTGAGCCCAGTGTTCTATCATTTTGATTTTTGACAAGATAAGCTTGTCAAGCCTTCCATGACATTGCGATGCAATCAAGGATGAATTTATCATTCATAGCAATGAAGTTGATGAATTCACTAATATTAACAATAAATGGATGCTCAATGGAATCACAGTGTCTTAGAAGACTAAAAAATGGTACTCATCAAGTGCAATGTCATAGATAATTATATAATTTTTCAATCAAAAAATTCCAATGTTTAGTGTTTTGTAAGTTGTAGTGATGATGGGATGTAAAGTGATGCTCAATAAGTAATCACAACTTGAAATAGTGAGTATCAAACATTTGATCATAAACATGGAGCAAAAGCTCACATAGTCTTGCGCTTGCATTCGCATCAGGGATCAACTTCATCATTTGAGTGGATAGTCATAATGGCAAAGGTAGGAATGATTCAATGTTTTCTAAGGAAATGGACATTACTTTTTTTAAGAGTACCCCTGTATGTATTTTCATAAAGGAAAACATTGTGTCCATGGAAATAGAGTGATGTGGAGTATGAGACTTAATCAGAAAATAAAAATGTTAAGAAGAAAAAAGGACTATTTTTCTCATTAAGACAGTGAGATCAAAAGGGTAGAAATCAAATGTGAAGCATTATTCATATTTGTAGTGTGGAAGAGAGATAGTATTGAAAAATCAATAGGAAAAGACACCACTACCTGGAGGTTTCATAGTCAACATATTCATAGGGAATGACCCAGTTATCACAATGGGTATTAATTTTCACTGAAGGAAAATGATGCTTTAATTTCATTATGATAAAGTACAATGATAGAGGTGAAGTGAAAGGATGCTACATGATGTCTTTATGGGTTGTTTATTTTGTAACAGGAGAACTGAATAACTT
>VDFB02000017.1:148364984-148488409 GCA_007258455.2 Sequoia sempervirens | reverse complement strand
GATGATGGATCATGGAGTATAATCTGAAACATTGATGATAAAAAATATTAGACAGTCAAAATCCAGAAATATTACTATATTGATATCATGGATTGTAGAAATTTAATGTTTTTAAGCTAATAATTTGTTGAAATATAAGAAAAAAAATGTTCTCCTCATAGAATTCGTATCTTAGCTAGAGGAAAATGTTTTAAATTCACTAGAAGATAAAATCATTCTTTTTTTAAATCTGGTGATCTATAAGTACAAGTCTAAGTTTCTAAATTTGTTCTACTAACAATGTGCAGGCTAATTGATGCCCATCTATTCTCATTTGTTGTTGGGAAAACCTTGGTGGTTGATATTAGGAAATTGAAGAATACAGATCAGAGAGGAGCTCTAGATAAAGTAGGTGTACATAAAATATTTTACAAAAGTGTTGGAGATAAGTCCCAGCAGGAATTGATAGCTTTATTTTGTCATTAATTTTAATGATAATAGAATATTTATATTTGGTTTCTCATGTAAGTATTTGGTGAAAATATGGTATTTTCCTGCTAACCTTTCATATAACTATCTCCTTTGCCATCCTCTGCCATCTCCAAAAATGACCATAAAATCCATCCTCAAAACATGTACCCCATCCCTTCTTGAAATCTTGGTGAAACATGGAATTCATCCCTTGCTTTGTCTTGTTGATGTAAATGGTTTCAATTTGCATAGATTCAATGTGAGAAGACGTGTATGCCTTTTCATTAGAGAGAGCTTACGTAGTTCTAGACAAAGTTGCTTTATACACCCAGATCTTACTACCCCATCATTTAGGCAAGAAATATACACATTGAAGAATTTTGTTCGAGTCTCATTTAAACCAATAATCTAAGGTTATTGTTGTGTATTTAGCATTTATCTGCTAGAAGATACAATTCTCTTTTTCAATCAATTTCAAGTACTATTGTTTCTTTCACATTGATTCTAATATGCTCTGTCCCTTAAACCAAAGGTTTAACCAGGAACTCTGTAAATGAACATACTCAAATGGTTTAGCTAATTCAATTTTTTGTTTCTATTGAAGTCATTTGTGTTGTGAGTGTATGTGCTTGTAAAAGCTCTTTTGATTTCTTTATATTTATCGAGTCTTTGATTATTGATTATGTATTTCACAGTTGCTGAAAATTTTATTCTGTTGTTATCTCTAAAAGTTCTATCCAAAATTCTATGTTAAGCTCATTTTTGTTGAAGTCGCAGGCTTGTTTGTTTCTTTTCTAAGTTGTGTTTGTTCAAAAATACCTCCTCCTAAACTACATTGGTGAATTTGGATCCAACTCTTCTTTCTTTCATTACATGTTTCTTTTGTAACACATTTTCTTGGAAGCTGTTGAATGTGAAGTAGATGTTTTAACATAAGACTGTATAACGGATTATATCTTAGTATGGATTGAATTTAAAATAAGGTTCTAACTTGGCCATTTTTCCTTGGATCATTCATGTTAGTATTAAGCACGTTTACAAATAGATATTTTTGGCCTATGCTTCGTCATTTTACACCCTATGATGTTTTTGATATGCAATTATCATTTCCTCTACCCGCGTATCGCATGAGGGTTGTATTTTAAATTTTGTAGGCTTTCACGAATTTTAAATTTATGATAAAATACAATAGACAAGTGCAAAGGATTGAGGTTTCTTTTCTAATTTATTTCACTCCTTTTCCATTTATGTTTACCTAGAAGCCTTAACCATTGCCATGATTTGTTTCCTGTTTTTTAAAATAAGCACAAGGTTTTGTTTTGTTGTTTAACCCTATGTATGGTTTAGAGTATTAGTTTTCAGTCTAATGTACTATGGATGGAGGTGTAAGCTTCTATGTGTTTGGTTACATGTTAAATTGCTTCTTAAAACATTAAGGAGAATGAATTTGTGTTGAAACATAAGATATTAACTTCACACTTTCAAGAGGGAAAAACCCCATAACAACAAATATCAAGCAAAAGCTTTAGTCTAAGAGTACATTGCAAGTCTAATGAAAGAAACAACCATTGAATGCAAAGAGTGGTGGTTTCCATTTTTGTAATTCCAAAGCTTGTTGAGAAACATTTTTTGAGTTGCAACACCAATATCATTCAAAAAAGGGCAGGACATTAAACAAGGTTACAATCTAAAAGTAGCGTTTCCAAGTGGAAATCTTGAATCTTGAAACCTCATGCTTCCCTTTATTTGTTTGAGATGCAGTCACTTTTATCAGTGACCTTTTCCACTGATCTTGAAGAAAGGATATTGAGGAGGCATGCCCTGTTTGCCAAAATTGTAATTGTAAAGCATTCCTGCATGAAAATGGTCATGTGAAATTAATGGTTGGTGTTATTCTGACTCTCAAATTATCAATTCAGACATTTGTTGTAAATCTGAATTGGGTTATTTTAATACAGCCCCCACAAATTGAAACAAATTACTCTAAGAAGCTGATTTGTCTGAGGTATATGCTATCTATGGTTTCTCCTATGCTCAAACATATTCACACTGAGCAGTCTTTGGAACATGAGATGGAAGCCAAAATTAAAGGTAGTCTAAGCATAAAATAGCGCACAAAAGTTGTATTGCTACTTTCTTATATTTAATAATTTTAATGGATGTTACACTCCTGATCAGGGGTAGTCTAAGCGGTAACAGATGTTGAAAGGGAAAAACTAAATCAAGATGATTAGTTGTATTGGTATGAATGTGCAAAATACTAATATTTATATTTCCAATAAAAATGTTGATTGCATGTGTTTTTGTTTCGATATTCACACATTATTTCATTTTAAGACTTTCTATGATTTTTTTTAAGACATAGACCATTAATTGGTTTATAAGTTATTTTTCCATTCAACTCTTCTTACAGTGATAACTATAGTACATCTATTGTTGATTACCATAAAAGTTTCCCAGAGTGTTCATATGACCGCTGACTCACCTGTTGTCGTGAACTTTGAGAAGGGTGCTAGCCTGGAGGAGATGAAGCAAAATCAACTCAGTAACAGTGTAAGGAGAGAGATTATGCTCAAGTTAGAGGTGCTTTTGGAGCTAGTTGGGAGAGCCAATCCCATGGTATAACTAATAGTATTGAGAACCACTTGTGCCCATTACCTGATTGGAGAGGAAATAGTGATGGTAGCATACTGTGCCCTCTTGTGGAATGAGGGGAGAGTGGAAATCAATTGCTAGAATTTAGCCAAATTTTGAAGTCAAACTAGGTTGTAAAACTTGAGAGGAACGTTGAAAAAGAGGGCAATATATATAAAGATCAAGATCTCTCAGAAGATTCAAAAGCATGCTCTTTATTTCTTCAATACGATTGTCACGGAATGGAAGAGGTTTCCAGTGGCATGTTACGTCAAGCAGCTTTCAGAGAAGGTAGCAATGATAACTTTTTGTATTTTCCAACTGCACATGAAACATATGGGTATGTGCAAGATCATCATGGAAAAAATAGGCCGTTAAGTGGCAAAAAATTCAAAAAAATCAGTGTTAGGCAACTTGACATAAAATTTTGAATAAGTTATCTATATTATTTCAAAAATATGTAAGAATAGAATCTATAGAAAATTGAATGTAGTTTCTAAACTACTAGGTTTATTTAAAATAAATAAAAATCTATTTGGTGAAAATTTGAAATTTCAATGTAGTAGTACTTAAATTTCGGGGAAAAATAAGTAGGTGTCTATCACGACCACCCTCACCATAATAAAATAATAATTATTTTTATGAGATTTTATATAAGTAGAGATCATGTCCAAATGTGATGCATATTTTTTTGTAATTTTTTCCAAGTAAATAATTAATTATGAATTTTTATACAACTTTTAAAAATATAAAAACCTGTTATAATCGACCATATATACTTGGTCAAAACTTCATGAAATTTTTTTTTCTTTTTTTTTAATCCTATAGTATGTGAAGCATAGAATGTGATGCATGTTTCAAATTCAAAAAATGTGATACTGTTTGAAAGTTATAGATGTGTTTGAATCAGCCTATTAGTCAGGACTTTAGTTGTAATTCTAATAGAAAATGAATAGTAATTATTTATTAAATTCAAATTAAAGCATAATTTATATTGGTGGAAAGCTGAGAATCTCCTCTAAAAACCCTTTCCGTTTCATCAATTTTGAGTTAAAAAAAGTCATCAGCCCCATACCCTACAAATACCCATAATATTGCCACTTTTTGGCCCATCATGATCCTACACATACCCATATGATGGAAATTTTAAGCATTTTTAGAGGCACTAGCTCAAAGGGGAAACAATAATATTTCGGTATGTTCTTGAAGATACATCAGGTTTGAGTTGGGAACCAATGGTTATGTGGTGGGTTGTTTGGGAGATGACCAAAGGAAAATTCAAAGAAGAGACAAAAATAGTCTAAGCTCTTGATTGCTTAGATTGGAATGAGGTAATGGTTTTTAATTAAGCTTGTAACTTTTTTATTTGAATTGTAATGAGATGTTTCTTGTTTTCAAATAGTGTCTTTTTTCCTGCTTATGAAGCACCTAGTTGTGTCTACCATGGTTATCCTAAAATTGCAGTTATTAAATAGGTCATGCATGTACCAGGTGACATTTATATGATCATCTTACATGTGGCCAAGACCACCTACTCAAACTTGGAAAATTTTGAGCTTTCAAAAGCTTTAAGAACTAAATTTGTAGGACTCTTTGGCCAAGGGTACCTTATATTTACCTTTAGCTAGTGAAAATCTATAGACAGTAAAAAAATAAAAATCAGCAGAAATAGTAGACTAAAGTGTTTAAAAATCTGAATATTAGAAAACAAAGTTAATAAAAGCTCGAAGCTTAAAATTGGTTTTCTTGCTCTTTCTTGTAATTTTTTTCACTTGACTGATTTTAATTCCTTAGTGATATAAAATACCATTTGTAATGTCAAAAGGAGTTTTGCTATTCAGTGATTAGATAATTACCTAAATTTGTATGTCAGGGCATGTATTGTGTATTGTTTTGATATACTTATTGTATGGTCCCATGAGGGGCTTGGGCTTCTATTTTCATGGATCAAGTAGTCCCATGAAGCAAAAAAAATTATGCTATAGGATTAATTGGAATCTTTTCCTAAAAAATAGCATCCCTTACCTTTTAGGACTGCAAATTTCAGTGGGTGAAATTGAGGTGGGGCTAAAATTTCCCCTATAGCTTAGGAATTTTTTCTACCACTTTTCTATCACTTAAAATTTTAAACTAGAATTGAACATCAACCATTCTCGATATGAGAACCAAAATTATGGAAAAATTTCACCAAAACTTTACTACATTAACCAAAGGCAACCTGTTTTCTAGCAAACATAGTAAAGCATAACCTTTGACATAATTACATTCACCATAATATTCTGGAATGAAACTAAACATTAGCCATTCTTGTTTTCATAACTGAATTTTTTTAAAATTCTCACTATATGTTGACTACACTATTAAAGAACACCTAGTTTCCATCAATACATAAGGGCACAAAGACTACATACCTACACTTAGAATAGCACTCTGGTTTTCATAAAAGTTTAGTTTTTGTTTTATATTGGTATTGGTATGTGTAAATATGTCCTCAAATATGTGCTATAAAAAAGCAATTATCATTCCATCCAAACGTCAAGCTAGCTTGCAAAGTACATAAAAAAAATCAATGACCTGGGTTTTTTAAAGTTTAGCCAACCTCTTATAAAAGAGGTAACACCTTTCTAAAAACTAAACTAAGGACAAAAACACATAAAGCTAATATTTCAGCATCCTTCAAAAGCATGAGAGTTTTCATGACATCTATCATTATTTAGTTTAAGAACTACCATTGCTACTTGATGTCTACCTCTTGCATTTTTAGTAATTTTGTCTCAACAGTGTTCAAAACCTTTGATTTTAACTCCAGTATAATTATCAGTATTTTGTAAGAAAACTTTAGTACAATTTTAGAACTATATTGAACATTTGAAAACAAATGAGAATACAAACCTAAATTGGCCATCTTTTGTCACATTCAAAACGACATTATCCTTTACTTCAACAACTTGGATCTGATGAAGAGCCACTTGATGACTACTCAATTTTCTTGTCTTTGGCATTGAAACAGAGATTAAAACCAAAATTTTGGTTGTTGGTGACTATGATTGTATGTTTATTTATTCTATATGAAAGCTTTGTCTTAGGTTATTAATAAGTTTTTATCTTATAAGCAAGCTATATAGGTGACTTGGAGGGTTGAGGAGGTTATCTATATAAGGGTATTTTTTTTTATCTTTTTCTTATTTGTTATTGTCCTAAATTTGATGTTTGCTTCAATTTGTGCATCTCTGGAAGGAGAAAATATTGTTAACTTTGTCAAAATATACGTAGTGTTCATAACATGCTGAAAAAAGAAGTATTGACCTGTAAAGAGAACAACTCAGAGGTTGCATATGGTGGGGCTTTGTGGGACATCTTCTGTAGGGAGGATGTGTTGAAGCTACAAGCCTCTTAGTGAAACATTGGAAAGAGTTCAGGCATCTCAATGGCGCCTCAATAAATTTTGTAAGTGTTATTTCTCATGTTAAAATTATTTCTTAATAAAATTATGTTATTGCAAAAATGTCATGTATAGTATGTTGGTTTTTGAATTTTTTAAAAGAATATATTTGTGCTTTAGGTTGTACATCCCATTCATGATCAGACAATCTTCTTGAATGAAAATCATAAAAAGAAGTTGAAGGAGGAGTTTTGTAAGTAGCATTTGAGGCTTTGTGTGGTGTTGTTTTTTTACTAGGAATGATGGAGCACATATTTTCGCAACTAACTATTCTTTCTGTGTGGTCAATTTGTTTTCCTTACAAAAGTGGAGCCATGGAAATTTGAGCAACATCTTGGTGAGGCAGTATTTATTCCAGCAGGATGCCCTCATCAAGTAAGAAATGGCAAGGTGAGATACTGATATCGAACAATATTTGATATTTTCTTCCTTTTTTCCTCTTTATGTAATGTGATTATTACAAGTTTCAAGTTTAGATTGTGACAAATTCTCCAGTGCTTTTTGAAAAAAAAAACTTTAGATATAACAAGACTATCAAAGATAAAAAGAGTTATCCTTGGGTTTAAATATTACATTTTTTCTTGGAAATAGTAATGTACTTGCTTATAAGGTTTAAAAGCATGGTCAACTAGTTTGGGACCATCAAATCTAGTTTTGAGATTTGCTGATAGGTGCCATTCCCAATGTTCTTGCATCCACATGTTTGGATTTTGAATGAGAGAAGGATGTCAAAACATTGGTTCTCCACAATAACTTGACATTCAGAATCACAATTAGATGTATATTTGTTTAGCCTTCATTTATATACTAAGTATGCTTTGAGTGATTTTGGAAAAAAAATTGAGCTATTTCAAGACTTTTAAATATTCAAAACAATTAACTTGGGTATGAAAATAATAATATTTACTTTGAGACACAGTATGCTCAGAACCATCAAATCCAGTTCTGAGATTTTCTGACAAGCACCACTCCCAATGTTCTTCCATCCACTTGTTTGGATTTAAAATCAGAAAGAAGGATGCAAAAACATTGGTTCTCCACAATGACTCGGCATTCAAAATCACAATTAGATGTATAGTTGGTGGGCCTCCATTTATATGATAAGCATGCTTTGAGTGCTTTAGAAAAATGATCTTGGGATATAGCAAGACTTCTAAATCCTCAATCCTATCCTGCAGTATTGTAGGGGCCATGAGGAGCACTACCCTTCAAGCTGTAAGGGTCTTCTTTGTGAGGGAGCAAGGGAAATGTTACATGCTACTTCTAAAATGTGTGAATCTTAGATTATGGAAGTACATACAATCTATGAGATTCCACATGGATCAAATGCAAAGAATGGCTCTAAAGAATAGAACGGAACCATAAATTCCAATGACCAAATTCCCATGTTCAAGTACTTAGTCCAAATAAAAATACTCCCACTGGAGTTTCACTAGCACATACTTTGACTTACGATGATGATGACAGATTTGAGTGAAATTCCTATATGTATATGTCTAATAATAGTAGGTGGGTCATATCCCTGGGTAATGTTCAATTTATTTGTGCTAACATGCTTCCCTTGTTATGAACCAAGTAGTTCACTTAGAAAGGAGATGATCAACTTTGTGTTTTAACTACTGGAAGAAATAATGGGTTAGGAGAAGCAATGAAATATGGAACTTACACCTTGGGATGTTTAATGATATAAAGATCATTTTCCTATTTACCATGTATATCCTGACTTTTCTGAGTGTAAACTCATCTATTTCCTTTGTCTAGACTAATATAGCATTTAATTCCTATTAATAAGGGTAAATTGTTGGCTAGATTAATTGGTATAATGCTAACATCATCAAAGAAAGATGCATACCCTTCATAATAAGGCATAATTCAAGGATGGTCTTCCCACCACCAATTATGGCTTCTGCTATAATGAAACCTACAAACAATTTTTCCACCAAAAGAAACTACCAATGATGAAATTGAACCAATAATTATGGGAAAATATTAATAGTTCCTATTGACGCCAAAATTTGACGAGGTAACAGTGCCTTATGGGAAACTCAGTTCAAGGGGGGCCCTTTTGCGCCGAACTGAGTGACCTTTAGGTTTTAAAGAAGCCGACTTCTTCTATAATGGGTTTTTGGAAAGGGAAAAGGAAGCGGATATAATGAAGCAAATTCTATTAGAAGGCGATGCGCCAAAATTTGCTGAGAGGCACGATAAATCATAAATTTAAGGTCCTGAATGTTGTTGTTATGTTCCAAAACATCGAAAACTTAAAGTTATAGCATAAACAATTCATTTATCGACATAAAATAGTATTGCATACACCCCTACTACTAAGAAGAGTCATTTGGACATGATTTATATAAGCAGGCTTGTATTCAATATATAGAAGTCTCCTCAAATGAAATGCTTAAGACAATAAAAAGCATAGTTTACAGTTTAATCAAAACATGAAAAACAGAAAGGCCGAACAACAAGCACAGTCTGAAAGTTTCTTGCAAATAAACATGCAAAAGAGGCCTGGTGTCTCTTGCTAAAACTAGTATTCTTTCAAAAGTCTTGGACCATTCTCTCCCTGGCAGAGAGAGTATATATAGCTAGAGAGCAAAATCCCACCGCTTTGGAGAGCCATAGAAAATTTTGCACAATCTCCCGTAATGATGCCCAAATTAGAATATTCCCAATGCCGTTACAACAGCAACCAGTTAGAACACAGCATCCGCTCAATCGGTTGCAGGCGTGCCCTTTGTAATGATGGTAGTAGTCCTAGCCGCATCTGTGGCGACCAATGTCACCCACTGCTTTAGAGAAACATGATGAGCAGCATCCGATAGCATAGTATTACCCAGCCAGCCCATTCACTGCTTCGAGGATCAATGTAAGGCACGTGGCAGCCCGTCGCTGCCCGAAAGAGAATTTCTCCTACCGCTGCCGAGAGATTGCGAAGAAGTGACATGTGCTAAAGGGGCTGAGGTCGCTCCCGAAGTGGAGAGAAAGCCACGTGAATCGGGTACGAAAGACGTGTGGTAGCATTTCGCAGCCCGTGGCGTTCACCTCCTTACTACTTTGAAAAGGCTGCGAGTGGTTAACACGTGGCTGAAGATAGGGCCCGCCACAAAATAAAAGAAGGCCTATGGAAGCATTTCACAGGCCGCAGCTGCTTATTTCATCCCTGCATAAAAATTTTGTGATATGCCGCCACGTACCAAAGTGTGGGTCCCTCTGACCATCTTAGGAGTGATTGCCCCAGTGGAAGGCCTTCGCAACCTGAAGAGACCTCAAGGGAAAACAAATGAAATCCTTCGTAAGTGCGACATGTGGAGGCCCCACGCAGCCTCTTTGGAGCCGAAAGGGAAGCCTCTACCCAAAGTTGCAAAGAGAGGATGTGAACAGCAGGAGGTCAAAACTCGAAGGAAAGTCAACCAGACTTTGGCGACATACAGGCCGGCGCACATATTTCAAAAGAACCCGGAGGGAGCTGTTTCAATATTTATTTTAACAGCTTTTGGAAACTATCAGGGGTGTTTCGGATAAGGAACGAAGAACCCAAAAACTCTCTGGTTCTGAAGACCAGAGCCTTCATCCATAGGGTGAATGGAGTTAGAGTTTGGAAAGTGCAGCCTACAAAGGCGACCATTCACCTTTGGACGGCTTTGCCATGCTACACAAATTCTCTTGTGCCCCGCAGAGATCAATAGCTTCCTTTTGAGGCAGCACCTCAGGTAGGCCGGTGCCTGTTTAGATATGGAAAAGCAGCTGGGAGAGTGGATGAATGATTGCCTCAATGTCGGCTGCCATTGGGGGGTTGCTGAATTCCCTGAATGCTTCTGGGTCATTCTCCTTCTATTCAATAACCTCTGCAATCTAAGTAGTTGTGGCAATGAAGCCATCCTCGATAAACAGGGATGGCAAACCCAGCTTACCTAACTCAAAGAAACTCCCCCATATGCCATCAAGCACCTTGCTTAGAAAAGTCGCTGCTGCCTTAGTGCGCTGGAAAGCAGAGTGACAATGAATGAATTTATTGGCAATTTGAGCAGCAATGTCCCGATCTTCAATACCCACCTCAGCAAGAATTTCGTCTGAGACAGAGTATAGCTTGTTTAGCAAGTCCCTTGCCTCAGGAACCTTTTCTAGGATGAAACGTGGGAACTTCTCCATTGTGTCGTGGGCTTCCTGATTGAGTCTTGATGCCTTGTCGATGAATCAGAGAGTAGGCTGCAGAGTTAGGTAGAAGGTCTTGACCTCCTCCTAGTGAGAAACATACAATTGCCTGACCATCGAGATGACATCAGGCAGGGCAGCGGTAGGTAGCAGAGAGGCTTTAAGCGAAGAAATCTCCGCTTCTCTTGAAATGAGGGCCTGGGCTAATTCTACCTTCTTCATTTTCTCGGACGCTAACTGCTCCGTATAGCTGTTCATTTCTTTATTCCAATTTTGTTTAGCTCAGGAGTGGTTAGCCGATTGCTCTTCGAGAGAAGCCTTTGTCTCTCGGAGCTCCTCTTCTAGCTTAGCTTTCAGGCTTTTGAATTCGGCCTCCTTCCCCTATACTTTCTGCTGATACTGCTCTTGTAGGCACTCCAACTCCTCACCCTTCTCTACCATTTTTTGATTGTACTCAAGGCGGAGGCATTCAAGCTCCTCTTCCATTGACTGTAGGCTCTGTTGCGCTGCTTGGTTTTGACTCTGTAATTCTTTTACTAGGCCGGGGTCAGGAACCTGGGTCTTCGCAATTTTGCCCTGAAGCCTATTTCTCTCATTCTCTGCTATTAGTGCTCTTTCTATCATTTGGACGATATGTGCCTCTAAGGATTTCTCCTTTGTCTCTAGAAAACTTACCCTTTCTTTGGTTGACTTGAGTTGCTCATCTTTCTTCTTCAACTGACGGTCAGTTTTGAGGAAGTCTGAAGTGACCACCCGCTGTGTCTCCTCCATGATTTCGACCTTATCTTGCGGCTGGGCTACCTTCATGTCAAGTCTGAAAGCATAAATCTCATAATCTTCAGGTTGCATTTCTCCCTGTGGCTTGTTTATTCTTGGGTACATAGTTGCGAATTTTAATTCCTGTCGGGCCTCATCATACGAAGCTTGTACTCTTGGCTCGGCGGGAGCATAATCTTCCTTTGCCTTGCACCGCCTCATCCTATTTGCGTGCACTTCCTTTCCGCAATCTACCTATGCTATGAACTCGGCTGGTGATGAAACCAGCCCACTTGCGAAAGGAACACCAAAAGGCAAGGCATAGGGATAGGTAATTTTCATAGGCGCACGCATTTGCTTCTTTTGAAGAGTGACCGTTTGCAGAGAAAAGTGTGGTATGTTCCACAGCTTAGCCTGAGTACTATCAGCAGGGCTAGATATTTGTAGCGGCTGAGCCAGATGTTCAGTCGTAAGGCCCATTGGTCGGGAAGAAGAGTTGTTGCCTAGGTATCAGCTTGTTGCAATGGAAAAGGATCGGTAAGCATAGTGGAAAAAGAGTGGGGGCCGACAGGAGGAACATTTTCTGAAAGTGAGGTGAGAAAATTCTGAGTGGTAGCAGCAGGCATGAGCATACTCAGATGAGTAATTATAAATGGTGAGGCCTGCGAATACTGGAAAAATCCAACCGAATAAGCTAGACCAGAAGCAGAAGGTGGAGGGCTCGGACTTATGGCAAGAGCTGCTGACTGAGCAGGGGTGGATATGAAAGAATGAGATGTAAGAGAGGAATGAGCAAAATGTACCTGCTAACTGGTCGGTAGCAGCTCCGGGATCGTTCGTGATTCGCCCACAAACTCTGGCATTTGACTAGTAGCGGGCACTTCTCCTCCGACGGGTTCATGTGAAACTGTTCCGATAATACTTTCCGTGTGCTGCCTTTTCGCAGGTGGACACTCACTAACATCAGCCGTCGGATCCCTCTGCTAAGGCGTCGGCCTGACCGGTTTAGCAGCCCATGTGCGTGTAAGCGAGCCTCTTGATATATTAAAGTGCACATTAGTGCCCACATAGGCAGCATGCTTGGAGACATTGCCTCCTTGCATTGAAGAGGATGATACCGCCATTTCTTCCTCCTATTCCTCGGATCACTCTGCTTCACTTCTGTCAGCACTAGACATCAGGCTAGGATGGCCCTCATCTCACCATTTTTCAAATTCCTGGTCGTCCTTCAACTGATTATAAGGAGCGTTCAACTGTGCTGTTTCCTGGCGATATTTCTAGAAAGCTTTTATTTTTTTATCGCTCCATTCCTCACCTACTTTCAACTTGTTATACATGTCGTGTTCTATCAAAAGGTTGTCCCGGGCCATGGCCACTGGAAAGTAAAACTTGTGCCATGGACCTCTGGTATCTGGTGTAGGGATTTGTGCTAATTCAACAAAATCCTCATCTTTATCAGTCCGCTTATTACATCGCTTCTCCCAGTATGGTCGGGGAACATGTGTAACTTTCATGTGGGGCTCTGGCAGGTCATTGAAAGGGTTGTAATCTCACTTATCATTTACCAGTACCAACCCTAGATGTGCCAACTACTCTTCCAGCAGCTCATGCGATTATTTTTTAACAAGCGTTACTGACTTAAAACTCTTCGAGCAAGTGAAGAATCCCTTCCTCTTGACACTTTCGCAGCTACAGAACATGAAATCAATGATACACACCTATCGGAAAACCTCCAGCGCGAGCACTCTATCGGTGACACAAGCCGGGAGCAGGAAAGGCTTACCAATAAAGCCCCGCATTCGAAGGATTGTGAAATCCTTGCCTAAGAACCAGTCACAAGCGGGGGTGTAGCTTTGCAAAAATTCAGTCTGCTCTATGTTCAGCCAGACAATATCACCCTCTCTGATCAAATCATTCAAAACCAGGGCTATGAAATAGTTTGCGAAGGCATAATAGTTATATGTTGCGGAAAGGAAAGGTGTTCATGTAGACACCAGCTTTCTTTTGTTCTGCTCATCAAAAATTGATAGCAGAAAAAATTGGGCGAAGAAATCCGGATTCTGATGCAGGAACATGTGGACTAGATAGGAAAGAAATCTAAATTTTTTCTCCGCCTGATAATTCTCTATTTGCTGTATCATTTCTTTGACCATGAACTCAGCAAAATCATACCAGAAAAGGTCGTGCTGCTTGCGAAACTATATCGCAGGTCCCAATTGAAAAGCTTCGATCTTCTCATCGGAATCTCGGCCGCAAACAAATGTCAGCATAGAGATGGGGTCCTGGAGATCATCGCAGAATGAATCACGCGATAATGGGATACTCGGTGCCTTAGCGGACGCGAGACCTTTCTTATTAGTCTCTTCTAATAAGAAATTGGAACCGGTTTTCATTCTCTTCCATATTTTCTCCCCCTTGCTTGGGCGGAAATGCTCGATAATTTCCTTTCTTCTGCTTGGGTCAGGGATACATAACATATGTCAAATAGCTTCTTGGCCGATATGAACCCTTAAATGGTGACCTTCAATGTAGTGGGTATCTGGATTATAGCGCTGAATAGCCGCGTCGACCACCTTTGGGAAATAGTGCACCAATGGGACCATGTACTGTGGGAGGCCGCTAAACCAGACTCTTTATGCCGTGGATTGGTCCGCCTTTGCTGCCGATAACCTTGCACAAGCTGCCTCTCTGAGAGATTTAGGGTTCTTTGCAAGCTTTGTGTCGTGGATATTAACCCACTTTTCCTTAACCTTTTTCGGATTACTACATTCCTTGGGTCTTTCCAGCTCCTCGGTGTTGGCTCTTTTCATCTTCGCGGGTATGCCAGGAGTGGCATATGCTACATCTTCGTACACGTATACCTCAGCCGATGAACGAATGGCCGTATACAGATCCTGGCTAATCTCCTCTTGCATCGGCTGAGCTGAAGATTCTGACATTTTTCTTTCGCTGCAGAACTTGTAAGTTTCCTGGCCTGCGAATACGCTTGCACTGGATAGATAGACAGAAAACACTTTGCACTTCCTTGCATTTGTAAAAAGACTTTGAAATATTAAGCCTTTTCATGCAATAATAGCAACTTTTCCCAAGGTGGTAGGCAAAAGCAAGTCTTTTTCATTTAATTCGGCATGTACCATTAATTCTACAACTCGTGCAAGATGAACTGATTGCTATTTCGAGGTGGCCGACTTTCATCATTGTTTTTTAAGAGATCGTGTGATACGCCCTGATCTCCTTGGAAATTAAGCTTGCAACTGGCCTTCTCACCTTGTGTTAGCATGCACCAGCAATTAATATCCTGGCCAGAATGATTACGCCAAGCAAATGATCATGGCCTGAAAAGATACGAGTATCGCCTTGGGCTCTGGGATGCGCTTGATATATGACACCATAGCATACGGCCATACGTCCCTTCACCAACAAGCGCCACCTTTTTAAAGCTTAATTAATTAACTTTATTTAATTAAGCACGCCTTGAGCCGTGCTATCATGCATGTATCGGCCCAAAATGTGAGCAAACACAGACTCGGCCTTCGAGATTGCAGCCAGTATACATCACGTTTCTTACAGGCGGATTGGCATATGTCTTGTCAATTTTTCTATAAATAGGCTAGTAGATAGCAAACAAACACACTTAGCGTTTAAGAAGTGATAGGTCAGTAGCAGATTGCTTAGTAAGTCTTTTCATAGGTTAGGTGGTGAGCGGGTTCGGCATTATTTTAGCAGACTTAGGGATAGTGTCAGGAGAATGGATACCCCAATTCGCCTTACCTCGTTCAAATCACAGATGGCATTTGTAGGTGAGATCTCCACTAGAAGGCTGAAAAAGATGACGAAGAACAAGCACTCGCTGGTTCTGGTAGCTATTAAGTGGGTCCTAGGCAAGGATTGCGTAGAATATGAAGATAAGTATAGGGTGAACACCGACGTGTGCTCGCACTTTGTAGCATCCATGCTAGACATTTGCGTTCCTCAACCACTTATCTTGAAGCTGGTCAAAGAAATCTTCCCGAAGAAGTACTTGAATGGGCTTGGCGAGGTTGTTACACACGCTGCATATGGGATAGGCCTGCCAACAGCCAGCGACCTGCGTCGCTTTATTGAAGAAGAAGTTGTCGTTGTTTGGCTGCCATTTCTCAGTGGATTCCGCTTGCAGACCCGTGGCTAGCACCAGCAAAGGGTTACTCAAGCCCTGCACTTCCTATTCCGGAGCTACAACGTGATACCCTTCTACGATGTAGAATGGTATACTGACTTCAGGGACCTGGTGTATCCACCACCGACGATGGCTACGTTGAATGATGCTGCCAGTGCCGCCCAGGAGCCTGTAGATGAGGAAGAAGTAGACACTACAGTGGATGTGTCGGTTGTTGCCAGCCATTCCTTTGACTAGATAACTCCCTTGCCTTCCTGCCTGATGATGTAACTCACCTGCTCTAGATAAGCCTAAACAAAGGCCATGTATATATAGTATACTCTAATACTTGTACATTTTGAAAATCGGCATCTCAGCCATTTTGTAACTCAGGAACATATATATATAAATATATACTTCTCTTTTTAAGGAAAATCTATTCTCTTTTTTGCTTCTATGTTTGAACTTTTTCTGGGTTTGCAAATTTTGTATGCCTTTTCTCTATTTATGAGTATACTTTGTGTTAAGAAACTCCGATGTTTTACCCGCTAATGATGATGAGCAAATGCGTAGCAAGACAACTGATTTAGCAAAAGAATAGGCCAAAAACAGGAAAGGAAATAAAAGTGTTATTTACAACTATACAAGGTAGATCATTTTGCCTAATGGAATAACTTAAGATGAATCCCATTGACGAGGATTCCTAATGGCTCCTGTTCCATATTTTTCAGCTCAAAAGCGTTGTGTTGTATGCACCGAATGATTTTGAAAGGTCCCTCCCATAGGCTGTCAAACTTACTGTGCTGACCTGGCTTTGCAGCCCTGCTGTCATATTTTAGCACTAAGTCTCCACTTTTTAGGCCTTGGTCGGAAGCCTTCTTGTCAAACCATCGTTTGACCACCTGTTGACGACCTGTCATTACTTTTAGGGAATTCTCCCTTTTTTCTTGTACTTCTAGTAGTTCGGCAAGCCGAACCTCCATGGCATCATTTTGTTCTATCTCAAGAGATTTCAACAATTGTATCGCCAGAATCTCCATAGAGATAAGTAACAGTGCCTCCTTCCCATATACCAGCTCATAGGGTGAAGAATTGTGGACTTGCTTAGGAGTTATGCGGTTGGCCCAGAGCGCCTTTCGAAGATTTTTATGCCATTTCCTCTGGTGTTCTGAGCCGACCTTTTTAAGGAGTTGGACCAAACTTTTCTTTGTCGACTCGGCTAGGCCATTTCCCTGTGGATAATAGTTTGATGATGTTTTAAGGAATATGCCACTTTTTAATGCAAAGTGACATACCTTTGTACCTACAAATGCTCTGGCGTTGTCTGAGATGATTGTCTTCGGAGGGCCAAACCTTGTCACCAGGGCTTCAAGGAAGTCTACAATCTCTATTTTCGTTGCCTCTTTAAGGGGAACGGCTTCCGCCCACCTTGTGAAGTAGTCTGTAGCTGTTAAAATCCATTTATGTCCGGTGCTAGAAACTGGGTTGATCATTCCGATGAAGTCCAGGCCCCATTGCGCAAATGGTTCATCCGCCACGATAGGTTTGAGGAGCATCACTGAATTCTTCCTTCTGTCGGAGAAGAACTGAAATTTTTTACAAGTCTTTACCAAGGAGTACGAATCATTGAAAAGTGTAGGCCAGTAATATCTAGCCCGCAGGACCTTGATGGTGGTAGTTTTAGCGGAGAAATGTCCACCTTCGTCGCTATTGTGAAATGCATTGAGGATCCTCTGCGCCTCCCCTGAAGTAACGCATCGTAGGAGCACACCATTAATTTTTTTTTGAAAAGAACTCTTTCTATCAGCGTGTATCCGCAATTCTAAAGCCGATAATACCTTCTTTTTTGGGATGAGAAGCCTGGTAGATACCTTCTGGTTCGCATGAAGTTCATTCTATCTGTCAGCCAATCATCTTCCGATCCCGATCCACTTATCAGGACGAGCTCTGGCTTTTCCTCTTTGGCAGGAAACTCCTCGTCCTGTGCCATATACTCACACAGTCCTCTGCCTTTAATAGTCTTGGTAGGCCTGACCTCGATGTCATACTCCAGGATCTTGGTGATCCAATTATCCCTTTTTTTTGTGATCTCTCCTTCCATGATGTATTCCCGCACACTAGAATGTGCGACATATACCAGAACTTTGTTGCAGGAGATTAGATGGCGAAACTTTTTAAGTCCTTTTACTATTGCAAAGGCCCGGCTTCGACGAAGTTATAAGTCACCTCATATTCCTTTAGCGTTTAGGAATAGAACGCCACTGGATGCTCTCCCTTTCCTTCACTATCCTTTTGAGTCAGAATAGTAGCGATACTGGACTTGCTACTGAAGGCATACATTATAAAATCTTTGCATTGATCTGGATTAATTAACACCGGGGCTGTGGAGATCGCTTCTTTGACCTTTTCAAAAGCCTCCTGAGCTTCTGTTGTCCACTTGAAAATTTGATCCTTTTTCAGCATTAGGGTGATCGACCTAATCATTCCTCAAGAAAATCGAAATAAATTTAATGATTTAAATTTTACCCTTTACCGGTGGAAAGACCGACACCTTCTTATTTACCTAAGGAAGTTCTTTAATAGCCCCCACTCTTCGGGTCAATTGAAATACCTTCCTTAGACACAACATGCCCTAACAAATTTCACTCGGGTATCTCGAACATAATACTTTTGGATTTAAGGAAATCCAAAACTCGCAGAGCACTTTTTGAAAAACTAATTCCAAATGATCGAAATGATCATCTTTAGATTTAGAGAATAATAAAGTAAGGTCATCCAAATAGATTAGATAAACTTTATTGATTAGTTCGCTAAATGCAACGCCTATAGCTTGTCGAAATTTGCCCCTCGTGATCGATAAACCAAAAGGCATTTTAGCATATGCAAATGTTCCCCACTTTGTAGTGAACGTAGTTTTGTGCTGATCTTCTTCTTTAACTCGAATCTAGATAGCCAGAGAAGCCATCCAGCAGAGAGAACATTTCTGATCCTGTGACAGTTTGGAGGATCGACTCCATAGAAGGCAATGGATAGTGATCTTTCAGAGATGCTCTGTTTAAGTCTCGGAAGTCCACGCATAAGCAGATATCACCATTCTTCTTTCAGACTGGTACCAGATTTGACACCCAAGTACTATGTTTGATTGGAAAGACAATACGTGACTCGATGAGTTTGGTCAGCTCTTGAGCCATCAAGGCTTCAACTTTAGGGTTGACCGGCCGCTGTTTCTGTCGGACTGGTTTCGCACCTTCTATTAGCTCAATAGTATGTTGAATGATGCCAGGATCATAACCCTCTAGATCATCGTAGGACCAGGCCACTACTCTATAGTTTTCACAGAAACTGATAAGCCTTTCTCTATCCCGCTGTGAGACATCCTTTCCGACTCGAAGATTCCTGTCATCGGAGACCCAAAGGTTTTCATAATCACTTTTGTCTACCACGAATTTTCGCTTATCATTTCGGGAGTCATTACAATTGAAAAAATTCTCGAGAGTAACTAACCCCTTTGGAAGTTTATTTGACCTGAGCTGCATAATTTGTCCTTCATAGGCCTTGGCGATCTTCGGTTGAAGTTGATCAGCGAATTCTCCTGAGTGCTGAATAAACGAGGCGATGTGCTCATCGCTCTCAAAGACTTGCCAACTCTGGTCATTGTCGAGGATTGCTGGTCGAACAAGCACTCGCACTGAATATTTGTTCTGAAGCAAGTCAGAAACAGGATCAAACTGGGCACCGATCACCGCCATGCAGTCTGCATCGCCATTCTGCGTTCGGGGAACGGTCAGGATGTTGAAGGCTACAAAACCTTCAATCAAGTCCCAAATTCGATGTTGATAGGATCTCATGCGGACATTCTTTGCTGGAGAAATTTCTCGGATTTGATTAACTACTAGTTCAGAATCTCCGAACACAATCAATTGTTTGATACCCATTCGTTCCGCTAGGCTTAGGCCTTGGACTAACCCTTCATATTCAGCCTCATTGTTTGAACAGGCGAATTGGAATTGGAAAGACCTCAACAAATTTTCATTATGCGGGGATATTAGACATATCCCTGCTCCAGCTCCAACTTTGCTCCTTGCTCCATCAAAATATAATGTCCACAGCTCATTTACTTGGTCATCATCAGATTCTTTGACGACCTTCGGAAGAACTTGGTCTTCATCGTAAATCACATATGTGCCCAATCCGGTAGCATGATAATTCCCGAAAGGATCATTGTTTATATGTTCACTCAATAGAGCATCTTCTTCATCACTTCGGTCTCCGCTCACCTTCTCCTCCTCTAGCAGTTCGACATTGTACATGTCCTGTTTGGTGATGGAGGTATGTGCGGCTTCAAAATTGATCAGGGCCTCATCCGCCACATGTTCGGAATGTAGAGCCTCCGATTCAATCTTCATTTTCGCACCATGTTTGGTCCTAAGTATTAGATGTGACCAATCTAAGGACAAATATCCGCCCACCTTCGAAGTAAATTCTCGAGAAAGACAAAGACCAAACATTGGTGGAACATCTATGATCACTGTATCTTGCGGGACCGTGATACTTGGGTAGGCAAATAGAGTTAGCGGAAGCGCTTTGATGACGCCCACAGTATCAACCTTATTTCCATCTAGCTGCATCACCCCTTTCTTCATAGGTTCGTAGCTGAGCCCCAAGGCTTCGGCTATCAGTTTTGGCATAACCATTGTACTAGCGCCAGAATCAATCAAAGCATTGTGTAATAGCTTCTTCCCTATAATGAGAGTCAAGAAGAAGGGTTGAGGTTTTGGCCTACCTCCGCCTTCCGCATGGGATCTCTTAGCTTTGTCTGCAAGAACCTTAGCCGGTGAAATTTGATAAACCACCTCGGTACTAGCCGAAGGCTCAGTTGGTACTGAGCTGATATCTTGTTGAAGCGCTTTTTGTAGCATAGTTTTCTATTTTGGGATAGCTAGAATATCCCATAAAGACACATTAGCGGATGATTTCTTTAATTGTTCCACCACATTAAAAGGCGAGGAGCTCAGAGATTTCTGCTCCTTTGCTTTTGTTATAACAATCTCCCTCCGTGGTTGAAAAGACGAAGAGATAGTCGAAACGCCAGGAATTTGATCGGATATGCCTTTGCGTTGCGAGCTGTCCGAAAGTGAAACAACGGGCTCACCAGTGAATCTCCTTTTTGAGCGTGTGTTATAGTCAGACTATACCTATGGTGTTTCGGTTGTGGACGTGTCATTTGCAAACACCATTTCCTCATCTTCCATCCATGAGAAGAGCGCATGATCAGGCACAATATCGGACTCCTATTCTACGGACATCCCTTGCATTTGTGCGGTAAGAACCACATTCTCCATTGCCGAGGCATATATGTATTCTCCATTTTCTGCTGCGGTACCTTGATTGCGTTGTTCCACCACCTTCTATTGTAAGTTGCCACGCGGAAAATTTCGGGGCATATGTGCATCATTGCAAGGGAAGCACCATGGATTGATGTCATCAATAAGATTGTTTTGTCCCACGGTTAGTTCTCTACTTGAGCTTGGCGATGCACCTGTCAGCAGCGTAGGCACCAGAACCATTTGGTTTGTAGCCGCCGTTGGTGAATTAGTGCAAGCTGCATTTTGATATTGATTTTGCTGATAGGTAGGCCGCCCACCTTGATAGTTCTGATATGCAGGCCATGGAGGCATTGCTTGGTTCCGTTTGAGAGTTGTTATGTCATTTGCCATAGTTCACAACATCTCCTTGAGGTCGCCCATTTCATTCCTGGGAGGACCCGATGTGGAAGCCAAGTTTTCGGGAGCGGCTGCATATGAGTATGCTGACTGGGGAGTTGTTGGCGCACTAGTCGATGCAACTTCTTGTGCTACGTTTGATATCTCAGGAAATATCGACACAACAGGTCGAGGAGGCAATTTCCCGCAATCTATCAAGTGATTCTCCGCTTTGATAGCGGTGGCATAAGCGTCTGGTAAAGTGGCTCCTCCCAAAGACTTGATCATCATAGAAATGACGGGGTTAATGGACTTTAGATAAAACATGAATGCCAGTTCTAGAGTCAGGCGGATAGTTACAGGAATCCTCTGCCAACTTGAGTGAAATCGGGCATTGAAGTCCGTCAGAGCCTCCTGGGGTGCTCGCCTTATGACCGACAGTTGATAATATAACGAAGAACAATCTCCGTCATTTGAGAACCTTTCATAGAATGGATCTCTGAGGTCATCCCAAGTATGAATGGTATTAGGAGTCAGCGTTCGGTACCAATCCAGGGCCTTGCCTTTGAAAGACACAGCGAGGAGTCTCAGGGCTACATTCTGTGCTATGATACCCTGTACCACACATACATCTGCTACATCCTGCAAATGTTCTGCTGGCATTTTTGTGTTGTCCCCGACAAATTTAGGAAGAGCTTTTAGGGCCAAAACTGGGATAGCGCCCCAAACAGCAGGCGCTACCGGAGCTACCAGGGGACTTCCAGCATCCCATGCTACATAGTTTCTATTCGCAGCCAGCAACATCGTGAGAGGAAAGGGTGGTGGGAATGGAACGGTTACTAACTGATTTGCGGCCTGGACTATCCCTAATGGAGGTACTAATAAACCTAGGTTATTTGTAGTCTGGGATCTAGTTACAGGCCGGTGGCTCATACACCCCTCTATAAGACAATTTCATTAGTTTGGGTCCCACCGGTCGTGCCAGAAAAAGGTACAAACTGTTGATGCCAAAATTTAATGAGGTAACAGTGCCTTATGGGAAACTCAGTTCAAGGGGGACCCTTTTGCGCCGAACTGAGTGACCTCTGGGTTTTAAAGAAGCTGGCTTCTTCTATAATGGGTTTTTGGAAAGGGAAAAGGAAGTAGATATAATGAAGCAAATTCTATTCTAAGGCGATGCGCCAAAATTTGCTGAGGGGCACGATAAATCATAAATTTAAGGGCTTGAATGTTGTTGTTATGTTCCAAAACATCAGAAACTTAAAGTTATAGCATAAACAATTCATTTATCGACATAAAATAGTATTGCATACACCCCTACTACTAAGAAGAGTCATTTAGACATGATTTATATAAGCAGGCTTGTATTCAATATATAGAAGTCTCCTTAAATGAAATGCTTAAGACAATAAAAAGCACAGTTTACAGTTTAATCAAAACATGAAAAATAGAAAGGTCGAACAATAGGCACAGTCTGAAAGTTTCTTGCAAATAAACATGCAAAAGAGGCCTTGTGTCTCTTGCTAAAACTAGTATTCTTTCAAAAGTCTTGGACCATTCTCTCCCTGGCAGAGAGAGTATATATAGTTGGAGAGCAAAATCCCACCGCTTTGGAGAGCTGTAGAAAAGATCGCACAATCTCCCGTAATGATGCCCGAATCAGAATATTCCCAATGTCGTTACAACAGCAACCAATTAGAACACATCATCCGCTCGATCGATTGTAGGTGTGCCCTTTGTAATGATGGCAGTAGTCCTAGCCGCATCTGTGGTGACCAATGTCACCCACCGCTTCAGAGAAACATGATGAGCAGCATCCGATAGCATAGTATTACCCAGCCAGCCCATTCACCGCTTCGAGGATTAGTGTAAGGCACGTGGTAGCCCGTCGCTGCCTGAATGAGAATTTCTCCTGCTGCTGCCGAGAGATTGCGAAGAAGCAACACATGCTAAAGGGGCTAAGGTCACTCTCGAAGTGGAGAGAAAGCCGTGTGAACCGGGTACGAAAGACGCGTGGTAGCATTTCACAACCTGCGTCATTCACCTCCTTACTACTTTGAAAAGGATGCGAGTGGTTGACACGTGGCTGAAGATAGGGCCCACCACAAAATAAAAGAAGGCTTGTGGAAGCATTTCACAGGCCGCAACTGCTTATTTCATCCCTGCATAAAAATTTTGCGATATGCCACCACATACCAAAGTGTGGGCCCCTTTGACCATCTTAGGAGTGATTGCCCCAGTGGAAGGCCTTCGCAACCCGAAGAGACCTCAAGGGAAAACAAATGAAATCCTCCGTAAGCGCGACACGTGGAGGCCCCGCGCAGCCTCTTTGGAGCCGAAAGGGAAGCCTCTACCCGAAGTTGTGAAGAGAGGATGTGAACAGCGGGAGGTCAAAACTCGAAGGAAAGTATACCAGACTTTGGCGACATACAGGCCGGCGCACATATTTCAAAAGAACCCAGAGGGAGTTGTTTCAATATTTATTTTAACAGCTCCCAAGAATGATGATGGCTTAACAAGTCATGTGTGACAAAACAGTCTTCCCCCTCAATGCATGTGTCCTCTTTTGTGTTCGTGCTTTAAAAAAAATGAATCACCAACCATTATTCCATCAATGTTGCCAAGAAGAGACCAACATGGTTGTAAAATCGAGAAGATTGAACAGTATGATGTCCTTAAAAGGAGCTCAACTATTGCTATGACCAATCATCAGTCCATCCATTATTGGTCCTGACTTTTGGTGCCATTACATGACTTTGGCATCTATGCTTCTTCATAGCCAAATGATAAACCTAATGGCAGGAATTGTGATACTTGGATTGAGAGTGAGAATGCACCTCTTTCCAAAATTTTGGTGTCAATATGACCAAGCTTTGGATGAATATATTTCTATTTTTGACAATAAGATAAAGAGTCTATTGGTGGTTCAAGATATCATTCCTTTGATGGGGAGAATCAACTGATGGTACATGATCTATTTTAGTTTTATCAATGGTAGAACAATCACAATGACCAACATCTATTGATGTAGATTCAGAGCATCTGTTGCTTGCTTGCTATAGTCTTAGCTTGGGCTCGATAGGAGTGATAGCACCCTGTCTATATTTGATTTTATCAAGTTCACCACTTGCATAACTCGTTTGTTGAAGAAATTTGGATCCAATACCTTTCATGTGCTTCTCAAAATCACCCAAAAAAAGACTTCTCTTTTGTGACAATCAAAGCATGATCATCTTGGAAAGTTGCTTATAAAGATGTGGAAGAAATTTTATCATTGGAGGAACTAGATCCTCCTGCAATATTTTTATGTAAAGGTCCAAAAGTAATGAAGTCATTCTTTGATATAGAAGCAGATATTTCCATTATTTTGTCTCGTAATTGCTCAAGCTTTTCTTTTTGTATTTTCATTCTAAAGCTTTCGTAGAACAAATTTAATCTGGATGTAATTGGAAATCTAGTTGACAACTTTACTAAATTGTAGAAAATTAATGTGCAATGAAAACAATGAACTGAAGTATAGGAAGGATGAATCCAGAAGAAAATGAGAATTATTTGCAAGAAGGTTAAGCTAAGAAGAGATGTGAAGCCACATTGGATGATCCTTTATAGTTATTTTTGGCAAGAAATGAAAAGTATAAAAATAGGAAATGAAACAATTCACCCAGGGATCTGAAAATCCATGTAACGGTTGTATTTGAAGGTACCTATTGTGATATTTCTATCTCACAATTCCCAACATTTTTTGGGGCTTCTATTTTCTTGTAAAATGCCTAAGACAAATTGTCACAAGAAACCTAGAACAAATTCTAGGCTTATTGATGCATATTGCAACTTCAGATTTTTAGCAATGGTGATGAAACAGAGCCCCTAACAAGGTGGGCTACTAGTTTTTTGGTTATTTTGTTTTTCAAAATTGTCCCTAAATGCAATTTGGATCAAAGTCAATGGGGTTTTATAAACTAAAAATGTTAAGATTCCATTTATTAACACACCTATTCATATTTTTCACAAAGATTAGTAGCATGTCTGGAATTTTTTTTATCTTCCGTAGCCTTCGATCTAACAATTTCCTTAGTAACAATTTCCTTGGTATTAAAATTGATTCTTTTTTGTCATGCATTTTACTGAGTTTTTCCATCGTGAGTAGTTTGGGGATTTTACATTTTGATTGTTCTTTGAATTCTTTTTATGTTATATTGTTATGTTTTTTTGAAAATGCAAGATGATCTTGATAGTAGAACTCATATTGGAAGGAATTTTTGATTGTTTTGTAGTTCATGGTGTTACTAGAGTAATTTTGTGCACTTTTAGAACTGATTCCTTGCTGTAACAATAGACCTCACAAGAATGCAGAAGGAACTTCCTATTGCTAAAGCAACGTAAACCACATTAAGATGGTAGTAGCTAATAATGGACATCTGATCTTCTGTTGTAGGAGTTGCCCATGCCATCCAATAATTGCTACTTATTTGAAGTATGTGAAATAATGCTTGTGCCAATAAGATTATAGGTATCAAAACACCTATGTATGCAACAGTGATATAAGACTAGTACACCCACGCACTTATCATGCCACTCTCTCTTTCTTCTTCTTGGACAAGCTGTAAATGTTTTTCTTTTTTTTCTCTTGACTTATGATTTTATGATTCATGCTCTTCCTCTAGCTCTTGTTTGTTCTAGTCAATACCCTACTTCTGGAGTCGTTTATGGTTAACATCTTTCACACTAGCTATATTGTCAGATGACAATTCTTTAAAAAATGCATTTGATGATAGGATCTCAGATTTCTCCAAAGCATCAATGGATTTCAATTCTTTCTGATGTGAATCAACTAATTCCTCAAAATCAGAGCTTGATTGTAATATATCATCATATCTTCTGGATTGAGTAATCTCACCATCTCTTATTACCTAAAAAAAGTTACAAAAATGTCCTTTGTGAATAGAACTTGGATCTTTTTGTTTCTTCTCTAGGATACATGACTCCTGAAGCCATTACCAAGTTCTTCGCACAGCTAGCTGTCAATTGTAACTTCTCATATTTAATTATTCAACTCAATAGTAAATAGAGAAATACAAACATACCATAATGAGATCAGCAATAAATAAAAACTCCACTTGGTGAGTTACATAGACTACAATTTTTGAATCCAGAATGTCAAGTAGACATTGTTGTAGTAGGAAAAGGCTAGATAAAATTACTTGGAAAAAACTGTGTCCCACTATGTGCATCAACAACACTAAATGGATCATAAAAAAGATAGATATTTGCATCTTGATATATATCCCATGCAATCTGTATCCTTTGTTTTTTCCCACCACTTAGATGTATTCCTCTTTCTCCAATTTGTGTTTGGTCTCCATTCGGTAACAATTCCAGATCTTTCTTTAATGCACAAGCCTACAACACAATCTCATACCTGATTTTTGAGAAGGAAGGATATCTCTTGGCATACTTTACATATATAGCTAAGTTCTATGTTGGAGAGTTTATCAAATACACATTAGGTCTCAAGGATGCTACTAGTTTGTGCACATCAGGCACCCCATATATTATTGGAATTATTGGGCCTTTGCATTATGTCTTTGTTTTTGTTCACTGCTCAACAATGACTCATTTATGATCTTTGCCACATCTTATATAGTTTTGTTCATGGTTTCAATTCTTACCAACCAGTAGCTTCTGCTCATCTCTAGATGGTCCTCATTTTATTAATATAATCCTTGGTTTTAAGCACATTATTGGCACTCCCTTTGTCCACTTTGAGAACAATGATCTTATTGTTGTTAAGTTTTTATAATGCCCAGTTTACTTCCTTCAAGATGTTGCTCCTAGGCGGTTTTGTATTCCTTAATATTCTTGAACAATCCTATCTAATTTCTTCAGCAGTATGATCTGGTCGGTTGAGTATGATATTTGAAAATTTGACTAGTAGTTTCTCATTAGGGATATGGCTAAGGGCAATGTCAATTCTTGGTCTTTACGAAGCCAGCTTAGGGTTGCAACATCTAAGGTAGTTGATGAGAGGTAGGCAACATTTTGTGATATGAAATGAGCATATGGGACTAAACTCTATGCTTTATTTGCAATTGACTGGTTTGGAATTTTTCTTCTTTTTTTGAACTAATTCTAGACGCTTTTGAAGGATTTTTGTTTCCAGGTAGTTAAGCTTTGCATTGCAAAGGTAATGTGTTGCATAATTATTAAAGATGTCTTCATCTAGCAATAAAAATGAGTATATGGGCCTAAATTTCTATACTTTATTTGCATTTCACTGGTTTGGAAATTTTCTTCTTTTCTTGAACTAGTCTAGAAATTTTTGAAGTATAAATATTGCTAGTTAGTTGAGCTTTGGATTGCAATGGAATTGTGTTGCATAATTATCAGAGATATCCTCTTCCATGTGATATATTCTCCCACCTGGGATGTTTATTTTCTTAAAGGATGAATTGCTGCTTTTATGATCACAATTTTTTGATTAGATCTATTTGGAAAGAAAGAAACATTTTTTGGTGTAATATTTTTCTCTTGAAAGGAAAAAATATATATATGCATATTTTGAGATATTGCAGGTTAAGAAATAGGACTTTTGAATTTAAAGTTAGGGTATATTTCAAAGGAAACATTATTTTTGAAAGTGTTTTGGTCACTTTCAGATCCAAGACTGAATTTTGAATTAGAAGGTCTAAACTTTGTAATCTGGTACTTGTATTTTTAAAGGTGAACCCCTTTTTCTTAGCTGGGAAGGGTTGAAGCACTAGGATGGCATCACCCTGGGAATTCTCACCACACAAATGTACCTGAGAATCAGACTTGGGCTAGCAGTGGTAATCTCCTACCAATTTACTGCCAGACCACTACCCAAGAACATCATATGGTATTTGGTTCTAAATTTAGATAATCTGATTCCATCATTATTCCTTTCTTGATTTACTTTTGTGAATTGGTAAGACATAAAAATTGATGTGAAGTGTGTAGTAACTTTTTTTGCCCTTTGTTCTAGATCTAGTCTTGAGATTTCAGCTACTTGATATTGAAATGGCTAATGAATAAGACAAAGGGATGGTGTCTCATCATCGTCATCAGATTTACTGTTTGACAAGCTTACAAATAGGGTATGTAGATGAATATTTTTGTAGATTACTTTAACAGAATAATTTTTCCTTTCTATGTGCATATTAGTTTTTAAAAGTTAATTGTGGCCTTGTTGGTATTTTAACAAGTATTATGTTTCTTGCATTTGTATATAATACTACGTTGTTAGTTTATAGGCTGAGTGACTATGAATCAAATTACTGATTCAATAAATACTAAATAGTTATTCTCCTCGATTCCATTGGCAACCTGTCACAGCTACAACCTTGAACATAGAAGGGTGTGAATGTTTAAATAACCTTCCTAATTCCATTGGCAACCTGTCACAATTGTAACACTTGAACATGGTAGGGTGTATAGATTTAAATAACCTCCCTCATTCCATTGGCAACCTGTCACAGCTGTAGCACTTGAACATAGAAATGTGTAAAGGTTTAAATAACCCCCCTGATTCTATTGGCAACTTGTCACAGCTGCAACACTTGAACATAGAAGACTGTAGAGGTTTAAATAACCTTCTTGATTCCATTGACAACCTATCACATTTGCAACACTTGAAAATAGAAAGTTGTAGAGGTTTAAATAACCTCTCCAATTCCATTTTCAACCTCTCATAGC
Source organism: Sequoia sempervirens (assembly GCA_007258455.2). NCBI lineage: Eukaryota > Viridiplantae > Streptophyta > Pinopsida > Cupressales > Cupressaceae > Sequoia > Sequoia sempervirens. Next base: position 148,459,422 of record VDFB02000017.1, on the reverse strand, counting down.
TGCAACACTTGAATATAATAGGAAATTTTAAAGGTTTAAGTAACCTCCTTGATTATGTTGACAATCTATCACAACTGCAACACTTAAAAATAAAATATTGTCATAATTTGAATAATCTCCTTGATTTCATTAGCAACCTGTCACAGCTGCAACACAACACTTGAACATAGAAGGGTGTGGACATTTAAATAATCTCCCTAATTAAATAACCTCCTTGATTCCATTAGCAACCTATCACAACTGCAACACTTGAACATAAAAGGGTGTGGACATTTAAATAAGCTCCCTGATTCATTTGGCAACCCATCATAGCTGCAACACTTGAACATAGAAGGGTGTGGATGTTTAAATAAGCTACCTGATTCCATTTTCAACCTATCACAGTTGCATCACTTGAACATGGTAGGGTGTATAGATTTAAATAGCCTCCCTGATTCATTGGCAACCTGTCACAGCTACAGCACTTGAACATAGAAGGGTGTAAAAGTTTAAATAACCTCCTTGATTACATTGGAAATAGAATGTTAGGATGTGTTCCAGAGTGCTTCATTACTTCAAATATTTTGAGTGATTCCATGAGATGGCATCTCTTTGAGGCATTCTGTCAAACAATTTAGGTGTTTTGTCTACAATTCCACATCTTGCATATATGTCTACCAGAACATATCCAACTATAACATCTGACAAAAATTCCCCTACCATTATGCTTTGGTGCAAGTTCATAGCCCATCCAGTGTGCATGTCCAACACCAAAGAGAATGGAAAGGTATTTTGTTTTACCCAACTACACCCTCCTATTATTTCCTTAGAAAAAAGGATACCTAATTATTACAAGAGATTCATAGAATATCAGGTTCAGATAAAATGGAACATAGACCTCACCTGGAAACCAGAGAGTCTATTGAGTGATTGATTTTTCTTCCAAAGGTTCTCTATGAAAGAATATATCATTGTCTCTTGACTTATGCATTCCTCTTCATTTTCTCCCAATGATTTTATAACTCTAACAAAGCATTTAGACTTTTCAAAGCTTTTTAGATGAAAAATTAGATGAGCAGGCTTCTGGTAGCTTCCCATTGCTAATTCCAAGGATAGAAACTCTTCCCATGGAACATTCCATAGTATTTTACATGGTGTTGTAAGCATTTTATTTGATGATGGGCACTGAAAACATAGGAACAAACACTTTTATAAGTGCCTTAACCTGGCATGACAATATTTCAAAAGATTATGCAGTCTAAATGTTCCTCGTATAAATCTAACCATGCAAATTATGAAGGTTCCATTGAAATATTTGTGCATCCAAAATGTCTCCTTTCTTTTGCAAGGTAAAGCACCATCTGCAAAGTCAACAACATACAAATCAATGTTCTCTCTTTAATAGTGCTCAACAATACATAAGAAACTAGTACAATTTGTCCATTAATATGTCCAGATAATTTGAAGATCAATAAAGCACTAGTATGTGAATGGAAACACATTGTCATTGATGGCATGGTTTGTTGGTGTTTAGATGGGGTTGTTTCAGTGCCCACCTAGTTTCAAGCCCTTGTAGGGATGGTGGGATTGTGGGCCACTTTACTCGTGCACTTGGACTATTGGTTGTTAGGGGATGGGGACCCCTATTTGTGTTCCCACAAGTTGGGCCCAGTTAATGCCAATAACTCAAGTTGACAGCCCATTCAAAACCTTAATTTATAGAAAAAATACATAAAACACATTAATTTACAGGTTAAGGCATGAAGGTGACATGCACTAATTTCTTGAAGAGATTTTCATTCAACCCTAATAACAAGTACAAAACTGATGAAATTATTGAATTGGGTTGTCAAACTTTTGAGGATAGATGGTCCAAATATTGATTTTTAAAATAGCTTTCCTATAATATTGTTGATTTCAACAAATTATCTCACTTATGTTTATTAGTATTTAAAAGCTATTGTTTTATTGCCATACATATGTGTGTGTGATATCCTTATTGTAAATACATTTATATATCATAGTGAATCAAATAATTAGACTAAAACTACATTTGGCATTTGCATCCAAACACACTTGGACTGGACTATACTTACATAAGTCAACACTGAGAACCAAACCAGATTTCTGAAATCAGTAATCATGGTGTTATTGTCATTAATTTTTATATCATATTGGTATCCTCAAAATTATTACAAATGTTCAATTTACAAAACCTTAACAAATATTCCGCAGATATTCTTGTTCATAAATAGATAAAATATAAATACAATTATCTGCAGGAAAGTAAAAATTCCTAAGTAAAAAGTGAAAAGGGAAATGACCTGCCCAGATGTTTCCCTTTCATTATATTCTTAAATAATTCCACTACTCTGGATGGCACATGATATCCTAATCCTATTTGAAATAGATTTGTTTCTAAATACCCGAAAACATGTACAACTTCCACCAATACCATGCACAGTCAAGGAAACAAAGTCCAAGACTCCACTCACAGGTTGAACAATAATACCCAAGAATGCTCTCCCAAGACCATGTACAAAACCAATAACACCATGTTCTCTTGCACTTTCCAAAGGTTTAGTTAACACTCCAGAGAAACCAAATGCCACACCCTGTGCTAAAGCCTCAGTGCCTTGTAAAATTCCATCACCAACTCCTGTAATTTTCCTTGAAGAATCCTACAAAAAATCCATAAAAATGTCATATAAGGACAATGAATATGTTCATATTTCTCAAATCTGTGGATTTTTCTTCAATTTGAATATAATTTTAAGTTCACCTGTTTTATACGCAACTGAAGGAATTTTCCATCTGTGGAAAGTTTGGCAAGTCCTTTACTCAGAGATGCCAATGTTGAGCTTATCATACCAAGTAAATCTACTCCAAAAAGAAAATGCATGGGATTATGTATCAAATCTCTCAAAATTCGGTGGGTAATTGATGGTAAGACAACACTTTTTCTCATGAACACATGTCTATGCACAACTTTCCTAAGATGGATCTGACAAAGCAAAGAGTTGCAATGATCAGGAACATAACTTCAAATGCTGACTTGTTTTCTTTCCATTTAACATGAAGACTTGAAACAATCAATCTAATATCACAACTATTGATCCATAAATTTGATCAAAATTATTCATATGTGGAAGTTAAATTGAGATGTTGCACTAACCTGCATTTTGACTATATTCCCAATAGTGTCAATTATAGGACTCCAAATACCAAGCACTCCATGAGACCTCTGGGAAGGTGTTTTCTCTAGTGAAAACTTTAACCTCATTTCTGCTATATCAATCAAACTAACCCATAAAACAAAGTAGTTAAGTAAAGTTCAACCTCAATTACATTGACATTAAAAAGATTGTCCATTTTCATCTTTCAGTGATCTGAATGAGATTAAAATTGCTCTCAAATAATGCTTGAGAATAAGGAGTGCTTAAGAGCTCATTAAAAAGCTCTTCCCTTCATCTTGATCCACCCGCAACACCTTGACATAAGAGCAACAAAACAAAGTTCTTTTATATTGATGTTTAATAAAAAAATATGAAATTATTGCTTTGGAATTGCCTGAAATGCTTTTCTTTCTTGCAAAGCAGTAGATTTTGAGGTAGGAATGGAATTTTAACAGAGTGTTTGTTGTTTCCTCTCTTTAATGTGATAATTTTGTATCTTTCTGATGGTCATGTATCTGGATTTCCTTTGTCAGGTTTTTGAGAGTGGGAATCCCAATGCAAAAGAAATAGTCCTTTCAAACATGGCAACAACTTTTGATTGGATTTTGTTATAGTTTGAGGTTTGTTGCTTCAAATCCTCTCTATGTAATTTTTTATGCTTTAGTTCCTAAATGATGTAAAGAAAAAACAATTAACACATTACACTATATTTACTCATTTGAACAAATGCATAATTTCTTCTATTTCTTCCTTTATTTCAGGATCCTTTCACATTTTCTAATTATCATAGAGCAATATAGGAGCCTTTTGATTACTACATGTTTTGACAAAATTACATTCGACCATTGATTGATTTCAGGTATTGTTGTTGTGATTCCCAAGAAGGTTTTAGTTCTTGTTTTTTAATCTGATAGGATTGGTTGTATCTCATAGGAGGGTTTCTGATTGTAGATTTAAGCAGTATTTGATCACCCCTAATAATAGAGAGGTAGATTATTTTTCCTCATGCTTTTTCCATTGAATTTTTTTCTATTAACTATGTAGTTTTGACAAATGAACAATATGGTTATTTTGATTTCTGAGAATAAAAATGACATCCTTGAGTAAATTTTTGAATGTAACCTGGAGGTTGTCTATATGTTAGGCTTGCTATGGGAATTGGATTGATCAACAAGAAAATATTTCTAAATTAATTTAGCTCTAACTCTATGGGAAAGATGATAGTTTGATGGACATACACAATTCTACCTATATGGGAGTGATGAGAGTTGGATGGAACATCTAAAGAGGTTCCAGATATGCTAGAGGAAAGCTACGAGGAAACTAAATTGATAATGTTTGAAGTTTTTTTTTCTTTCTTAGATGTTGAGTCTAATTAATAAGTTTAATGTTGTGTTGCAACTTGCAGTTGAGTATGTTGATATGATAAAGGCTAGCATTGCCGATCCTTTAAAAGTTATTAGAATTGCATTAGTTGATGCAAAAAGGTAAAACTATTTATCTTTGTTATAATTAGTGGAACTTGCAACTAAAATATCTGATAAAAATATGCTTCCAAATATGTTTTTGACGTACAAATTTTGAAACCTTATTTTCAGGTTGCAGCTCCAAGTTGGAGAAGTAAAAGGTGAATACCAGTGAGAAAGAGTTTGGAGGAGCCGAAACCAATAGCAGCTAGAAAGTTGTGGATTTGCAAGGGGACTAAATGGGTCGAGCCCCTATAGGAGGTCCCTGCCCTTCCAAAATGACTGAAGTTAAGGAAGGGGAAAAGAATATAAGTATATGAAAATAGGAGTATTTTGTTTATATAGTGTCAGTAAGTTGTACAGTGTCACTGAGACATTGAATGTAATCAATGAAATTTTGATTTGCCAATTAGGTTTAATAAAGTAAATTTTTAGAGTGGTTTTTTCTCCACTCATAAATACTATGGTGTTTGTGTTTGTGTTTGATCAATCATATTTGCTCAAGAATTTTAGTCTACATTTCATGGTGCTTCTTCAACATTTGAATATCTATGATACTTGAAGTTTATATGCATTAATTTGTGAGGATTAATTAAGTTAGATTTGATTTGTAATGACTTACATGACTAAATATATGACTAAATAAATTACTACCATGACTAAATAAATGACCAGTTAACAAGAATCAAATTAATGACTAAATTAATCACTAAATATATGACTAAACAAATCACTACCATGACTAAATAAATGACTAAAATAGTTTAGTCATAAATTTGGTGGTGTTATAAATGACTACAAATAAACCACTAAAATAGTAATGTGATTAAAATTAATGACTAAAATATATGACTAAATAAATGACTAAATAAATGACCAAATCAATTATGAAATCAATGACTAGATAAATGACTAAAATAGTTTAGTCATAAATTTGGACGGGTTATAAATGACCAGCAATAAACTACTAATGGTCACGTGACCAAAATTAGTCATATATATGCTATTTTTAGTAGTTTATTTAGTTATATATTATTGTTTTTGTACTAGTGTGAACAAGGATACTCCTACCTGTCTGTCAAGTCAAAGTCCATCACACTAGGTACAACACCATCCTAGTTCTCTATACCTAGATGGTTCGTATGATGTGTGTTATCAAACAATAAGGTAATTGGCCCTTTGAAAATCCCAACTCCTTAGCAAGTAATCATAATCATTTTCATATTTCATTATCTTGTGTCTTGTTGAAATGACTTCTTCTCTTTCATTTCTTCTTACTCATCACAGTAACAAGGTACTATGACAGTTGATCATTATCATCATCATCATCATCATCGATCCTACATCCACAAATCATTTGCATATTGCATCAACATATCATATAGGAAACATATGCATTGCATTTCCATCATCATATAAACATGGTATTATAAGCATTTTCCATCAAATTAGCATATCCCTTTCTCATTGCATTGCATCCATTTTTTTCACCACATTGCATTCATCACGTCAATCATCGCATAACATTCATTTGCATAAACATTTGCATAAGCATTGCCACCTATTGCATAATCATACATAATAGGTACATAAGCATTATAGATAACCCGTTGCATACATACTCACATAACATTATAAGGTCATCTCCCACATTGCATTCATTTGGCATAAAACATCATCATACCACTTTATATTAACATATCATTTCATATCATCACATCACATCACAATAAATGCATCACATACATTACATTATCATTTAACATGTTTAAGACAAAAATAATTTGTTATTCTAAGCATCTTAAGAAACCATCTCATTTGCATTATCAATAACATATCATATAAAACACGACCATTGCATGTACATTGCATTATATTGTCCACTAATCATCCATATTATCTCATAAATAGCATCACAATCATTTTTTACATTTCATAGCATTATAAGCATAAATAGGAACATACAAAAATCCATCACATGCAAAGTGTACATCCATCCATAAAACATTTCATATATAAGCATGATTCACATCATTTCGTGTATACACCATAGATCATTTCCATATCATTTTGAATATTGCATATTACATATCATATCATTTCAAATCATCATATAGATTGTAGCATCATTATGCATAACACAAATACATCTACATATCATAAATCAACAACATAATATAGATATGTTAGTCATAATCATTACATAATGCATATATCATCATAAATAAATGCATCCATTAATACATCATATAACACCATAACATCATTGCACAACATATAGAAATAGAATCATCCACACATGCATAAATAAATGATACACATAGCATCATATCAAAATAATCATCTTATATATACATCATCATCGGTAACTGTCATAATACAAAATAATCTGATCATTGTACATGTATGTCAATTAGTACAAAAAGGCCCATTGGGCTATCAAAAAGGAGCCCATAAAGCACAAAAAATGATATCATCTAGATCAAAAGGAGGCCTAACCCTCCTGTCTGCTACCCTCACCTCTGTCACCATGACCCTCTACTAGTCTGAAATTGGTCTTTTGTGAGTACTCCGAGACCCATGCTGCTTTGGGTATGGCCTCATGATAATTCATATGGTAATACTCGGCCTCTTGGATGGCCTCCCTATAGGACCAAATGGACACTATACCCTAAGAGGAGGAGACTACCATGATCTCCAACTACTATCGCTGGCCTAGCTCTGTGGCTACCTGTAACTCTATGGCCTATCTCTGTTGGATGGCCTAATTCCTCTCAGCCCTAGCCTAGTCCCTCTCAATCCACCCCTGATCTCTCTCCCCTGTCAAAGTCTGCACCTAGGCCTACAGTTGTGTAATTAGTGTATCTTGGGGATCCACCTTCCCTACTGGCTATGCTCATGGAGGCTATACCTAAGGCTGATCCTCACCCCCAGCCCATGGTGGTACACCTACTGGCACCTACTATTGATCCTAAATTTGCACATCATGCTGAATTAGCTGAACTAGATAAACTAGGGGCCCAACCGGTTGTTCCTATCATGCACCATCCCTTCATCCTCATCCTTCCCCACTACCTCTCACCCTCCACCGATCGAGGACTATACCTGGAACTATCAAACATAGGGAAGGTCAGAACCAATCCCTGTATGCCTATGTGACACCTGGATCCATAGGCCCCTAATCATAAGCCCATGGTCTGGCCACCAACTGCCTAAAACTATCAATGGCCTCTGAGGCAGGAATGTATCACCCCCATGAAACTTGTGACATGGTGTAGGAAAATACAACCGCATAATCATCATCTGGTCAATCCTGAGGCTCACTAAACTGGCGCAGCACACACTTGGGAAGATATCTCTCTATCATAGTGTACTCTCACCCCTGCATGAAGTGGTCCTAGTGGGCATAGAAAATATGGTGTACATCATCAACCCATCTAGGCCAACCAAGGTATGGACACCATGTGAACACTTGCATCTCGTCTAGGACCCTCCTCCAATATGGAATCCCATGCTCTCCTGTGTGTGTGAAGGACACACCACCTCTATAGCACCATACAAGGGGATCATCAGGCCCCATCAGAACTACAAAACACCACGACCGAAGGACAACGATGTGCTCCCATGCCCATATGTGAAGGAGCATGATGCCAGATCCGAATGCTCTGCCATCCAAGTAGACATAATCATGAAGATCTCTATACAATGATGCAAGAAGAATTGGCCCCTAGGAAAAATGAGTCGGTCTATCACACATCACCATATGCTCGCAGCAGAATCCCAAACTAGGACTAAAGTATCGGCCTCATCAATCTAGGGCAATGAGACCAGAAATGATCGTTGCAACCACTAGACGAAATGATAATGTCAAAGCCCTATGACGCTTGAGATCGATATGGCCCTCACAAATCATGAGCTCATTTGTGTCAAGGACTATGTAGTAGGAATTCTGCCCCTCATCTATATCAAAAATGACACTCTGACCATGAATCAATAATCTCAAGATGTGCCAAACGTCCTCCAAGGTGATGGTGGCCTCACTGGTGGGAAGGTGGAAAGAAGAGGTCTCACTGTTGCATCTCTTGGCAAGCGCTGACATCATCCCAAGGTGGGTACGAATGGGTGTTGGGTAGGTGATGTACCACAACCCCATGTCTCATAGTCCATCCTGATCTTTGTCACTTAGGTCCCACAAGTAACCGAAGAGATCCCACAACCTATGCTCTCGGGAGTAGATCTCCCTCGCTGCATCCTACATTAGGAAGGATAATCATGTTAAAAAATTTGAAATTTTTTTGCCAGACATCTAAGAAACCACTACAGCATCGTAATCCATGAAGGCATCACAATTTTATTCTTTTCAAACTATGACGTTGAGGCACAAAATACCAAAATCGGACCGCCGCGGTGCACTTTCCTTCCAAGCAACACACTTTGAAAAGATAAAAAACTGTCATTTCGCACTTTAGAAATGACCCCACAGACCATGACCTTAGCGTCAGAGTTTTTAAACTGCAAACTCCACTGTCATGGCGCAATATGACACCAAGCGACACAATTTGATTATTGAGTGGCACTATATAGTGCCACTGTAGAAGGATTAACTTTGAAAGCAATAAATCAATGCTAAAAATGAAAACTAAGGCTCAAGTAAGGACCACTTACTAGTTCCCCAATGCTAGGTGGCTAATGGTACATCTAGACTCAGTCAAAAATGTGCATTGGGAGCTGTCATTGCACCATATCGTCAAGAGGTTAGAGCTCAAATCTCAAGGTTGCAAGATGGTTGTGTGTGAAAATGAATTGAAAGTGACCCCTTAGAGCCTTTTTAAGCTTGAAAATTAGGGTTTTGGACCCTCAAACTTGTTTTTGTCTAGTTGAGGCCTTTTTTACATTATTTTATTGTGTTCAGACACATTTTTGGCCTCCTGGAGCCTTTTTGGACCTATTGTGCACCTTGTGCTCTTCTTTCACGAGATCACCCAAAAAATTGAGATTTTTGTTCAATCTCTTGAGGGAGCAATATATTGGCATGTTTTCTCTTGTCGGGCAATAGTGGGGTAAGATTTTAAATAATGAAAATTTTGGCTTTGATTGAGATCGTTTATTCTTTGAACCAACGCAACAAGTGCATTGCTTTAAAGAGGGGAAAAATGTAGACATGTAAAATATACTGATTGACATTGTGCATCTGATCCTAACCACTAACATCATTTCATCCTGAATCATCCTTTGGTTTAACCATTTAATCAAATACCCTTATGTGATTAAATTCATCAATATTCCTCTCTTAATTAAATAAATCAGTTATCTAACCAAATCATCCTCTCTCTCAATATTTAAATCAGCTTGTATGATCTAACTATCCCCATTTAATTAAATAGTCAATTTTATTTAATTAAATCTCTAAAGTCTTCCTATTAAATTAAATAAATTAAAACCTTATTTAGTTTAATCTAACATCATCCCTTTCAATTAAATAAATCAAAAATATTTATTTAATTGGTCTCTTATCACATTCTTCTCATTATTTGATTTAAATAAATCCATAAATCTAAGTCAAATAAGTCTCATCATTTAGTCCCTTCATTAAATTAATTAATTTTGATTAATTTAATCTCCTCTCATGTACCATCCTCTAACTTTTACCACTTGCACATGAAAATAGACTTATTTGATTTATTAAATCTCTATTTTCCTCAATAAGGCATCTTTTGGGAATATTCTCCAAGTTTGAATTCAAAATCCAAGTTGACATGTACATCTAGCAGGGCATTAAATCTCTCTTACATGTCCTTTTCCTTGAGCCAAGTGACATTCAATGCATTTTCCCTTGAATGCCATTTCAACAAATTTAAAATTCAAAAATAGGCATTTATTGGCACAATCCTCAAAACTTGCACATCCTCCATCCACTCATAGGTTGACAAGTGGCATCTTGCCATTGGATGAATGTTAGTCCCACATTGCTCTATTTTGGACATTCATCCATCTTGGCATTCTATAAAGAAGAGGCTCATCCTTCATTTTATCCATAAACAATTTGAGTAAAGTTACCATGCTCAAATCATTAGCAATCCTCATCCATTATTATTGAATCTTAGCTAGGTTATGCAGATTTTTCTATTGGAGCACTCACCATTCTTCATAAAAGTGGATCATTCATTAACATTTATCAAGCTTTCATCATAGGAATTGGGAAAGGACCAATTTTCACATCAAATTGGCACCAATTCCCCCATGGGATCATGAGTTTTCTAATTTAATTAGGATTCAATCTATTTTATTGCTTTCTCATTGTGTTCTTCATTGCTTTTTTTCTAATTTGAACTTTGTGAATGGATTTCATGGGGAATCCTTGTTCTTGCTTGCATTTGATAGTCTAATGTGTTTGTTCTTATTATTTTACAGGTACTGGGATTGTGGTTCACACAAATTCATATCCTTCTATCAACACAAAAAAATGATGTGGTTCTTCATCTACTTTGAAACTTGCACTTTCAACAATATTATTGAACCTTTTTTTATAGAAAATGTATGCCTTACTCTTTTTAGAATATGCAATGAATATTCCTTCATTAGATCTTGCATAGATCTTTCCTAAGTTTTCTTCATCTCTTCTGATATAGCATTTTCTTCCAAACTCTCTAAAATATTTCACAGTAGGATTTTTTCCATACCATAACGCATAAGTAGTCTTTGAACTATTCACTCTTGCTTTCCCTCTATTAAGTATGCATACTACAATATTAATTTCTCCTCTCCAATAGACATCCAATAGATTTTCTTCTGTAATCATAATTCTTGTTGCTTCCTGAAATTTCATATTCTTCCTCCACAACTCTATTTTGCTAAGGAGTTCTAGGAGTTGATAATTGTCTCTTTATTCTATGATCCTCACAAAAATTGTTAAACTCATTGGAGGTGAAATCACCACCTCTATCAGGCCTCAAGAATTTTATTTTCAAATCCATTTCATTCTCAACCATAGATTTAAAGGATTTAAAATTATCTAGATCTTTCTATTTTTCTTTGAGAAATGTCACCCAATTCATTATAGAATGATCATCAATCAACAACATAAAATATCTATCACCTTGAGAGCTTCTTATTTTGGTAGGTCCACATAGGTCTGTATGCACCAACTCCAAAGGTCCTATGGTAGAATGTTCTTTAGTTCTAAACCTCTTCCTTGTTTTCTTTCCAAAATGACACTCTTTGCACATTGCATTGATAGGTTTTGCAATCCTTGGAAGATCTCTCAAAGCATCAATAGAACTAATCTTCACTAGCTATCTAGTTTCACCTGACCCCTAAACTCTAAACCCTAGAGACACAAGAAAGGATTCCATCCTAGATTTCTAGTAAGCATAATTCTTGTGCACCATCAGATCTACCTTAAGTGGTTAAGATTCTTCCAAGGAACCACATCTCTAGTACCAATTGTTAGAAACACATAACAGCTAAGAGGGGGGTGAATCAATTGTACATTAAAAACCTTAAACCATCATTAACCCCCAAACCCTTATTAACCATTAGCAAAATGAAAACATATGAAAACATAAACACATTCAATACCATACATAAGAGAACACCATATTTCTGTGGAAAACCTTAATCAAGGAAAAACTATTGTGAAAATTAGCTCACATATATATATGAATAGCTACACCAAATATAATAGGCTCACTTTCAGAAGGGGTCATTTCCCTAAAGAGAAGAATGGATCACTATCAATGGATCACTACCAAAGGCTCACTACCTAGAAGAAAGAAGAATAGAGAAATAGGAAAAATCCACAACTACAACTTTGCACCATCCACAACTTCTAGCTCACTAGACCCAAAAACTTTAGGCACACTAAAAATGTAGACACCTTTTTCTCACTACATCTAATAGCCTTAAGAATTTAAGCTCACACACAGATCACCAAACTTGATCACATTCACATATTTTACACACACATACACACCATCTTCAACAATTATCCTTTCTTATATATCTTCCACAACCTCAAAAACATTTTCCATGTTGGCCACAATGAAATGTATGTACCTCAAACGTGCAACCACTAAATAGGCTGAAAACAAACACTTCCACAGTGGAAATAAGTGAAGGAATACCACACAAATGGTTAAAAAGGACCCAAATCTACACTATCATGCTTCCACAAATAAGAAACGACCTATGGAATTAGTGTTAACACCCAGGTGTTAGGACCTAAACTTACACTAAGAATAATAAGTGACTGCATACAAGCCTCTATAGGTCTAAAAACAACATGTGGACTACAAAGAAACACTTAACAACATCCATAAAGCATCCTATAATATTCCAACATCATCAAAATATTCTACAACACTGCCACAATCACCTAAAATTGAGAACACCATCATTCTATGCAACCAACAATGCTACCATAGAACACAACTTATGAATCTAAGCTTGTGGAGCAGATGAACACCTCATACTTAGGGAAAGGTAGTAATAGATAATATTAGCACATTCCCAAATCCACAATATTGGAAACCACAATGAGAAGAAATTTGGAGCAATCTCGTTCCTCCCAGATAACTTTCTACATAGACAGAGTGCATTTTGAAAAATAACTTCTACTACTACACAATCCAAAACCTAAAACCTTAGATATAGAACCTTTGAACACCTCTAATAATCATATTCAAACCACCATAGCATATCTTCAACCAAGAAAAAATGTGAAAGACAACATTGAACACACATTTGTCACATTCTACACCCTTTTATTCAAATTCTCTCAAAAGAACTTGGAAACCAAATGAAATGGAAACATACAAAAATTATTCCAACATATCTATAGTATTTGCAACACCAAAAATCTCCCCTATACAATACCTTCTCAATACCATAGTAGAGGTTGACATTAGTGACAATACTAAACGCAACATAGTGGAACACACTCATTGCTGACAATAATGACAACATTGCAACAATCTTCCTGACCATACTAGAGGTTGACATTAATGTGACATCAAACCACAACACATCCACACTAGGGTTTGACCCATAAATATTCAACAACTCCACCAATCTTCACACGCTAGGGGTTGGCATCTATGACAACACCAACAATCTCCCCCTTTTTCATTGATGGAAAACAACAAAATATTGGGCCACCAAAAGAACTGCTAAAAGAATCATTGGGCCACAAAACCAGCCTTTAGAATGATTTCTCCTCTATAGCATTTTGAATTCACTATCTCCCCCTATGGAAGATGTAACATTTTGAGTCCACTATTCTTTCTGGGCAATTCAAAATTTTATACTTTCTAAGTAACTCAGTATTTTGAGCTTATTTTTTCCCCCTTTCACATCAATGGAAAGGATCAACAATCCCACGTAGAGATGGAAAATACAAAAAAAAAAAAAAATTCTATATTTTCTACATTTTAGTAAATTGCATTTTCAAAGGTCTTCGGAGTAGAATTTTGGTTTGAGACTATCATTAGTCCCTTAAATGGAATACCATAAGTATTGGATTTAAGGGACTATATATATCTTTTGAGAGCTTTTCAATGAGGTAGAGAAGTTTAGATTGCAATCATCAAGCCATGAGTTATGACCACACAAAGTTGGGGTAGAACAATACATTTTTTTTGAAAATTTTATGTGTTATTTTTCTAGCTTTTCATTTTTGAATTCCAAAAAAATGTGGTGATAGTTGGAATTCTTGTTACTGCTACCTATTTTTGCTACTAGCCCAAATAGGTAGTTTTTTTAATATTTTACAAGTGAAAAGAGGATACATTTTAAATCTACTATGTCACATTCATGTGCATAAACAAAATCAAAAGACTACAATACTACATTGCATTATATAGATGCATGTAGCATAGGAGAAATGCACAATATTTTCAAAAGAAATGTAGTCTTCATTGATAATAAACATGAATGGTGTCCCACACAAGCCATGGGACTAATTATCAGAATGCATATAATGGAAAAAATCATACATTTATAGATACAAAAGAGAAATAATGCACATAAAGTGAAAGGGGACCCATCATTTCTTGAATGACAAATCCTAGTTGCTTTGTTTTACACCATCTTCATTCCCTCTCGCTTTTCCTACTTTATCTCCTTGCTTCTCCTAGGTTCCTTGCATCTATAATGAAAGCGTTGTTAGAACAATGAGGGATCACTAGTCAAAATATTTGCATACATCTATAAGCATATAATATGATCCTTATGTGCATTCAAATATCCAAGCATACCATAAATGTCAAGGAAAACATGAGAGTGTAATCAAACACATCTACCATGTGCTTGTTTTTATCTAACATGTTTGCTTCCTATGTAGGTATAGGTGAAATCCTTCTTACTATTTTGTTTCATCTGATTACAACATGTGGGATAAATGTGGCTCCCGAAAGGGTTGAGCCCAGTGTTCTATCATTTTGATTTTTGACAAGATAAGCTTGTCAAGCCTTCCATGACATTGCGATGCAATCAAGGATGAATTTATCATTCATAGCAATGAAGTTGATGAATTCACTAATATTAACAATAAATGGATGCTCAATGGAATCACAGTGTCTTAGAAGACTAAAAAATGGTACTCATCAAGTGCAATGTCATAGATAATTATATAATTTTTCAATCAAAAAATTCCAATGTTTAGTGTTTTGTAAGTTGTAGTGATGATGGGATGTAAAGTGATGCTCAATAAGTAATCACAACTTGAAATAGTGAGTATCAAACATTTGATCATAAACATGGAGCAAAAGCTCACATAGTCTTGCGCTTGCATTCGCATCAGGGATCAACTTCATCATTTGAGTGGATAGTCATAATGGCAAAGGTAGGAATGATTCAATGTTTTCTAAGGAAATGGACATTACTTTTTTTAAGAGTACCCCTGTATGTATTTTCATAAAGGAAAACATTGTGTCCATGGAAATAGAGTGATGTGGAGTATGAGACTTAATCAGAAAATAAAAATGTTAAGAAGAAAAAAGGACTATTTTTCTCATTAAGACAGTGAGATCAAAAGGGTAGAAATCAAATGTGAAGCATTATTCATATTTGTAGTGTGGAAGAGAGATAGTATTGAAAAATCAATAGGAAAAGACACCACTACCTGGAGGTTTCATAGTCAACATATTCATAGGGAATGACCCAGTTATCACAATGGGTATTAATTTTCACTGAAGGAAAATGATGCTTTAATTTCATTATGATAAAGTACAATGATAGAGGTGAAGTGAAAGGATGCTACATGATGTCTTTATGGGTTGTTTATTTTGTAACAGGAGAACTGAATAACTTGATTTCAAAAATTGACATTAGATGACAATCTATGACACTTAATAACAATGTTGAAGTTGTCACTACTACAGAGGTAGAAATTTCTTATTGATGATAGTGATGTTCATCACAAAAACATGGAATAAATGGATAAGGTAGTGGAAATGGTCATTGATACCCAATAAGAGTAACTACAGTTAGGGAATCAAAGCAGTGATAGTCCCTTTGAGATACAAGCATTCATAATAATCATATAGCAATAATTTCTCATTGTAATAAACATAAGTAATAGTGGGTCAACATGATAGTTCAAGGAGGATGATACACTTTCTTTCATGTATGATCCATGATAAGAAGTTTGTAGGAATTAGTGACAATTAAAATGCAGTTCAACATCAAATATTTAGGAGATAACATATGTCAAGAGAACACTAATATAACATAGTCACATGGTGAGGAAAAGGAGTATAGGAAGTCTTAAGATGAAAGAAATATGCAAAATTTCATCCACATGCCTAAAGTAGGATATTTATCTTGACAAAATGACAATCACTCATAATGGGAAAATCTTCAAGGAGGAGATAGCTAGACAAGTCAGAAGTCTGTCTTTTCATTTTCTAAGGTCTGAAACAACTTGTAAAAGATCTAATGCAGGGATTTAGGAAGTATTTTTAATCATTTAAGGTTTGATATAAGATCATAGTGATTTACTCCTTCATGAAAAATGTCTGATAATATATGTCAAGGTCAGTTCCTACATGATAAAGGTCTGTACTTTCATTTGCAAAGGGCTAATTTTTGGTATTTGAGATCCAATGTACATTGATAAATGGTTTGTTGTCTCATAGATGAACCTAATCAAGTGATAGATCCAATTGTGAAAGGAACAACCAATGTGTTAGGTTCCTGTGCAGAATGTCTAGTGAAGTGCATAATATTGACATCTTCAATTAGTGCAGTTTACATGGACCAAAGAAAAAAAAATATCCCCATCTTGTCCCAAATGAAGAATGCCACAGTGACCTAGATTATTTCATTGAAACAGAATAAAATTGGTACTGTTACACCAAAACTATGGCAGAGAAACCAAACATTTGCAAGATGAAAAACCCAGAATGCTTTAGAGCAGATCAATCATATAGTAAAATTCATAAGCTTTCTCATGGTCATGAACAGTCAATCATACAAAAGAAGTTATCCTTTCATATTTTTATGAAAAGGAACACAAAATTAATAAGAGAAAAATGCATGTGAATATACAAGAAAAAGAAAAGATATTTTCTTTTTTCCTTTAAGATGATAGTCAAAAGACCTTAATAGTAGTAGGGGTGCAGAATATAAAGCAATATCCATGGAAATGTAGAGAAACTTGAGTTTTATTTTCTTTTCATAGAGAATAAAAGTATGTTGAATAGAAATACAGAGAGCTTTAAATTTGTATAAAAAGAGGAAATGCTCAAGAGATGTGCAAAGAAATTGAATACATTCATCTTCTCACTTCTTTTTAGGTTTGTGTTACTCTAAAAAATCAAAAAAAGGTGCAAGGTTCGGTTGTTTAAGGGCTCACCCAAGCTTTTCCTATCATTTATCTATGAAGAATTCATATAGATTGCAATTCAATCTGCCATGAAAAGAGCTTCATAAAAATCATAGTTGGCTCCCTAAAAACTCTAGAGAGGTCAGTGGAAAGAAATACCTTGTGAAATTTTGCCACGGTTTTGTCCTTTTTAGAGTTTTAACCCTAATGAATCGAAATTGGTAAAGGCATTATTTTTTCCTTTTATTTTAATTTTTTTTTGCCAAACTAATACCATGAACTTGCTTCTTGTAAATGCTAGAGTATGGGAGTCCTTTTGGACTTAGTCTTTTGCATTTGTTTTTTCACATTGGCTAAGTCACACATAGAGGAAATGTAAAGTACTTTGTCAAGTGATGTTTTTATAAATCACTTAATCAAAGTTACTATTTTAAATGCAAAAGTAAAGTGTCATGCCTTGTAAACAAATTGAGAGCATATAGTTGAGATTTTATGCTTAAATTACAAGCATATAGGGGATGTTGTAATCAGTTGGAAAACATGTGCCAAGCATATAGGGGGTTGCTTTCTTCTTTTTAAGGCTTTTTGGAGCATCTTGGAGCAATTTTGGGAGTTCTTGTGGTTGGTTATGGTCAAAGTTTACCTTTTCAGCACTTTGGAGCTCTTTTGAAGAGGATTTAGTTCCTATATTTTTGGCTTTTTGGAGGCATCCAACCCAAAGAATTTTTAGTCCCTATTTTGGTGGAGTCTTGTGGTGAATCTTATATTTACTTCACTTTTCATTTGTAAAGTTAGTCCTAATTATGCATTTTTTGGACTTAGTGACTTTTCAGTCCTTTGTGACATTTTGGCATAATTTTGTAACTCATTTTTTGACATAAATAATAGTGGAAGCCTTGGATATCAATTATTGGAGTATTTTTCCTTCTTTTTCTTTGCTTTATTGTTTGCACTTAATTTATTTGATGAAGTTATTTGTGAAGTATTATTCATTTCCGTATAGCTTTGTCTCATGTTTAGCACCTTTATGCAGAAGGTATGTGAATGTAGGTTACAATATATGTCAAAGATGCAAATGGTTGTTAGTTGTGAGGCTACCTTTGTCCTAGGAGTTTGAGCATTAGGACCTCTTTGTAAAACACTAATGAAAAGACATACAGTAATGAGTTGTGCAATTTTTAATTTGTCATTGAAGGAAAGTGTTTGAAGTCTATGGGTTATTTCCAAGTTTAGTTTGGTGTATCACCTCCTTAGTTTTCATTTTAAGTCTTTCATTTTATGCATCCTCTCTTCCCTTCTCCTTGTCAAGCAGTATACTAGCTTAGGTAGGTGATAACCATTTAGGAAGTTGTCCTTCTCTAGAGGTTGATCTTTGCTTTCAAAGCCCACACTTTGATAGATCTTCTAATGTTCCACTGAGTGTTCGAACAAGGTTCAACAAAGGGTGCACATTCAAGTGATAACACTTACAATGTACAAAATTTAGTTTTGAATGTAAATAATTCAATTTTGGAGTTGTATACCATCTCTTTTTGAGTTTTTTGTTCTGTGATAGAACTATATAATACTACAAGTTGTACGCTTGGTATTTTCTTTGGGTTCATAATTTAGATCACACCATGTATAAAAAACCTTCCTAGTTTGTTCTAGTTCAAAATACCTTAAATTTTTTTATGCATTTAAACCTAGGACATAGGTGTTGGCTCTAATCTTTTAGAAGACAGAACTAGGGCTTATGACCTATTTCACTTAGTTCATTCAAGGATACCTTAGAGATCTCAATCTAGGGATGTAATGAAGGAAAGAGATTTGCAAAAAGGTGTCCTAGGGGATAATTAAAGACTAAAAGGGGGTTCACCACCAAGCTAGGGATTGGAAAGACTAAGAATGTAAAAGATATGCAAAACCTAACTATATGACCTAAATTATGAAACTAAAATGTAGAATGAAAGATTGAGAAAGTACAAAGGTGCACCTAGAAACTAAAGAAGCTTGATTGAAGACCTAAAATATTGAAATTTTTTACTTTAATGCTCATTGTGACTCATACACTAGGCTAGGTGATTTAGTTCCATATTAGGGTTGCTAATAGAAACTAGAATTTAGAACTACTAAATAAGGATCTATAGAAAATGTCTAAAAAATGTGTATACTAGGACTCATATGCCACAAGTGATGAAATGGTCCCAATATTAGGGTTGTTCTGAAACTCTGATATCCTCTAATGACTTCCTATAGCTTTTTTCCTACCAAATCTCCAAGTTTGAATCACCGAATTGCAACCTATAGGTGACTTTCTGTGATCCTGCAAGTAAGATGATAATTTTGACAACTTTGCAACTTGACAACTCTTCTCCAATATTTCTCTTCAATGGATCTTCAACCTAGATCAAACCCTTTAACAAAATGTTACAATTTTGTATGTAATAGCTATCATGAATGCGGATCTTCACTCTTGCTTGAATGATATGGATCTTGATTTGAATGCTTGCTCGAATCATAAAACCCTACATCACAAATGTTAGATCAAAAACAAAAAAGATGATTGATGAATTTGACATGATGCATGATTCTTGAATGGTCCTCCAAAATTATTGATAATCACTCTTAAATGCTCTTGTAAAATATTTTAATCATAAATTTTCTATAGTGCTTCAATACTTGAAAGCTTAGGAGAAAATATGTGAAATAACCTTGTATTTATACTTGTTTATGCCAAATTTCTTGAAATTATAACACTACAAGCTAACATAAAATCTAGGAGGATAAAATCCCACCAAGAATTTGAATTCAAATTAGGTCTAAGTTAAGCGGGACTCACATGTCAACTGGGGTTTATGAGTCCCATTAGGCTAAGCTTGGGACACATTTTTCAAGAAAGGATTAGTTTTATGTGAAATTCAAATCTAGGCCCTAAAACCTAGGTGGAACCTATACACCCAAGGTGACATATAAGTCCCAAATCACTAAATCTAGGCCATACAATCCAAAATCATTAATTTATGATTGTTCAATTGATATCTGCTAGGATTATCCTTGGGAAGACACATTAATTCAGGCTTGTGGATGCAAAATAAGGCCAAATAAGGCATCAAGAAGCCCAATTTTAGTAGGGAGGGCCCAAAAAAGTGTGAAAATGTAGAGGGATACATTTTTCTACACTGCATTTAGCCCCCACTTTAGTGAGAGAAGGAACTTGATTCAAACTCACACTAAAGTAGAAAAACTCACATCAAGAGGAGTCCAAGTGTACCAATGCTAGCAAGATAGGATGAAAATGATCAAGAGGGTTGAAAACACCCCCAAGATCAAGATCCTATGGAAAAAAAATATAGGAACAAAATAAAACACACAAAAATAATGTATGAAGCAACAACAAGGCACAAGCATGTACTACCAAAGACAAAGACAAAGAAAAACTAAAACAAAAAACAATGGGAGTGGATCATGCTTTGAATGTTTGTCCCACACATTGTGGATAAGATCTAGGTTGTTTGTCCAAGAAATTTTACAAGTGGAACACGATGTCCACTATGCAAACCCAACACATGCTCACAAGGGCTAGTGGAACCTCAGACCATCCACTAGGTGAGCCCCCAATGAGACACATACGCAAGCAGTTGGTATACACTCAAACAGACAAGCAAGTGGCTATGGGTAAGTCATAACTAAGTTTGGATCTCATAAGTACAACCATACCAAATCTATACCTCTTGATAACTTTGATAAGGTGCCACACAACATTGAACTTTGAGATTCATGTGGCAAGCAAAGCTTTGTATGCTTGACACCCATGAACAAACAAGATGGAACCATAGGCAAGCAAAGTGTGTTATGGAAGGTGGCCATAAACCGATGTTGTAAATGAAAAAATATTGTAAGGAATGTTCAATAGAGTTTTGCTTATTTCATGTAAGGTCTTAACTTAGGGAACATTGTGCCTAATGACTCCAAGAGAGGGCCAATTGAAGAATAGAAGATTCACAATTTAGGGGATGTAGTGTGTTGTATGAAGCCACTAAGAGGAATATAATATTCTAAGAAAGATCACACTTTTAAAGGACATCACACCCATTATCACCACAAAGTGAAAGATGCATTGCATGAAGTAAGAAAACTACACAATGAAACATGAATTGCAAAAGAATAATGCCAATGTATTACCCCACTTTAAATAAATTACTAAACACCATGCTATGAGAAATTACTTTAAAGTAGAAAATGATAAATGTGAACAATAAAAAGGACATGAGAGGTTATCTGGAAATCCCTATGCCAAGTCATATGTTTCTAAATAAATCTACATCATGAAAAAGGACAAGGGGTTTCCCAAAAAATGAAACTCTAAACACATGAGGGATCCATGGATTTGGGGTCAATGTGTCTTTGCTACAATGTTATTAGAGAGCTCAAAACTATCATCATTCCCAAAATACTCATGGAAAAAGAAGAATGAAACAAAGAGAATGAAAAAAAGAAAAACCTTTTGGGTCAACATGGAAGATACATGAATGTCTAGACACGTTGCGTCATCCTGAAAAGGAAAACACAAGACAAAGAAAAAAATTATGACATAGAGAAGAACATAGATACAAATAGAGGAATGTCACAAAGAGAGAGAGACATCAAATAAAACAATATGGGGGATCACATTATGCACATGCACTAACACACATAACATGAAAAATAAAATAATGCAAACAACTAGTAAGGCACATTCAATTCAACCTCTAATAGGTCATCTACATCCCAATCTTGTTCATTGTATATAGAAGGTGGAAAACTAGTTAAAGGGACAATGAAAATTGTGCTACTAGAACAAGGCTACCTAATTCTTTCCCCCACTATGTGCAAGACAAGAATGAGCTGAAGTAGGAAATGAGAAAGAGATCCTTGCATTTTGAAATGATTTGCAATGAATGTAAAGCATGTAATAGTGAGAATAGTAAGATCCTAGGTATAACCATCACATGGCAAGGAGCTGAAGGGAACCCTTTAAGGGATTATTTCTATGAGATAAATTTTTTTAAATATTTATTTTAGAGCACAATAGTCATGAGTACTATGTCCAAGAACTCTATGGTATCGACAATGTGGAACATTAGTATCTTTAGGGTATAGTTTTGGCTTTTCTCTCATGGGTGGTAATGTTATAAGTCCTTGGTTTACAAGTATTTGTAAAGTTATCTTAGTGATAGATGGTGGACAAGTAAATTTTAGTTTCTTTATTTTGTAAGGCCTTGATTTCTTGCTAGAATCACCAGTTTCTTGAGTTACATGTTGAGGAGGAGGACCTAAGATGATCCTATCACCCATATCATTGTTATGAGGAATGTGTCGTTATTTAAGGACACATATGTTGGAAGGAGGATCTTGATATCCTAACCCTTTGGTATCTTTAGTTGGTATTTGTTATAAGAGGTGATGAATTTCATGTTCACTTGTTGTATCACATCCTTGTTTGCTTAAGATCGTGAATCATTTTCCATATGTATCTTCTAGGTTGATTGATGTGTTTGTTACTTTGTTAACATAGGATAGTTGAATTTTTTCTTGATTAGAGGTGCTAGGTCCACCTATTGTAGGGAACTTAGGCTCATTTTTTTTTTTAGTTTCATGACCAAACATCTCAAGTGGTGGGATGATGGGAGGTTTTGGTTGTTTCATTGAAGGGTAAAAGGATGCATTAGTCTCGAGGTTGTTAAGGAAATCATTTATGAATTTTTTCATGTTGTCATCATCTTCTCCAATGATTTCAACATCATGAGGAGGATATGCATTAGGAGTTGAGTGAGAATGAGTGAGTTCAATTTCATTAGGATCATTTCCAAAAGCATAGCTTGACACATCAACTAATGATCTCAAGGACATCCAAAGCTTACTAAAGCATATATCCATGATGCAATGTGACGTAATAGCCTCAAATGTAATTTAAAATTTAAGTAATTCATGAAATGAATCGAATTAAGCTAGATGCAATGAAATGAATGCAACATAAATTTTGCAAACTGAAATAGAAAGGTAACAAAATCAAACTGAAACATAAAAATAGAGAATTCAATGCTAGAAAATACAATTTAAAATCTAAAATAGGACAAATCACCAAGAGGGGTGTATGAGTCCCAATTAGGGTTTTTCAAGGATTCAAATTTTGATAAACAATCAACACAAAATACTAAGAAATTGGGAAAAAACACCTGTACTGGGACTAAATCAACCAAAGGGACGTATGAGTCCTAGATTAGGGTTTTTGTGCAAATTTCAAAAAAATCTAAGTAATTATTATGTTTCTAGTTTGAAAGATGTTTAGACTAAGTGCAATTACATATTTCAAGAGAATTTCAATGATGCAAGATGCAAAAATGCAACATATATGCACTTTCACTAATGCAAGATTTGGAAACCCTGGATGCAAATTAACTAATGCAAAACCCAATGTAAAGCTAATTCTGTAGCAAGGGAAAATTCCAGGTTAGCAATACAAAGCATAAAAAAAATAAACCATAGCTAAAAATGAAGCACAATGGAACATAAAAGCATAAACAAATGAAATATCTCACCAAAACCTTCATGAATTCCATGAATCACCTTCATTGCACTTCTCCATTTTGTTGGAATACAATAGTTTCCCTTAGATTTCTTTATTATGCTAGCATGGCCTAATGACAATGACAAAGAAAAATATTGAAGATTCTAAATGACTATGGATGCTCTAAGAGATTCTAATATTTATAAGCTCTCCAAGATTTCTAAGATGTCTAAGATGAAGAAATGACAACAATAGAACCCTTTTATAGGCAAGCCAATTTTTGAATGAAAGGTTGAGATTGAGAGAATTAATCAATGGTCAAGTTTAAAAGGATAAGGCATCGATAGGGTTAGGGCTAAATTAGAGCAAGTGATAAAGATGAATAGTCAAGATTAAATTAAAGATAATTTAATCAATGATGGAGGTTAATCGAGACACAGATAGATAAGGACTTGATGTGGAAGATAAGATTGACACAAAAAAAGCAGTGTGTTAGAGAAAATCAAATCTTATTAAATTTATGTAGCCAATGACTAATTAAATAATAAAGATATTAATTAATTATAGAGGAATATGATAAAGGAGGAATCATTTTGAATTAAATAATGATTTAATTCAAAATTAAAGATATCGGATCAAATTAAATAAGTAAAATTTATTTAATTAAAGAGAGAGAAAAGGCTAACGAATTATTAAATAATTAAAAATTATTTAACTATAGTGGACAGTAACATATAGAAATTAAATAAATAAGCATTTATTTAATTTTAGAAAGAAGACAGACTTAATTAGCAACGTAATTAAATTAATTAAATTTATTTAATTAAGCAAAGGGGAATGAAGATAGAAATGAATTAATTAAATAATTGAAATCATTTAATTAATAAAGGACATATGACCTTGGAAAATAATTAAATAATTAAAATTATTTAATTATGAAGAATGAAAGGGAAAAGGATGGAAGAATTATGAAGAAATTAAGAGTCATAGGCCTAGGACAATTTTTAGTATATACATTTTACCCCTCTTTGATACAATGCAGTTTATCGTGTTGTGTCAAAGAAAAATATATGCCCTAGTGAAAGTAGGATGAGGAAGGATGATCAAGAGATAGTGGTATGCCCCCTTGAGAGGATAGGTGGGTTCAAAGAACACGAGTGTGCTCTCAAAATGGATGAGAAGACCAGAGGATGAAGGAAAAGATGACAGGTGAAAATAGTTAAGGATGATGAAGATGCAGACTAGAAGAAATGTTATAGTGGAAAGGGATAACTGTTAGCACAAAAAAGATGGATGTTAGCATAGAATACATGGATGTTTGTATTAGAATGACGTCAATATTTTTCCAAAAACATAATAGACCTTGCATTAATCATCATTGGGAATTAAAATGATACAAATGGATAAAAAAACCATGATATGAGGTAAACCAAGGTGTGCAAGGTCATCCATTTGCAAGACAAACAGTCGCAGACAAGGAATGTCATGACTCATACTAAAGGAAAAGTTGCCCCGGTCTTTCTACCAAGGAACACAAACAACAGTCAAACAAAAGATTCATGAAACATCATCTCTCCTCTAAATCCTTCATGTGACATCCTTAAGGAAGCTAGTAACCTGACTCAAAGACAAAGCCAAAAGAAAAATATAAGACAAAATAAGCCGCAATGTCAATAGCTAGTAAGAGTGTTTGCCAAAATTTGATTGTCTAATGTTTAATTGATAGGTTGATTGTTTAATGAAGCCTAGTTTTAGGAAAGACACATATTGTATAAGATGTCGAGTCGGGTTTCAATCATGTGAAAACTTGTATAAGGAAAATGATGATATTTGAATAAATGATAATGTCTTATTTCAAGAAGGACACATCCTATATAAGACATAGGTTGATTGTTTTGATGGTTTGACTATTTTGACAATTTTTTTGATTTGACTTGATGACCTTGTTGGCTTATTTTTCCTATTGATACGTGACTTTCCTTGATGTTTCGATAGTTGTTTGGTGTTTTGAAGAGAATGTACAAATTATTTCATTGATGTGACAAACCCTAAAGGTACCTAGGTGGCCTCGAGGGCCCATCGACAAATGGCCTTGCCTACGTAACAAGGCACAAAGACCTATTTCGACATGACCATTGAATTTGTTTTATTGGCAAAGGACTAAGTTATAACTTTATTATGACAAACCTAAAAGGACTGACCTAATGCATTGGGGGAACATCAATAGATGGCCTTGTCTATGTCCAGTTGTAGAGGCAACATAGTTTGAAATGACATGGACTAACTGACATGACTGACTCTTACTCTGTTTTTGGGATTTTGAAAATTATTTGGATGTTTTTGTGTTTTTCATATGTTTTGATTTTTTTGTCATTTTGAGGTTTTATTATTTTTTTGTATTTTGTCGTTTTATGATTTTTTTGTCTTTTGAGGTTTTATGATGTTTTTGGATTTTATCGTTTTATTATTATTTTTTTCTTTTTGTGAATATTTGATATTTTGGATTTTTTATAGGACATTTTATGATTTTTTTTGTATTTGGATTTTTTTTCATTTTTTTTTATATTTTTTATTTTCATGATTAAGACAAGGCTCCCAAAAGCTATGTTTAGAACCTCTTCAGATGAAGACTATTGATTGGTTCTGAAATTGGTTCCCCTTCAAGGGTAGAAAGTTGGTATGCTCCCAATCCAAAACTTTTGTGACAATGTAAGGCCCCAACCAGTTTGGCTCAAGCTTTCCTGGCTCTTCTCTTTCTACTTGATTCTTTGGATTTTCTATTCAGACAAAATCACCAATGTCAAAGTGACAATTCAAGACCTTGTTATATTTGTGATGAATACAATTTTGATATGCTTGGAGGTGATCTAGTGCCTTTTGTCTTCGTTCATCTATGAATTCTAGCTCATGTAGTCTTGACACATGGTACTCTTCATCATCAATATTCCCTTTTAGTGAGACCCTTAAGGAAGGAATTTTGACCTCAATAGGCAAGATGGCCTTAGAACCAGAGACCAAGATATATGGAGTGGAACCGGTGGGAGTATGAATGCTTGTGTGGTAAGCCCATAGAGTAGGGTTAAGGTGTAAATTCCAGTCATGACCAGCATCATTGATAGTCTTTTTAAGGATTCTATGAATTATTTTGTTAGACACTTTAGCTTGGTCATTACCCTGTGGGTAATATGGAGTGGAGAAGTAGTGTTGGATATGGAATTTCTTGCAGAGATGATGGACTTCTTGATTTTTAATTGGACAACCATTATTAGTGATTATGGATTAAGGAACACCATACCAACAAATGATGTAGTTAAGGATGAACTTGGAAATTTGTATGTCAATAATGTAGGTTAAGGGAATAGCTTCAATCCATTTGGTAAATTATTCAATTGTGGTAATGATGAATTTATGGTTGTTGGAGGACGTGGGATGTATCTTACCTATGAGGTCGAGTCCCCATTGGGAAAACAACCATGGTGATTTTATCGATCAAAGCTCCTGTGTTGGAAAGTGTATCAAGTCTCCATGGATTTGACATTGTTGACATTTCTTAACAAGATGTGTGAGTCTTTTTCCATTGTAAGCCAGTAATAACCTAGTCTCATAATCTTCTTGGCTAAGGTTGGACCACTAGAGTGGTCTCCACATATACCCTCATGTACCTCATGCAAGGTTGCTTGTGCTTCTTCAGTATTGAGACATATGAATAAGGTATTTTCTAGGTCACATATATAAATAGTATCACCAATGATGACATATTTGGAATATTTACAAATAAATATCTTGTGTTGGTTGTTTGAGAGATCACAAGGTAGAATTTGGGCATGGAGATAGTCATATATGTCCTTTTACCATGGAGAATTGGCACCAACAAGTTCATACACCATCTTTGAATCTAGAATGTCAAAGGCAGGGACCAAAAGTTGTTCTACCAAAAAATTTAATTTAGGCATATTACTAGGTATGTCCAAGAGTTATTCTAAATGCAAGGTATCTAATGAAAAGGGATGTTGTCAAAATATTTCTTGAAGCTATCTATCATCCATTTGTATGGGGCAAGCTTTTCATCTTTGGTGTTGTAGTCATCATTAACTTGTCAGATTACTAGCTGAGAATATCCATAAACCTATATGTCTTTGATCTTCCATTTGATGGCCATACATAGTCTTGTTAAAAGAGCCTCATATTCTTCTATATTGTTGGTGCATGGAAAAGCAATTTTGAATGACCTAGGAATAGTGTCACCTTGTGGTGTGATAAACAATATGCTAGTCCCTAAGCCATGATTTGTGTGAGCTCCATCAAAGTATAATTTCCATGCCACTCCAGTGCCTAGAGTGAAAATAGATTCATCAGAAAAATCTAAGACTAAAGGATGATCTGCTTTAGTTAGTGCATCTCCCAGTTGATTAGCAATAACTTGTTCTTTTATAGCCTTTCTTTTGACATATTGGATATCATACTCACTAAGAATCATGACCCATTTAGCAAGGAATCCTACTAATGTTGCTTTACTAAGGAGATACCTTAAGGGATATATCTTTCCAACCAACATTGTTTTGTGGTTTAGCATGTAGTTCCTTATTCATTAAGTAGTGAAAAATACCACAAGACAAGAACGTTCTATTGAACTATAATTTAGCTCATATCCTACCAAAGTGTGGTTGATATAATACACTACTCTTTCACGACCCTCATTATCATTCAATGCAAGTAAGGATCCTAGGGTTGATGTAGTTGCTGAGATATAAAGAATCAAAGGTCATTCATCAATAGTTCATGCTAACACCGATGGTGTAAGTATGCAATCCTTGATTTGTTGAAAAGCTTCTTGACAATTATTTGTCTATACAAATAGTACCTCTTTCTAACTAGATGCTGAAAGGGGTGTATTTTATCTACCAACTATGCTATGAATCATTTAATAGACTTCAGTCTTCCTTGTAATGTCTGTAGTTGACTTATATTGGCTTGTGGAGGAATGTCTATTATAGATTTCACTTTTGTTGGGTCCACTTTGATGCCTCACCTAGAAACAATGTATCCTAAGAGTTTTCATGACGCCATGCCAAATACACACTTCTTAGGATTGAGCCTCACTTTGTATTCTTCCAATATTTTAAAAATATTATCAAGAACCCTTAAGCGATCAACCCTTGTCAATGATTTAGCTAGCAGATCCTCCACATAATCTTCCATGAGAGTGTGCATGAGGTCATGGAAAATGGTTGTCATAACACATTGATATGTTGCACCTACATTTTTAAGTTCAAAGGGCATGAAATTCCAAAATTAAGTTCCCCATGGACAAGTGAAAGCTATCTTATGTTAGTCTTGGGATGCAATTCTAATTTGATTGTATCCTAATAAACCATCTATCAAGGATAACATTTCATATCCTGCTATTAGGTCCACAATTATGTCAATATTTGGTAGAGGAAAGTCATCTTTAGGACATCCTTTGTTTAGATCTTGAAAGTTTGTGCAGATGTGGATACTACCTATTGGTTTTTTCACTAGTATGAGATTGGGAATCCATTTTGCATAGTCAATTGATCCGATAAATTGGACATCCAACAATTTTTTTAGCTCAACATTGACTAGTAAAGCAATTTGTGGGTGCATTTTCCTTAATTTTTGATTGATTGGTTTAGCACTTGGTTGTAATGGAAAATGATTTAATATCAAGTCACAATCTAATTCAAGCATGTTGGCATATGACCAAGTGAAGTTGACTTGTCTCTCTATGAAGAAGTTACAAAATTAAGGTTTCTTTGTTTCTGTCAAAGATGTCGCAAAATAGATTAGCCAAAGATTATCTTTGATGCCAATGTTGGTTTCCACATATTTTTCAACCAACATTCGTGACTTTTCTCGAGTAGTGGAGAAAATTTTCAACCCTCCATCCTTGGGTGCTTCAGAGAGGTTCCCTTAGATGTGTCCTTTATTTTTACTTTTTCATCATCCAAAGGTGTCTTTCAATTTTCACCTAGGGACTCATCATTTTTTTTAATTAGTCTTTCCTTTATTATTTTTACTTTTGTGACTGGAGCAGTGAATAGACTCCCAAAAACAAGCCGTGTTATCCAAGTCTATGCTAAATTAAACCTTATCATCACCAATAGGAATTCCTTCTCACAATCCTAGGAACTCAGCTAGTGCTTTTTCATTCTCAAATGTATCCAAAGTAGGTGATTCTTGTTGATCCCAATCAATAAGTTGGGGATAGATTATGGTATGCCATCATCAAAGGTGTAAAAGTTAGAGGTTGATAGGGTGAGGATAGCTTTATTGACATGGTCACAAAATTTTTTTACCAAATCCTCCTTGTTCTTCTTCTTGGGAATAGGTTGGTCTAAAGTAGATGGATTATGAGGTGGGCCAAATTTCAATTTTTGGTTAAATATTTTGTCAAAGGTGGGCTCGCCAATTTCTCTAAAGGTTTCCACAAGTTCATAGTCACTAGATGATTTTTCTGAACCCCATCCGTATTCATTGGAATCAATGTAATTGTATTAGAATTGGTCAGATGGCTCATTAGATGTCTCAAAAGCTTTAGACGATGATCCCACAATAATGGTTTACAATTTTTGGGAGATCTTGATTTTTGCTGAAATCACATATTTTTAGAAAATATAATGATTTAAGCCTTGAAAATTTTCATTTAAAGTATTCCAATTAAAGAGGGTTTTATCAAACCACCTTAGATCAAACCCCCTTGGATAGAACCCTACTAGTTTTAAACCATACCTATAACGGAGTCTCCTTTACACCTATAAAAATGTTGATAAAAAACCACTTTTGATTTACCTTTTGGGGAATCAAATGAATTCATTTAAATTTTATTTTTTGTATGTAGTCCTTATTATAAGCTTCCCAAAAAGTATAATTTTAAATAGATTTATTTATTTTATTATATTTATTTTTTATTTCTTGTGAATGTAGGTTTTTCATCGTAAATCAAACTCTTTGTTCTTCACATGTGGAAAAATAGAAGATTGTCAAAAAAATATATATATATCAATGCACTAGATATTGAAGTCATTGATCCAACAAATAAAAAATGAATTTCAATACATACGAAAAAAGTTGTGTTGTATACAGTCAACCTATATCTTAATTGTAATTGGTTTGACTTTGAAACTTGATTAAGAAAAATATTCAATAAAACACTATGAAACCAAATGAAAGCACTAGATATCACAGTTGCAACTCTAAATTTATATATATATATATATATATATATATAATTTTATTCTTCATGGAAAAAAAGTTATGTTGTATACGGTGAGCATCACTCCTTAAAAATGGTGTTTATTGAAAAAAAAAACTAGTTTTCGAAGGAGATGGAAAAAGAAATGCAATTTGATTCCAAAAATTTTGAAAAAAATATATTTAGAATCTACAAACAAAATTTCACAAATCACTAGTTTGCATAATCTTCAAATTCCTCATTGTTTAGCCATTATAGGTGCTTGAAAGTGAAGATTTAGTTAGAAAAAATCAATTCAATGTCCAGTTTGGCCAAAAATTGTAAATGAGTATTGTGGGATCACTGCGAAAGTACTTACTGAAGACACTAAAATTTTTTCTTAGGCCTGTGACTCTAATTTTCATCATAATTCTAATCTTCATTTTCATAATCAAATAATGTTAATTGTTTAATTATTTTATAGTCATTTGTCCTCTATTAATTAAATAACTTTAATTATTTAATTAATTCATTCTTACCAAGTTATTCTTCCTTGATTAATTATTTTCTAAAGTCATTTGTCCTCTATTAATTAAATTATGTTGCTAATTAAATTCTTACCTTTATTCTTCCTTGATCATTTATTTTCTAAAGTCATTTGTACTCTATTAATTTAATTACGTCGCTAATTAAATTCATCTTCTTTCTAAAATTAAATAAACTATTATTTAATTTACTCCTATGACACTTTCAACTATAATTAAATAATCATTTTAAATTATTTAATTATTCTTTAGCCTTTTCTCCATTTAATTAAATAAATCTTTATTTATTTTATTTAATCCTAAAATCTTGAATGTTGAATTAAACCATTATTCAATTCATAAAAAAATTATCCTTGGCATATTCCTCTATAATTAGATAATCTCTTAGTTATCTAATTAGTCATTTATCACTTAAGTCTAGATATAAACAGATCATTCAGTTATATGGTGATTTAATATTTGATTATCTTTAATGAATAAACTTTCTGTGTTAATTAGTCCATTATCTAGATTCATTCTTATCTTTTGTGTGCAAACCTTTATTAATTAAATAAATTTAATTAATTTATTATCATCTTCTATCTATTTCAATCTTTATCTTTACATGCAATCTTTATTCTTTTGTGTCTTGACCAGTTTCCACTAAAGATTAAATTATTATTTAATTTAATCCCCACCTTTTATACTTTATCACTCACACTAATTCAACCCTAATCGTATTGTATGTCACATATTTCAATCTTAATCGTCGATTTATCTTTTAATCTAAGCCTATCATTCAAAAATCATATTTTTTATAAATTGGCTTTACCTTCATCATTATTACTCCTGCCAAAATCTATGAGTTTTGGAAGTAACTTTCTTAATCTTTGATGTTTTTCTATTAACACTATCATGAGGCTATACTTTCATACTTAAGAGAAATCTGAGGAAAAGTATCATACAAATGGAAAAATGGAGAAGTGCAATGAAGGGGATCCGTGGAATGCGTAAGGAGTTTTGTGAGATCTTTCTTTTATTGATGCTTTATATTCCATTGTTCTTTATTGTTAGTGTAGTTTTATTTTGAGTTTATGCTTGTACTACTAATCCAAGTGAATTTTCCCTATGTTACATTTGGTGAACTTGACATGAAGACACACTCTACGAAAAAAATCCATAGAAAATTTGACTTTTTGCAAGAATAGGTATGGTTCGACACATCTGAGGCACATAACGATGAATTTGACCCTATGAACTGCATATGATGAATCAAACAATGTATCTAACTCTTTGTGATGCATCTATGGCTTCCTATGACACATTTGACTAGTAAAAATTGTGACGCATTTGACTGGTAAAAGAAAAATTCTAATTTATGAGATTCCAAATTTTCATTTTAATAATTGTAGTTTTTCATCATGACTAATTCAGAGTTTGTAGCATGTGATCTTGTGGAGTTAATATAGTTTTTGCAGGACGATTCGTAGAAGACAAATATACAAACTATTTTTGAAAGACAATTGACGAAGCCAAATATTCAAACTACTAATGAAATCTGATGTAGGATTCTTGTCAAAGATTAATTTTGAAACTGATTATCTGATTAGATTAGATCATATTTCATTTGGGTTTTAAAATAAATTATTGTTCTCTATGTTTGGTGCAGTC
Organism: Sequoia sempervirens; assembly: GCA_007258455.2. Lineage (NCBI taxonomy): Eukaryota > Viridiplantae > Streptophyta > Pinopsida > Cupressales > Cupressaceae > Sequoia > Sequoia sempervirens. The sequence continues at coordinate 148,426,062 of VDFB02000017.1, read as the reverse complement.
ACACATTCTGTTAGATTAAGAACCAATTCAATAATAAAAGTATCCTCTCCCCTTGTGCACTTGTGCAATCCTCAGTGTAAGAGAAATTATTATTGACTCTAGAACTAGGCCTTCCTTGGTGGGAAAATACTCACCCTAAGGCAACTCAAATCAGTGATGAGCTAAAGCCAAGCTACTCCCAACTGATATATAAATTTGAATGTTGAGGAAATCTTAGGATTATAAGTGCTCCTATGAACAAGCTAGTGATTATCCTTATTGGAGTTGATCTTGCCTCTTGTGTGGCCACCTAAACATGTTCCTTGATTAAAAAGCCATTTGTTTTTAGATTTACCAAAATCCTTCTATTTTCTGGTGCAAGAGGTTGAACCTCTGAAGTTGTCCCACATACTTGCAGTTCCTAGTAGATATGAAGAATTTTCCATGGGAGATTTATTAGAACTCAAAGCTTAGTTGACCCATAGAAGTTAGTTTCATGGAGGGGATCCAACGTGATCAAGCTTCTAATCATCTGCTTTGATTAAGCACAGCTAGAGAAATCCAAAAGGGAACTCAACAAATATTGTCCTTGTCAGCCATAGGAATTGTACTTGTCTATTTGAATTTAAAAAATTTCACATCAAAACCAAACCGAAACAAAGTTTTTTCTACTTGTCCTTTATTTTCCAAAATTTGATCAAAATCAAACTGAGTCAACCTGCAAATTTATTGTAAACCACATCTGCTATAAAGAATCACATTTGTTGTTATACTAAGTTGCAATTGTCAACCAGAAACATGCATCTATTATAATGAGTTGCATCTTTCAACCACAAACATGCATTTTTCATACTAAGTCACATTTGTTAACCAAAAACCTGGGTATGTGCAAGATCATGATGGGCCAAAAAGTGGTGATATGATGGGTATGTGTAGGGTATGTGGCTGAAAACTTTTTTTTACCCAAAATTGATGAAATGAAAAGGGTTTTTAAAGAAGATTATCAACTTTCCACCAATATAAATTATGTTTTACTTTGAATTTAATAAATAATTATTATTCATTTTCTATTTGAATTATTACTAAAGTCCTGATTGAGAGGTTGCTTGAAAAACATCTATAGCTTTCAAACATTATCACATTTTTTGAATCTGAAACACATATCACATTCTATGCTTCACATAATATAGGATTAAAAAAATTGAATTTCATGAAGTTTTGACCAAGTTAAGGTGGGTAGACATACAAGTTTTTATATTTTTTAAATGTTGTAATAAAAAAATCATAATTAATTATTTACTTGGAAAAAAATTACAAAAAAAAATGCATCACATCAGGACATGAATCCTTACTTATATCTAAAATCTTATAAAAAAATATTATCATTTTATTGTGGTTAGGGTGGTCAGAAGACACTACTTCTTATTTTTTCCTGAAATTTAAATACTCTTGTATTGAAATTTCAAATTTTCACCAAATAGATTTTTTTAAAATAAACCTAGTAGTTTAGAAACTGCATTCAATTTTCTATAGATTTTATTCTTACATATTTTTGAAATAATATAGAAAACTTATTCAAATTTTTATGTCAAGTTGCCTAACTCTAATTTTCTAAAAAATTCCATTTAAGGGCTTGTTTTTTCCATGATGATCCTGCACATACCCTTTAGAAACTACATTCAATTTGCTACAAATTTTATTCTTACATATTTATGAAATAATATAGATAACTTATTTAAATTTTTATGTCAAGTTGTCTAGCTTTGATTTTTCTAAATTTTTTGCCACTTAAGGGCCTATTTTTTTATGATGATCCTGTACATACCCACCTACATCTATCATACTGAGTCACATCTATCAACTAGAGAACTACATCTACTATTTTGTTAGACTAAAAATGCATTTAAAAACCTTTGTGATGCATCTAGTCTAATGAGCCACATTTTCAGTCTAAAACAACACATCTTCCTATCATAGACCTAAGACATAGTTTACCAATAAACCGCATCTAGCATAGAAAACCACATATGTTAACTTCAGCGAGTCATCTTTCAACCTGAACCACAATTTCCTAATAACCAAAAATTGAATTTCACTATCACAATCTGAGGTCAAATAGTCAAAACTAGTCTCTAATTATCCTTTCATAGTGATCTTTGAACAAAAACTAGAAAGATTTGCTCATACTTTTCATGATTGCATCTTTTAGTATCATTTAGACATAGCAATAGACATACTAGTTGCAAACCTTAGTTACATTTTAGGAGTCATAGTTACCATCATATCAAATCAAACTTTTAGGACAATCACCTTTGTAGATTTTAGAATAGGCCAACTTTTCATACTTTGGATAAACCCTTGCTTCAATGCAAATTTTCATTAAACCTAGTCACTTGTCACACATATCTTTTGTCATCTTCATGAGTATTTCTAGCTCATCAATCTAGTTTGGGAGCTCACTTTATCTCTTGGTCTTATTCTCAAAAAAGGTCCCTTGACAAACTAAATTGAAGACTTGGTTAAACTTTAGACTGTTGGTAACCTCTTTTCAAATCTTCCAAAATTGATTACCTTTAAAAGCTTGCCTACACTTTTGCATACATAGACACAGTCATTTTAGGACATCATTTTAGACTTTCCTTATTTTCCAAAAAAAGACCAAAAAAATAGTTGCATTAGCATTCATTCCTTATAGCCAAGAAAATCCAACAACATAGAATAAAATCATATCATTCATAGACATAGTTCTACATCATCACATTTTGAGCATATCTTACATGGTTGAAACAAGGTCCAAAAGGAAACAAAGAGAAATAGTTGATCCACAAGACTTTATCAATCCATTTTCACATGATCCCCCATCAAGGACATCAAGACCACACAAAACTTTATTGGAAAAATTCCTCACTAGACACCAACAAGGGAACATTGTAGTTGAAGACATAGATGTTGTTGCACAAGACCCAGAGTTTCCCTCTTTTGTAGATGAATACATGGCACAAGATCCTCAATGATATCTAGCAAAATTGTTAGTAGAAGGTGCCACATTACTTGTATTTTCAATAACTCATTTGACTACAAAATCCAATGAAAATGTCTAACGAAATATGTATAATTTGATGTATCGTCGGATGTTTGTAAGATTTGATGTGTAATTTTCAATTTTTTGAAAGTTTATCCCCGACATTCATCAAAATTTTGACAAACCTGGGTTTTGTTGAAATGTCGACTAGATCAGTTTGGTCAAAATTTTGACAAACATGAAAAATAGAAAAAATCAAATTATGGCTGACATAAAGAAAAGTGAGTTCATTGATTTATTGTGACAGTGTTTTGCTCTACTTGAGACAGTTTGTGGAGAACTAAGGATGATTTATTTTGAAAAAAAAAATAAAAAAAATTCAAGAAGATATCACCAGGTTGAGAGTACTCATCTTTTGCATAATTCAATTGTGAAGTCAAATTTGTAGTTTCAAGTTTGAAAATCATATTTTAAAGCAACATCTCATCAGATTTCATTTTTAGAGGTTTAGGGTTTTGAGAATTTCATGTCCAAATTTTGTTGTGTGGAATCACCATAAGATCACAACCAAGGAACAAATTCTTGTGATTGTAATTATGTGATCCATAACTATGGTCATGTGGCATAGTTATGTATATAAAGGATGCATTCATGTGTGAGTTTAATGTGGCTATTGTGATAGAAATGGAGGGAACTCATATAATGTAGTTAATTCAGGTTGTATAATGTAGGTGTCAATCATCATTGGGTGCATTCAGGTTGTCTCAAGTTTAACAGGTTAGGATGTAATTATAGCATGATCAAGAGTGATTACATCTTGTTGCAATAAAGAACCCATAACTCTGGTTGATATGTAGAGTGGTTGTGTTATATCAATTATGTAGTGCATTCAAGCACAACCCATGTTTAATGGGATATTCTAGAGAGTGATCAAGATTTTCTAAACCTTATGAATGTTACTTAAAAGTGTATAGCTTAAACTACAAACCAAGTTTGTTACATGCTTGAATGCAATCTTGGGTTACCACAAACTATAATAATGTGATCTGCTAATAACCATTATGGAAAGTATTAAAGAAAGACCCATGCTATATAGAATACATTTCCCTAATCAAGTTTACATACCATAATGATTAAACACAAGCTTCCCACACACTCTAGGATACAATCCAAGATCATACCACAACTTTGTCAAGACAACTAATTTTCTGACCTAAGATTTAAGGTTGTTTTTTAATACCAATAGAAGTATTGGTAAGAGCATGATTAGGGTACAAACTTAGGCCTCCGTAGAAACATAAACAATAACTATAGTAGATTAATGAGGTTGCAATACCAGAAATATTGAGACATTGTAGCTATAAAACAAAATCTTGCAATCTAAAGATTGTAGCCAATAATAAGCACACTATGTAGCTTAGTGACATTTGTAAATGCATTTTACAGTAAAAAGAATGATAGTCATTTGAGATGTGACAGTCAAAAAGAGGCTACGAAATGGAAAAATAATAAAGCTCAAACCTTGCATAGTAAAGTGGAGATTTTAGCAGTGAGTTTCCTTACCCCCTTGTTGACCTTAAGGGTTTTTCAAATGCTTTTGGTAGTGTTAGATAAGGAAAATGCAATTAGGGAATGAATGTCCAAATGAAGTAGCAGTGGTAATCATAGGTTCAATGTTTCTTCTTAGCCATTAATGTATAATAGAGGTAGTGGATTGCATGTTTGATGAGTGTTTTGAGACTCATCAAAGATGGGAGAATAGTGAATAATACCTTGTGGACTGTGAAGTAGTGTCAACAAGGTTGAAGGATCTTAAGAACTACAATACCATCAAACAATGAATCCCCTATAGTAAGTAGGCAGTCTATAGGGCATAGTTTGATTTTATAGAAGTATGTTCATAAAATGAATCTTCAAGTGATAGTGAGTGAGCTGTTTGAGATTGCAGCTGAGGGTGTAATACCTAGTCTTAAAGGAAGTTAGCAAAGCAGTAAATGTACAAGAAAATAAAATTGTATACAGCAAACAATTCACAATGTTATCTTGCATAATGCCTTGAGTTTGAAGACAAAAAACCCATTGTATCTTGATGAAAGTGGTGACCTTAATGGTCAATCACTAACAACCATGATTTTAAAACATGCTATTGTGCTTATGAAGGCAACATTTTAAGCAAGGTAGTGAGTGGTGGTTTGGAACAATGGCAGGTATGAAGGACTTGCTTTATATGCATACTATGCATTCTAGCTTAAGACACTGTTCTTAGAAAAGATTGAAGGTGGATCATGGAACTCAACGCTTACCATGAAAAGGATTAAAGAAAAGACTAAGATCTCTTTAAAAACCATAGTCATGAAGATATTAAAGATATCACATGCAAAACCCTATTAGCTAGAGTAATGAATACAGTGCCAAAGAGGATAGTGTGCTGAGGAAGATTTAGGAGATTTCCACATTATCTAATTATAGGGAAATACATTATTTATTTATTTATTTAATTAAAATAAATCATTCTAAACCCTATATATGATACATTGATACTTCAAAAGCCTCTGAAGGAATTTAAGATTATGCAAATATATGTCAAGTAAATACCTAGATTACAAATAGTAGCGAGAACAATGTAAGATTTGTTGAGTAGAGCAGGAATGAGATAACTAGCAATGAATCCTATGCCTCCTTTCATGCACATCTCCTCACCATTCTCTATCATTCTTTATGGAAACATTTCTCCATTTTGGCAGTTTATGCTTGAAAATAATGTTTTGACGAAGGTTTTAGAGTGTTTATTAAAATGAAAACTCCATTTTGGTGGGCTACGCCTGAAAATAAGATTTTGACAAAAGTTTTAGGGTATGTTTATTATAGTTTTAGAGTATTTTGACAGGCTATATTCTTGATTCCTTAAATGATTTATTCAAATAGGTTTTGACTAAATAAATGACTAACTATAATTAGTCATTTTTATTTGTGTGACTAAATATTTTTTAATCAATGACCAAACCAGTAATTTATTTACTCATGTATAACTGAGTTGCAAAAAATGAGCAAAATTTAGTCATTTTTAGTTGTGACTAAAATTTTTAGTCACCTATTCATTTATTTGTCAAATTCTACTAGTGTGTGATTCCTTGTGCGATTAGGGATCTCTCAATGTTGAGGGTCATAGGGATAAGCTCATCATAAGAAGTGACACATTGCATCTTTAACTAAAAGGATAAATTTGTATTGACATTAGCAATGATGATTTGACTTGTTGTTCCTTAGGAATGGGTCACTTGCTCTTACTAGCTCACTATCTCCATCATTGTAGGAAGTTTGCGATCAAGTTCAATATTCTGATTTTAGGAGTCTTAACGGTTGGAAATCATAGTAAAATCAACATTTAATAAATTTTGGAATTCGCATTTTAAAGTGTTTTTTGGGGTCATTAACTTCAGACTATCTTCTCTTTTGCAGGGGTGGTTGCATGCCAAATTTTTTTGGTGTAAAATATTGAAATTATTAGATTTTGTTACTTGTCTATGAATAAAAATTATTGGAGTGTGAGTTTGATATTTTTTGAAGATCTAAATAGTCAAGCTTGGTAAAGAAAAATTATGTTAGATAATATTAGTCCAAAAAAAATGAAGCGACACTTGATAGATTATGGGCTAGATTGAAAAGAAAGGGTGATGGTAAATGTTATTGTCCTTGCAATAATTGTAAGGGTGTAAAGACGAGATGACTTTTAATCACAACAGCTAAGAAACATTGTAGGCAGCATGGTCATATTGAAGGGGGGCATGACAATCGTCCATTGGTAAGTTGTTCATTATATGTGTTTATATTGACTGAATTTGTAAATGTTTATATCATTTTAACATTATATATATATATATATAATCACTTGATCATGATCATGGTTTATTTGTGTCTATCATTATTATAAAGATGGGGTGCCCTAGTGCAGAAGATATGGATTATCATGGCCTGGAGAATGTGGTTCTTCAAGCGGATGAACATGAAGCTATGAATATTGAAGATGAAGTTAATAATCCTATGGAAGAAGATGATCATGCGCCAAAAAATAGTTGAAGATGGTGGTACAAATACATTGATCCATGACACATTTAGTAGCAGAGTTGATCATGATGATCAAGATGACTTTGATGATGTTCATGATTTACCTATACTTGAGAAGGCATATGAGCCCCTTTATGAAGGCTCCCAAACAACTTTTCTCTCTATTGTATTGTTGTTGTTGAACTTGAAGGTTATGAATGGTTTATCAAATGTAGCAATCTCACAAATGTTAAGGTATGCCATATATGGCATCTTTTTTCATCTATTTTAATTATTGTTAGTTCATCACTAGTAAATAAAGGATGAAATATGTACCATTAATATTTTTTATATTAACAAATTATTTTTTGTTGTAGATTGATTGGTGAATTTTTGTTACCACCATCAAATATTTTACCTTGCTCATACTGAGGTTTATATGCCATTATGAAAGAGATCGGATTGGAGTATCAAACAATAGATGTGTGTCCCAATGATCATATTATATATCATAAACAACAGGAATTTGCAACAAAATGCCTGGAATGTCATATCAGTAGATATCAAAAAGATCAAAAAAGATGTCTCTCAAGGTTTTTCATTATATTCTAATTGTTCCACGTATGCAACAATTATTTAGGTGTGAAAGCTTAGCACAATTTATGGATTACCATGCACAAAATAGAAGTGGATGACATTCTTCGAATGCCTGCAGATGGTTCTACATTTAGGGGGACATGGAGGAAAAATGGCCACACTTTAAAGAAGAACCTCATAATCGCAGGCTTTCATTGGGAGCAGACGGTGTCAATCCATTTGGAGAGCTAAGATATATTTACTCGGTGTGGCTTGTTTTTGTTATGAACAATAAAATTCCTCCATGGATGTTAATAAACAGGGAGCGCATAATGTTGTCGATGATTGTTCCAGGTATTTGTTTGCATCAATTTTCTTTAATGTAGTAGCATCTCATTTGTCTTATTTGTTGCATAATGACATATTTTTTTCATTTAATAGTCATGTACATTAATTTATATATATTGCAGTAAAATAGTTATAATAATTATGTAATGTTTATGTTCATTCAACTAGGTAAGTACCAAGTTAAAGATATAAATGTATATATCCAGCCTATTATCGATGAGTTACTAAAGTTATGGAATGGCGTCACTATGTATGATGTCTCTAGACCAATAGGACAAAGACAATTTCAATTCCATGCAATGCTTGTATGGGCAATTCATGATGCCCCAAGGCTAACACATTTTTGTGGTATGTTATAATGTTCGACTACACTTTAACAATATTTAATTTAATGAAGTAGATACTATGCATGTTTTTAAAATAATCTATTCATTATATATAATTATAAAAATTGACATATTTAATCCAATTATATATGATCTTGTAGGTCTTCAAACAAAGGGAAAATTTGCATGTCCAATTTGTGGTCTAAAGATGAAATCTTGTCATTCGACAAGTTTAGGAAAGGGGATGTTTGGTGAATATAGGCACTTCCTCCATAGAAATCATAAGTATCAAACTAATGAGAAGCATCTTTTCAATGGGAAAGAGGAGACTATATCAAAACCATGAAGAATGACACTTCGCCTATGGAAGTTGAAATATAATAGAATTAATCGTCAAGGTTATATATCAGATCAAATTATTTATCTATAATATATGATATGTTTTGAATTTATATTTTTATATTGTGTTGTGTTTACTCATGTTGTAATGGACAATGATTTTCATTGTTAACTTTTTTAACTTATATGCTTCATGAAGGTTGTCAAAGCATTAATGGCCGACTTTCATAGGGACTGAAAAGTTATCCCAGACAATTTAGTAGGTTGCCCTACTATGAGCAGCTACAAATTATGCATTTGTTTGATATAATGCATATCAGAAATAATATAATAGAAATGTTATGGAAAATATTGGATGGAAGGCATGACAAAGAAAAAATTGTCAAATTTTGAAGTGACATTCAAGAAGCCAATAATGCAATGAAAAATGTCATTCAATTAAATAGCGATGGAGACCAAATTAATATAAGTTCCCTTCCTTGGTTATTAACAGAGTAGCAAAGCAATGCTATAAAAGAAGTCATACAAAAAATTTGATTTTCCACAAGATTTGCTGCGAACATAAACAATATAATAATAAAGAAAGGTGAATTTGGGTCAGGGATGAAAATGCATGATTGGCATACCTTCATTAAGGTGATTATTCTGGTATATTATATACACTTGTATAATGCATGTACTTTTCAGTGTATTGTGTTTATTACTGCTGGAAAAATAATGAAAAGATCATTTTATAATTGTTACAGTACATTCTACCTCTATCTCTCCCAAACAACTTTGACAACAATGTCAAACAAGTTATATATAATCTTGGAAAATACATGAGGTAAGTAGTGATATTTGTTAAATTCGTTGCATACATCTTATAATTGCATTTTTTTTACTTGTTATGTAATATACTATATCTTTTTGTTAAATCTCATTAATATATTTGTGTCTTGAATCACTTATAGATGGTTGTCATCTAAAGAAATCCATAAAGAAGATATAAATTATTGGAAGAGAAAAATCCTCATCTAATCTGTGAAATGTTAAATTGTCTATCTTCAAAAAAATTTGATGCACAAGAACACTACCTCATACATCAGGTTGAGTAGATTGAATTGTGTGGACCTGTACACACAAGTTCAATGTGGATGGTTGAGAGGCACTTGAAATTTTTTAAGGATTTGGTTAGAAAAAGAGTACATCTTGAAGGTTCTATCATGGGGGGATATATGGTATACTAGACCATGGTATACATTAGTGAATATCTTCCTAATGTTGCAGCAAAGATCCATGTAGATCGCATTTGGGATCCCAACTCTATTAAAAAATTCAAAGGGGAGTACCTGATGGGGAAAAGTAGATTGAGGAAAGTGAGAGGTAATTATAAGATGGTCATGGAGATTAATTGGAATAGATTTTACATATGGTTTTTATGTATATTGTACTTATTTAATTTTTAATCTTCAATATACATCAATTATAAATCAAGGTCGTATACTATGGTATTTAACTAATTATACACCATTTGTGAATTTCATTTTTTTTATACAATTGCTCAAGAGTGGGATGCACTACATTTTTACATCACCAACAATTTTGATTAGATGATGGTATGGATTGAACAATGTCAATAACTTGGTCATGTATTAACATGGGAAGGTGTGGCTTCATTGGTTAAATAAACTCATCGTAATGAAGATTCTAATGTTACACAAAAGGAAATTGATTTAGCATATGGTTTAAGAGATAAACAGGTACGCATAAATATATTTATCACCCATATTATTTAATTATTTTCAATTATATTGATGTATATATATGTTGAGATTGTTTTTTTTGTATACATTTGGCCAAGAATAAATATGTTTATCAACTAACAATATTGCAATAATTTTTACATGTTTGACATATTGCAGGTGAAACAATACAAGGCTATGTGGTGCAATGGTTGTAAATTTTGAATCAAAATGTTGGATGACATGAAAAAAATTGTGATTATGGTATAACTGGAGTCTTTCAAGTGACTAATGTTTCATCTAGAAGCAGCATACATCTATAAGTCTTAGAAAATCAATACTATGGGATTTGGGATGATATACTTGAGTGTGATTTTAAGTGCTTCAGATTAATTATGTTCTTTGTCCTATGATACATGCTACGATTGAATGAAAATGATCTTGAGAGAACTATTATTGAACATGATAATAGATTTACCATGGTTAATACAAGGTTGATTGAGTGAGCTAGAAATGAACCCTATGTTTTTCCAAGCCATTGTGAACAGGTATTTTACTCAGAGGTTCCAAGTAAACTGAGTTGGTCATTTGTTGTTATACATGATCCAAGAGGAAGGAAGGTAAAGTATAATGTGGTGGAAGAAGAAGATATAGAAGAACTAGAAGATGATGTAGATGATGATTAGGATCAACAATTAGTTGATGATGTCCCTAACGAAAATGTCGAAGAGAAGGAACTAGATCATGATGATGTAGGAGTTAATGTTCATGAAGATGATATCCATGTGGATGATGACATTATCAAAACTGATATCGATGATGATGATGATATGAACAATCCTTACAATGTCGGATCTAAATCAGATGATACAGACAGAGTTGGATTAAGAAGATCAATGACATTGAAATGTATGAGTTATGTGATTATATTATCTATTTGATATTAATTTCTTGATTGATAGAATTATATTTGACTTATGTGGTTACATAATTAATTCATGATGTTTTTAATTTTTATGCCATTACATAATTAATTTAATGTACTTTTTAATGTTTGAAAGGTCAAAAAATTAAAACATTTCAATAGTGATGTTAACAATCTTGAAATTAGTGTGTTTTATGTTTCATCTGATCATAAAAGATTTAAAAGTTAGTTGTAGAGGTGGTTGTTTAGTAGTTGACATGTAAAGGACTTTAAAAGGCATAAAGTGATCATTGTAATGGTTTTTGGTGGTCGAGGATTTAAAATACAAGCTCTTGACATTCGAAAATCTATGTTTTTCTTCAATTTTTTTGTATTTTTCCTGTTATGCAGCACTGTACGGTCACATGCAGCCATATTTTGATGTGAAATTAATTCCAAGTCATGAAGATATGTGTTAGCTTTAATTTGAATCTGATTTGAGGGGTTAAGGTATTGATTTGAGTTAGAAAGCTTCATTTCTTTGCATATAGCCTAGTTACCATGTTTTTGAGGGTTTTGTAGTCCAAACATGATATAAAGGGGCTTTTACACTTTTTTTTATTACTATATCTTATGTAAGAGGCCCCATGGATACTGTTGTAATTTTAGGATGCATGAATAGAGCATAGGATGAGAAATAAAGAAGGTATAGCTATTGTCCTCAAGAGTTTTGTGAAGAAAAGCACGTGAAATGAGAGGTTCAAGCCTAGGTTTCAACAAAACATGTATGGGAGATCTGATTTTATGAATTTTTATCCATGTGTAGACCTAATGGGTTATTTCTAAACACTAAATGTAAATGATATACATACACACACACACACACACACACACACACACATATATATATATATGTATGTATGTATGTATGTATGTATGTATATGTATTTTTAAATTTAAATGTAAATGCAATTATTGGATGCTCTCCTAGAACAATAAATGCAACATATCATTAAAAAAATCTATATCTATGTATATAAATATGTATTTCTAAATGCAAGTGTAAATGCAAAGAGCATATGGTTTTGTAGTGTTATAGATACAACATATTCATAAATTAATGTAATTGAAATTCTAAAGTCTTCAACACATATAATATGAAATCGATCAAACTATCAAACTACATAAGAAATAAATGAAAATAGTAAATGCATATGTATGTGTATTTGTAAATGTAAGTGTAAAATAAATAAGAATAATGAAAATTATAAAATAATACGAGGAAAGGTTTAGAGTTTAGAGTGGGAGAGAGATAAAGGGTAGAGGGTTTAAGGGTTTATATTTTAAGGGTTAATGGTTTAGGGTTTAGGGTTTAGGGTTAGAGGTAGAGGGTGTTGGTTTGTTTTTTACAATATAACTAGATTGGTCTTCTAATCTACCTATGGGATTGCCAATTCCAATCAAGGGCAGCTTGAAGGACCTAGACCAGTTGACAAGGACTTTAAAAATCCTCCTACACTTTGGGCTCTGCAAGACCTGGGAGGGTGATCCCTTAATGTGTTTACAACCTCTGCACCAATATCATAAACAACATTAACACATAATAGATAATCCCATTGAATAGTTCAACACAATAGGATAATATCAAATAAAATTGGTTGTTCACCAATAGTATCAACTATGTGGAGTATGAGATAACTAAAACACAATCCATAGTAAAATATAGTCATTAATTTGCAATTTTTAGCAAGCTCTAGGAAAAGACAGACAATTATTGAACTACAAAAATAAGTACAACTTAGATCAGTGCCATATATCCATTGAAAGAGTCAAATTCATAAGCATCTAAAGGTTTATGACAGATTTAATAAATAACATATAACTTATAAGATCCCTGATAATATTGCATTAGAATTTGATCAATATGCATTCTCACCTAATACTACTTATCAAATCCTTATACATAACATATCCACCTATAATCCCATTCAAGCATTTTAATTAATTCCTTGAATTAAAGCTAAAATAAGGATTATACACACCACAACAATAAGATGAATGAAACAACCCTTAGTCATCTTATTCAAAATTTGGATATGCATGTACAATGGAGAGACATGAGTTTGAATTTATCATTTCAACTCAAATGCTAGTACTGTTATACAACATTAAATCCCCATGAATTCAAAACCGATTACAAAATAACTCATAACCTAAATTGTATTTATCTCTAAAACCATCAGACTTTACAATTTGCTCTGCAACTTCATCTAAACTCGACTAAAATTATCTAACTTGCTAACCTGTACTTCTGGCCTCGAAATCCTTCTTATAGAAAATGAAGGAGAAAACAAGCATCGGGCAAGAAAGTACATATGTCACCAACCAAATGAAGTATCTGGTGATAATCAAAAAATCATTACAACAGCCATTACCCTGGAGAATATTCCCATTCATCATGTCAACTAAGAAAAATTGAGGCAACAATAAAAAACCACAAGAAACCCACGCTGAGACTACCATCAAAGCAAAACCAAAGGCCATTGTAACTGTAGCATCTGATTTACCACCCATTAGTAATTCATTCTTTTATTCCTCCTTAGTCAAATATTTATTTACCCACCTATGATATTCTTCATCAGTTAGCCAGTCAAAATTAATTACCTCATTCACTTTGGGATTATAAGGTTTGTATTTTACTACTACCTAATTTGCATCTCTTTCAAAAGATTCCAAAAATGAGCTAGTACTAATGATTTTATCCATACAACTCACCAACAAGTCATAATATGAGTCATCACAAATTAATTTAATTTGATCATTGATGACCTCACCTTCCTAACCCTACCACTACTAGAATGACCTGATTTTCCCCTACTCATCAATTATATTAGGTAACAATGTGTTACCCCAATCATTGAAATTATTCACCAACTCTCTAATCTTCCTACTCAAGTCATTTGGTAAGGTTTGAAAACCTTGCAATGATTTTAATAACATATGAGTAGGCTTTAATGATTGGGTTCTATTGTTTGTATCAAACCTTGAGGCCTTATACATGACATCCAGATCACTGGCCCTAGGGATCCAATTTTCAATCAATGGTATCACTACCTCTTGATCCTCATCAATATTCTTTATTGCATTTAATAGAAAAAAATATAAAGAATGTATAGATTGTAATTTATTATCAACATTTTCATTCAAATGCCTTAAAACAATAGTAACAATCTCTTTTTTCTTTGAAATAGATCCCTCCTCACTTACCCTCAAAGATGCTTGTAAGTCATCAATTCTTTGCAAGAGATGCTTCTTTGTGGGATCAACAAAGCACTCTGTTTCTTCATTAATTTCCTCTAAAGAAGGAGTGAAGGTGGGATTTTGACTGGGAGACCTTGGTCTGGAAACAATTGGAGAAGCAAGAGGCATTGACCCTACTGTGAAAGGTAATGTACTAGTCCCTGGAGCACTTGATGTCTCCCAAATCTGTCTATACCTGAACCTTTCCAACTCAGTTTGCAACTCAACATTCCTCTATTGCATCTTGTTGTATTCTTCAATTAAAAGGTTATACATCTCCATTAGGCTTTTATTTTTAGCCTTCTCCCTTTCAGTAGCCTTTTGGGCCAATTTGGCCACTTCACAGTTAAACTAGTGGCCTTGGTGGTTGAGGTCTCTAAAGCTCTCTTTATTATTAATTCCCCTCTGAAATTTGGATTAATGTCTGTAATATTTGGTTTTCTTCCTTGTGGGGCCAATGCCCAAATTTCTAAGGTTTCATACTCTTCACTAAAAGTAGAATCTTGAAGTGTTTCCTTAACTTCTTCTTTAGATTCTTGCAAGGGATGCTTGGACTTCATAATAGCATTAAGGGTCACTGCATCTACAATGTCCCATTTAGGTAGAATTAATACACCATCCTGACTCACCAATTTTTTGTCTTCCTTAGGAGTGATGTTCTTAAATTCTTCCATTAATTCAGCTTTCACTTCCTCAGCATTCTCCTGGTTTGACCTTTTACGTCTTAGTTCTCTTCTCTCTTTACATTTATTTTGATATTCTTCAAACTTCATCCTCCATACTAATTGCAAGAATACAAGAGTCTTTAAAAATTAATTTTCGTTTAGAAACTCCTTACATGCTTCCATTCTTGCATCTTGTACACTTTTTCCTTTCATATCTAAATAAGATAAAACCAATTTAGCTGGCCTAGGAGGGGAGGGCATACCAATCTACATGTCCTAATTAGTAACAATAATTTCATCCATCAAAATCTCATGTGGTCGATCAGTTCTTTTCCTTTTAGGGCTTGCTCAGATGGTGGTGATGGGGGACTATCTTTTGGTGATGACTCTAAATCAATTATCTTAATTTTCCTGGGCACTTTGAATTTTGGACCTGGTTGTGAAGGAAACTTAATAATTTGCTTCCCTTTTTTGTCCACTTCTTCCTCATCACTATTGCTATCCTTTTTTTTCCTATAAATGGGCCACTTTTTTGTAGGCTAGTATGCTGGCCTTGTTTCAAATGGTCTGGCACCTTGTTCTTGTACACCCAGACTCAGCTCTAAGTTTACTTTTTTGGTTCTCAAAGTGCCTATAATCTCTTTAAACTTCTCCATTAGAAAATTAATTTTCTTATGGTGGGGACTAAACTCCAACAGTGGATCATATTTCATATTAGTTTTGTGCACAATATCTAATAACTTATCATAAGCTATCCATTTCTCCTTGTTCAACTCCTACTTATTTAGGTTGAACTTATGTTTTATCAGGTCCTCAGGAAAGTTGAACTCATGCTCAAACCTTCCATCCTTTATTCTTTGTCTAAAAAGGGTAAAGAAACCCTTAGGATCATGTTGCCACTTTGGACCACATCTCAAATGATAATCCTCAAATAATTTCTCAAAGTTCACCCAACCTCCTTTTGAAAAGGAAAAATCAGATAACACTGTATAATCAAGAAAATATGTTCCCTTACCCCTCCCTGTGAGGTTGTCCTCATGGATGCAACCTATCTGCCACATAACTTCTGCAAACCCCACTCTTGGTGGCACATTGTATGGCAGTATATGAGGGGCTCCTTGAAAACCATATACCCTCAAAATAGTGTTGGTTGGGTATGGGACAATGTCACCTTAGTTATAGTTGACTTTTAAATTTGGCTTCCTCCTCTTTAGCCTAAAGAAATCATGTAATTCCTCAGGAATCCTAGGTACATTCACCATCAATCTAACCATCAATTTGGAAGCAAAACAATTATCAAATTGCACATAACTAGTTATTTCCTAATTACAAGATAAATCTGTAGCCCGTATCTGTATTGACAATCTTTCTCCATCAACCGATTGCCTTAATTTCATCTTCTCAAAGAAGAATTCAACATTCTTGAATAAAAACATATGCATCAGCATAGAATACCAAAATAATTGAGTATCGGTATCATTTTTCTATAGTTTTGACAGCCTCTCATGTATCCTCTCAGCCAAGAAAGAAGCAAATTCATATGTGACAGAGAAGTTAGGGTGTTGTATTTGCACCCCCATGAACATGTATGCAACGGAAATCACCACACCAAGACTGAAACCCAAAATCTAACACAATGAATAAAAAGTGGCTAGGAAATGATTTGCAAAACAATTTAATCTGAAAGGTTCCTAGTCACTAGGGCTGACATGAAATCTTGAACCTCATGCCCTAGCCAGATGAGGTGGAAGCGATTTAGCTCTGAAAAGAGACTTCAACTTTGCATATTCCTGCTTCATTTTCTTAAGGTTGATAGGCACCAAGTCCTCACTTGGTTCACTCAAGTCAAAAATATTTTGAATATCATCTTTGTTAATTCTTAACAAAGCCTTTCCATCATTATCCCCAATTACCCATGTGAATGGGTCATATCTTGCAGCTAGTGCCCTAAGCAAGTCAATATCAGGGAAAACATTTGGTACTGTGTGAACCCCAATCCTAACACCTAAAAAAAAATAAGAACAAACACATTAGATTAGATATTTCAAGCCAGAATAAGGATTCCCCATGAAATCCATTCACCAAGTTTAAATTAGGAAGAAAATAATGAAGAACACAATGAGAAAAACAAAATATAGATTAAATCCTAATTAAACTAGCAAACTCATGATCCCATGGGGGAATTGGTGCCAATTTGATGTGAAAATTGACCCTTTCCCAATTCCTATGATGCAAGCTTGATGTGTTGATCATAATTGATCCACTTTGATGATGTTGAAGAGTGCTCCAAGCTAAAAACCTGCATAACCTAACTAATATTCAATAATGATGGATGGAATTTGATAGATATTTGAGCATGGTAACTTTACATAATTTGTGGATGATCAAATGAAGGATGAAACTCTTTATTTATAGATGAGATTGAAAGATGAATGTCCAAATTTGAGCAATGTGGGACTAACATTCATCCAATGGCAAGATGCCACTTGTCAATCCATGAGTGGAAGGAGGATGCGCAAGTTTTTAGGATTGTGCCAATAAATGCCTATTTTTGAATTTCAAATTTATTGAAATGATATGCAAGAGGGAGGAGAAAAATGCATTGAATGCCACTTGGCTCAAGACAAAGGACGTGTAAGATGAAGTTAGTGCCTTGTTGGATGTACATGTTAACTTGAATTTTTTGAATTCAAACTTGGAGGAATATTCCAAAAGATGCCTTGTTGAGGAAAATAGAGATTTAATAAATCAATTAAATCTATTTTCATGTGTAAGTGGGAAAAGCTAGAGGATGGGACATGATAATAGATTAAATTAATCAAGGGTCAATTAATTTAATAGGAGATTAGTTGATGGGACTTATTTGACTTAGATTTATGGATTTATTTAAATCAAATAATGAGAAGAATGTGATAAGAGATTAATCAAATAAAGATTTTGATTTATTTAATTAAAAGAGATGATGGTTAGATTAAATTAAATAAGATTTTAATTTATTTAATTTAATAGATAGACTTTAGAGATTTAATTAAATAACATTGAATATTTAATTAAATAGGGATAATTAGATCAAATTGATTAATTTAATTATCGAGAAGAGGTGACTTAATTAGATAACTGGCTTATTTAATTAAGAGAGAAAATAATGATGAATTTAATCAAATAAGGGAATTTGATTAAACAGTTAGACTGAAGGATGATTCAGGATGAAATGATGTTAGTAGTCAGGATTAAATGCACAATGTCAATCGGTACATTTTACGTGTTTACATTTTTCCCCTCCTTGAAGCAATGCACTTGTTGCGTTGGTTCAAAGAATAAATGATCTCAGTGAAAACCAATTTTTTTTGTTTATTTAAAATCTTTCCCCATTACTACACGATGAGAGAAAACATGCCATTATATTGCTCCCTTGAGAGATTGGATGAAATTTTTTAATTTTTGGGTGATCTCGCGAAAAAAGAGGACAAGGTGCCTGACAGGTCCAAAGAGGCTCCAGGAGGCCAAAAATGTCTCTAAACACAATAAAACGATGTAAAATAGGCTTCAACTAGAAAAAAATAGGTTTGAGTGTCCAAAACCTTAGTAGGATAGCCAATCAAAGTGAAAAAAACCCTAATTTTCAAGCTCAAAAGGGGCCCAAGGGGTCACTTTCAAGTCATTTTCACACAACCATCTAGGAACCCTAAGATTTGAGCTTTGACCTCCTGACAATATGGTGCAATGACAACTCTTGATGCATATTTATGACTGAGTCCAGACGTACTAGCTCGGGCACCCAACATTGGGGCACCAGTAAGTGATCCTTACTTGAGCTTTGTTTCTCATTTTTCATGCATATTTATTTCTTTTAAAGTTAGTTCGTTTGTAGCGACACTATATAGTGCTGCTCAGAACTCAAACTGCACTGCTTAGTGTGAAATTGTGCCATGGTGGTGCAGTTTGGAGTTTGAAATTAAACTCCAAACTTCGATGCTTAGCTTGTGTTTGGCAAGGTGTTTGCAGTTTGGAGTATGAAGGACATTGTCACTTGCGAGGGGTAGACCAAGCTAGAGTGATACAGGGCTTTGGCACCTCCCTTTCGCTTGGTAGTTGTAGCGATTATTTCGGGTCTCGTTTCCCCAGACCGACGAGGTTGATATTTCAGTTCTAGTTGGGGACTCTATTAGGAGTGGATGGTTCATGATAGGCCAGTCTATTTTTCCTCCTTGTATAGAGATTTACATGAGTATATCTACATGGACAATAGAGCACTCAAATCTGGTGTGATGATCCTCCATGTATGGGTGTGGGAGCACATTTTTGTCCTTTGACCATGAGTTGTTCCAGTTTTGATGTTCCCAAATGATCCCCTCCTGTGGCGCTATAGAGGCGGTGTGTCATTTACACACACAGGTGAGCATGATATCACCTATTGGAGGAGAGTCGTAGATGAGATGCAAGTGTTCACATGGCAACCATACCTTGGTCAGCTTGGATGGGCCAATGATATAGATCAGCTCTTCTTTGCTCACCAGGACTGCTTCATGCAGGGGCGAGAGCATACCATGATCAAGAGATATCTGCCCGGACATGTGCAGTGTTAGTTTGGTGAGCCCCAGGATTGGCCTGACGATGATTATGTGCCTGTCTTGACCTGCACCATGTCACATGTTTCATGGGGGTGGCATATTCCTACCTTAGAGGCTGTTGACAGCTTCAGACAGTTAGTAGCCTAGTTGTGGGCTTATGATCAGGGATCTATAGATCCAGGCATGACAAAGGAATATAGGGATTAGTTTTAGCATCCCCTATGATTGACTATTCCAGGTGTAGTCCTTGATCAACAGAGGGTGAGAGGCAGAGGGGGAGGGTGAGGATGGAAGGGGGATGCACAATAGGACCAACCAGTCGGGGTCCCAGGGTAGCCAGATTAGCCTGACGTGCATATGCATGATCAAGAGTAGGTGCTAGCAGGTCCACCACCATGGGTTGGGGGTGAGGATCAGCCTCCAGTATAGCCTCCATGAGCACAACCAACAGGGCAGCTAGTAGAGCAAGTGGATCCCCGAGACACATTGATTGCACAGCTGCAGGCTCAGGTGTAGATTGTGAAAGCTGACAGAGATTAGGCACGAATTGAGAGGGACTAGGCCAGGGCTGAGAGGGACCAAGCCATCTAGCAGAGATAGGTTGTAGAGTTATAAGCGACCATAGAGCTAGGTTAGAGACAACAGTTAGAGAACATGGCAGTTTCCTCCTCTCAGGGTATAGTGTCGATTCAGACCTACAGGGAGGTCATCCGAGAGGCCGAGTATTATCGTTTGCACTATCATGAGGTCGTACTCAGGGCATCACGGGTCCCAGAGTACTCATAGCAGAACAACTTTAGACCAGTAGAGGGTCATGGGGACGGAGGTGAGGGTAGCAGACAAGAGGGTTAGGCCTCCTTTTGATCAAGATGATACCATTTTTTGTGCCTTACGGGCTCCTTTTTGATAGCCCAATGGGCCTTTTTATACTGATTGACATACATGTACAGTGATCTGATTATTTTGTACTATGACAGTTACCCAATGATGATTTTGATTATGATGTGATGTGTTGTGTATCATTTATTTATGCATGATTCTATTTCTATACGTTGTGTAATGATTTTTTATGGATGCATTTATTTATGATGATATATGCATTATGTAATGAATATGACTAATGGATCTATATTATGTCATTAATTTATGCAAATGTATTTATGTGAATGGATGATATATGATGATGACAATATGTGATATGGAAATGATCTATGTTGTATACGTTAAATGATGTGAATCATGCTTATATATAAAATGTTTATAGATTGATGTACATTTTGCATGTGATAGATTTTTGTGTTCCTATTTATGTTTATAATGATGTGGAATGATTAATGAAATGCAAGAAATGATTGCAATGCTATTTATCAGATGGTATGGATGATTTAACAGATGATATAATGCAATGTAGATGCAATGGTCATGTTTTATATGATATCTATTGATAAAGCAAATGAGATGGTTTTTTAAGATGCTTAGAATAAAAAAATTTATCCTAAACATCTTAAATGTATGTAATGTATGTGATACAATGTGATATATGAAATGATATGCAAAGGGGTATGATGATGCTTAATTCCAAATGAATGCAATGTATGGGATGATCTTATAATGTTATACGAGTATGTATGCAATGGATTATCTATAATGCTTATGTGCCTCTTATGTACGATTATGCAATAGGTGGTAATGCTTATGTGAATGTTTATGAAAATGGAATGTTATGCGATGATTATCTTTAAAAATGGATGTGATTATATAAAATTCTTATAATAACATGCTTGTATGATGATGGAAATGCAATGCATGTGTTTCCTATATGATATGTTTATGCAGTATGTTGATGATTTATGGATGCAAGATCGATGATGAGGATGATGGTAATGATGATCAACCATCATAGTACCTTGTTAGCGCAAAAAGCAAGAAAGAATGAAAGAGAAAAAGTCATTTCAACAAGACACAAGATGACAAATATGCAAATGATGATGATTACTTGCCGAGGAATTGGGATTTTCAAAGGGCCAACTTTCTTATGTTTGATAACACATGTGGCATGATGCATCAAGGTGTAGAGAACTAGGATGGCGTTGTACCTAATGTGATGAAATTTGGTTTGAAAATTAGATAGGAGTATTCTTGTTCACACCTGACATATAGAAACCTTGCTAGGATGCACTTTAGACATTTCAAACACCTCAGTCCAAAACACAAAAAGGTATAACCTTTCAATGTAATAGTCAACAAGTTGTTCAAAACACCCTCCATACATAATTAACAAAGAAAGTATTCGCCACAGTTATATTATAAGAACATCCAACAAGCACAACAAACAAAAGATAATGATCATTTCTCCATTCCTATTTCTCTAAATCCTCTGCTCGGATATCATCTAGAAGTCCTTGGAATGAGTGCAATAAGATAATTCAAAAGATAAAGACAATGTAAACAAACAAGCTGATGTTCTTCAATACCACTAATCAAAAGGAGATGTGTTTTGTTTTTAGGATACGAACCAAAACTATTGCCAAAAGATAATGTCCATTGTAGGAAGGATGCATCCTAGGACATGTTAGTGGATGGGAGCATGTCATTTCATTTATTCTAAGGTGTTCTTTCAAATGATTGATATGGGACCAAATGGATAATAGGTTATCAATACCAAGAGTTGACCAACTTGTTTGCATACTGACTTAGACCTAAGACTTGACATTTTGAGTTTCACTTTCCACCTGCTAGATTTGTTTTTGATTATGTTACCAAAGATTGAGGATGATGATCATTTATTATGAATGATGTTATTGCGAGTGAAAGCGAGATGAGATGGATGGATTTTTTCAAATATTTGGATGTTTTGATCTTTTTGAGATGTTTTGAGGTAGTTTTTGGTATTTTTTGAGATTTTGCAAATGTTTTGATTTTTATTTTTCAATGTTTTGGGATTTTCTGATATTTTGACCAATAGACTAACCTAAAGACTTATCCTAGGGGCCTCAAGAGCTTATCAACATATTAGCCTTGCCTATGTTATACACACAGAGACCACGTAGTTCGACTAATGACTTGACCAATTTACAGATGAAAATGTACATGATGAGATGTTAGTTTATTATGACGGATGCCTAAAGGACTAACCTAAGTGTCTCAGGGGATGATCAAAGATCAACCTTGCCTATGTTCAAGGCTCAAAGACTCGTAGTTCAACAAGACGACTTTATTTTTGACTTTTTGACTGACTTTTTGACTTGTTTTGGGATTTTGATATGTTTTGAATGTTTTTGGATTTTCTGATGTTTTGATGTTTTGATGTTTTTAAATTTTGTGATATTTTTATGTTCTTTGATTTTATAATTTTAGGACTTTAAGAATATACACAAATCCGATCTAATGAGAACATGCCCCCAACATGATGTAATAGACTACTTTGATAAAGGTAGGACAAACTAACCTTGAGGATGGACCAAGTAGTACTAGGAGTGATCATGATATGAAAATAGGACAAAGCTATGATGCAGATGTGGGTGGATGAGTGATGGATGGAGATTTGAATGCGATGGATGATGGAAACACAATGGATGGATGATACAGAACAAGCCGTAGAGATCCTGGTGGATGGAACGTGCTTATTTACACAAGGCCCCTGTTTGCCTGGTTTTCACCAAAGTACTTGTCTAGTTTTCACCAAAAGTACTTGCCTAGTTTTCACCAATGTTCTGGATTTTTTGGTTCTATACCTTGAAATATTTTTGAGATGGGAGCTATTCATAGGCTCCTGCAGGGGTTCCCCTTTGGGTGTTGATAACTAATATGCCCTTGATTTGTAACTTGTTGTGATGACCAAAGGTCCCAACCAATTGGGTTCAAAATTTCCTTTGTTGCTTGGGTTTGGGACATTCTTCTGATTCTCCTTTAGCACTAGTTCTCTGACTTGGAAGGTCCTACTTTTGATTTTCTTATTGTAGCTCCTTTTGAGTCTATTCTGATAGACTTACAAATGATTCAAAGCATCCATACGTCGCTCATCTAGTAGCTCTAGCTCATTTAGTCTTAATACCCAGTACTCTTCATCTATGATGAGGTTTTGCAGTGATATCCTGAGGGATGGGAGCTCAATCTCAATGCGGAGTACTACTTCTGATCTGTAGACTAGGGAGAAGGGGTGGCATTGGTGGGTGTGCGGATGCTAGTTCGATAGGCCCAGAGGGTAGGATTAAGTTGTAGATGCCAGTCACGACCTGCGTCATTAACTATTTTCTTGAGGATTTTAAAAATGGTTTTGTTTTTAGCTTCTGCTTGGCCATTTCCTTTGGGATAGTACAGGGTGGAGAAGTGATGTTGGATTTTGAATTTCTCACATAAGTTCTAAACATCTTGGTTCTTGAATGGTGTCCCATTATCTAAGATAATGGATTTTGGGACACCATAACAACAAATGAGATTGTTTAGGATGAATTTTGAAATCTATTTCCTAGCTATGTATGTCATGGGTATGGCTTCCACCCACTTAGTAAAGTACTTTGTAGTAGTTATGATAAACATATGGCTATTAGATGAGGTGGGTGTGATTTTCCCAATGAGATTGAGTCCCCACTACAAAAAGGGCCATGGTGTGATGATAGGATGAAGCTCTTGAGCTGGAGCATGGATGAGATCCCCATGCTGCTGACATTGTAGACACTTTCTGGCATAATCACGTGCTTTTGTTTCCATAGTGCGCCAATAATACCCCATCCTCAGCAGTTTCTTGGCCATGGTCATCCCACTCGAGTGTGAACCATAGATATCGTTATGTACTTCAATTAGAGCAGTCAATGCCTCCTTAGTGTTTAAGCAATGTAGTAGGGTTCCTCCTATGCTCCTACGATATAGGGTATCTCCTAGGATGACAAATTTGGATGTCTTTTTTACAAAGGTTCATTTTAGGTTTCAGGGTAAATCGGAAAGTATGAATCCTATTTGAAGGTATGCGTAAATGTCATGGTACCAAGGATCACTAGGACCAATGATTTCACACACAAATTATAATTTTGGTACCTTGAATGCAAGAATGAGAAGATGCTCTATCAAGAATTCATATTTTGGAACATTGTGGGGGATATCTAGTAAGGACCCAATTATTCCCATGTTGTCTATTGCTTTGTTCTTGGTTTTAGGAATCTGTTAAAATATAATTTCGATGAAGGATTCTTTGAGGGTCTCCACCAATTTCTTGTATGGAGTGACCTTTTCATCCTTGGTCTAATATTCATCGTTCACTTGATTTATTGTCAATTAAGAGTCTCTGTATACTTTGAGAGCTATAATGTTCCACTGCACTGCTATTCTGAGACCTATGGTTAATGCCTTGTATTCTGCAATGTTATTGGTGCAGGGAAATTCCAGTTTGTAGGACCTTGGTATGCAATCCCCTTGCAGAGTGATAAAGAATATACCAGCTATTGATTCATGTTATGTGTATGAGCCATCGAAGTATAGTTTCCAATGGTTAGCTACGTTGAGATTAAAAATAGATTCATTTGGAAACTCTGAAATGAGAGGGTTCTCTAAATAAACTAGTGCTTCTACAAGCTGATTTGTGATGACTTGACCTTTGATTGCCTTCCGCTCCACATATTCAATGTCGTATTCTAATAGTATCATCACCCATTTGGCCATTCTTCATGTAAGCATTGCTTTTGATAATAGATATTTGAGGGGGTCAATTTTGGCAATGATTTTTATCTTGTGTGCCAACATCTAATGTCTAAATTTCTATCATGCAAACACTACTGGTAGACATTCTTTTTCTATCAATGAATAATTTAGCTCATGCCCAACCATTGTTTGCTAATGGAATAGATAGCCCTTTCTATTCCATTATCATCATACTAAGCTAAGAGAGATCCAAGGGCTGCTATTGTTGCTAATACATAGAGAATCAATGGTTTTCTTAGGATTGGTGGAATTAAGACTGGCAGTGTAAGTAGATATTCTTTGATTTTATTGAATGCCTCTTCACACTTGGTATCCCATTTTTACACTACTCCTTTGTGGAGTAAGTGAGAGTATGGGTTCTATTTGTCTGCCAACTGCTCTATGAATCTTCGAATGGATTGGAGCCTGCCTTAGAGACCTCTCAATTGCTTTAATGTTTTTGGTGCCTCCATTTCAAGGATTGTTTTTACCTTTGCTGGATCTACCTCAATGCCTCTCATTTATACTATATATCCTAGCAGTTTTACTAATTGTACGTTGAAGACGCACTTCTTTGGGTTTAATCTAACCTTTTACTCTTCTAGCCTATCAAAAATAGCACTTAGGCTTACTATGTGATCTTTTCTCTTTCTAGACTTAGCTAGGATGTAACCAACATAATCTTCAACTGTCTTATGAATCATGTCATGGAATATCAATTCCATGTCCCTCTAGTATGTTGCTCCTACATTCTTTAAGCTGAATGGAATCATGTTCCAATAGTAAGTCCCCCATGGACAAGTGAAAGTTGTCTTATGTTGGTCCTCTTTAGCTATCATGATCTAATTGTATCCTGAGAATTTGTCCATTAGTGACAACATTTCATGTCCAGCTATCATATCTACTATCATGTCAATGTTTGGAAGTGGGAAGTCATCTTTTGGACATAGCTTATTTAAGTCTCTGAAGTCAGTGCAGATTTTGATGCCTACATCAGGTTTTGAAATAGGTACCAAGTTTGACACCCATTCTAGATAATCTATTGGTCAGATGAATCCTGCATCTAGTAGATTGTTAACTCCATTTTGAACAATAAGGCAATCTGAGGGTGCATGTTTCAAAGCTTTTGTTTAATAGGCTTTGCTTCTTGATATACTACTAAGTGGTGGACCATGATTTCTAGATCAAGGCTTGGCATATCAGCATAGCTCCATGCAAATTTTATATGTCTTTCCCTTAGGAAGGCTGCTAGGAGCTCTTGTTCCTCTAATAGTAATGACTCTGCATAAAATGTGATATGTAGGGTTTCTTTTGTTCCTAGATTAACTGGGTTGCACCTTTTATGCCATGACTACTAATTTTTCTTGATGAATAGCTCTAGAAGGAAGATTGAATCCCCCATCCTCGGGCACCTTAGAGAGGTTTTCACCTTTGGATGCATCCTTTCTTTTTACTTTTTTCTGGTCAGAGAGTGCCATAATGTGGATTTCACTCAAGGACTTAGATATTATTCTTAATTTCTCACTTTTGAAACTAAGGGATTCAATCATTTCCCCATAATAGGCCTATGCATCTAGCTCAATTATGAACCCTACTTTGTGATCCCCACACGGAATGTTATCCCTCAGTCCCATGAATTCTGAGAGCGCCTCATCATTTTTGAATGTATCAAGAACTGGTGGTCCTCGTTGGACATAGTTGATGAGTTCGGGGTATACTAGGCAGGTTTTAAGATTTTGGTGGTCTGATTCAAAAGATAGGGTGTTGATCATGAATAGAGTAGTGTCCTCAAAAATCCTAGGTAGATTGGATGTGGGGTCCTCGTCATCACTACTACTACAAACATTGGTTATATCAAATGTAAAGTTATCTATGACTCTACCTGTGGATACTGGTAAGTGTAGTTCTGTTGCAGTTGGTTGAGGAGGATTATTAACTGTTCTAACTGGACAACTTCGACCACGTATGGTTATACTCATAGGGGTACATCTATGGCCAACATTTTTTATTGCTTGCATCTTCAGTTTGATAGGTGTTATAAGCCCATTGTCGTTTCTCCCAAGTCTTTGATTTCTGTCATAGCCCATTGGGAGCATCATTTGCAGACCCTTGCTTATGTCATCCATTGGTAAATCTATTATTGGTCTCTCATCTTGATATAGCATATGTGATAGATCTATCTCAATAACTTCTTTGCTAAGATCTCCCCACCTTGTGAAGTTGGGATATTCTTCAGGAGACATTTGAGATGTGGAGGTTTTGTTTTCTTGTGGATCCCCATGATCTAGGAGATTGTGGTAACTCTCTAATCACAAAAGCATTGTTAGGGAGCTTGTAGTTTCCATAACCATTATCTTGGATGATGAGCTTAATGTTAGAGATGGTAGGAATGGTGGGAGTGATGGGTGTCTTTATCATAGAACTAGATGCGAGAGTGGCAGGATCAATGTATGGTGTAGATGGACCCTCATCATTTTTTGGTACTTGGGGGATTTTATAGTACTTTCCTTCAAGGATTTTGCAATAGGAGAAGGGTTTGGGATCTTTGTGGATGGTAACTTCTTGTCCCTCATGTGTGAATTTAACATATTGATGGAAAGTTGACGCTACTACCTTCATTGTATGAATCCATGGGCGTCCCAAAAGGATGTTATACGGTAAGTCAAGTTCCAAGACCTGACAAGTGGTTTCCATGATGGTAGGCCCTACTTGAATAGGGATTTTGATCATGACTTGGGACACTCTTTCTTGATCATCATATGCTCTTATTGTGATACCCTTTCCTTTGTCAATAGAATCCTCTGGGATTTTCAATTTTTTGATGAGGTTGAGAGAACATATATTCAAACCCGCACCTCTGTCCACCAAGACCCTTTTGATTTTTCTCTTATGTACTATGAATTCTAAGTGAAGTGTACCATTGTGAGATGGTTGAGTGGGGAAATATTGGTTAGAGAATGTGAGGAGATTTGGCGTAATGATATTTCTAACCATAGCTTGGAATTGTTCTACATCAAGATCTGTGGGGACAGTGGATGAAGCCAACACTTCCTCAAGGATTTTCTTATGGGTAGACGAGATTTTTAGCAACTCCATGATGGAAATTTGCGCTGGCATTCTTTTGAGTTGATCTAGGACATTGTAGCCATTAGGGATAGATCTAGATGCATGGAGCTATTTAGATGGGATGATCCTATGATGGTAACTTTTCTACCTCTTGTGGTGACTCCACAATCAACATGGGAGCCTTTAATGGTGATGACTATGTAGTATTCATCTAGGGAGGAAACAATAGTTTCATACACATGATTCACATTTGTGTGGGTACCTTTCCCCTTATCTGTGTTATTATTCCCTTTATTGCCATGGTTTGGCATCAGATTTGTGCATATCTTAAGATCTTGGTTTCCTGTTGGCTATTCCACGTTTATAATCCTTTGATCGATGAGATCTTGAACTATGTTTCTTAATCTCATGAAACTATTCACGGTATGGCCTTTGATTTTATGAAATTCACAAAGTTGATTCTCATTATACCAAGGAGGTTTCACACCTAGTTCTTGATAATTCTCAAAGGTAGGAGCCTTGATGAGTTTTTCATTTATCAACTTCTTCATTATGACTTCAAGTGGTTCCCCCAAAGTAGTGTATTTTTGTTTGGGATAATTTTTGTTCCATTGGGGTGGTCCCCTTTGATCATTGAGATTATTGATTTTTGGATTGTGGTTTGGTTGTTGTGTTGTCTAATGATTGTTTTGGTGTGGGTGTATTTTGGTGAGCACCACTGATGACAACTTTGGCATCAACGACACCATCATTGGTAATATTTTTATTCCTTTCCCACGTGTGAGGTTTATCATTGTAATTAGAGGGTGGGTAGTTGTTTTGTTGTTCGGGGTATGAAGTTGATCCTGCAGGTTGTGTCATGAGGGCTCATTCGATGTTAAGCACCTTGGAGATCAATTGATAGTATGTGGTGATCCCTTGTACCTTGAGATGAAATTCCAAGAGGCCGTCAAGGTTGGATATGATGATGCAAACTTGTTGTTCCTTAGGCATGGTCCACTTGCTTCGATTGGCCTTGGATCACCATCGTTGTAAGAATGAAGCAAATGATTCATTCTTTCCTTGTTCCAGAGCTGTGAGTTCTTCTAGACTAACATCCATGGAAATGTTCCATGCATAATTTTTAATGAATGCATCTATAATTTCTTGGAATTTTCTGATACCTGTAGGTAGCAAGAGAACCATTTCATAGCATGGCCAGCCAAACTCCTAGGAAATAGACGCATCAGATAAGTATCGTCGTATGTGACTTCCATGCAATGAACCTGGAATTCCCTAATGTGATCTTCAGGGTTTCCCATCCCTCGATATTTTTCAAACTTGGGGATCTCAAATCCCTTAGGGAATGGTTTCATCACAAGGCTCCTGTCAAATGGATAGGGACACAAGTTGTTTGGTGTTTTTGTGGTTCTCCTTGATTGAAGATCGAGCACTTGTTGCGAGAACAACCTGATTTTTGTTGTTACATCATTTTTTGGGTCATGGGGTGGGATGAAGGTATTTTAGGTTGTTTTGATTGTGGTTTGGATGGTTGGGTTGTTTGGTGTGTTGTTTGATGGTATTTGCACATTTTTTCAAGCTAGGTATGCTTGCACTTGTTGTTGTATGAACAACGCTTGTTGTTGATCTTGTTGTTACTGCACTAGGATTGCTTGTTGTTGTGCTTGTTGTTGTTCCAACAATGCTTATTGTTGGGCTGCCAATTGGGCTACTTCTTGTTTCTCTTGATATTGTTTTATTGCTTGTTGATATGCTTGCATTTGTGCTAATTGTTTTTGTGCAAGAAGTTGTGCCTGTGCTTGTGCTTGTTGTGCTTGATATTGGGCATTTTCCTGAGCTTGAGCTTGTACTTACACTGCTTGTGCTTGGGCTTGTGCTTGTGCCGCTTATTGTTGCAATAGAATTTGGGCTTGAGCATCCTTTTTTGCTTGTAATGTGGCTTGGGCTGCTTGAGTAGCTTGTGCAACTTGAGCGGCTTGCATTGTTGTTGTTACAATAATGCTTGGGATTGTGCAACTTGTTGTGCCTGTAATGTGGCATGGGCTACTTGGGCAGCTTATGCAACTTGAACGGCTTGTTGAACAACTAGTTGTGCAGCTCTTTGCTTTTGCACTTGTAGGAATCCCCTTTGAAAATCAGCTTGCTGAGTTGCTTGCAATTTCATGTGGTTTTGGCTTGATATATTGGAAGTTAGTGGTCATGGGGGTGGTGGTGGATTCAGAATGGAATTTGTGGTGGTAGTGAGTGGTGATGTTGTGTTGGTGTTTTGAGTGGTGAATGGTGTTGTTGATGATGTTTGAGTGGTGAATGGTTTTGTTGATGTGGTTGGTCCTTGAGAGACCATACTTTGAGATGTTAGGGGGGGTTTCGATGATGTCGAGATTGCTTGTGTAGTTGTCATCTATTGTTGCAATATTGATGACAAGTTTTGTGTGATGTTTTGATTGATATTCGAGATGTTGATTTGGTTAATACCTGGTAAAGGGGGAATCCCTAAGCCAAGAAGTGGTGTGGATGATTATGGTAATGGATGAAGTGGTGGAAATGTGAGGGATGTGAGTTCTTGAGAAAATGATGTGGTGTCAAAAATGCCCCCTAGTCTGAACATGTCACCTTCGTCCTACGAATTTGTGAGGAGAGAAGTTTGAGGTGTTGTGTGGAAGAATGATCATGATGGATCATGATGGAAAGTGAGAGGGACATTCTTATGTAATGGGTTTTTGGGTATGTTTTGTTCCAAGATGGTGTTTGCATCCAAGTCATGATTATTAACAAGGGGGGGTGTTTTAATAGCATTAAGAAATGCATTTCCCTTATTGACATAGGGTTGGGTTGGAGCAAAAGATGTTGTGATTTGCAAAATGTTTTGAGTGATGCTTTGGGATGGGGGTATAGATGAGATGGGAATAGTGGATGAAATTGGAGGCAAAGATGTTTCCACTATAGTACTCATGTCGAAATCAAAGGGTAATTTGGCCCCTTGTTTTGCTAGTTCAAGCATGTATAGTGAAGGGTTAAGCCTCATCATGATGTTGATGATCTTATGACTTTCCAGATTTTGGAGCATTTCGGTAATTTCTTCATGTGGCATCCCAAAGGTAGGATCTTCTCCTTGGATTTCCTCTTCTGGTTTTTGTGATGATGAGATAGTCAAAGGATTGCTTGACTTTACTGGATTCATTTTGATGTTTGTTTGGCTTAGGTCACTTGAAGCGGGTGTTTCTTTGTTGGCTCCCATGTTCTTCTTGTATTGAGATCTAGTTTGAACCATAAAACAAGGATCAATTTTCAAGAATATGTGAGATGAATCTCTTAATTCTTTGGATTGATCTTTATGTTATGCACAAAAGAGAATTTTTTTAGGATATCTTTAGGATCAAAAGGGGTGATATGATGATGATGCAAGAAATGGGTGATGTGGATGTTTTGATCATTTGATAAATCTTTAGGGGAATGCTATATGTTTGGGACTTTTGGATATGTTTTTGGATTCTGATTTTTTATTTTAGGATTGTCCTTGATTTATCAAAGGGGTAGATTTCCTCAAAGGATGATAATTTTAATATGTGTAGGAAGAAGGATGCATCTACCCACACCTATTCAAACAAGATGATAATTTAACCAAGCATATGAAGAAGGATGCATCTACATATACCTAGCTAAACAGGATGATTTGATAACTTTAACTAAGCATATGCAAAAGGATGCATCTACACATACCTAGCCAAAGATGATGTAATAAATATTTCAAGGATTTTGTCTCAATTATTTGATGATTTTTATTTTTTTCCAAAAAGCCTAGCATGAAGGATAGTTTCAAGATTTTCCAAAAGGTGATGGTGAGATGATTTTTGATGTTTGATGTTTTGAAGGATGGATGGGAAAAGATTTTGATTTCTTTTGATCCTAAGATTGCTCCTAAAAAAGACACTTTGTTTACCTAAACCTCAGTATTGAAGAACATGTAATGCTTCTAAGGACATCTCTAACCAAGAAGTGGTTCAAATTGAGCATACATTTTGGGATTGTTAAAAGGAATGAGCCTATAAAACCTTGTGAATTTTTTTCTTATCTTGATGTATTGCTTTTGATTTCACTTTCTTTTGTATTTCTTGATGATCTTTTGAGTATGATTTCTAAATTTTGAACTTTGACTTAAGGACTTTGGTTTTGGGATTTTTACCTTCTTGGAAATCATGAGGTTTCAACACATGTGAGAGTCAATTTTGTTCTCTTTGCTTAATGAATTTATTTTACTAAAAACACTTTCTTTGATTATTTTTCAAACTAGATGTCCAATGTCTTAATTTCTTCGAATCCCACAAAGTATGTTATATGGAATTTTAATGAAGTCGAGGCAAAGGTTACTTATTGTTTAACTTTAGTAGAAAAATTGAGATGTAATTCAAGTGTTTAGAAACCTCTAAGGATAAATCCCAAGGGCAAGCAATAACACATGAATTGGGTCAATTGTATTTGTCTCCTAAAGGGTTTGAAATTTTAATGATGATGTTTAAGTGTTTGTTTCCAAGATGTTTTCAAACAAGAAAAACATTTTGTAACCAAGAATAAGTACAACCCTATGGATGTGGAAGACAATATTTGTTGAATCTGTTGGTTTGTTTTACTATAACCAGGTTGGTCTTCTAATCTACCTATGGAATTTTCAATTCCAATGAAGGGTAGCTCGAAGGACCTGGACCAACTGACGAGGATTTTAAAGACCTCCTACACTTTGGGATTTGTAAGACCTGGGAGAGTGATCCCTTAATGCTTTTACAATCTTTGCACTATTATCATAAACAACATTAACAACAACAAATAATCTCATTTAATAGCTCAACATAATAGGATAATACTGAATTGAATTAGTTGTTCATCAATAATATCAACTATTTGGAGCATGAGATAACTACAACACCTAGGGATTTAAAATGATTTTGAATTTATAAGACATTTTTGAAATGCACTAAGCTACAAGATAAATCAATGCCTAATTCTGAGTCATGGAGTCAAACACACAAAAATAAATCATCAACAAATGACATTTAACCAATGGATTTAAATGTTAATGCCTTGCATCAACTGTTAGTGTCTTACACCAACAATCCCACTCTTGTTATCAATCAAACTCTCCTTACCAAATACAACCTACACACTTGGAATCACTATTATCTGCTCAAAGTATTTAACCATTTCTTTGAAATAGACCCATAAACAAATAACACAATCTCATGAAATTTGAGATGACAAACTCAAAGATACTTTGTATTATTGAATTCATATGATTTAACTGTACAAGTATGGGGAAAATTTGAAGATATTCATGAATGTGCACACACTTTCATGATTTATTTGCATAATCTGGCTGTATTTTCTCATAAAATAAAAAATTATAGCTTACAAACGTAATATGACTCAAAATTTACAATTCTCTATCTACCCCAGCCTCATACAAAACCCCAGAACAAGAAGTTAATATTAGAACCTCAATAATGAGAAGAGAAGAGAATATAAAGAAAAGAGAAGCTCCAGAAGAATCCCTAAAACTTATCAGGAAATGCCATCTGGAATCTCAACTCACCATTGATCAACAAACTGCTTCAAGCATCTTTCCTCTCTCTACAACTGAATTTTCCTTTTCATTTTCCTTTGTCCAAGTTGTCTTGCAACAAAAAATTAGCCCATGTGATGGAATTCCATTCCACTTAGCAACTGTGTTAAAATGCCTCTCTGCCCATGAAAATTTTATTTTTGTCTTTTGTTGTGCTTTGGCTACAAATAATTTACTTTATCAAAGTGAAATATTATCCCCTCTGCACTTTAATTTATGTTGCTGCATATTACTTTATTTCACCTTATATTTTATTTCCTAGCAATAAAATATTTCACTTTTATATTTCATTCTCCAGTAGAGAATATCACTTGCAATCTACATTCACGTGCATTTTAAAATATTTTCCATTTTACTTGTTTCACTTTACCAAAGTGAAAACACTTCAAAAATTTTAAGGAGGAAATAAAATTTCACCCAATGCCTTTTTCACTTTTCATGGGCAAAACACATTACCCATGTTTTATTTATTTCACCTTAAACTTTGACTCCCAGCACACTCTACAATTTCCTCGTGTTTGTATTTTATTTCTTCCCAAAAACTTCTCCTTCAACTTAGATTAAAATACTTTGCTTTAGAATACAACCATCCAAATATTGTATTGGAGAACATTTAATCCATGTGGGGGTGCGCTTTATCCTTTTGCATTTTAAAATATTTTTACCCTCACTAGTCCTCAGGCCCACCTCTTTATGAAGAATTTCTCATTTTAGACATTTGAAATACTTAGGCTTTATACTTTGTCAAGCATGTTAAACGCTTTACCTTTTTTTTTTAAATAAAAAATTTTAAAAGAATTGTCATTGGGCCCCACCTTATTTTCTACTTAAAACGTTCAAAAAACTTTTCACGGGCAAACAAAAGAGCATTTAAATCATTAAAATATAGGGCCTCTTTTAAAACCCTCACTTGTGCACAAGACTTCACCCAGGCCCACACTTGGCGCATGGTAATAGCCCGCAATCTCGCAATGGTTATCCTGCTTGCATCTTTATTTAGCGATTTGGTGGGGAAGGGTCCAAATCTTGCTGGATTGTGCCTTCATTTTCTGCCGTTGTATCATTTCTTGCATCTCTCACTTGCCCTAAATTTTTCATCATGCCCAACTGCTCATTTATGAAAATAATCCAGGTTTTTCTTTAAATTTTTTTATTTTTTATAAAACAAATAAAACCCCTTTTATGAATCAAAGTGTCAGGAATTTAATAAATTTCATTGGGACCCACCCAAGCTCTCTTTAACCTTTTCATGGGTGCAAAATTTTAATATTTCTTTTAAGCCTAGACAAATGAGCATTCTTTTTTAAAAATTAAAACATTTGGCCAAGCTTTACCCATGCATCCACCTAGGCCCACACTTGCCACATGGCAGCAACCCACAATCTCACCATGATTAAAGAGAACACATTTTTGGATAGCGAACTGACGGGTAAGGGACAGGATGTTGCTGCATCTCATCTTGCTTCCTCCACCGTTGATCTCTTTGCTTCATTTTGTGCCCTAATCACTTCAGTTTTGTCATGTGTTTCTCTGCTCTGCAAATTTTTCACGGTGACATCTTCTTTGAGCTCGTACAACAGCTTCCTCAAACATCTAGTGTGGTACCCATTCACACTTGCATTCACTTGAAAGTTTTCAAGGGCCTTCAACAAAACTATTTTCTCCATCGGCACTATGGCGCGCCCTGTCTTTGCATCGATGCCCTCTTTCAAAGGTTTAATGGATAGGTTTTGATGAATGGGCGTACTTTGTTGCATTCTAAGTGGAAGCCTCTAAAATCTTTCAATGAACTGACTCTATGTACATTAATGCATGGAAGCTTTGCTGGCAGCCATGTTCATTTTTTGTGCAAAGCTTCCTTTGTAATGTTGTGTTGTTTGCATAAAAAAACTCCTCTATCATTTGTGCCTTGATGGGATTTTGTACCCATTTCAAACCATACCTAGAATGCAGCTATTTACATCTGCTTTAAAGCTTCCAAGGCCTTCTCAACATGTACATTATGTGCACAATCTCCAGGCATCAACCTTCAACTAGTTGTGTGGGGTTTCCTGTACTTTGCATTCCATTATGTTTTGTTTGCACTCATTAGAAAGGCACTTTGATCAAACCACTCAATGTGGTGTGTGCCATGTGATTTACATTCAAACAACCTTTTCATCACTTTTGATGATGGCACCCAAATACATTTGCAACATACATTGAAAGCTCCATTCGAGCCTTTGGTTGCAATTTGCTTAATGGTTTCTAAAACTTCATTGGCAAGTCCATCTTGTATGAAACTATGCACCTTGGCATCTCAAGGAGACCATATTTAGGAAAGGTGCTATCAAGGAGGCCACGTACCTTGCATAGGCTTCCAAATTTTGTTTTGATGAATGTACATTCCCTGCTCCAGACCAAACCATACCCATCCTCATGCATTATTTTGCACTATTGTTGCATTCCCTATTCAACTGGTTGCATTTGATTGAATTTTCTAAAGCATTTGTTAATAAAGTCTTTTCAACAAATCATTTGGTTCCTGTTATTTGCATACGTTGACTATGGTGCACTATAGCTCATGGCACGGGCATTTATAATATTAAATTGTTCATTTTTAGCATAAGCCATGGCGTGGCATTTGGTAGTGTTTTTCATTGGATTCCCATACTCCTATTCCAAGCCTTTATCCCTCAGTTTCAATGCATTTTTAACAAATTATTTTGTGAGAAGGTTGTGTGCCTCCATGGCATAACTTCTGCAAAACAAATTGACGTGCCTTGTTCATGCATTTTGAGGGAATTCTAAAGTCTTTAACAAATCATTTTGTGTGTTTAGCATGTGGGCATTCTATTTTGTGTTGGTTCCATGTATATTGCATTTGCTTTTAAATTTTCTAAAGGCAATTTAACATATCCATTTTGTAATTACTGCTCTCATTGCGCTTTCTTCACTTCATTCCTCCATGGTTGGTGCGGGTTGTTCCATTGAACATGTTGGATGCATTTTCTTAGCAGTAATGTAAGCATTTCCTATTCTTTTCATCCCCTGCTTTGAGTATTATTTTTCTCAACATGTATTCATTTTGTAGAATAAACATGTGTCACCTTTATACACACAACATCTTTGAAGGGCTCCTCAAGCAACTACATAATTTTACATTCATGCGCCAACCATTACCATGGTTCGAGCTTTTCAAGCCAGGAATTGACTGTGTTTAAGTGTTTTGGAACAATTAAAGACCCCTCTATAAATTTCATGTCAACCTCTTTCAACTATTATGAAGGTTGCTCTGCTTTCCAACAATACAAGTCCCTCATTTGCACTTGGTGACTAAGTTAGAAAATCATTTTCATTTATGGTATTAGAAGATTTTATGGGGACATGCTTCTTCTAATATAAGGCTCAAGCTTCTTCACAGTTGGGCACCAAAATTTGCACACAGTTTCTCAACATGGAGTATTTCATTCACTGTCTTTGTTATCATTGATAAGGCTTTCCTTCTGTTGCAAACTCCATCTGATGCTCATGAGAGAAGGACTCCTGATCAAATCCATATTAAAATGGATTTTATTTCAAATTTAAGGACTCTGAACAAATTATCTTATAAAGAGTAATAACATGCAACTATTCAAAGGATAAAGCAAGGTTAAATAATATTGTGACTTTGTCCCATGGTAACTCAAGCGAAACATCACACTCTCCATTTGATTGAAGATCCCATGTTTTTTCCCAAAAAAAGACTTTATATTTTGATGCCTGGATGTTATGCTTAAGATTTTTCTTTTCTTGATGCATTGCAAGCTAGAAATCATTTGCAACAACCATTGATAGATTATCATAGCTCAGTTGACTGAAATTAATGCAAAGCATGTCGGGCCCCATGCAGGTCTGATTAATTTTTTTTTGTTTTGAAACAACTTTTCTCCTCAAATTGTTATGAGACAGCTTCATAATGCTCTAGAAGTGAAAATATGAACTGGGATTTCATTAAAACCCGCTTTCAGACATATTTGAAAAATGTGCAAAACTGGTTAAGTTGGCTCTAGAATTGGCTTTGAAAACTAAGCAAATGACCTCTTTAAGACATGAAACCTTGCAGGATACTAGACAATGGTCCAAAGAATGCAATGAAAAAGATGGCTCGAAGAAATATATCATGAGGAAAAATTTATTAACTGGAAAAGTTCCCCTCTCAAACTTTTCTACAAATTTAGCTATTTAGAACCAGTTAAAACTCAAGAGGTCACCTCATTGCAAAAATATCAAATCAACTCCAGGCGAGCTGCCACTAGACAAACTAGATCATTTAGGTATAGAGAACATGTGTGCAAGAGTAATTTCCATGAATCACCTCCCATCAAAATATATCGATGCTCAAAGTTGGCCTCTCATAAAGGTTTCAATGTAAAACTAAAGAAATTGCATTTGGTTTTGATCTGTTAAAAATAGCAAATCAAGTCATGAGGTCCTAAAAACTAACATGTGAACTTATCTTGGTATGGAGAATACAAAAAAACATTCACTTTGGCATGAAGGTCAATTAGTTGCAAAATACAAGCTGAAATGGGAGACAACTTTGCTAAAATGAAGGTTTGCAAACAGCAAAAAAGTGACAAAACCCTCTAGCTTCGCTTTTTGAAACCCTAACAAATCTTATCACAGGAAGCTGAAAACTGACATACATACTCACATAGGTCACTTGAGTGTGTCTACAAAGGGATTTTTCTTAGAAATCAATGGGCTTGAAATTACAACCCTCCAAAGTAGGTCATTCAAGCATATTCTTCAAGTGCACTTTTGAAAGTGCATAGGAAATTATTTTGAAATGGGCATCTCAAATTTGTGAAATTTGAGAGTGCCAACAGAATCCCCACTTGGACAAGTCCAGCTACACTTATCTTTAGCAAATGGTTAAATGCTTGACCCCACTGGCTCCCCTCCACGACACTCACTTATATAGGGCAGCCAAGCATCAACACCCATGAAACTCCCATGGCATGCTTTCCATTTCTACTAAAGACCGTAAAAGTGTGGGGCGGCTTCAAAATGACTATTCTTGCACCAACAAATAGATTAAGGATTTTGAAAATTCTAGAACATGTGTTTTAATTAGGACTTTCCGTTCGTGGAGATTGACCCATACGGCGAGAGTTCCTTTTTAGATCCATCTCGTTCAAGCCAACTGCGTGATATTTGCATTTACTCCAATACCCACATTTATATCCCAGTTGGAAATACTCTTAGTTTTAGAGTGTTACCAGTTGATTCATTCAGTACTTTTTCCTCAAGGCATGCCCTCTAAGATAAACAAAAGTGAATAAACTTATTTATAGTTTGATCAACCCTTGTTTAGAAACAAAATAACATATGCAATAAATTCATTCACACTCGCACAAGATTTTGTTCAATTTTAAACCCAAAATATGAAGTGTGGAGGTGATTGCTTTATCTCTACCTAAAATCATGAAAAAGGCCTTTTGATTCTCAACATCACTATAAAGCGCGAGAGAAGTGCATACATCATTTTTCAATGAAGTTAGTTTAAGGAAGCCATCACAAAATAAAATAGCACATGTTCATTTTAAAACCCACAAAGCAATAATGAATTCTTTTTAAAGCACCAAAGGACAAATGAGAGTTGTTTTGTTCAATTGTTAACCAATAAACAAACTCTAGTAAGTTGTATTCATAATGTTCATTTTAAGCCTTTGCAAAAATTGAAAGGATTCTTTTTAAAGCCCAAATGAAATTAGTGTCCTAAGCAAGAAGGAATAACAGTTTCCTAAGAGTGTTAATCAAACACTAAAGTGTTAAAAAACACTTTGATTTTGTGAATTCCCATCATCATGCTTCTCCTTCTTCCAGTTTCAATTGATCCAACCTACAAGAAGGAAAACAAGTCAAATTATGCAAAACATAGAGGTTAAAAAGCATAAAACAGAAAACAAAATTATCATTTATCAAAAGGCACGTGCTAAAATAAAATTTCAACTTTTTACTCCCTGCCAGTGGCGCAACCTATGACTGCGTTGTAATTTGATTTCTTAGCAGTGTTGTACAATGCCGCTTACCAGTCAGCGACGCTCTGTGTCTAGACCAGTGAGTTCAAATGCATCGCACTTTTTCTCAGCATCGTTGTTTAAAATTTAAATTCAAAAAAATTAGGCGAGATGGCTAAACTGTCGCAGTTTGATTTTTCAGCAGTGCTATATGGTGATGTTGGAGAGTCAGGGGTGCTAAAATAGGGACGATGAGCTTCCAACATTGGAATTTTCCTATGCACAAAAAAAAACATGGAATTTTTTAGAAAAATGTGATTGAAATGAGATTTTTCCCTCCTAGTGCCAAATGTGTGAACCCCAATCCTAACACCTACAAAACAATAAGAACAAACACATTAGAATAGAGATTGCAAGCAAGAACAAGGATTCCCCATGAAATCCATTCACCAAGTTCAAATTAGGAAGAAAACAATGAAGAACACAATGAAAATAACAAAATAAAGATTGAATCCTAATTAAACTAGAAAACTCATGATCCCATGGGGGAATTGGTGCCAATTTGATGTGAAAATTGGCCCTTTCCCAATTCCTATGATGCAAGCTTGATGTGTTGATCATAATTGATCCACTTTGATGATTTTGAAGAGTGCTCCAAGCTAAAAACCTGTATAACCTAGCTAAGATTCAATGATGATGGATGGAATTTGATAGATATTTGAGCATGGTAACTTTGCATAATTTGTGGATGATCAAATGAATGATGAACCTCTTTATTTATAGATGATATTGAAGGATGAATGTTCAAATTTGAGCAATGTAGGACTAACATTCATCCACTGGAAAGATGCCACTTGTCAATCCATGAGTGGATGGAGGATGTACAAGTTTTTAGGATTGTGCCAATAAATGCCTATTTTTGAATTTCAAATTTGTTGAAATGATATGCAAGAGGGAAGAGAAAAATGCATTGAATGCCACTTGGCTCAATACAAAGGACATGTAAAATGAAGTTAATGCCTTGTTGGATGTACATGTCAACATGGATTTTTGAATTCAAAATTGGAGGAATATTCCAAAAGATGCCTTGTTGAGGAACATAGAGATTTAATAAATCAATTAAATCTATTTTCATGTGCAAGTGGAAAAGGTAGAAGATGGGACATGATAAGAGATTAAATTAATCAAGGGTCAATTAATTTAATAGGAGATTAGTTGATGGGACTTATTTGACTTAGATTTATGGATTTATTTAAATCAAATAATGAGAAGAATGTGATAAGAGATTAATCAAATAAAGATTTTGATTTATTTAATTAAAAGAGATGATGGTTAGATTAAATTAAATACGGTTTTAATTTATTTAATTTAATAGATAGACTTTAGAGATTTAATTAAATAGCATTGATTATTTAATTAAATAGGGATAATTAGATCAAATTCATTAATTTAATTATCGAGAAGAGGTGACTTAATTAGATAACCAGCTTATTTAATTAAGAGAGGAAATAATGATGAATTTAATCAAATAAGGGAATTTGATTAAATGGTTAGACTGAAGGATGATTTAGGATGAAATGATGTTAGTAGTCGGGATCAAATGCACAATGTCAATTGGTACATTTTACGTGTCTATAGGTACCACCTGCTTCCCCATATCATACATCCATCCATTTGAAAAAGGGTGAGGCAAATTCCTTTGTCCATACCACAATATGAATATTTCCAAACCCGTGACAGGAACCCTAGCATCGGCTATGTTGGAACAATTGTATACTAACCCCTCCCCTAGGACTTTCCTTCGCATCAAAACCAATCCCTTCTTTCTATCATTCGTTGACAAGGGCAATTGATCCAGGAAATCATCATACCTAGGTTTCTTTTAAATAGTCAATCTGGCCAAAATGTTTCTTGGGTGGTGCCATCTCAGAAAAAGTAGGGCTTCTTATAACTTCACACTTCAAATAGCTAGGACTAACCAAAGATATGAAATTACAAAAAAAAATATTGCAATTTCTCACAATTTAAATAAAATATAGCCCTAAAACATTTATCAACAAGCCTTATGATAAGTATAGAAAATATTTTCCTTAATTCAAGCACAGAGTGACTAGGAAACACATAAATTAACTCACAGCTCTTTTCACAAAAATCCCAAATTTTGGCTTTCGGGGTTCACAACCTTGCTCTCGGCTCTGGAACTACTTCGCAAAATACCTTAATGCTTTGTGACACACACAAAGCAGCAGAATTGATTTTATTTCGATCAAATTGTACGAGTAAATGTCTCATCCACCATTAAATCTCACTTGTACACTACACGAATGGCCCCAACCATATTTGATGCAAATTTAAATTCAAGTCGTTGATCCTTCAACACAATCATCAGCCCTATCATTAACCCTCGAGCAAATTTTTCATCAAGATTATAACATATCCATCGATTTGAATCACGTGCATCTTTCTTGGAATTATGTGCCTCAATCTCATAGGCTAAAACCTTTGAAAGAGCAAATTCAGTGTAAAATTCCTTATGTCTAGTCGACTAGCAATTGGTTAACCTTGTGGAATTCCCAAGTCACTGAGACCTTGTTACTATCATGTCAACTAAAGCTATCATTGTGACTTTCCTATTGCTGTGAGTTTTCAATCTCTTCCCACCTGAGCAGATCTCTTTCCCATGAATTGGTGTCAAGTGGTTCTTGGGGAGACTCATGGCGACTGATGTTCTAGGGAAGACTCTTGGCCAGAAGGTTTGCTTTCAGTATGAAGTCTTAGCAATGTGATATTTCTCACCAATAAGTATACACTCAGAGTCATCAGGGTGACATGAAAGTCTCTGTAAGAACTCTTTTTGATGGTTTCTTCTCTTGTTGATGGGTATGAACATCGATGTGACCTCTTAGTGAAAACGGTAGTCTCACCGACTATTTTGTGCTTCGGTGTAATGTCTCATCGATAGTGGTAAGTCTTGCTGACATTGTTACATGTGTTTATTATTGGATGTATTTGGTATGACTCCTGGCAAAAGGTGGTCTCAAGGTAACATGGAGGCTTTGGTAAGAACTCTTAGTGATGGATGAAATCTCATCGACGGTACAAAATTTTGGAGTAACATGGTTTCTTTGGTATGATCTCTTGGCGAATAGCGATAGTCTCACCAATGGGAATGCTAATGTCTAAGTGACTTTGGAACTTCGGTATAACCTCTCACCGAATAGTGATAGTCTTGCCGAATAGTGCTACATGTGATGATCATTGGTATGATGTCTCAGTGATATGGTTATGTCTTGCCGACAACTTGTGAACTTGGTGTAACCTCTTGCCAAAGGTGATGACTCTGGCTGATATCGATAGTTGGGCTTTGTGGCATCGGGGAGACATGGTTAGTGTCTCACCAACATGTGAATACATTTTGAATTCCTTTGATCGAGTGAAATACTATTCTACGTGGTGTGTCTTTGACCAATTAGTAAGTAGAATCGGAACTGCTAGCAGTTGAATTGTTACGACCGTTCTGTGAGGAAGTTCAACAGACCAGGGTTGACATGGATATACTCTATAATTGTAGATGATGTTCGGTTCGATGTATGATCAATGTGAATTCAATTCTAATAGTATTGTAACTTGAATGTTCTGTACAAGGTTGATCAAGAATTATGCTATTGTAAACCGACATCAGAAAGATAAGTTTGATCTATGTATGTAATCTCCATTACTATAATACAAAGAGGATTTTCTTGGTGTGGTGGGTTTTTCTCCCGTAAGGGTTTTCCCATGTAAATCTGGTGTTCATCTATGTATGTTAATTTCTCTATTTTTGTTACTGCTTTCAAGTGTATCTTAATTGGACTGTAATTGAAAATTTTAAAAGCACCTCTACATTCTTCCCTAAGGTTTTGACGTTAGGAGAGTTGTTTCCACAACTTAGCTTTCCTTACAAGTGGTATCAAAGCCTAGCTAGTTGTGTTATCCTTGTGGGCACGTTGGGTTTTTTGTGTCAATTTTGTTCAGTGGGAATCTTGTAGAAGTTTTGGTAATTTGAATTACAGATTAAGATGGTGAGCACGTCATGAAAGATTGAAATTGAGAAATTCAATGGCAGCAATTTTGAGTTGTGGAAACTCAAAATGGAAGATCTATTGGTTGATCATGATCTATGGCTTGTTGTGTCTGGAACGAAGCCTACAGGCATGAAGCAAGAGGATTGGGACCTTGTAGATATAAAATCAAAGGGGTTGATAAGGCTCTATTTAACAGACTCTATTCTTCTAAATGTTCGTGAAGAAAAGACTGCATCTTCCTTGTGGAAAATACTGGCAGTTATTTATCAGGGAAAGTCCTTGGTGAATAAATTATTCTTGAGGAAGAAGTTGTACACTTTGAGAATGCAGGAAGGAGGGTCTATTGTTGATCATTTGAACACATTCAACATGATGATTGCACAGTTAATAGATGTGGGTGTGAAAATTGATGAAGATC
This sequence comes from Sequoia sempervirens, assembly GCA_007258455.2. NCBI lineage: Eukaryota > Viridiplantae > Streptophyta > Pinopsida > Cupressales > Cupressaceae > Sequoia > Sequoia sempervirens. Next base: position 148,381,445 of record VDFB02000017.1, on the reverse strand, counting down.
GCTATATGTTGTTATTATGTTCTTTACCAAATTCTTGGGATCACTTGGTGATGGCTATTGGGAGTACAACATCCAATTTTAAGATGGAAGATTTTGTTGCTTCTTTGTTATTAGAAGAGATGAGAAGGAAATCTTCTAAGATGGCGAAGGACGCTCTTGATGTTAGAGGCAGATCGAAAGGAAAAGGCAAGAAGAAGGACAAGAAGTCCAAATCCAAATCAAAGGGGAGGTCAAAGTCTCCTAGCAAGAAGTCCAAGGTGAAGTGCTGGAATTGTGGGCAACTTGGTCATGTCTGAAAGGATTGTAAAGAGGAGAAAAAGAAGAAGAAGAATTCTTTCGACAATGATTCTTCTTAGAGTGATGCAGACACCTTCATTGTAGCCTTGGCTACATAGACATCAGATGATGTCTAGTTGATTGATTCTGGAGCATCTTTCCACATGACATCTCATAGAGACTGGTTCACCAAGTATGAAAAATACGATGGTGGAAAGGTGTATCTGGCAAGTGATTCATCTTTGGAAATATTTGGCCATGGAAGAGTGAAGGGATCAATGATGTAATGTATATACCAGGTCTGGATCGAAATCTACTTTATGTTAGTAAGCTAAATGATATTGGAGTGCAAGTCACGTTATATGGAAATGGCTGGAAGATGACTAGAGGCTCAATGGTGCTAGCAAGGGGTGCTCATATTGGTACCTTGTATAAGTTGGATGCACATCCTCTGCAATGCAATAGTGTCTCTGTAAATTCAATGAAAGCTACTCATGGGGGAAAAGAGAAAAAAGTTCCTAATTGTGTAAACTCTATGGAAGTTAAACTTCTAGCTGAAAAGACTATGCTCTGGCATCATAGGCTAGGCCACATTGGTGAGAAAGGTTTAAAAACCTTGAAGAATAAAAACCTGGTTGAAGGGCTTGATGATTGTAACCTCGAATTTGAATTTTGTGAACATTGTATATATGGTAAACAAAACCATGTTTCATTTTATTCCAGTCCTCACAAATCTTCTGGTTTGCTTGATTATATACATTCTGGTTTTTTTGGTCCAATGAATGTTCCTTCTTTGTCTAAGTCAAGGTACTATGTATCGTTTATTGATGATTATTCAAGAAGGGAATTTGTCTATTTTTTGAAAAGTAAATCAAAAGTGTTCAGTTGGTTTAATAAATTTAAAAATCTTATAGAAAATCAGAATGGAAGAAAAATGAAATTTTTAAGGACTGATAATGGTGGTGAGTTTTGTTCTCACGAATTCAAGAGGTATTGTAAAGATTATGGGATTAAAAGACATAAAAATACACCTTACACTCCACAACAAATTGGAGTTGCAGAAAGGTTCAACATGACAGTGATCCAGAAAGAGCACGAAGTATGCTGAGTAGTGTTGGCTTGGAGGAGAAGTTCTAGGCTGAGGTAGTTACTACAACATGTTACTTGATAAGTTGTTCTCCTAATTCCACTCTTGTTGATAAAATAGCTTTGGAAGTATGGTCTGGAAAGAAGCCCTCTCTGAGACACATTCGAGTCTTTGGTTGTGAGGCATATGCATATGTGCCAAATGAGAAAAGATCTAAATTAGAGAACAAGGATTTTAAATGTATTTTTATTGTCTATAGTGTTGGCATAAAAGGATACAAGTTTTGGAATCCTGATACGAAGAAGGTTCTATATAGCAGAAGTGTTATCTTTCGTGAGTTGTAGCCTTCTTCCTTGGATCTTCAGTCAGAGACAAAATCAAAAAAAAAAAATGTAGTTGAAATTCCTCCAACACCAAAGAAAGAAGAATTGAAAATTCAAAATGTACCTGAAACTGAGGAGATCTCAAGAAGTTCTGAGAGTTCTGAAGAAGAAGAACAACCTCAGCCTCAGCAAGTGAGGAGGTCAACTCATGAAAGAAAGCAACTTGATAGGTATGGGTTCTCTTTGATAGATTCTACTTGTGCATATGCTTTAATTTCTAGCACTGATGAGCCTAGGACTATGAAAGAGGCATTTAGAATGTCTGATTCAAACTCTTGGTTGGAAGCTATGAATGAAGAAATGACATCATTAGAAAAGAATGATACTTGGAGTTTGGTGCCCTTGCCTAAAGGAAGAAAAGCTATGGGATGAAAATGGGTATTTAAAAATAAAATAGGTTTGGATGGCAATGTGGGAAAATATAAGGCAAGGTTGGTTGCAAAGGGATATTCCCAGGTAGAGGGAATTGATTATGGGGAAATTCTTTCTCCTATAGCTAAGCTAACATCTATCAGATTTCTTTTGTCAGTTGCAGTAGCGTATGACTTAGAGATTGAACAGATGGATGTGAAGACAACATTTCTTCATGGTGATCTTGAAGAAGAAATTTATATGTCCTAGCCTAAACACTTTGTGGAGAAAGGTAAAGAAAAACTAGTTTGCAAGTTGAAAAAATCTCTATATGGTTTAAAGCAGTCTCCTAGAATGTGGTACCAAAAGTTTGACTTTTTTGTTTTGTCATTCAGATTTGTAAGATCAAAATCTGATCATTGTGTGTATTACAAAGTTGAAAGTGATCGAGTTCTTATTGTTGCTCTCTATGTTGATGATATGTTGTTCATAGGCAATAGTAAGTTAATGATTTCTAATCTTAAGTCTTAGTTGTCTGCACAGTTCGAAATGAAAGATCTTGGTGCAGCAAGGTATATTCTAGGAATGAAAATAACTAGGGATAGGGATAGTAGAAAACTTTGGCTCAGTCAAAGTAAGTATATCAAGACTGTTCTAGAGAGATTTTGCATGAATGATTGTAAGAAACTAGTTCCAATTTTGCAGGGAACGAAGCTATCTGTTGAAGATTGTCCAAAATCTCCTACTAAGATGGAGGACATGACCAGTGTGCCTAATGCTAGTGTGGTTGGCAATCTTATGTATGCAATGGTCTGTGCAAGGCTAGACATTGCCCAAGTAGTGGGAGTACTTAGTCGGTTTATGGCTAATCCTGGAAGGACACATTCGGATGTATGAAAAGAGTATTCAAATATTTGAAGGGCACTTTAGAATATTCTTTGTATTACCATGGGAACTTGGTTGAATCATAGAACACTTGGGTATGTGCAAGATCATGATGGGCCAAAAAGTGGCGATATGATGTGTATTTGTAGGGTATGTGACTAATGACTTTATTTTTACCCAAAATTGATGAAATGAAAAGGGGTTTTAAGGAGATTCTCATCTTTAGACCAATATAAATTATGCTTTACTTTGAATTTAATAAATAATTATTATTCATTTTCTATTTAAATTACGACTAAAGTCCTGATTGATAGGTTGATTGAAAAACATCTATAGTTTTCAAATGGTATCACATTTTTGGAATCCAAAACATGCATCACATTCTATGATTCACATACTATAGGATTAAAAAAATAAAAATTGAATTTCATGAAGTTTTGACCAAGTTAAGGTGGTCGACATATGAGCTTTTATATATTTTTTAAGTTGTAATAAAAAATTCATAATTAATTATTTACTTGGAAAAAAATTACTAAAAATATGCATCACATCCAGACATGAGTCCTCTACTTATGTCTAAAATATTATAAAAAAATATTATCATTTTATTATGGTTAAGGTGGTCAGACAGACACCAACTTGTTATTTTTTCCCTAAAATTTAAGTACTACTGCATTGAAATTTCAAATTTTTGCCAAATAGATTTTAAAAAAATAAATAAACCTAGTAATTTAGAAACTACATTCAATTTCCTAAAGATTCAATTTCTACATATTTTTGAAATAATATAGATAACTTATTCAAATTTTTACGTCAAGTTGCCTAACTCTGATTTTTCTAAATTTTTCGCCACTTAAGGGCCTGTTTTTTCCATGACGATCCTGCACATACCCACTCTCAGTATTCAAGTCTATGTGGATTCTTATTGGGAAGGGGACATTGATAGCAGAAGATCCACCAATGGATATATTTTCATGTTGAATGGTGGTGTAGTGAGTTGGATGAGTAAGTGGTAGGCTATAGTCACTTTGTCCACTACAGAGGCAGAATACATGGCAGCAACACACACCCCTAAAGAAGCAATTTAGTTAAAAAAAATTTGTTCTAACATTGGTTTTGATGCAGGGAAAATAACAATTTACTGTGACAGTCAGAGTGCTATTTGTTTGGAAAAGAATCCTACTTTCCATGCCAGGACAAAACATATAGATGTACAGTATCATTTTGTACGAGATATGGTGGAGGATGGAAAGGTCTTTTTAGAAAAAGTGGATACTTTGGAGAATGTTGAAGATGCATTGATGAAGCCAATGAGCACAAAAAAAATTAGGTGGTGTGCCAATTCGATGGGCCTTAGTTCCCATGAATTTCAATAGTTTTGTTGTGCTTTGCAGGTGCCTGTGTGATCTTCGTCAAGTGGGAGATTGTTAGAATTATGTGCCTCAATCTCATAGGCTGAAACCTCTAAAAGAGAAAATTTGGTGTGATATTCGTTCTATCTGGCTGAATAGCAGTTGGTTAATCTTGTGGAATGCCCAAGTCCTTGAGACCTTGTTACTATCATATCGACTGAAGCTATTGATGTGACTTTCCAATCGCTATGAGTTTTCAATCTCTTCCTACCTGAGCAGAGCTCTTACTGACAAGTTGGTGTCAAGTGGTTGTTGGGGAGACTCATGGAAACTAATGTTATTGGGAAGACCCTTGGCTAGAAGGTTTGCTTTCGGTATGAAGTCTTAGCGATGTGATATGTCTCACTGATAAGTATACACTCAGAGTCTTCTGGGTGACATGAAAGTCTCAGTAAGAACTCTCGCCGATGGTTGGTTCTCTCACCATGGGTATGAACATTGGTGTGACCTATTGGTGAAAGCGGTAGTCTCATTGACTGTTCTGTACTTTGGTGTGATGTCTCATCGATAGTGGTAAGTCTTGTTGACATTGCTACATGTGTTTATTATTGGATTTCTTTGGTATGACTCCTGGTGAAAGGTGCTCTCAGGGTAACATGGAGGCTTTGGTAAGGACTCTTAGTGGTGGATGAAGTCTCACCAATGGTAGGACATTTCAGAGTAACATGGTTGCTTTGGTATGATATCTTAGCGAATAGCGATAGTCTCGCCAATGGGAATGCTAATGTCTAAGTGACTTTGGAACTTCGGTATGATCTCTTGCCAAATAGCGATAGTCTTGCCAAATAGTGCTACATGTGATGATCATCAATATGATGTCTCAATGATATGGTTATGTCTTGCCGATAGCTTGTGAACTTGATGTAACCTCTTGCCGAAGGTGATAACTCTGGCAGATATCGATGGTTGGGCTTTGTGGCATTGGGGAGACATGGTTAGTGTCTCACTAACATGTGAATACATTTTCAATGCCTTTGATTGGGTAAAAGACTATCCTACATGGTGTGTCTTCGACCAATCAAGAAGTAGAATGGGAACCACTAGTAGTTGAAATATTACGACTATTCTTTGAGGAAGTTCAATAGACCAGGGTTGACATGGATATACTCTATAATTGCAGATGATGTTCAGTTCGATGAACAGTTGGATGAATAGTTCAATATATGATCAATGTGAATTCAATTCTAAGAGTATTGTAACTTGAATGTTCTATACAAGGTTGATCAAGGATTATGTTGTAAACTAACATCAGAAAGATAAGTTTGATCTTTGTATGTAATCTCCATTACTATAATACAAAGAGGATTTTCTTGGTGTGGTGGGTTTTTCTCCCATAAGGGTTTTCCCATGTAAATTTGGTGTTCATATGTGTATGTTAATTTCTCTATTTCTGTTATTGCTTTCAAGTGTATCTTAATTGGACTGTAATTGAAAAATTTAAAAGCACCTCTGCATTCTTCCCTAAGGTTTTGACACTAGGAGAGTTGTTTTTGCTCTTTAGTAGCTCACCTTTTAATGTATTTAAGGCTAGATTAATGTTCTAAAGTATTTCCTTTATTCTTTTGGCTTCATCAGATGAGACACGTGGCGACCACCCATGATATTGTGATCAACGAAAGCACTTTGGTGGGGCCATCGTGGGATGGCGAGAAACGACTGAGATCAAATGGTAGTTGATCAGTGGTTGTGTAATTTCATCCCCCAGAAGGACACGTGGCATTCTCCTATGATATCGCAATCGATAAAAATCTTGTAGCTTTTGATCACACGATGGCAAGCAACCATTGATATCTGAAGGAAATTTGATCAATGGTAGCACGAATTCGATCCCTTCTCCAAAATAAAACATTCATTAAAAAGGACAAGGGGACATCACTGTGCCAACAATAAAGAATGACATAAGTTTTTTTTTTAAAGATGAAACACAGGGCCAATCGAGACTTAGGAAATTAAACCCTATGGATGAAATAAAGTATTAAAATCAAAGGGACTCGACCTAGATGAACCAATATGACATAAGTTGTTTTAAAACCCCATAAAAAGTAAAAGTGAAATAGAAACCAGCCAAAGCATGAAATAAACATTAGGGTTTTACATGAAGACAGAGCTAAAACCCCAACCCTTAGAAAACTCAAACACTATGAAAGACTAGAGACATAAGGCAAGGCATGAGTGAAAAACAAGGAGCAAAATACTGAAGTTGAATCAGTGGCTCCAGTTGGGGATGTTCATTCCACTGGAATGAAGTGAGAATCCAGAATCTCAGGTAGAGCAGACCAAGATGCAATCATGATGACCAAAACCCCTACATGAAAGGTTATGAGCATAGTAATTGTATCTCGATCACATGATATAAGGGTTCCATTGCTATCATAAACCTCTTGTAATGACATGCTATCAATAGGTATATTATCTATGTTTCTTGAATGTCTTTTCCTTTTATGCCTTTCTTTAAAACATCATGCATTGAATGTTATCTGGCAACTTGTTTGCCTAATGTTTGATTGTGAAGGCCTTGAATAGAACCTTGTGCAACTTTAGATTATTTTTTTGTTCTTGTCCTTCATGATACCATTGTAGCATGCATTTTTGGTTGTCCTTATCAATGACAATTACCTTTACCTATTGCATTCACTTTCACCCATACACCCATGAATGAATAATATCAATCCCCTTTTCCTCTTGTAGCTAGCTCTTGCAAAGGTGTTGTCCTTGTACTTGTATCATGACCTTGATTCAACCATTTCTCTTATTTTGTTATGTGTAATAAATACACATAGTCTCCTCATTTTATCTTTATTGGACAGCCACCTATCACATATGTGGGTGACCTAACAACTCACCTTCCTATGTGATGTGTGACTGTCCAATAGGGTTATGGTGAGAGGAACTTGACAACAACTTGAAATGATTCCTCATTGTTTAAAAGATGCATAATTGAACTTGATGCATCTATGAAGTCACTTCCTTTGTAAACAGATCATGGATCTTCTTAAGAAGATTGAAGGACATATCAACACAGTATGTTGCATCTTTTGAATTTGTCCTTTCCTGTCCTATCTTATGTTCCTTTCCTGTCCTGTCTTGTGTTACTAGTCTTTTATGGTAGTGGAAAAATCATAATGTTGGGGTTTTTTCTTTGATTGAATCCCTCTATATCTCTCCCCTCTACCCATAACCCTAAACCCTAAACCCTTAACCCTTAAACTCCAAACCATTAAACCCTCTACCCTCTACCCTCTCTCTCTCTCTCAAGTCTCTCCCTCCTACCCCCTCTCCCTCTCTCGAGTCTTTATCTATCTCTCCTCCTCTATGCGTCTCCCCTCTACCCTTAAACCCTAAACCCTAAACCCTTAATTGTAAACCTTAAACCCTTAACCCTTAAACTCTAAACCCTCTACCCCATATCTCTCTTCCACTCCCTCCCTCTTTCCCTCTCTCTCTCAAGTCTCACCACTCTCTCTCTCTCTCTCTCTCTCTCTCTCCCCTTAATCCTCTACCTTCTACCATCTACCCTAACCCTCTACTCTCTATCTCTCTCACTCCCTCTCTCTCCCCCTAATCCCTCTATCTCTCTCCCCTCCATAACCCTAAACCCTTAACCCTTAAACCCTCTACCCCCTCTCTCTCTCTCTCAAGTCTCTCCCTCATACCCTCTCCCTCTCTCAGGTCTCTCTCTCTCACTCACTCTCTATCTCTCTCCCCTCTACCCCTAAACCCTTAAATAAACTCTAAACCCTTAACCCTTAATATTCAGTGTGTATTAAAATATTATAAAAGGATAAATTTTTGGAGTTCTATTAGGAATTTAATGATAAATGATGATGAATGGGAAAATCTAAGGCACTTTAATATTTTCAACTAAAAATTTAGAGTTCAATTAGGATTAGTGTTCACTTAGGGTTAGGTTTAGGTTCAATTAATGTTCAATTTGGGTTAGGATTGAGGATGAGGTTGGGGTTTAACTAAAGTTATGAATTCAATAAGAGTTCAAATAGGGTCAAGGTTAAGGTTAGGGTTGGGATTAAGGTTCAATTAGGATAAGAATTAGTGTTAGGGTTAGGATTAGAGTTCAACTACATAGTTCAAAGTTAGGGTTATGGTACAATTAGGACTACTATTCAATAAATGTTCAATTAGGGTTAATACTTAATTAAGGTTAACTTTTTAAAGTTCAATTAGGGTTTGGGTTAGGGTTAGGATTATGAATCAAGTAGGTTTGGACTAGGGTTTGATTAGAGTTAGGTTTAGGGTTTAGTTAGAGTTAGGGTTAGGGTTAGGGGTAGAATTCAATTATGCTTAGTGGTCAATTACAATTAGATTCAGTGTTCAATTAGGGTAAGGGTTAGAGTCCAAATAGGGTTAGTGTTTAACTAGCGTTAGGATTAAAATAGAATAAAGTTTTGTGTTTAATTATGATATCTAGAATTTAGTATAATTTTAGAAAATGAAACGATTTGGACACAAAAAAAATAGAAAAGTTGATTTTATATAGATCTTATTTCTTAATTTATTCTAAAATTTTAATTGATAATTGTTTAATTAATTTAAAATGAATATTTAATTTAATTTAATTTAATTGTATTATATAATTAGTAAAACTAAATAGATAATAAATATTTTATGGATTTTAAAAATTAGAAGGGTTAGGATTATAATTATAGATAGACTTAGGGTTGGGACTAACATTAGGGTTAAGGTTAGGTTAGGTTTACCATTTAATTAGAGTTGGGGTTCTAGGATAAAGCTTGGGTTCAATGATAGGGTTAGGGTTGGGTTTAGAGTTAAAGTTCAATAACAAATAGGGTTAGGGTTCAACTAGGTTTAAGGTTAAGGTTAGATTAGGGTTATGATTCAATCTCAACAATAATTCTCACTCTAACTCTAACCCTAAACTTAATTGTAAAACTAACACTGACACTAATTTTAACCCCAACCCTAACTAAATATATATCTAACCCTAACCTTAATTCTATAACTAAAAGTAATTCTAATCTTGTCTTTCATGTTGTGTTGCAAATTCTACTAGCATATATATATTATTTATTAATATATATAAAATATGCCAAGAGATATATTTGTCAAGGCACCTAATTTATAATAGTACAACAGATGCATCAAAAGGATATCTCTCAGAATATTTTATATATATTATTGATAAATAATATATATGCTAGTAATTATTTAATAAATTAAATAAATTAAATATATCAATTTTTTACCATACTACTCATTGCCAAGGAGATTCACATGGCGCCTGCCCGTGATATCGCAATCAATAAAGAACTCGCAACTTTTCATCATGTGATGGCAGGCAACTGTGGATCTCAACCATCAAAAATCTTCTTCATTCAACACACTTTCCAACATTGTTATTAACTATCGAGCACCTTTCTACTGAGATTATAACATCTCCATTGATTTAAAACGTGTGCATCTTATAACTGCTTTAGTAACCTATAGCATAATGTATTAAAGATGCATCAAAGTATTTATCATTCCTTTGGCTTCACCGGATGAGACACGTGGTGCTCACCCATGATACCGCAATCAATAAAGACCTCACAAATTTTGATCATGCAATGGTGGGAAACCATGGATTTCAATCATTTGCAATCTTGTTCATTCAACACTATCGTCGGCCTTGTTATTAGCCATCGAGCACCTTTCTACCGAGATTGTAACATCTTCGTTGATTTAAAACACATTCATCTTATAACTACTTTTGTAACACCCCGCCGTGCGAACCCCAAAGGAACTAATAACAATCGAACAAATTTTTTTTTTAAAAGAATGTAAGATTGTATACTTAAGTATTCTAATATAACAATATACTAAGTTGCACGACTAATTCCATTGGGGTACACAGGGTGACATTACTATTCCAACCCATAACACGATAATAAGATAACAATAATTAAACAATTACGTAAATCTATTCATTCCCATTTCACCATTTAAAATATCTATTAACCAATAACCATATTCATAACATAAGTACATATGACAACGAAAGATACTATAAAGATGAGAAGCATTTATATTTCCATAGAAGTAACACAACTATAAAAAATGATCGTTCCTGAATAAATACATGGCCTGAATATACATTTCATCCAAATGATAGTAAAATACAATTGACTAAAAATACATCTCAATAACCACATATACAATTACAACAAGGTCATCCCAACACATGTGGGAGACAATACATCAACAATGAAGTACATTCGAAGTGTATACATCTATCTGGTACATAAGGACACTGGATCATCAACATCTGCCAAACCCTACAATAAAAGATATATCTGCAATAGCAAGGGAAACCCAACGGGGTGCGAAGCACGTTCCACCCAACCACCCCTGTGCTGGGAGTAGACAAGGAAGGGTCCCTGACCAAGCACGTCCAATACTAACTCCAGGTAGACAACTTAACACCAAAGACCACAAAGATAACGAAACAAAGATAAATCCAAAAGGCACAACAACAATCCACTTCAGAACATAACAACAAAACACCCTTCCAAATCACAACTAGTCACACTCACAACATCCATGAAACTCAAGACATAATATCCAAGACTACTTCCAATAATGACCAAAGACAAATCAATAAATCACTTCCAAAGGACTTCAGTAAATCAACACAAATAGAATGTTAGATGAGAGTGTCATTGCATGGTTTCACATGGATTATCCTGACAACCTATCACAAGGTGTTGCCTCCATCTCTACATGGATTCTCCAGACATCCAAGTTAAGGTGCTGCCTCCATCTATGGTTCTCCTGATAGCCTATCTCAAGGCGCCGCTCCATAGGGTTACTCATGTGGAGTCGTTAACCTTTCGTGAAGACAAGGCAACGACCTTGCCAACCACGGCCTTCTCAGTCCCCTTTAGTCTATGATAGCACTAACAGGCAGACGAGGCTTCACAATTATCTTATTAGTGTTTAATCCCCACCCATGGTTTATTACTTAAGTTATCACTGATTAATCTAACTCTGCGTGGGTTACCCTGACAACCCCTTTGTGCGCCGGCCCCCACTAGAGCCACTCTCTCTAGACACTCAAGCACAAGAATATCCAACTGAACAGGATTGTATCAACAAGGAAAACTGAACCAACCATGGATCAACCGCGAGGCATAACCCTCTCGCCCAAAATCATACATATAATGTTCACAAACAGTACAATCCACGTGTACGTTAATATCACCACTCAAAACCAAAACCTAAGCACAACCATCAAATTACAAGCTCAAATATAAGCCACAGTATTCCCACCTCTGGAAGTCCTAAACACAACTTAGAATCCTATAACTAAATAAGTTAACTTTAGGGTTTTCTACATGACCTAAACCCAAATTTTAAGAAAATCAAATTAAATAAGATGGATAACTCGAGAGTACCCGATATATAAACAACACCACAAAACTGTCTACAATGAACAACAAGATTCATCCAGTAAATAAATCAACAACTTGAGAATATTCAACTCAAATCAAAAACACTTCGTTTATTTCTAATTCTCTCGATTACATTATCACATTGTAATATATAAAAATAATATGTAATTATCCACTCTCTCAACATATAAGGTCCATTTATATATATACAATTAAAACAAATATAAAAAGTTTATACTTATAAAATCTATCATGAAAATTATCTTAATTCCACACACACATATATTTTAAATTATTAAAGATATATTAAAAATAAAACATTTTTATAAAAATCATTTTATCAAAATAATTATTATAAAATTTATTAAATATCATGAAGAAAATTATTACATATATTAATTAATTATATAAAATTATATTATTAGATTTGAATTAAATAAAACTTAAATTACAAAAAATTATTTTATAAATCAAATTCAAATTAAATCATATTCAAATAATATAAAAAAAATTGAATTAAAAGCTCAATAAATAAATAAACAAATATATATAATATATAAAATAATATATAATAAATATATATTAAATAAAATATATAATATATATATATAAATATAAAACTAAATAAAAATAAATCAAATCACACTCATATTTATAAACGAATTAAAAAAATTTAAAAAAAGAAAAGGCACGCATATATGGCGAAGCCCAAGCCCTACTGTGGGCAGTGGGGGTGGTACGCAGCCCCCACTTGGCTGTTGTACGCAGTTAGTGGTGGCTGCATACAGCCACCACTTGGGGGCCGTGGGCGGTACGGCCACGGCCGACCATCCACCCCCCAATAACAAAAAATTTTTTATTATAAATTTTATTTTAAACTTAATTTTATTTTATTTCATTTACAAGCACGGATATAAATACGAATTTTGAAGCACAATATTTATTTATTTATTTTATTATTATTATTATTTTTGTTTTTAATTTCGTTTTTAAAAACAGACATGAAAACATGGAATTCAAGACACAAAATTTATTATATAAAATTATTTCGAAATCAGACCTATATATTCACTGAGTTGACAAATGTAGATCTTCCCAGAACACTTTCAATTTATAATTATATGTTTTAATTTTAATAATATTATATAGAAATAAATATAGATTTTATTCAGTAGAATATAATTAGTACATAGAGTAGAGAGGAGCAACAACTATAGATCTTTTAAAAAGAGACAGACTAGAAATAATACTTGTAGGTAATTTTTTTTTGTTTTTAACCTTCAAAACTTATAAATAGTAGAGAGAATCAAATTTTCATTCCAGATGCTAAATTATTCAGGTAAATAAATTCATTCCATCATACAATGATTTTTATTTCAAATAATAAATTTCCCTACTAACTATATTGGAGAATTTCAAAAAGATTTACTGAAGTTTTCAACAAAATGGTTCAAGGGTTTTATATGAACGAATTCCAAATCATAGAACTTATTTCTATAAAAAAATTTAAAACACATCAAACAGATATTGTTCAAAGTACAACAGAATTAATAATAAATAACAGAAGAAAACCTGGAGTCCTTTGTCTGGTGAAGAATCCCTTCTGTAACCTCCTTTCGAATTCCTCCTGTAGTTCCTTCTCGATCGCCTCCTGCAGCTCTCTTTTCGAATCTATCTATCTTCAAATCAATTATTTTCCCCGAAGTTTTTTAACAAAAATTCTTTTCTTTTCTTTTTTTTAATTTTTCTTTTCCAGATCCAAAACAACAGAGCAAACTTTTGTGTGTGAATAATCTCCTCATAAAAAACTAATAAATCAAAACAAATAATCAATAAAGCTCTTCCACTTTCTTTTCTCAAAAAGCCTTTTTTCCTATTGGTCCTTTTTCCAACTTTTTTAAAAGCACAACTTATCTACAATTTTAATTAAAATAATTTATTTAATCAAGATATTATCCTCACATGATTTTTCTAATTTATTATTAATAAAAGATAATATCTAATTATTCTCAACAATATTAATTTAATTATAATTATTTACACTTTTAATTAATTAAATCACTTTGTAATTTATAATATATTTAAATTTAACCATTTACTAACTCGCAATTAAATCAAAACAACAAAACAACTTTAATTAATTATCTTATCAAATAAGATTAATTACTCGAACACTAACCATACATAAATACTCAACAATTAAAAATGCATAACAACAAGGACAACACTTCAGTCACGACACAACAACTTACAACAGGATGACGGACTTGGGACAGGGACACTTCCAAACCTACTCCTTTTTTCAACATTTTACCCATTGGGTTAATTTATTGCTCGCCCTATCCTGCCGAAGCAGGTGGAATCGAGACTTATTCCTGCAATCCTGCATCCAAATAAATGTCAAGTAGCACATGTATATATATAATCAAACATCCTATCATGAGAAGGAATTGCAGTGTAGCAGGGCACTCGTGAATGAATGATGCTACACTGTCCTCTCACCTCATCTATTCTAACAATTATAATATCAATGATGAGCTAACATTTCTAACCAAATTGATCATAAGATAACATGATATTTAACTACTGCATCATAACTAATTATTAAACAATTGCATTATAAAATAATACTGAATTCAAATAACATGATCACCATAGAATCATCACATCGACATAAAACATTAATGACAACTATTTGAATAAACAATAATCCAATCAACACACAGAGTATCATAAGTCATACTAATAATGTCATATCAAACGATCATGTCCACTAAAGGAATAACAACATCATCAAACTTCAAACCAACCAAATCAAACCATAATAGTATCATCATAGTAACAACGTATTAAGTTAAAGCATAAAAATTAATAAATCCAAACAGTAAGAGGTGGGGTATTACAGCTTTAGTAACCCACGAAATAATGTATTAAATGCAAATCAAAGTATTTATCATTCCTTCAGCTTCACCAGATGAGACATGTGGCACTCGCCCATGATATCACGATCAGTTGGTGGGGTCATCGCTGGATGATGAGGAATGGCTGAGATCACACAACGATTGATCTATGACCATGCAAAATTGTCCCTCTGCAAAATAAAAACATTTATTAGGGGAGAGGGTGCACTCAATCATGATAATAATACCCAGTCTTACCACCTATTTATACTATATATTGTAAATAAACAGTCCAAATGTAAATACTTGAACACATGAGAACCTCTAAATGTTATATGAAAAAAAACATAAATACATTCATGAAGAAGTGAAATAAGTTTTTTTTTTTGTTTCAAATAAAATATCACAACTCTCCACTATAATTATATCATTTAAAAAATGAAATTATCATTTAATAAAATAATAAGACACTCATTGAAACAAGTATTGTTATCATAGTGAAAAAATATTGTTCTTATGTGTACAACAATTGGCATAGCAATGTACAAGCATTGGATAATTTTATATTAATATTTTGTCCTATCACAAATATAAAAGGTGAGAACAATAAATAACATGTATTTTCCCATTAAATGTGAAGGATTTTCAAAAAGTTTTAGTGTTCAACTATTGGTCCATTTTTGTTCAATATAAGTTGTATTTTAAATCATTATGTGTTGTTTTTATAACAACAAATAGATTTTTTGTTCAACTATTAGTCCATATGTGTTGAATATAAAAGGTAGAGATATCAAATATTTATGGTTATCAATAAGTATTTGGTCCACTTAGCTTGTATATTAATTTTAATTTAAATAAAAATATCATATTCTACAAGCAACAAATGATTTTTTTGGTTCAACTATTGGGGGTTTCATGATTAAGTTTTGGTTGAACCTTTAAAAAGTCAAATTTTAGACACTTCTCAAAATATTTTCTGATGTGGCGAGTTGCATGATGAGTCATGCCTCCAAACCTTAGTTATAGATAAATAATAGACCAGTCTACATTTCAAAAAAAATGTAGGTTCTACGATATTCCAGTCAATTGCTACATGTTGATAAAGTTAGCTTGCATGACTATTGGGCCCTCTCCCTTAAAGGAATAAGGGGACATCACTTGGTCAATGACAAACAATGACATAAGTTGTTTTAATGAGGGAACATGGGACCAAAAAAATACTTAGAAAAATAAAATTCAGGCGAAGGAAATAAAACAATAAAACAAAAGGGGGCCCAGCCTAGACAAAGCGATGAGGCTTAAATCATTTTAAAGCCTTCCCAAAAAGTAATGGCCAAATAGATCCCATCCAAGGTGTAAGATGAACACTAGGGTTTTACATGAAGATGAAGGTAAAACACAAACCTTAGGATTTTCCCAAACACCATAGATGACCAGAGACACAAGGAAAGATAAAATAGAATACAGAGAACAAAACTTTGAAGTTCCATCACTACCCATAACCCTATACCCTCTCTCTCTCTCTCAAGTCTCTCCCTCCTACCCCATCTCCATCTCTTAGCTCTCTCTCTCTCTCTCACTCCATCTATCTCTCTTACCTCTACCCTAAACCATTAAACCCTCTACCCTCTACCCTTTACCATCCCTTCCTTTATCTCTCTCTCTCTCAAGTCTCCCCCTCCTAAAACCACTCCCTCTCTAAGGTCTCTCTCTCACTTACTCACTCACTCTATCTCAAGTCTCTCCCTCCTATCCCTTCTC
>VDFB02000017.1:148276249-148364884 GCA_007258455.2 Sequoia sempervirens | reverse complement strand
AGATGGCCTTAGAACCAAAGACCAAGATATATGGAGTGGAACCAGTGGGAGTATAAATGCTTGTGCGGTAAGCCCATAGAGCAAGGTTAAGGTGTAAATTCCAGTCATGACCAACATCATTGATAGTCTTTTTAAGGATTCTATGAATTATTTTGTTAGAGACTGTGGGTAATATGGAGTGGAGAAGTAGTGTTGGATATGGAATTTCTTGTAGAGATGATGGACTTCTTGATTTTTAAATGGACAACCATTATCAGTGATTATGGATTAAGGAACACCATACCAACAAATGATGTAGTTAAGGATGAACTTGGAAATTTGTATGTCGATAATGTAGGTTAAGGGAATAGCTTCAATCCATTTGGTAAATTATTCAATTGTGGTAATGATGAATTTATGGTTTTTGGAGGACGTGGGATGTATCTTACCTATGAGGTCGAGTCCCCATTGGAAAAACAACCATGGTGATTTTATCAGTCAAAGTTCCTATGTTGGCAAGTGTATCAAGTCTCCATGGATCTGACATTGTTGACATTTCTTAACAAGATGTGTGAGTCTTTTTCCATTGTAAGCCAGTAATAACCTAGTCTCATAATCTTCTTGGCTAAGGTTGGACCACTAGAGTGGTCTCCACATATACCCTCATGTACCTCATGCAAGGTTGCTTGTGCTTCTTTAGTATCGAGACATATGAATAAGGTATTTTCTAGGTCACATAAATAAATAGTATCACCAATGATGACATATTTGGAATATTTACAAATAAATATCTTGTGCTGGTTGTTTGAGAGATCACGAGGTAGAATTTGGGCATGGAGATAGTCATATATGTCCTTTTACCATGGAGAATTGGCACCAACAAGTTCACACACCATATTTGAATCTAGAATGTCAAAGGCAGGGACCAAAAGTTGTTCTACCAAAAAATTTAATTTAGGCATATTACTAGGTATGTCCAAGAGTTATTCTAAATGCAAGATATCTAATGAAAAAGGATGTTGTCAAAATATTTCCTGAAGCTATCTATCATCCATTAGTATGGGGCAAGCTTTTCATCTTTGGTGTTGTAGTCATCATTAACTTGTCAGATTACTAGCTGAGAATATCCATAAACCTATAGGTGTTTGATCTTCCATTTGATGGCCATATGTAGTTTTGTTAAAAGAGCCTCATATTCTACTATATTGTATGGAAAAGCAATTTTGAATGACCTAGGAATAGTGTCACCTTGTGGTGTGATAAACAATATGCTAGTCCCTAAGCCATGATTTGTGTGAGATCCATCAAAGTATAATTTCCATGCCACTCCAGTGCCTAGAGTGAAAATAGATTCATCAGGAAAATCTAAGACTAAAGGATGATCTGATTTAGTTAGTGTGTTTCCCAGTTGATTAGCAATAACTTGTTCTTTTATAGCCTTTCTTTTGACATATTGGATATCATACTCACTAAGAATCATGACCCATTTAGCAAGGAATCCTATTAATGTTGCTTTACTAAGGAGATACCTCAAGGGATGTATCTTTCCGACCAACATTGTTTCGTGGTTTAGCATGTAGTTCCTTATTCATTGAGTAGTGAAAAATACCACAAGACAAGAACGTTCTATTGAACTATAATTTAGCTCATATCCTACCAAAGTGTGGTTGATATAATACATTGCTCTTTCACGACCCTCATTATCATTCAATGCAAGTAAGGATCCTAGGGTTGATGTAGTTGCTAAGATATAAAGAATCAAAGGTCATTCATCAATAGGTCATGCTAACACCAATGGTGTAACTATGTAATCCTTGATTTGTTGAAAAGCTTCTTGACAATTATCTATCTATACAAATGGTACCTCTTTCTAACTAGATGCTGAAAGGGGTGTATTTTATCTACCAACTATGCTATGAATCATCTAATAGACTTTAGTCTTCCTTGTAATGTCCGTAGTTGACTTATATTGGCTTGTGGAGGAATGTCTATTATAGATTTCACTTTTGTTGGGTCCACTTTGATGCCTCACCTAGAAACAATGTATCCTAAGAGTTTTCATGACATCATGCCAAATACACACTTCTTAGGATTGAGCCTCACTTTGTATTCTTCCAATCTTTTAAATATATTATCAAGAACCTTTAAGTAATCAACCCTTGTCAATGATTTAGCTAGCAGATCCTCCACATAATCTTCCATGAGAGTGTGCATGAGGTCATGGAAAATGGTTGTCATAACACGTTGATATGTTGCACCTACATTTTTAAGTTCAAAGGGCATGAAATTCCAAAATTAAGTTCCCCATGGACAAGTGAAAGCTATCTTATGTTAGTCTTGGCAATTCTAATTTGATTGTATCCCAAGAAACCATCTATTAAGGATAACATTTCATATCCTACTATTAGGTCCACAATTATGTCAATATTTAGTAGAGGAAAGTCATCTTTAGGACATCCTTTATTTAGATCTTGAAAGTTTGTGCAGATGTGGATACTACCTATTGGTTTTATCACTAGTATGAGATTGGGAATCCATTCTACATAGTCAATTGATATGATAAATTGGACATCCAACAATTTTTTTAGCTCAACTTTGACTAGTAAAGCAATTTGTGGGTGCATTTTCCTTAATTTTTGATTGATTGGTTTAGCACTTGGTTGTAATGGAAAATGATTTAATATCAAGTCACGATCTAATTCAGGCATGTTGGCATATGACCAAGTGAAGTTGACTTGTCTCTCTATGAAGAAGTTATAGAATTCAGGTTTCTTTGTTTCTGTCAAAGATGTCGCAAAATAGATTAGCCAAAGATTATCTTCGATGCCAATGTTGGTTTCCACATATTTTTCAACCAACATTCGTGACTTTTCTAGAGTAGAGAAAATTTTCAACCCTCCATCCTTGGGTGCTTCAGAGAGGTTCCCTTAGATGTGTCCTTTATTTTTACTTTTTCATCATCCAAAGGTGTCTTTCGATTTTCACCTAGGGACTCATCATTTTTTTAAATTATTTTTTCCTTTATTATTTTTACTTTTGTGACTAGAGCAGTGAATAGACTCCCAAAAACAAGCCGTGTTATCCAAGTCTATGCTAAATTAAACCTTATCATCACCAATAGGAATTCCTTCTCACAATCCTAGGAACTCAGCTAGTGCTTTTTCATTCTCAAATGTATCCAAAGTAGGTGATTCTTGTTGATCCCAATCAATAAGTTGGTGATAGATTATGGTATGCCATCATCAAAGGTGTAAAATTTAGAGGTTGATAGGGTGAGGATAGCTTTATTGACATGGTCACAAAAGGTTTTTACCAAATCCTCCTTGTTCTTCTTCTTGGGAATAGGTTGGTCGAAAGTAGATGGATTATGAGGTGGGCCAACTTTCAATTTTTGGTTAAATATTTTGTCAAAGGTGGGCTCGCCAATTTCTCTAAAGGTTTCCACAAGTTCATAGTCACTAGATGATTTTTCTGAACCCCATCCGTATTCATTGGAATCAATCTAATTGTATTAGAATTGGTCAGATGGCTCATTAGATGTCTCAAAAGCTTTAGACGATGATCCCACAATAATGGTTTACAATTTTTGGGAGATTTTGATTTTTGCTGAAATCACATATTTTTAGAAAATATAATGATGTAAGCCTTGAAAAGTTTCATTTAAAGTATTTCAATTGAAGAGGGTTTGATCAAACCAGGTTAGATCAAACCCCCTTCGATAGAACCCTACTAGTTTTAAACCATACCTATAACGGAGTCTCCTTTACACCTATCAAAATGTTGATAAAAAACCACTTTTGATTTACCTTTTGGGGAATCAAATGAATTCATTTAAATTTTATTTTTTTGTATGTAGTCCTTATTATAAGCTTCCCAAAAAGTATAATTTTAAATAAATTTATTTATTTTATTATATTTATTTTTTATTTCTTGTGAATGTAGGTTTTTCACCATAAATCAAACTCTTTGTTCTTCACATGTGGAAAAATAGAAGATTGTCAAATATATATATATATATATATATATATATATATATATATATATATATATATATATATATATATATATATATATATATCAATGCACTAGATATTGAAGTCATTGATCCAACAAATAAAAAATGAATTTCAATACATACGAAAAAAGTTGTGTTTTATACAGTCAGCCTATATCTTAATTGTAATTGGTTTGACTTCGAAACTTGATTA
This sequence comes from Sequoia sempervirens, assembly GCA_007258455.2. Classification (NCBI taxonomy): domain Eukaryota; kingdom Viridiplantae; phylum Streptophyta; class Pinopsida; order Cupressales; family Cupressaceae; genus Sequoia; species Sequoia sempervirens. The sequence goes on along the minus strand of VDFB02000017.1, from coordinate 148,360,697 downwards.
AGGAAAAATATTCAATAAAACACTATGAAACCAAATGAAAGCGCTAGATATCACAGTTGCAACTCTAAATTTAAAAAATATATAATTTTATCCTTCATGGAAAAAAAGTTATGTTGTATACGGTGAGCATCACTCCTTAAAAATGGTGTTTATAGAAAAAAAAAAAACTAGTTTTCGAAGGAGATGGAAAAAGAAATGCAATTTGATTCCAAAATTTTTGAAAAAAATATATTTAGAATCTACAAACAAGATTTCACAAATCACTAGTTTGCATAATCTTCAAATTCCTCATGGTTTAGCCATTACTGGTGCTTGAAAGTGAAGATTTAGTTAGAAAAAATCAATTCAATGTCCAGTTTGGCCAAAAATTGTAAATGAGTATTGTGGGATCACTGCGAAAGAACTTACTGAAGACACTGAAAAATTTTCCTAGGCCTGTGACTTTAATTTTCATCATAATTCTAATCTTCATTTTCATAATCAAATAATGTTAATTGTTTAATTATTTTCTAGTCATTTGTCCTCTATTAATTAAATTATGTTGCTAATTAAATTCTTACCTTTATTCTTCCTTGATCATTTATTTTCTAAAGTCATTTGTACTCTATTAATTTAATTACATCGCTAATTAAATTCATCTTCTTTCTAAAATTAAATAAACTATTATTTAATTTACTCCTATAACACTTTCAACTATAATTAAATAATCATTTTAAATTATTTAATTATTCTTTAGCCTTTTCTCCATTTAATTAAATAAATCTTTATTTATTTTATTTAATCCTAAAATCTTGAATGTTGAATTAAATCATTATTCAATTCATAAAATTTTTATCCTTGGCATATTCCTCTATAATTAGATAATCTCTTAGTTATCTAATTAGTCATTTATCACTTAAGTCTAGATATAAATAGATCATTCAGTTATATGGTGATTTAATATTTGATTATCTTTAACGAACAGACTTTCTGTGTTAATTACTCCATTATCTAGATTTATTCTTATCTTTTGTGTGCAAACCTTTATTAATTAAATAAATTTAATTATTTAATTAATTTATTCTCATCTATCTATTTCAATCTTTATCTTTACATGCAATCTTTATTCTTTTGTGTCTTGACCAATTTCCACTAAAGATTAAATTATTATTTAATTTAATCCCCACCTTTTATGCTTTATCACTCACACTAATTCAACCCTAATCGTATTGTATGTCACATATTTCAATCTTAATCATCGATTTATCTTTTAATCTAAGCCTATCATTCAAAAATCATATTTTTTATAAATTGGCTTTACCTTCATCATTATTACTCCTGCCAAAATCTTATGAGTTTTGGAAGTAACTTTCTTAATATTTGATGTTTTTCTATTAACACTATCATGAGGCTATACTTTTGTACTTAAGAGAAATCTAAGGAAAAGTATCATACAAATGGAAAAATGGAGAAGTGCAATGAAGGGGATCCATGGAATGCATAAGGGGTTTGGTGAGATCTTTCTTTTATTGATGCTTTATATTCCATTGTTCTTTATTGTTAGTGTAGTTTTAGTTTGAGTTTATGCTTGTACTACTAATCCAAGTGAATTTTCCCTATGTTACATTTGGTGAACTTGACATGAAGACACACTCTACAAAAAAAATCTATAGAAAATTTGACTTTTTGCAAGAATAGGTATGGTTCGACACATCTGAGGCACATAACGATGAATTTGACCCTGTGAACTGCATATGAAGAATCAAACAATGCATCTAACTCTTTGTGATGCATCTATGGCTTCCTATGACACATTTGACTGGTAAAAGAAAAATTCTAATTTTTGAGATTCCAAATTTTCATTTTAATAATTGTAATTTTTCATCATGACTAATTTGGAGTTTGTAGCATGTGATCTTGTGGAGTTAATATAGTTTTTGCAGGACGATTCGTAGAAGACAAATATACAAACTATTTTTGAAAGACAATTGATGAAGCCAAAGATTCAAACTACTAATGAATTATGATGTAGGATGCTTGTCAAAGATTAATTTTGAAACCGATTATCTGATTAGATTAGATCATATTTCATTTGGGTTTTAAAATAAATTATTGTTCTCTATGTTTGGTGCAGTCACACATTCTGTTAGATTAAGAACCAATTAATAATAAAAGTATCATCTCCCCTTGTGCACTTGTGCAATCCTTAGTGTAAGAGAATTTATTATTGACTCTAGAACTGGGCCTTCCTTGGTGGGAAAAATTACTCACCCTAAGGCAACTCAAATCAGTGATGAGCTAAAGCCAAGCTACTCCCAACTGATATATAAATTTGAATATTGAGGAAATCTTAGGATTATAAGTGCTCCTATGAACAAACTAGTGATTATCCTTATTGGAGTTGATCTTGCCTCTTCTGTGGCCACCTAAACATGTTCCTTGATTAAAAATCCATTTGTTTTTAGATTTACCAAAATCCTTCTATTTTATGGTGCAAGAGGTCGAACCTCTGAAGTTGTCCCACATACTTGTAGTTCCTAGTAGATATGAAGAGTTTTCCATGGGAGATTCATTAGAACTCGAAGCTTAGTTGACCCATAGAAGTTAGTTTCATGGAGGGGATCCAATGTGGTCAAGCTTCTAATCATCTGCTTTGATTAAGCACAGCTAGAGAAATCCAAGAGGGAACTCAACAAATATTGTCCTTGTCAGCCATAGGAATTGTACTTGTCTATTTAAATTTAAAAATTTTCACATCAAAACCAAACCAAAACAAAGTTTTTCTACTTGTCCTTTATTTTCCAAAATTTGATCAAAATCAAACTGAGTCAACCTACAAATTTATTGTAAACCACATCTGCTATAAAGAATCACATTTGTTGTTATACTAAGTTGCAATTGTCAACCAGAAACATACATCCATTATAATGAGTTACATCTTTCAACCATAAACATGCATTTTTCATACTAAGTCGCATTTGTTAACCAAAAACCTAGGTATGTGCAGGATCAGGATGGGCCAAAAAGTGGTGATATGATGGGTATGTGTAGGGTATGTGGCTGAAAACTTTTTTTATCCAAAATTGATGAAATGAAAAAGGTTTTTAAAGAAGATTATCAACTTTCCACCAATATAAATTATGTTTTACTTTGAATTTAATAAAAAATTATTATTCATTTTCTATTTGAATTATGACTAAAGTCCTGATTGATAGGTTGATTGAAAAACATCTATAGTTTTCAAATGGTATCACATTTTTTGAATCTAAAACATGCATCGCATTCTATCCTTTGCATACTATATGATTAAAAAAAAAATTAAAGGATCTAAAACATGCGTTGCATTCTATCCTTTGAAATGAAAAGGGTTTTTAAAGGAGACTCTCAACTTTCCACCAATATAAATTATGCTTTACTTTGAATTTAATAAATAATTATTATTCATTTTCTATTTGAATTATGACTAAAGTCCTGATTGAGAGGTTGCTTGAAAAACATCTATAGCTTTCAAACATTATCACATTTTTTAAATCTGAAACACGTATCACATTCTATGCTTCACATAATATAGGATTAAAAAAATTGAATTTCATGAAGTTTTGACCAAGTTAAGGTGGGCAGACATACAAGTTTTTATATTTTTTAAATGTTGTAATAAAAAAATCATAATTAATTATTTACTTGGAAAAAAATTACAAAAAAAATGCATCACATCGACATGAATCCTTACTTATATCTAAAATCTTATAAAAAATATTATCATTTTATTGTGGTTAGGGTGGTAATTGCTTAACTATTTTTTTTTCCCTGAAATTTAAATACTCATCAGTATTGAAATTTCAAATTTTCACCAAATAGATTTTTTTAAATAAACCTAGTAGTTTAGAAACTGCATTCAATTTTCTATAGATTTTATTCTTACATATTTTTGAAATAATATAGAAAACTTATTCAAATTTTTATGTCAAGTTGCCTAACTCTAATTTTTCTAAAAAAAATTTCATTTAAGGGCTTGTTTTTTCCATGATGATCTTGCACATACCCTTTAGAAACTACATTCAATTTGCTACAAATTCTATTCTTACATATTTCTGAAATAATATAGATAACTTATTCAAATTTTACGTCAAGTTGCCTAGCTTTGATTTTTCTAAAATTTTTGCCACTTAAGGGCCTTTTTTTATGATGATCCTGTACATACCCACCTACATCTGTCATACTGAGTCACATCTATCAACTAGAGAACTGTATCTACTATTCTGTTAGACTAAAAATGCATTTAAAAACCTTTGTGATGCATCTGATCTAATGAGCCACATTTTTAGTCTGAAACAACACATCTTCGTATCATAGACCTAAGACATAGTTTACCAATAAACTGCATCTAGCATAGAAAACAACATCTGTTAATTTCAGCGAGTCATCTTTCAACCTAAACCACAATTTCCTAATAACCAAAAAATGAATTTCACTATCACAATCTGAGGTCAAATAGTCAAAACTAGTCTCTAATTATCCTTTCATAGTGATCTCTGAACAAAAACTACAAAGATTTGCTCATACATTTCATGATTGCATCTTTTAGTATCATTTAGCCATAGCAATAGACATACTAGTTGCAAACCTTAGTTACATTTTAGGAGTCATAGTTACCATCATATCAAATCAAACTTTTAGGACAATCACCTTTGTAGATTTTAGAATAGGCCAACTTTCCATACTTTGGATAAACCCTTGCTTCAATGCAAATTTTCATTAAACCTAGTCACTTGTCACACATATCTTTTGTCATCTTCGTGAGTCTTTCTAGCTCATCAATCTAGTTTGGGAGCTCACTTTATCTCTTGGTATTATTCTCACAAAAAGGTCCCTTGACAAACTAAATTGAAGACTTCGTTAAACTTTAGATTGTTGGTAACCTCTTTTCAAATCTTCCAAAATTGATTACCTTTAAAAGCTTGCCTACACTTTTGCATACATAGACATGGTCATTTTAGGACATCATTTTAGACTTTCCTTATTTTCCAAGAAAAGACCAAAAAAATAGTTGCATTAGCATTCATTCCTTATAGCCAAGAAAATCCAACAACATAGACTAAAATCATATCATTCATAGACATAGTTCTACATCATCACATTTTGAGCATATCTTACATGGTTGAAACAAGGTCCAAAAGGAAACAAAGAGAAATAGTTGATCCACAAGACTTTATCAATCCATTTTCACATGATCCCCTATCAAGGACATCAAGACCACACAAAACTTTATTGGAAAAATTCCTCACTAGAGACCAACAAGGGCACATTGTATTGAAGACTTAGATGTTGTTGCACAAGACCTAGAGTTTCCCTCTTTTGTAGATGAATACATGGCAAAAGATCCTCAATGATATCTAGCAAAATTGTTAGTAGAAGGTGCCACATTACTTGTATTTTCACTAACTCATTTGACTACAAAATCCAACAAAAATGTCTGATGAAATATGTATAATTTGATGTATCGTCGGGTGCTTGTAAGATTTGATGTGTAATTTTCAATTTTTTGAAAGTTTATCCCCGACATTCGTCGAAATTTTGACAAACTTGGGTTTTGTCGAAATGTCAACTAGATCAGTTTGGTCAAAATTTTGACAAACATGAAAAATAGAAAAAATCAAATTGTGGCTGACATAAAGAATAGTGAGTTCGTTGATTTATTGTGACAGTGTTTTGCTCTACTTGAGACAGTTTGTGGAGAATTAAGGATGATTTATTTTGGAAAAATTAAAAAAAAATCAAGAAGATATCGCCAGGTTGAGAGTACTCATTGTCTTTTTTCCTAATTCAATTGTGAAGTCAAATTTGTAGTTTCAGGTTTGAAAATCATATTTTTAAGCAACATCTCATCAGATTTCATTTTTAGAGGTTTAGGGTTTTGAGAATTTCATGTCCAAATTTTGTTGTGTGGAATCACCATAAGATCACAACCAAGGAACAGATTCTTGTGATTGTAATTATGTGATCCATAAGTCTATTGGTCATGTGGCATAGTTATACTATAACTAATACAGGATGCAATCATTTGTGACCCAAGTTTAATGTGGCTATGTTGTGATAGAAATGGAGGAACTCATATAATGTAGTTAATTCAGGTTGTATAATGTAGGTGTCAATCATCATTGGGTGCATTTAGGTTGTCTCAAGTTTAACAGGTTAGGATGTAATTATAGCATGATCAAAGAGTGATTACCTCTTGTTGCAATAAAGAACCCATAACTCTCATTGATATGCAGAGTGGTTGTGTTATATCAATTATGTAGTGCATTCAAGCACAATCCTTGTTTAATGGGATATTCTAGAGAGTGATCAAGATTTTCTAAACCTTATGAATGTTACTTAAAAGTGTATAGCTTAAACTACAAACCAAGTTTGTTACATGTTTGAATGCAATCTTGGTTTACCACAAACTATAGTAATGTGATCTGCTAATAACCATTATGGAAAGTATTAAAGCAAGACCCATGCTATATAGGATACATTTCCCTAATCAGGTTTACATACCATAATGATTAAACACAAGCTTCCCACACACTCTAGGATACAATCCAAGATCATACCACAACTTTGTCAAGACAACTAATTTTTTCACCTAAGATTTAAGGTTGTTTTTTAATACCAATAGAAGTATTGGTAAGAGCATGATTAGGGTACAAACTTAGGCCTCCGTAGAAACATAAACAATAACTATAGCGGATTAATGAGGTTGCAATACCAGAAATATTGAGACATTGTAGCTAATAACAAAATCTTGCAATCTAAAAATTGTAACCAATAATAAGCACACTATGTAGCTTAGTGACATTTGTAAATGCAATCTACAGTAAGAAGAATGACAGTCACTTGAGATGTGACAGTCAAAAAGAGGCTAAGAAATGGAAAAATAATAAAGCTCAAACCTTGCATAGTAAAGTGAAGATTTTAACAGTGAGTTTCCTTACCCCCTTTTTGACCTTAAGGGTTTTTCAAATGTTTTTGGTAGTGTTAGACAAGGAAAATGCAATTAGGGAATGACTGTCCAAATGAAGTAACAGTAGTAATCATAGGTTCAATGTTTCTTCTTAGCCATTAATGTATAATGGAGGTAGTGGATTGCATGTTTGAGCAGTGTTTTGAGACTCATCAAAGATGGGAGAATAGTGAATAATACCTTGTGGACTGTGAAGTAGTGTCAACAAGGTTGAAGGATCTTAAGAACTACAATACCATGAAACAATGAGTCCCCTATAGTAAGTAGGCAGTCTATAGGGCATAGTTTGATTTTATAGAAGGATGTTCATGAAATGAATCTTCAAGTGATAGTGAGTGAGTTGTTTGAGATTGCAGCTGAGGGTGCAATACCCAGTCTTAAAGGAAGTTAGCAAAGCAGTAAATGTACAAGAAAATAAAATCGTACACAACAAACAATTCACAATGTTATCTTGCATAATACCTTGAGTTTGAAGACAAAAAACTCATTGTATCTTGATGAAAGTAGTGACCTTAATGGTCAATCACTGACAACCATGATTTTAAAACATGCTATTGTGCTTATGGAGGCAACATTTTAAGCAAGGTAGTGAGTGGTGATTTGGAACAATGCCAGGTATGAAGGACTTGCTTTATATGCATACTATGCATTCTTGCTTAAGACACTATTCTTAGAAGAGATTGAAGGTGGATTATGGAACTCAACAGTTACCATGAAAAGGATTAAAGAAAAGACTAAGATCTCTTTAAAAACCACGGTCATGAAGATATTAAAGATGTCACATGCAAAACCCTAGTAGCTAGAGTAATGAATACAGTGCCAAAGAAGATAGTGTGCTAGGGAAGATTTAGGAGATTTTCACATTATCTAATTATAGGGAAATACATCATTTATTTATTTTTTTAATTAAAATAAATCATTCTAAACCCTATATAGGATACATTGATACTTCAAAAGCCTCTGAAGGAATTTAAGATTATGCAAATATATGTCAAGTAAATACCTAGATTACAAATAGTAGTGAGAACAATGTAAGATTTGTTGAGTAGAGCAGGAATGAGATAAGTAGCAATGAATCATATGCCTCCTTTCATGCACATCTCCTCACCATTCTCTATCATTCTTTATGGAAACACTTCTCCATTTTGGCAGTTTATGCTTGAAAATAATGTTTTGACAAAGGTTTTAGAGTGTTTATTAAAATGAAAACTCCATTTTGGTGGGCTACGCCTGAAAATAAGATTTTGACAAAAGTTTTAAGGTATGTTTATTAAATTTTTAGAGTATTTTGACAGGCTATATTCTTGATTCCTTAAATTATTTATTCAAATAGATTTTGACTAAATAAATGACTAACTATAATTAGTCATTTTTATTTGTGTGACTAAATAATTTTTAATCAATGACCAAACTAGTAATTTATTTACTCATGTATAACTGAGTTGCAAAAAATGAGCAAAATTTAGTCATTTTTAGTTGTGACTAAAATTTTTAGTCACCTAGTCATTTATTTGTCAAATTTTACTAGTGTGTGATTCCTTATGCGATTAGGGCTCTCTCAATGTTGAGGGCCCTAGGGATAAGCTCATCATAAGAAGTGACACATTGCATCTTTAACTAAAAGGATAAATTTGTATTGACATTAGCAATGATGATTCTAACTTGTTGTTCCTTAGGAATGGGTCACTTGCTCTTACTAGCTCACTATCTCCATCATTGTAGGAAGTTTGCGATCAAGTTCAATATTCTGATTTTAGGAGTCTTAACGGTTGGAAATCATAGTAAAATCAACATTTAATAAGTTTCAGAATTAGCATTTTAAAGTGTTTTTTGGGGTCATTAACTTCAGACTATCTTCTCTTTTGCAGGGGTGGTTGCATGCCAAATTTTTTTGGTGTAAAATATTAAAATTATTAGATTTTGTTACTTGTCTATGAATAAAAATTATTGGAGTGTGAGTTTGATATTTTTTGAAGATCTAAATAGTCAATCTTGGTAAAGAAAAATTATGTTAGATAATATTAGTCTAGAAAAAAATGAAGCGACACTTGATAGATTGTGGGCTAGATTGAAAAGAAAGGGTGATGGTAAATGTTATTGTCCTTGCAATAATTGTAAGGGTGTAAAGATGAGATGACTTTTAATCACAACAGCTAAGAAACATTGTAGGCAGCATGGTCACATTGAAGGGGGGCATGACAATTGTCCATTGGTAAGTTGTTCATTATATGTGTTTATATTGACTGAATTTGTAAATGTTTATATCATTTTAACATTATATATATAATCACTTGATCATGATCATGGTTTATTTGTGTCTATCATTATTATAAAGATGGGGCACCCTAGTGCAGATGATATGAATTATCATGGCCTGGAGAATGTGGTTTTTCAAGTGGATGAACATGAAGCTATGAATATTGAAGATGAAGTTAATAATCCTATGGAAGAAGATGATCATGCGCCAAAAAATAGTTGAAGATAGTGGTACAAATACATTGATCCATGACACATTTAGTAGCAGAGTTGATCATGATGATCAAGATGACTTTGATGATGTTCATGATTTACCTATACTTGAGAAGGCATATGAGCCCCTTTATGAAGGCTCCTAAACAACTTTTCCCTCTATTGTATTGTTGTTGTTCAACTTGAAAGTTATGAATGGTTTTTCAAATGTAGCAATCGCATGGATATTAAGGTATGCATATATGGCATCTTTTTTCATCTATTTTAATTGTTGTTAGTTCATCACTAGTAAATAAAGGATGAAATATGTACCATTAATATTTTTTATATTAACAAATTATTTTTTGTCGTAGATTGATTGGTGAATTTTTGTTACCACCATCAAATATTTTACCTTGCTCATACCGAAGTTTATATGCCATTATGAAAGAGATCGGAATGGAGTATCAAACAATAGTTGTGTGTCCCAATGATCATATTATATATCATAAACAACATGAATTTGCAATAGAATGCCTAGAATGTCATATCAGTAGATATCAAACAAATCAACTAACAAAAAAGGTGTCTCTAAAGGTTTTTCATTATATTCTAATTGTTCCATGTATGCAACGATTATTTAGGTGTGAAAGCTTAGCACAATTTATGGATTACCATGCACAAAATAGAAGTGGAGATGACATTCTTCGAATGCCTGCAGATGGTTTTACATTTAGGGACATGGAGGAAAAATGGCCACACTTTAAAGAAAAACCTCGTAATCTCAGGCTTTCATTAGGAGCAGACAGTGTCAATCCATTTGGAGAGTTGAGATATATTTACTCAGTGTGGCTTGTTTTTGTTATGAACAATAAAATTCCTCCATGGATGTTAATAAACAAGGAGCACATAATGTTGTCGATGATTGTTCCAGGTATTTGTTTGCATCAAATTTTTTTTAATGTAGTAGCATCTCATTTGTCTTATTTGTTGCATAATGACATATTTTTTTCATTTAATAGTCATGTACATTAATTTATATATATTGCAGTAAAATAGTTATAATAATTATGTAATGTTTATGTTCATTCAACTAGGTAAGTACCAAGTTAAAGATATAAATGTATATATCCAGCCTATTATTGACGAGTTACTAAAGTTATGGAATGGTGTCACTATGTATGATGTCTCTAGACCAATAGGACAAAGACAATTTCAATTCCATGCAATGCTTGTATGGACAATTCATGATGCCCCAAGGCTAACACATTTTTGTGGTATGTTATAATGTTAGACTACACTTTAACAATATTTAATTTAATGAAGTAGATACTATGCATATTTTCAAAATAATCTATTCATTATATATAATTATAAAAATTGACATATTTAATCCAATTATATATGATCTTGTAAGTCTTCAAACAAAGGGAAAATTTGCATGTCCAATTTGTGGTCTAAAGATGAAATCTTGTCGTTCGACAATTTTAGGAAAGGGGATGTTTGGTGAGTATAGGCACTTCCTCCATAGAAATCATTAGTATCAAACTAATGAAAAGCATCTTTTCAATGGGAAAGAGGAGACTATATCAAAACCATGAAGAATGACACCTCGCCTATGGAAGTTGCAATATAATAGAATTAATCGTCAAGGTTATATATCAGATCAAATTATTTATCTATAATATATGATATGTTTTGAATTTATATTTTTATATTGTGTTGTGTTTACTCATGTTGTAATTGACAATGATTGTCATTGTTAATTTTTTTAACTTATATACTTCATGAAGGTCGTCAAAGCATTAATGGCCAACTTTTATAAGGACTGAAAAGTTATCCCAGACAATTTAGTAGGTTGCCCTACTATGAGCAGCTACAAATTATGCATTTGTTTGATACAATGCATATCAAAAATAATACAAAAGAAATGTTATGGAAAATATTGGATGGAAGGCATGACAAAGAAAAAATTGTCAAAATTTGAAGTGACATTCAAGAAGCCAATAATGCATTAAAAAATGTCATTCAATTAAATAGCGATGGAGACCAAATTAATATAAGTTCCCTTCCTTGGTTATTATCAGAGTAGCAAAGCAATGCTATAAAAGAAGTCATACAAAAAATTCAATTTCCCACAAGATTTGTTGCGAACATAAACAATATAATAATAAAGAAAGGTGAATTTGGGTCAGGGATGAAAATGCATGATTGGCATACCTTCATTAAGGTAATTATTCTGGTATATTATATACACTTATATAATGCATGTACTTTTCAGTGTATTGTGTTTATTACTACTAGAAAAATAATGAAAAGATCATTTTATAATTGTTGCAGTACATTCTACCTCTCCCAGACAACTTTGACAACAATGTCAAACAAGTTATATATAATCTTGGAAAATACATGAGGTAAGTAGCGATATTTGTTAAATTCGTTGTATACATCTTATAATTGCCATTTTTTTTACTTGTTATGTAATATACTATATATTTTTGTTAAATCTCATTAATATATTTGTGTCTTAAATCATTTATAGATGGTTGTCATCTAAAGAAATCCATAAAGAAGATATAAATTATTGGAAGAGAAAAATCCTCATCTAATCTGTGAAATGTTAAATTGTCTATCTTCAAAAATTTTTGATGCACAAGAACACTACCTCATACATCAAGTTAAGTAGATTGAATTGTGTGGACCTGTACACACAAGGTCAATGTGGATGGTTGAGAGGCACTTGAATTTTTTTAAGGATTTGGTTAGAAAAAGAGTACATCTTGAGGGTTCTATCATGGGGGGATATATGGTATACTAGATCATGGTATACATTAGTGAATATCTTCCTAATGTTGCAGCAAAGATCCATGTAGATCGCATTTGGGATCCCAACTCTATTAAAAAATTCAAAGGGGAGTACCTGATAGGGAAAGGTAGATTGAGGAAAGTGAGAGGTAATTATAAGATGGTCATGGAGATTAATTGGAATACATTTTACATATAGTTTTTATGTATATTGTACTTATTTAATTTTTAATCTTCAATATACATCAATTATAAATCAAGGTCGTATACTATGGTATTTAACTAATTATACACCATCTATGAATTTCATTTTTTTTTATACAATTGCTCAAGAGTGAGATGCACTACATTTTTACATCACCAACAATTTTGATTGGATGATGGTATGGATTCAATGATGTCAATAACTTGGTCGTGTATTAACATGGGAAGGTGTGGCTTCATTGATTAAATAAACTCATCGTAATGGAGATTCCAATGTTACACAAAGGGAAATTGATTTAGCATATGGTTTAAGAGATAAACAAGTATGTATAAATATATTTATCACCCATATTATTTAATTATTTTCAATTATATTGATGTATATATATGTTGAGATTTTTTTCTTTGTATACATTCGGCCAAGAATAAATATGTTTATCAACTAACAATATTGCAATAATTTTTACATGTTTGACATATTGCAGGTGAAACACTACAAGGCTATGTGGTGCAATGGTTGTAAATTTTGAATCAAAATGTTGGAAAACATGAAAAAAACTTGTGATTATGGTCTAAATGGAGTCTTTCAAGTGACTAATGTTTCATCTAGAAGCGGCATACATCTATAAGTCTTAGAAAATCAATACTATGGGATTTGGGATGATATACTTGAGTGTGATTTTAAGTGCTTCAGATTAATTATGTTCTTTGTCCTATGATACAGGCTACGATTGAATGAAAATGATCTTGAGAGAACTATTATTGAATATGATAATAGATTTACCATGGTTAATACAAGGTTGAGTGAGCGAGCTAGAAATAAGCCTTATGTTTTTCCAAGCCATTGTGAATAGGTATTTTACTCAGAGGTTCCAAGTAAACTGAGTTGGTCATTTGTTGTTATACATGATCCAAGAGGAAGGCCAGTAAAGTATAATGTGGCGGAAGAAGAAGATATCGAAGAACTAGAAGATGATGTAGATGATGATCGGGATCAACAGTTAGTTGATGATGTCCCTAATGAAAATGTTGAAGAGGAGGAACTAGATCATGATGATGTAGGAGTTAATGTTCATGAAGATGATATCTGTGTGGATGATTACATTATCAAAACTGATATCGATGATGATGATGATGATATGAACAATCCTTACAATGTCGGATCTAAATCAGATGATACATACATAGTTGGATGAAGAAGATCAATGACATTGAAATGTATGAGTTATGTGATTATATTATCTATTTGATATTAATTTCTTGATTGATAGAATTATATTTGACTTATGTCATTACATAATTAATTCATAATGTTTTTAATTTTTATGCCATTACATAATTAAATTAATGATGTACTTTTTAATTTTTGAAAGGTCAAAAAATTAAAACATTTCAATAGTGATGTTAACAACCTTGAAATTAGTGTCTTTTATGTTTCATCTGATCATAAAAGATTTAAAAGTTAGTTGTAGAGGTGATTATTTATTATTTGACGTGTAAAGGACTTTAAAAGGCATAAAGTGATCATTGTAATGGTTTTTGGTGGTCGAGGATTTAAAATACAAACTCTTGACATTCGAAAATCTATGTTTTTCTTCAATTTTTTTGTATTTTTTCTATTATGCAGCACTATACAATCACATGCAGCCATATTTTGATGTGAAATTAATTCCAAGTCATGAAGATATGTGTTAGCTTTGATTTGAATTTTATTTGAGGGGTTAAGGTATTGATTTGAGTTAGAAAGCTTCATTTCTTTGCATATAGCCTAGTTGCCATGTTTTTGAGGGTTTTGTAGTCCAAACATGATATAAAGGGGCTTTTACACTTTTTTTTATTACTATAGCTTATGTAAGAGGCCCCATGGATACTGTTGTAATTGTAGGATGCATGAATAGAGCATAGGATGATAAATAAAGAAGGTATAGCTATTGTCCTCAAGAGTTTTGTGAAGAAAAACATGTGAAATGAGAGGTTCAAGCCTAGGTTTCAACAAAACATGTATGGGAGATCTGATTTTATGATTTTTTATCCATGTGTAGACCTAATGGATTATTTCTAAACACTAAATATAAATGATATACATACACACACGCACATATATATATATGTATGTATGTATGTATGTATGTATGTATATGTATTTTTAAATTTAAATGTAAATGCAATTATTGGATGCTCTCCTAGAACAATAAATGCAACATATTATTAAAGAAATCTATATCTATGTATATAAATCTGTATTTATAAATGCAAGTGTAAATGCAAAGAGCATATGGTTTTGTAGTGTTATAGATACAACATATCCATAAATTAATGTAATTGAAATTCTAAAGTCTTCAACACATATAATATGAAATCGATCAAACTATTAAACTACATAAGAAATAAATGAAAATAGTAAATGCATATGTATGTGTATTTGTAAATGTAAGTGCAAAATAAATAAGAATAATGAAAATTATAAAATAATACGAGGAAAGGTTTAGAGTTTAGAGTGGGAGAGAGATAAAGGGTAGAGGGTTTAAGGGTTTAGATTTTAAGGGTTAATGGTTTAGGGTTTAGGGTTAGAGGTAGAGGGTGTTGGTTTGTTTTTTACACTATAACTAGATTGGTCTTCTAATCTACCTATGGGATTGCCAATTCCAATCAAGGGCAGCTCGAAGGACCTAGACCAGTTGACAAGGACTTTAAAACTCCTCCTATACTTTGGGCTTTGCAAGACCTGGGAGGGTGATCCCTTAATGTGTTTACAACCTCTACACCAATATCATAAAAAACATTAACACATAATAGATAATCCCATTGAATAGTTCAACACAATAGGATAATATCAAATAAAATTGGTTGTTCACCAATAGTATCAACTATGTGGAGTATGAGATAACTAAAACACAATCCATAGTAAAATATAGTCATTAATTTGCAATTTGTAGCAAGCTCTAGGAAAAGACAGACAATTATTGAACTACAAAAATAAGTACAACTTAGATCAGTGCCATATATCCATTGTAAGAGTCAAATTCATAAGCATCTAAAGGTTTATGACAGATTTAATATATAACATATAACTTATAAGATCCCTGATAATATTGCATTAGAATTTCATCAATATGCATTCTCACCCAATACTACTTATCAAATCCTTATACATAACATATCCACCTATAATCCCATTTAAGCATTTTAATTAATTCCTTGAATTAAAGCTAAAATAAGGATTATACACACCACAACAATAAGATGAATGAAACAACCCTTAGTCATCTTATTCAAAATTTTGATATACATGTACAATGGAGAGACATGAGTTTGAATTTATCATTTCAACTCAAATGCTAGTACTGTTATACAACATTAAATCCCCATGAATTCAAAATCGATTACAAAATAACTCATAACCTAAATTGTATTTCTCTCTAAAACCATCAGACTTTACAATTTGCTCTGCAACTTCATCTAAACTCGACCAAAATTATCTAACTTGCTAACTTGTACTTCTGGCCTTGAAATCCTTCTTATAGAAAATGAAGGAGAAAACAAACATCAGGAAAGAAAGTACATATGTCACCAACCAAATGAAGCATTTGGTGATATTCGAAAAAATTATTGCAATAGCCATCACCCTGGAGAATATTCCCATTCATCATGTCAACTAAGAAAAATTGAGGAAACAATAAAAAACCACAAGAAACCCACGCCGAGACCGCCATCAAAGCAAAACCAGAGGCCATTGTAACTGTAGCATCTGATTTACCACCCATTAGTAATTCATTCTTTTATTCCTCCTTAGTCAAATATTTATTTACCCACCTCTGATATTCTTCATCAATTAGCCAGTCAAAATTAATTACCTCATTCACCTTGGGATTATAAGGTTTGTATTTTACTACTACCTAATTTGCATCTCTTTCAAAAGATTCCAAAAATGAGCTAGTACTAATGATTTTATCCATACAGCTCACCAACAAGTCATAATATGAGTCATCACAAATTAATTTAATTTGATCATTGATGACCTCACCTGCCTAACCCTACCACTACTAGAATGACCTGATTTTCCCCTGCTCATCAATTATATTAGGTAACAATGTGTTACCCCAATCATTGAAACTTTTCACCAACTCTCTAATCTTCCTACTCAAGTCATTTGGTAAGGTTTGAAAATCTTGCAATGATTTTAATAACATATGAGTAGGCTTTAATGATTGGGGTCTATTGTTTGTAT
Source organism: Sequoia sempervirens (assembly GCA_007258455.2). Lineage (NCBI taxonomy): Eukaryota > Viridiplantae > Streptophyta > Pinopsida > Cupressales > Cupressaceae > Sequoia > Sequoia sempervirens. The sequence goes on along the minus strand of VDFB02000017.1, from coordinate 148,344,027 downwards.
CAAACCTTGAGGCCTTATACATGACATCTAGATCACTGGCCCTAGGGATCCAATTTTCAATCAATGGTATCACTACCTCCTAATCCTCATCAATATTCTTTATTGCATTTAATAGAAAAGAATATAAAGAATATATAGATTGCAATTTATTATCAACATTTTCATTCAAATGCCTTAAAACAATAGTAACAATCTCTTTTTTCTTTGAAAGAGATTCCTCCTCACTTACCCTCAAAGATGCTTGTAAGTCATCAATTCTTTGCAAGAGATGCTTCTTTGTAGGATCAACAAAGCACTTTGTTTCTTCATCAATTTCCTCTAAAGAAGGAGTGAAGGTAGGATTTTGAGTGGGAGACCTTGGTCTGGAAACATGTGGAGAAGCAAGAGGCACTGACCCTACTGTGAAAGGTAATGTACTGGTCCCTGGAGCACTTGATGTCTCACAAATCTATCTATACCTGAACCTTTCCAACTCAGTTTGCAACTCAACATTCCTCTATTGCATCTTGTTGTATTCTTCAATTAAAAGGTTATACATCTCCATTAGGCTTTTTTTTTTAGCCTCCTCCCTTTCAATAGACTTTTGGGCCAATTTGGCCACATTTACAATTAAACTAGTGGCCTTGGTGGTTGATGTCTCTAAAGCTCTCTTTATTATTAATTCCCCTTTGAAATTTGGATTAATGTCTGTAATATTTGACTTTCTCCCTTGTGGGGCCAATGCCCAAATTTCTAAGGTTTCATACTCTTCACTAAAAGCAGAATCTTGAAGTGTTTCCTTAACTTCTTCTTTAGATTCCTGCAAGGGGTGCTTGGACTTCATAATAGCATTAAAGGTCACTGCATCTACAATGTCCCATTTAGGTAGAATCAATACACCATCCTGACTCACCAATTTTTTTTCTTCCTTAGGAGTGATGTTCTTAAATTCTTCCATTAATTCAACTTTCACTTCCTTATCATTCTCCTGGTTTGACCTTTTACGTCTTAGTTCTCTTCTCTCTTTACATTTATTTTGATATTCTTCAAACTTTATCCTCCATACCAATTGCAAGAATACAAGAGTCTTTAAAAATTAATTTTCATTTAGAAACTCCTTACATAATTCCATTCTTGCATCTTGTACACTTTTTCCTTTCATATCTAAATCAGATAAAACCAATTCAGCTGGCCTAGAAGGGGAAGGCATACCAATCTGCATGTCCTGATCAGTAACAATAATTTCATCCATCAAACTCTCATGTGGTTGATCAGTTCTTTTCCTTTTAGGGCTTGGCTCAGATGGTGGTGATGGGGGACTATCTTTTGGTGATGACTCTAAATCAATGATCTTAATTTTCCTGGGCACTTTGAATTTTGGACCTGGTTGTGAAGGAAACTTAATAATTTGCTTCCCTTTTTTGTCCACTTCTTCCTCATCACTATTTCTATCCTTTTTTTTCCTGTAAATGGGCCACTTTTTTGTAGGCCAGTATGCTAGCCTTGTTTCAAATGGTCTAGCACCTTGTTCTTGTACACCCAGACTCAGCTCTAAGTTTACTTTTTTGGTTCTCAAAGTGCCTATAATCTCTTTAAAGTTCTCCATTAGAAAATTAATTTTCTTATGGTGGGGACTAAACTCCAACAGTGGATCATATTTCAGATCAATTTTGTGCACAATATCTAGTAACTTATCATAAGCTATCCATTTCTCCTTGTTCAACTCCTACTTATTTAGGTTGAACTTATTTTTTATCAGGTCCTCAGGAAAGTTGAACTCATGCTCAAACTTTCCATCCTTTATTCTTTGTCTAAAAAGGGTAAAGAAACCCTTAGGATCATGTTGCCACTTTGGACCACATCTCAAATGATAATCCTCAAAGAATTTCTCAAAGTACACCCAACCTCCTTTTGAAAAGGAAAAATCAGATAACACTGTATAATCAAGAAAATATGTTCCCTTACCCCTCCCTGTGAGGTTGTCCTCATGGATGCAACCTATCTACCACATAACTTTTTCAAACCCCACTCTTGGTGGCACATTGTATGGCAGTATATGAGGGCCTCCTTGAAAACCATATACCCTCAAAATAGTGCTGGTTGGGTATGGGACAATGTCACCTCAGTTATAGTTGACTTTTAAATTTGGCTTCCTCCTCTTTGGCCTGAAGAAATCATGTAATTCCTCAAGAATCCTAGGTACATTCACCATCAATCTAGCCATCAATTTGAAAGAAAAACAATTATCTAATTGCACATAACTAGTTATTTCCTAATTACAAGATAAATCTGCAGCTGATATTTGTATTGACAATCTTTCTCCATCAACTGATTGCCTTAATTTCTTCTCAGAGAAGAATTCAACATTCTTGAATAAAAGCATATGCATCAACATAGAATACCAAAAGAATTGAGTATCGGTATCATTTTTCTATAGTTTGACAGCCTCTCATGTATCCTCTCAACCAAGAAAGAAGCAAATTCATATGTGACAAAGAAGTTAGGGTGTTGTATTTGCACCCCCATGAACATGTATGCAATGGGAATCACCACACCAAGACTAAAACCCAAAATCTGACACAATGAATAAAAAGTGGCCAGGAAATGATTTGCAAAACAATTTAATCTGAAAGGTTCCTGGTCACTAGGGCTGACATGAAATCTTGAACCTCATGCCCTAGCCAGATGAGGTGGAAGTGATTTAGCTCTGAAAAGAGACTTCAATTTTGCATATTCCTGCTTCATTTCCTCAAGGTTGATAGGCACCAAGTCCTCACTTGGTTCACTCAAGTCAAAAAAAATTTGAATATCATCTTTGTTAATTCTTAACAAAACCTTTCCATCATTATCCCTAATTACCCATGTGAATGGGTCATATCTTGCAGCAAGTGCCCTAAGCAAGTCCATATTAGGGAAAACATTCGGTATTGTGTGAACCCCAATCCTAACACCTACAAAACAATAAGAACAAACACATTAGATTAGATATTTCAACCAAGAATAAGGATTCCCCATGAAATACATTCACCAAGTTTAAATTAGGAAGAAAATAATGAACACAATGAGAAAAACAAAATAAAGATTAAATCCTAATTAAACTAGCAAACTCATGATCCCATGGGGGAATTGGTGCCAATTTGATGTGAAAATTGGCCCTTTCCTGATTCCTATGATGCAAGCTTGATGTGTTGATCATAATTGATCCACTTTGATGATGTTGAAGAGTGCTCCAAGCTAAAAACCTGCATAACCTAACTAAGATTCAATAATGATGGATGGAATTTGATAAATATTTGAGCATGGTAACTTTACATAATTTGTGGATGATCAAATGAAGGATGAACCTCTTTATTTATAGATGAGATTGAAAGATGAATGTCCAAATTTGAGTAATGTGGGACTAACATTCATCCAATGGCAAGATGCCACTTGTCAATCCATGAGTGGAAGGAGGATGTGCAAGTTTTTAGGATTGTGCCAATAAATGCCTATTTTTGAATTTCAAATTTGTTGAAATGATATGCAAGAGGGAAGAGAAAAATGCATTGAATGCCACTTGGCTCAAGACAAAGGACATGTAAGATGAAGTTAGTGCCTTGTTGGATGTACATGTTAACTTGAATTTTTGAATTCAAACTTGGAAGAATATTCCAAAAGATGCCTTGTTGAGAAAAATAGAGATTTAATAAATCAATAAAATCTATTTTCATGTGTAAGTGGGAAAAGCTAGAGGATGGGACATGATAAGAGATTAAATTAATCAAGGGTCAATTAATTTAATAGGAGATTAGTTGACGGGACTTATTTGACTTAGACTTATGGATTTATTTAAATCAAATAATGAGAAGAATGTGATAAGAGATTAATCAAATAAAGATTTTGATTTATTTAATTAAAAGAGATGATGGTTAGATTAAATTAAATAAGATTTTAATTTATTTAATTTAATAGATAGACTTTAGAGATTTAATTAAATAACATTGATTATTTAATTAAATAGGATAATTAGATCAAATTGATTAATTTAATTATCGAGAAGAGGTGACTTAATTAGATAACTAGCTTATTTAATTAAGAGAGAAAATAATGATGAATTTAATCAAATAAGGGAATTTGATTAAACAGTTAGATTGAAGGAGGATTCAGGATGAAATGATGTTAGTAGTCAGGATTAGATGCACAATGTCAATCGGTACATTTTATTTGTTTACATTTTTCCCCTCCTTGAAGCAATGCACTTGTTGTGTTGGTTCAAAGAATAAATGATCTCAATCAAAGCCAAATTTTTTTGTTTATTTAAAATCTTTCCCCATTATTGCACGATGAGAGAAAACATGCCATTATATTGCTCCCTTGAGAGATTGGATGAAAATTTTTAATTTTTGGGTGATCTCGCAAAAAAAGAGGACAAGGTGCTTGACAGATCCAAAGAGGCTCCAGGAGGCCAAAAATGTGTCTAAACACAATAAAATGATGTAAAAAAGGCTTCAACTAGAAAAAAATAGGTTTGAGTGTCCAAAACCTTAGTAGGATAGCCAATCAAAGTGAAAAAAACCCTAATTTTCAAGCTCAAAAGGGGCCCAAGGGGTCACTTTCAAGTCATTTTCACACAACCATCTAGCAACCTTGAGATTTGAGCTCTGACCTCCTGACAATATGGCCCAATGACAACTCTTGATGCATATTTCTAACCGAGTCCAGACGTACCAGCTCGGCCACCCAACATTGGGGCACCAGTAAGTGATCCTTACTTGATCTTTGTTTCTCATTTTTAATGCATATTTATTTCTTTTAAAGTTAGTCTGTTTGTAGCGACACTATAAAGTGTTGCTCAAAACTCAAACTGCGTTGCTCAGTGTGAAATTGTGCCATGGTGGTGCAGTTTGGAGTTTGAAATTAAACTCCAAACTTTGATGCTAAGCTTGTGTTCAGCAAGGTGATTTGCAAAGTACCATGTGGCAGTCTTTTATCTGCTCAAAGTGTGTCGCTGGGGAGGAAAGTTAACTGTGGTTGTGCTATTTTTCCATTTTCTACCCTAGCATCAGAGTTTGAAAAGAATCAAACTATGACACCTTCATAGATTCTAATGTTGGAGTGATTACTTGGATGCTCGGCAAAGATTTTTTTTAATTTTTAACATGGTGACCTTCCTAACATAGGATGCGGGGAGGGAGCTCTACTCCTAGAGCATAGGTCACGGGATCTATTTGGTTACTTGTAGGATTTGAGCAATAGAGATTAGGACCAACTTCAAGATATGGGGTTGTGGTTCATCACCTACGCAGTGCCCATTCACACCCACCTAGGGATGATGTCAGCACTTGCTAAGAGATGGCATAGTGAGACTTCTTCCTTCCACATTCCAACCAGTGAGGCCACTGTCACCTTGGAGGATGTTTGGTGCATCCTATGATTGTCAATTCATGGTCAGCATGTTATATTTGATATGGATGAGGGGTGGAATGCCTGTCACAGAGTCTTGGCCATGAAGGGCATTGTCACTTGCGAGGGGCAGACCAAGCTGGAGTGATACAGGGCTTTGGCACCTCCCTTCCGCTTGGTAGTTGCAGCGATTATTTCGGGTCTCGTTTCCCCAGACCGATGAGGCTGATATTTCAGTTCTAGTTGGGGACTCTATTAGGAGTGGATGGTTCATGATAGGCCAGTCTATTTTTCTTGGGGGCCTACTCTTCTTGCCTCCTTGTACAGAGATTTGCATGAGTATGTCTACATGGACAATAGAGCACTCAAAGCTGGTGTGACGATCCTCTATGTATGGGTGTGGAAGCACATTTTTGTCCTTCAACCATGAGTTGTTCCAGTTTCGATGTTCCCAAATGATCCCCTCTTGTGGTGCTATAGAGGCGGTGTGTCATTTACACACACATGTGAGCATGATATCCCCTATTGGAGGAAAGGCATAGATGAGATGCAAGTGTTCACATGGCAACCATACCTTGGTCGGCCTGGATGGGCCAATGATATAGATCAGCTCTTCTTTGCTCACCAGGACTGCTTCATGCAGGGGTGAGAGCATACCATGATCGAGAGATATCTGCCCGGGCATGTGCAGTGTTAGTTTGGTGAGCCCCAGGATTGGCCTGACGATGATTATGTGGCTATCTTGACCTACACCATGTCATAGGTTTCATGGGGGTGGCATATTCCTACCTCAGAGGCTATTGACAGCTTCATACAGTTAGTAGCCTAGTTGTGGGCTTACAATCAAGGACCTATAGATTGAGGCATGACACAGGAATACAGGGATTAGTTTCAGCCTCCCCTATGATTGACTATTCTAGGTGTAGTCCTTGATCGCTAGAGGGTGAGAGGCAGAGGGGGAGGGTGAGGACGGAAGGGGGATGCACAACAGGACCAGCCAGTCGGGGTCCCAATGCAACTAGATCAGCCTGACGTGCATATGCAGGATCAAGAGTAGGTGCTAGCAGGTCCACCACCATGGGCTGGGGGTGAGGATCAGCCTCAAGTATATCCTCCATGAGCACAACCAACAGGACAACTAGCAGGGCAAGTGGATCCCTGAGACACATTGATTGCACAGCTGCAGGCTCAGGTGTAGACTATGAAAGCTGACAGAGATTAGGCACGAATTGAGACGGACTAGGCCAGGGCCAAGAGGGACCAAGCCATCTAGCAGAGATAGGTTGTAGAGTTATAAGTGGCCATAGAGCTAGGCTAGAGACAACAATTAGAGAACATGGCAGTTTCCTCCTCTCAGGGTATAGTGTCGATTCAAACCTACAGGGAGGTCGTCCAAGAGGCCAAGTATTATCGTTTTCACTATCATGAGGTCGTACCCAAAGCATCATGGGTCCCAGAGTACTCACAGTAGAACAGCTTCAAACCAGTAGAGGGTCATGGGGACGGAGGTGAGGGCAGCAGACAAGAGGGTTAGGCCTCCTTTTGATCAAGATGATACCATTTTTTGTGCCTTACGGGCTCCTTTTTGATAGCCCGATGGGCCTTTTTATACTGATTGACATACATGTACAGTGATCTAATTATTTTGTACTATGACAGTTACCCAATGATGATTTTGATTATGATGTGATGTGTTGTGTATCATTTATTTATGCATGATTCTATTTCTATACGTTGTGCAATGATTTTTTATGGATGCATTTATTTCTGATGATATATGCATTATGTAATGATTATGACTAATGGATCTATATTATGTGATTAATTTATGCAAATGTATTCATGTGAATGGATGATATATGATGATGATAATATGTGATATGGAAATGATCTATGTTGTATACGTGAAATGATGTGAATCATGCTTATATATAAAATGTTTATAGATTGATGTACATTTTGCATGTGATGGATTTTTGTGTTCCTATTTATGTTTATAATGATGTGGAATGATTAATGAAATGCAAGAAATGATTGCAATGCTATTTATCAGATGGTATGGATGATTTAACGGATGATATAATGCAATGTAGATGCAATGGTCATGTTTTATATGATATCTATTGATAATGCAAATGAGATGGTTTTTTAAGATGCTTAGAATAACAAATTTTATCGTAAACATCTTAAATGCATGTAATGTATGTGATACAATGCGATATATGAAATGATATGCAAAGGGGTATGATGATGCTTAATTCCAAATGAATGCAATGTATGGGATGATCTTATAATGTTATACGAGTATGTATGCAATGGATTATCTATAATACTTATGTGCCTCTTATGTATGATTATGCAATAGGTGGTAATGCTTATGTGAATTTTTATGAAAATGGAATGTTATGCGATGATTATCTTTAAAAATGGATGTGCTTATATAAAATTCTTATAATAACATGCTTGCATGATGATGGAAATGCAATGCATGTGTTTCCCATATGATATGTTTATGCAGTATGTTGATGATTTATGGATGCAGGATCGATGATGAGGATGATGGTAATGATGATCAACCATCATAGTACCTTGTTAGTGCAAAAAGCAAGAAAGAATGAAAGAGAAAAAGTCATTTCAACAAGACACAAGATGACAAATATGCAAATGATGATGATTACTTTTCGAGGAATTGGGATTTTCAAAGGGCCAACTATCTTATGTTTGATAACGCATGTGGCACAATGCATCAAGGTATAGAGAACTAGGATGGCGTTGTACCTAATGTGATGAAATTTGGCTTGACAATTAGATAGGAGTATTCTTGTTCACACCTGACATATAGAAACCTTGCTAGGATGCATTTTAGACATTTCAAACACCTCGGTCCAAAACACAAAAAGGTATAACCTTTCAATGTAATAGTCAACAAGTTGTTCAAAACACCCTCCATACATAATTAACAAAGAAAGTATTTGCCACAGTTATATTATAAGAATGTCCAACAAGCACAGCAAACAAAAGATAATGATCATTTCTCCATTCCTATTTCTCTAAATCCTCTGCTCGGATATCATCTAGAAGTCCTTGGAATGAGTGCAATAAGATAATTCAAAAGATAAAGACAATGTAAACAAACAAGTTGATGTTCTTCAATACCACTAATCAAAAGGAGATGTGTTTTGTTTTTAGGATACGAACCAAAACTATTGCCAAAAGATAATGTCCATTGTAGGAAGGATGCATCCTAGGACATGTTAGTGGATGGCATCATGTCATTTCATTTATCCTAAGGTGTTCTTTCAAATGATTGATATGGGACCAAATGGATAATAGGTTATCAATACCAAGAGTTGACCAACTTGTTTGCATACTGACTTAGACCTAAGACTTCACATTTTGAGTTTCACTTTCCACCTGCTAGATTTGTTTTTGATTATGTTACCAAAGATTGAGGATGATGATCATTTATTATGAATGATGTTATTACGAGTGAAAGCGAGATGAGATGGATGGATTTTTTCAAATATTTGGATGTTTTGATCTTTTTGAGATGTTTTGAGGCAATTTTTGGTATTTTTTGAGATTTTGCAAATGTTTTGATTTTTTATTTTTCAATGTTTTGGGATTTTCTAATATTTTGACTAGTAGACTAACCTAAAGACTTATACTAGGGGCCTCAGGAGCTTATCAACATATTAGCCTTGCCTATGTTATACACACAAAGACCACGTAGTTCAACTGATAACTTGACCAATTTATAGATGAAAATGTACATGATGAGATGTTAGTTTATTATGACGGATGCCTAAAGGACTAACCTAAGTGTCTCAGGGGATGATCAAAGATCAACCTTTCCTACGTTCAAGGCTCAGAGACTCGTAGTTCAACAAGATGACTTTATTTTTGACTTTTTGACTGACTTTTTGACTTGTTTTGGGATTTTGATATGTTTTGAATTTTTTTGGATTTTTTGATGTTTTGATGTTTTGATGTTTTTAGATTTTGTGATATTTTTATGTTCTTGGATTTTCTGATTTTAGGACTTTAAGAATATACACAAATCCAATCTAATGAGAACATGCCCCCAACGTGATGTAATAGACTACTTTGATAAAGGTAGGACAAACTAACCTTGAGGATGGACCAAGTAGTACTAGGAGGGATCATGATATGAAAATAGGACCAAGCTATGATGCGGATGCAGGTGGGTGAGTGATGGATGGAGATCTGAATGCGATGGATGATGGAAACACAATGGATGGATGATGCAGAACAAGCCGTAGAGATCCTGGTGGATGGAGCTTGCTTATTTACACAAGGCACCTATTTGCCTGGTTTTCACCAAAGTACTTGTCCAAAGTGCCACCGAAGTGGTTTTCACTAGAGGATGATTTTTCTGTTTACTATTTTTTATCCTTTTTCTATTTTTTTTGGATTTTTTTCTTTTTTGATTTTTTTTGTTGTCACCAAGATGTCTATTTACCAGGTTTTTTCCAAGGTAACTATTTTTTTAGGACATTTTCTAATGTTCTAGATTTTTTGGTTCTATACCTTGAAATATTTTTGAGATGGGAGCTATTCATAGGCTCCTATAGGTGTTCCCCTTTGGGTGTTGATAACTGATATGCCCTTGATTTGTAACTTGTTGTGATGACCAAAAGTCCCAACCAATTGGGTTCAAACTTTGCTTTGTTGCTTGGGTTTGGGACATTCTTCTGATTCTCCTTTAGCACTAGTTCTCTGAATTGGAAGGTCCTACTTTTGATTTTCTTATTGTAGCTCCTTTTAAGTCTATTCTGATAGACTTACAAATGATTCAAAACATCCATACATTGCTCATCTAGTAGCTCTAGCTCATTTAGTCTTAATACCCAGTACTCTTCATCTATGATGAGGTTTTGCAGTGATATCCTGAGGGATGGGAGCTCAATCTCAATGCAAAGTACTACTTCTGATCTGTAGACTAGGGAGAAGGGGGTGGCATTGGTGGGTGTGCGGATGCTAGTTTGATAGGCCCAGAGGGCAGGATTAAGCTGTAGATGCCAGTCACGACCTGCGTCATTGACTTTTTTCTTGAGGATTTTTAAAATGGTTTTGTTTGTAGCTTCTACTTTGCCATTGCCTTGGGGATAGTACGAGGTGGAGAAGTGATGTTGGATTTTGAATTTCTCGCATAAGTTCTAAACATCTTGGTTCTTGAATGGTGTCCCATTATATGAGATAATGGATTTTGGGACACCATAACAACAAATGAGATTGTTTAGGATGAATTTTGAAATCTATTTCCTAGCTATGTATGTCATGGGTATGGCTTCCACCCACTTAGTAAAGTACTTTGTAGCAGTTATGATAAACATATGGCCATTAGATGAGGTGGGTGTGATTTTCCCAATGAGATTGAGTCCCCACTACAAAAAGGGCCATGGTGTGATGATAGGATGAAGCTCTTGAGCTAGAGCATGGATGAGATCCCCATGCTGCTGACATTGTAGACACTTTTTGGCATAATCACGTGCTTTTGTTTCCATAATGGGCCAATAATACCCCATCCTTAGCAGTTTCTTGGCTATGGTCATCCCACTCGAGTGTGAACCATAGATACCGTTATGTACTTCAATTAGAGCAGTCAATTCCTCCTTAGTGTTTAATCAATGTAGTAGGGTTCCTCCTATGCTTCTATGATATAGGGTATCTCCTAGGATGACAAATTTGGATGTCTTTTTTACAAAGGTTTGTTTTAGGTTTGAGGGTAAATTGGAAGGTATGAAGCCTATTTGAAGGTATGCGTAAATGTCATGGTACCAAGGATCACTAGGACCAATGATTTCACACACAAATTCTAATTTTGGTACCTCGGATGCAAGAATGAGAAGTTTCTCTATCAAGAATTCATATTTTGGAACGTTGTGGGGGATATCTAGTAAGGACCCAGTTATTCCCATGGTGTCTATTGCTTTGTTCTTGGTTTTAGGAATCTCTTAAAATGTAATTTCGATGAAGGATTCTTTGAGGGTCTCCACCAATTTCTTGTATGGAGTGACCTTTTCATCCTTGGTCTAATATTCATCGTTCACTTGATTTATTGTCAATTGAGAGTCTCTATATACTTTGAGAGCTATAATGTTCCACTGCACTGCTATTCTAAGACCTATGGTTAAGGCCTTGTATTCTGCAATGTTATTAGTGTAGGGAAATTCTAGTTTGTAAGACCTTGGTATGCAATCCCCTTGCGGAGTGATAAAGAATATACCAGCTATTGATTCATGTTATGTGTATGAGCCATCAAAGTATAGTTTCCAATGGTTAGCTACGTTGAGATTAAAAATAGATTCATTTGGAAACTCTAAAATGAGAGGGTTCTCTAAATAAACTAGTGCTTCTACAAGCTGATCTGCAATGACTTGACCTTTGATTGCCTTCCGCTCCACATATTCAATGTCGTATTCTAATAGTATCATCACCCATTTGGCCATTCTTCATGTAAGCATTGCTTTTGATAATAGATATTTGAGGGGGTCAATTTTGGCAATGAGTTTTATCTTGCACGTGCCAACATCTAATGTCTAAATTTCTATCATGCAAACACTACTGCTAGACATTCTTTTTCTATCAATGAATAAATTTAGCTCATGCCCAACCATTGTTTGCTAATGTAATAGATAGCCCTTTCTATTCCATTATCATCATACTAAGCTAAGAGAGATCCAAGGGCTGCTATTGTTGCTAATATGTAGAGAATTAATGGTTTTCTTAGGATTGGTGGCATTAAGACTGGTAGTGTAAGTAGATATTCTTTGATTTTATTGAATGCCTCTTCACACTTGGTATCCCATTTTTACACTACTCCTTTGTGGAGTAAGTGAGAGTATGGGTTCTATTTTTCTACCAACTGCACTATGAATCTTTGAATGGATTGGAGCCTGCCTTAGAGACCTCTCAATTGCTTTAATGTTTTTGGTGCCTCCATTTCAAGGATTGCTTTTACCTTTGCTGGATCTACCTCAATGCCTCTCATTTATACTATATATCCTAGCAGTTTTCCTAATTGTATGTTGAAGACGCACTTCTTTGGGTTTAATCTGACCTTGTACTCTTCCAGACTATCAAAAATAGCACTTAGGCTTGCTATGTGATCTTTTCTCTTTCTAGACTTAGCTAGGATGTAACCAACATAATCTTCAACTTTCTTATGAATCATGTCATGGAATATCAATTCCATGGCCCTCTAGTATGTTGCTCCTACATTCTTTAAGCCGAATGGAATCATGTTCCAATAGTAAGTCCCCCATGGACAAGAAAAAGTTGTCTTATGTTGGTCCTCTTTAACTATCATGATCTAATTGTATCTTGAGAATTTGTCCATTAGTGACAGCATTTCATGTCTAGCTATCATATCTACTATCATGTCAATGTTTGGAAGTGGGAAGTCATCTTTTGGACACGGCTTATTTAAGTCTCTGAAATCGGTGCAGATTTTGATGCCTCCATCAAGTTTTGAAATAGGTACCAAGTTTGACACCCATTCTAGATAATCTATTGGTCAGATGAATCCTACATCTAGTAGCTTTTTTAACTCCATTTTGAACAATAAGGAAATCTGAGGGTGCATGTTTCAAAGCTTTTGTTTAATAGGCTTTGCTTCTTGATATACTACTAAGTGGTGGACCATGATTTCTAGATCAAGGCTTGGCATGTCAGCATAGCTCCATGCAAAGTTTATATGTCTTTCCCTTAGGAAGGCTGCTAGGAGCTCTTGTTCCTCTAATAGTAATGACTCTGCATAAAATGTGATTTGTAGGGTTTCTTTTGTTCCTAGATTGACTGGGTTGCACCTTTTATGCCATGACTACTGATTTTTCTTGATGAATAGCTCTAGAAGGAAGATTGAATCCCCCATCCTTGAGCACCTTAGAGAGGTTTTCACCTTTGGATGCATCCTTTCTTTTTACTTTTTTCTAGTCAGAGAGTGCCATAATGTGGATTTCACTCAAGGACTTAGATATTATTCTTAATTTCTCACTTTTGAAACTAAGGGATTCAATCATTTCCCCATAATAGGCCTATGCATCTAGCTCAATTATGAACCCTACTTTGTGATCCCCACACAGAATGTTATCCCTCAGTCCCATGAATTCTGAGAGCGCCTCATCATTTTTGAATGTATCAAGAACTGGTGGTCCTCGTTGGACATAGTTGATGAGTTCGGGGTATACTAGGCAGGTTTTATGATTTTGGTGGTCTGATTCAAAAGATAGGGTGTTGATCATGAATAGAGTAGTGTCCTCAAAAATCCTAGGTAGATTGGATGTGGGGTCCTCGTCATCACTACTACTACAAACATCGGTTATATCAAATGTAAAGTTATCTATGACTCTACCTGTGGATACTGGTAAGTGTAGTTCTGTTGCAGTTGGTTGAGGAGGATTATTAACTATTCTAACTAGAAAAAAATTTCCATGTATGGTTATACTCAGAGGGGCACATCTATGGCCAACATTTGTTATTGCTTGCATCTTCAGTTTGATAGGTGTTATAAGCCCATTGTTGTTTCTCCCAAGTCTTTGATTTCTATCATAGCCCATTGGGAGCATCATTTGCATACCCCTGCTAATTTCATCCATTGGTAAATCTGTTATTGATCTTTCATCTTGATATAGCATATGTGATAGATCTATCTCAGTAACTTCTTTGCTAAGATCTCCCCACCTTGTGAAGTTGGGATATTCTTCAGGAGACGTTTGAGATGTGGAGGCTTTGTTTTCTTGTGGATGTCCCCATGATCTAGGAGATTGTGGTAACTCTCTAATCACAAAATCGTTGTTAGGGAGCTTGTAGTTTCCATAACCATTATCTTGGATGATGAGCTTAATGTCAGAGATGGTAGGAATGGTGGGAGTGATAGGTGTCTTTATCACAAAACTGGATGCGAGAGTGGCAGGATCAATGTATGGTGTAGATGGACCCTCATCATTTTTTGGTACTTGGTGGATTTTATAGTACTTTGCTTCAAGGATTTTTCAATAGGAGAATGGTTTGGGATCTTTGTGGATGGTAATTTCTTGTCCCTCATGTGTGAATTTAACACATTGATGGAAAGTTGACGCTACTACCTTCATTGTATGAATCCATGGGCGTCCCAAAAAGATGTTATACAGTAAGTCAAGGTCCAAGGCCTGACAAGTGGTTTCCATGATGGTAGGCCCTACTTGAATAGGGATTTTGATCATGCCTTGGGACACTCTTTCTTGATCATCATATGCTCTTATTGTGATACCCTTTCCGTTTTCAATAGAATCCTCTAGGATTTTCAATTTTTTGATGAGGTTGAGAGAACATATATTCAAACCCGCACCTTCGTCCACCAAGACCCTTTTGATTTTGCTCTTATGTACTATGAATTCTAAGTGAAGCACATCGTTGTGAGATGGTTGAGTGGGGAAATCTTGGTCAGAGAATGTGAGGAGATTTGGCGTAATGATATTTCTAACCATAGCTTGGAATTGTTCTGCATCAAGATCTATGGGGACAGTGGATGAATCCAACACTTCCTCAAGGATTTTCTTATGGGCAAATGATATTTTTAGCAATTCCATGATGGAGATTTTCAATGGCATTCTTTTGAGTTGATCTAGGACATTGTAGCCATTAGGGATAGATCTAGATGCAAGGAGTCTATTTAGCTGGGATGATCCTGCGATGGTAACTTTTCTGCCTCTTGTGGTGACTCCACAATCGACATGGGAGCCTTTAATGGTGATGACTATGTAGTATTCATCTAGCGAGGAAACAACAGTTTCATACACATGATTCACATTTGTGTGGGTACCTTTCCCCTTATTTGTGTTATTATTCCCTTTATTTCCATGGTTTGGCATCAGATTTGTGTATATCTTAAGATCTTGGTTTCCTATTGGCTATTCCATGTTTATAATCCTTTGATCAATGAGATCTTGAACTATGTTTCTTAATCTCATGAAACTATTCATGGTATGGCCTTTGATTTTACGGAATTCACAAAGTTGATTCTCATTATACCAAGGAAGTTTCACACCTAGTTCTTGATAATTCTCAAATGTAGGAGCCTTGATGAGTTTTTCATTTATCAAATTCTTCATTATGACTTCAAGTGGTTCCCCCAAAGCAGTGTATTTTTTTTTGGGATAATTTTTGTTCCATTGGGGTGGTCTCCTTTGATCATTGAGATTATTGATTGTTGGATTGTGGTTTGGTTGTTGTGTTGTCTGATGATTGTTTTGGTGTGGGTGTATTTTGGTGAGCACCACTAATGATAACTTTGGCATCAACGACACCATCATTGGTAAGATTTTTATTCCTTTCCCACATGCGAGGTTTATCATTGTAATTGGAGGGTGGGTAGTTGTTTTGTTGTTCGGGGTATGAAGTTGATCCTGCAGGTTGTGTCATGAGGGCTCGTTCGATGTTAAGCACCTTGGAGATCAACTGATAGTATGTGGTGATCCCTTGTACCTTGAGATGAAATACCAAGAGGCCGTCAAGGTTGGATATGCTGGTGCAAACTTGTTGTTCCTTAGGCATGATCCACATGCTTCGATTGGCCTTGGATCGCCATCGTTGTAAGAATGAAGCAAATGATTCATTATTTCCTTGTTCCAGAGCTGTGAGTTCTTCTAGACTAAAATCCATGGAAATGTTCCATGCATAATTTTTAATGAATGCATCTATAATTTCTTGGAATTTTCTGATACCTGTAGGTAGCAAGAGAACCATTCCATAGCATGGCCAGCCAAAATCCTAGGAAATAGACACATCAGATAAGTATCGTCGTATGTGACTTCCATGCAATGAACCTAGAATTACCTGATGTGATCTTCAGGGTTTCCCATCCCTCGATATTTTTCAAACTTGGGGATATCAAATCCCTTAGGGAATGGTTTCATCACAAGGCTTCTGTCAAATGGATAGGGACACAATTTTCTTGGTGTTTTTGTGGTTCTCCTTGATTGAAGATCAAGCACTTGTTGCGAGAACAACCTGATTTGTCTTGTTACATCATTTTTCAGGTCAGGGGGTGGGATGAAGGTATTTTAGGGTGTTTTGATTGTGGTTTGGATGGTTGGGTTGTTTGGTGTGTTGCTTGATGGTATTTTCACATTTTGTCAAGCCAGGTATGCTTGCACTTGTTGTTGTATGAACAACACTTGTTGTTGATCTTCTTGTTACTGTGCTAGGATTGCTTGTTGTTTTTATAGGATTGCCTATTGTTGTGCTTGTTGTTGTTCCAACAATGCTTATTGTTGGGCTGCCAATTGGGCTGCTTCGTGTTTCTCTTGATATTGTTTTATTGCTTGTTGATATGCTTGCATTTGTGCTAATTATTTTTGTGCAAGAAGTTGTGCCTGTGCTTGTGCTTGTTGTGCTTGATATTGGGCATTTTCCTGAGCTTGAGCTTGTATGTGCACTACTTGTGCTTGGGCTTGTGCTTGTGTCGCTTATTGTTGCAATAGAATTTGGGCTTGAGCATCCTTTTATGCTTGTAATGTGGCTTGGGCTGCTTGAGTAGCTTGTGCAACTTGAGCGGCTTGCATTGTTGTTGTTACAATAATGCTTGGGCTTGTGCAACTTGTTGTGCCTGTAATGTGGCATGGGCTGCTTGGGCAGCTTACACAACTTGAATGGCTTGTTGAATAGCTAGTTGTGCAGCTCTTTGCTTTTGCACTTGTAGGAATCCCCTTTGAAAATCAGCTTACTGAGTTGCTTGCAATTTCATGTGGTTTTGGCTTATATATTGGAAGTTAGTTGTCATGGGGGTGGTGGTGGATTCAGAATGGCGTTTGTGGTGGTAGTGAGTGGTGATGTTGTGTTGGTGTTTTGAGTGGTGAATGGTGTTGTTGATGTGGTTTGAGTGGTGAATGGTGTTGTTGATGTGCTTGGTCCTTGAGAGACCTTACTTTGAGATGTTAGGGGGGGTTTCGATGAGGTTGAGATTGCTTGTGTAGTTGTCATCTATTGTTGCAATATCGATGACAAGTTTTGTGTGATGTTTTGATTGATATTTGAGATGTTGATTTGGTTAATACTTGGTAAAGGGGGAATCCCTAAGCCAAGGAGTGGTGTGGATGAAGTGGTGGAAATGTGAGGGATGTGAGTTCTTGAGAAAATGATGTGGTGTCGAAAATTCCCCCTAGTCTAAACATGTCACCTTCCTCTTACAAATTTGTGAGGAGAGAAGTTTGAGGTGTTGTGTGGAAGAATGATGATGATGGATCATGATGGAAAGTGAGAGGGACATTCTTATGTAATGGGTTTTTGGGTATGTTTTTTTCCAAGATGGTGTTTGCATCCAAGTCATGATTATTAACAAGGGGGTGTATTTTAATAGCATTAAGAAATGCATTTCCCTTATTGACATTAGGTTGGGTTGGAGCAAAAGATGTTGTGATTTGCAAAATGTTTTGAGTGATGCTTTGGGATGGGGGTGTAGATGAGATGGGAATAGTGGATGAAATTGGAGGCAAAGATGTTTCCACTATAGTACTCACGTCGAAATCAAAGGGTAATTTGGCCCCTTGTTTTGCTAGTTGAAGCATGTATAGTGAAGGGTTAAGCCTCATGATGATGTTGATGATCTTATGACTTTCCAGATTTTGGAGCATTTCGGTAATTTCTTCATATGACATCCCAAAGGTAGGATCTTCTCCTTGGATTTACTCTTCGAGTTTTTGTGATGATGAGATAGTCAAAGGATTGCTTGACTTTACTGGATTCATTTTGATGTTCGTTTGGCTTAGGTCACTTGAAGCGGGTATTTCTTTGTCCCATGTTCTTCTTGTATTGAGATCTAGTTTGAACCATAAAACAAGGATCAATTTTCAAGAATATGTGAGATGAATCTCTTAATTCTTTGGATTGATCTTTACTTTATGCACAAAAGAGAATTTTTTTAGGATATCTTTAGGATCAAAAGGGGTGATATGATGATGATGCAAGAAATGGGTGATGTGGATGTTTTGATCATTTGATAAATCTTTAGGGGAATGCTATATGTTTGGGACTTTTGGATATGTTTTTGGATTTTGATTTTTGATTTTAGGATTGTCCTTGATTTATCAAAGGGGTAGATTTCCTCAAAAGATGATAATTTGAATATGTGTAGGAAGAAGGATGCATCTACCCACACCTATTCAAACAAGATGATAATTTAACCAAGCATATGAAGAAGGATGCATCTACATATACCTAGCTAAACAGGATGATTCAATAACTTTGACTAAGCATATGCAAAAGGAGGCACCTACACATACCTAGCCAAAGATGATGTGATAAATATTTCAAGTATTTTGTATCAATTATTTGATGATTTTGATTTTTTCCAAAAATCCTAGCATGAAGGATAGTTTCAAGATTTTCCAAAAGGTGATGATGAGATGATTTTTGATGTTTGATGTTTTGAAGGATGGATGGAAAAATATTTTGATTTCTTTTGATCCTAAGATTGCTCCTAAAAAAGACACTTTGTTTACCGAAACCTCAGTATTGAAGAACATGTAATGCTTCTAAGGACCTTTCTAACCAAGAAGTGGTTCAAATTGAGCATACATTTCGGGATTGTTAAAAGGAATAGGCCTATAGAACCTTGTGAAATTTTTTCTTATCTTGATGTATTGCTTTTGATTTCACTTTCTTTTGTATTTCTTGATGATCTTTTGAGTATGATTTCTAAATTTTGAACTTTGACTTAAGGACTTTGGTTTTGGGATTTTTACCTTCTTGGAAATCATGAGGTTTCAACACATGTGAGAGTCAATTTTGTTCTTTTTGCTTAATGACTTTATTTTACTAAAAACACTTTCTTTGATTATTTTTCAAACTAGATGTCCAATGTCTTAATTTCTTCGAATCCCACAAAGTATGTTATGTGGAATTTTAATGAAGTCGAGGCAAAGGTTACTTATTGTTTAACTTTAGTAGAAAAATTGAGATGTAATTCAAGTGTTTAGAAACCTCTAAAGATAAATCCCAAGGGAAAGAAATAACACATGAATTGGGTCAATTGTATTTGTCTCCTAAAGGGTTTGAAATTTTAATGATGATGTTTAAGTGTTTTTTTCCAAGATGTTTTCAATCAAGAAAAACATTTTGTAACCAAGAATAAGTACAACCCTATGGATGTGGAAGACAATATTTGTTGAATCTGTTGGTTTGTTTTACTATAACCAGGTTGGTCTTCTAATCTACCTATGGAATTTCCAATTCCAATCAAGGGTAGCTCAAAGGACCTGGACCAACTGACAAGGATTTTAAAGACCTCCTACACTTTGGGCTTTGTAAGACCTGGGAGAGTGATCCCTTAATGCTTTTACAATCTTTGCACTATTATCATAAACAACATTAACAACAACAAATAATCTCATTTAATAGCTCAACATAATAGGATAATACTGAATTGAATTAGTTGTTCATCAATAATATTAACTATTTGGAGCATGAGATAACTACAACACCTAGGGATTTAAAATGATTTTGAATTTATAAGACATTTATAAGATGCACTAAGCTACAAGATAAATCAATGCCTAATTCTGGGCCATGGAGTCAAACACACAAAAATAATTCATCAGCAAATGACATTTAACCAGTGGATTTAAATGTTAATGCCTTGCATCAACTATTAGTGTCTTACACCAACAATCCCACTCTTGTTATCAATCAAACTCTCCTTACCAAATCCAACCTACACACTTGGAATCACTATTATCTACTCAAAGTATTTAACCATTTCTTTGAAATAGACCCATAAACAAATAACACAATCTCATGAAATTTGAGATGACAAACTCAAAGATACTTTGTATTATTGAATTCATATGATTTAACTATACAAGTATGGGGAAAATTTGAAGATATTCATGAATGTGCACACACTTTTGAATGATTTATTTGCATAAGCTGGCTGTATTTTCTCATAAAATAAAAAATTATAGCTCACAAATGTAATATGACTCAAAATTTATAATTCTCTATCTACCCCGGCCTCATACAAAACCCCAGAACTAGAAGTTAATATCATAACCTCAATAATGAGAAGAGAAGAGAATATAAAGAAAAGAGAAGCTCCAGAAGAATCTCTAAAACTGATCAGGAAATGCCATCTGGAATCTCAACTCACCATTGATCAACAAACTGCTCCAAGCATCTTTCCTCTCTCTACAACTAAATTTTCCTTTTTATTTTCCTTTGTCCAAGTTGTCTTGCAACAAAAAATTATCCCATGTGATGGAATTCCATTCCACTTAGCAACTGTGTTAAAATGCCTCTCTTCCCATGAAAATTTTATTTTTGTCTTTTGTTGTGCTTTGGCTACAAATAATTTACTTTATCAAAGTGAAATATTATCCCCTCTGCACTTTAATTTATGTTGCTGCATATTACTTTATTTCACCTTATATTTTATTTCCTAGCAATAAAATATTTCACTTTTATATTTCATTCTCCAGTAGAGAATATCACTTGCAATCTACATTCACGTGCATTTTAAAATATTTTCCATTTTACTTGTTTCACTTTACAAAAGTGAAAACACTTCAAAAATTGTAAGGAGGAAATAAAATTTCACCCAATGCCTTTTTCACTTTTCATGGGCAAAACACATTACCCATGTTTTATTTATTTCACCTTAAACTTTGACTCCCAACACAATCTACAATTTCCTCGTGTTTGTATTTTATTTCTTCCCAAAAACTTCTCCTTCAACTTAGATTAAAATACTTTGCTTTAGAATACAACCATCCAAATATTGTATTGTAGAACATTTAATCCATGTGGAGGTGTGCTTTATCCCTTTGCATTTTAAAATATTTTTACCCTCACTAGTCCTCAGGCCCACCTCTTTATGAAGAATTTATCATTTTAGACATTTGAAATACTTAGGCTTCATACTTTGTCAAGCATGTTAAATGCTTTACCCTTTTTTTTTTAAATAAAATATTTTAAAAGAATTGTCATTGGGCCCCACCTTATTTTCTCCTTAAAACATTCAAAAAAAAATTCATGGGCAAACAAAAGAGCATTTAAATCATTAAAATATAGGGCCTCTTTTAAAACCCTCACTTGTGCACAAGACTTCACCCAGGGCCACACTTGGCACATGGCAATATCCTGCAATCTCGCATTGGTTATCCTGCTTGCATCTTTATTTAGCGATTTGGTGGGGAAGGGTCCAAATCTTGATGGATTGTGCCTTCATTTTCTGTCGTTGTATCATTTATTGCATCTTTCACTTGCCCTAAATTTTTCATCGTGCCCAATTGCTCATTTGAGAAAATAATCCAGGTTTTTCTTTAAATTTTTTTATTTTTATAAAACAAATAAAACCCCTTTAATGAATCAAAGTGTCGGGCATTTAATAAATTTCATTGGGACCCATCCAAGCTCTCTTTAACCTTTTCATGGGTGCAAAATTTTAATTTTGCTTTTAAGCATAGACAAATGAGCATTCTTTTTAAAAATTAAAACATTTGGCCAAGCTTTACTCGTGCATCCACCTAGGCCCACACTTGCCACATGGCAGCAACCCACAATCTCGCCATGATTAAAGAGCACACATGTTTATATAGCGAACTGATGGGTAAGGGATAGGATGTTGCTGCATCTCATCTTGCTTCCTCCACCGTTGATCTCTTTGCTTCATTTTGTGCCCTAATCACTTCAGTTTTGTCATGTGTTTCTCTGCTCTGCAAATTTTTCATGGTGACATCTTCTTTGAGCTTGTACAACAGCTTCCTCAAACATCTGGTGTGGTACCCATTCACACTTGCATTCATTTGAAAGTTTTCAATGGCCTTCAACAAATCTATTTTCTCCATCAGCACTATGGCAAGCCCTATCTTTGCATCGATGTCCTCTTTCAAAGGTTTAATGGATAGGTTTTGATGAATGGGCATACTTTGTTGCATTCTAAGTGGAAGCCTCGAAAATCTTTGATGATAGGTTTTGATGAATGGGCATACTTTGTTGCATTCTAAGTGGAAGCCTCTAAAATATTTCAATGAACTTACTCTATGTACATTAATGCATGGAAGCTTTGTTGGTAGCCATGTTCATTTTTTGTGCAAAGCTTCCTTTGTAATGTTGTGTTGTTTGCATAAAAAAAACTCCTCTATCATTCGTGCCTTGATGGGAGTCTGTACCCATTTCAAACCATACCTAGAATGCAGCTATTTACATTTGATTTAAAGCTTCCAGGGCCTTCTCAACATGTACATTATGTGCACAATCTCCAGGCATCAACCTTCAACTAGCTGTGTGGGGTTTCCTATACTCTACATTCCATTATGTTTTGTTTGCACTCATTAGAAAGGCACTTTGATCATACCACTCAATGTGGTGTGTGCCATGTGATTTACATTCAAACAACCTTTTCATCACTTTTGATGATGGCTCCCAAATACATTTGCAACATACATTGAAAGCTCCATTCGAGCCTTTGGTTGCAATTTGCTTAATGGTTTCTAAAGCTTCATTGGCAAGTCCATCTTGTGTGAAACTATGCACCTTGGAATCTCAAGGAGACCATATTTAGGAAAGGTGCTATCAAGGAGGCCACGTACCTTGCATAGGCTTCCAAATTTTGTTTTGATGAATGTACATGCCTTGCTCCAAACCAAACCGCACCCATCCTCATGCATTATTTTGCACTATTGTTGCATTCCCTATTCAACTGGTTGCATTTGATTGAAGTTTCTAAAGAATTTGTTTATAAAGTCTTTTCAATAAATCATTTGGTTCCTATTCTTTGCATACGTTGACTATGGTGCACTATAGCTCATGGCACGAGCATTTACAATATTAAATTGTTCATTTTTAGCATAAGCCATGGCATGGCATTTGGTAGTGTTTTTCATTGGATTCCCATACTCCTATTCCAAGCCTTTATCCCTCAGTTTCAACGCATTTTCAACAAATTATTTTGTGAGAAGGTTGTGTGCCTCCATGGCATGACTTCTGCAAAAAAAATTGATGTGTCTTGTTCATGCATTTTGAGGGAATTCTAAAGTCTTTAACAAATCATTTTGTGTGTTTAGCATGTGGGCATTCTATTTTTTGTTGGTTCCATGTATATTGCATTTTCTTTTAAATTTTCTAAAGGCAATTTAACATATCCATTTTGTAATTACTTCTCTCATTGCGCTTTCTTCACTTCATTCCTCCATGGTTGGTGCAGGTTGTTCCATTGAACATGTTGGATGCATTTTCTTAGCAGTAATGTAAGCATTGCCTATTCTTTGCATCCCCTGCTTTGAGTATTATTTTTCTCAACATGTATTCATTTTGTAGAATAAACATGTGTCACCTTTATACACACATCTTTGAAGGGCTCCTCAAGCAACTACATAATTTTGCATTCATGCGCCAACCATTACCATGGTTTGAGCTTTTCAAGCCAAGAATTGACTATGTTTAAGTGTTTTGGAACAATTAAATACCCCTCTATAAATTTCATGTCAACCTCTTTTAACTATTATGAAGGTTGCTCTGCTTTCCAACAATACAATTCCCTCATTTGCACTTGGTGACTAAGTTAGAAAATCATTTTCATTTATGGTATTAGAAGATTTTATGGGGAAATGCTTCTTCTAATATAAGGCTCAAGCTTCTTCACAGTTGGGCACCAAAATTTGCACACAGTTTCTCAACATGGAGTATTTCATTCACTGTCTTTGTTATCATTGATAAGGCTTTCCTTCTTTTGCAAACTCCATCTGATGCTCATGAGAGAAGGACTCCTGATCAAATCCATATTAAAATGGATTTTATTTCAAATTTAAGGACTCTGAAAAAATTAGCTTATAAAGAGTAATAACATGCAACTATTCAAAGGATAAAGCAAGGTTAAATAATATTGTGACTTTGTCCCATGGTAACTCAAGCGAAACATCACACTCTCCATTTGATTGAAGATCCCATGTTTTTTGCCAGAAAAAGACTTTATATTTTGATGCCTGGATGTTATGCTTAAGATTTTTCTTTTCTTGATGCATTGCAAGCTAGAAATCATTTGCAACAACCATTGATAGATTCTCATAGCTCAGTTGACCAAAATTAATGCAAAGCATGTCGGGCCCCATGCGGGTCTGATTAAAAAAAATTGTTTTGAAACAACTTTTCTCCTCAAATTGTTATGAGATAGATTCATAATGCTCTAGAAGTGAAAATATGAACTGGGATTTCATTAAAACCCGCTTTCAAACATATTTGAAAAATGTGCAAAACTAGCTAAGTTGGCTCTAGAATTGGCTTTGAAAACTAAGCAAATGACCTCTTTAAGACATGAAAACTTGCAGGATAGTAGACAATGGTCCAAAGAATGCAATGCAAAAGATGGCTCAAAGAAATCTATCATGAGGAAAAATTTATTAACTAGAAAAGTTCCCCTCTCAAACTTTTCTGCAAATTTAGCTATTTAGAACCAGTTAAAACTCAAGAGGTCACCTCATTGCAAAAATGTCAAATCAACTCCAGGCGAGCTGCCACTAGACAAACTAGATCATTTAGGTATAGAGAACATGTGTGCAAGAGGAATTTCCATGAATCACCTCCCATCAAAAGATATTGACGCTCAAAGTTGGCCTCTTAGAAAGGTTTCAGTGTAAAACTAAAGAAATTGCATTTGGTTTTGATCTGTTAAAAATAGCAAATCAAGTCATGAGGTCCTAAAAACTGACATGTGAGCTCATCTTGGTATGGAGAATACAAAAAAAAATTCACTTTGGCATGAAGGTCAATCAGTTGCAAAATACAAGCTGAATGGGAGACAACTTTGCAAAAACGAAGGTTTGCAAACAGCAAAAAAGTGACAAAACCCTCTAGCTTCGCTTTTTGAAACCCTAACAAATCTTATCACAGGAAGCTAAAAACTGACATACATACTCACATAGGTCACTTGAGTGTGTCTGCAAAGGGATTTTGCTTCGAAATCAATGGGCTTGAAATTACAACCCTCCAAAGTAGGTCATTTAGGCATATTCTTCAAGTGCACAGGAAAATTTTTCGAAATGGGCATCTCAAATTTGTGAAATTTGAGAGTGCCAATAGAATCCCCACTTGGACAAGTCCAGCTACACTTATCTTTAGTGAATGGTTAAATGCTTGACCCCCCTAGCTCCCCTCCATGACACTCACTTATATAGAGCAGCCAAGCATCAACACCCATGAAACTCCCATGGCATGCTTTCCATTTCTACTAAAGACCGTAAAAGTGTGGGGCGGCTTCAAAATGACTGTTCTTGCACCAACAAATAGATTAAGGATTTTGAAAATTCTAGAACATGTGTTTTAATTAGGACTTTCCGTTCGTGGAGATTGACCCATATGGCGAGAGTTCCTTTTTAGATCCATCTCATTCAAGCCAACCTCATGATATTTGCATTTACTCCAATACCCACATTTATATCCCAGTTGGAAATACTCTTAGTTTTAGAGTGTTACCAGTTGAGTCATTCAATACTTTTTCCTGAAGGCATGCCCTCTAAGATAAACAAAAGCGAATAAACTTATTTATAGTTTGATCGACCCTTGTTTAGAAACAAAAGAATATATGCAATAAATTCATTCACACTCGCACAAGATTTTGTTCAATTTTTATCCCAAAAAATGAAGTGTGGAGGTGATTGCTTTATCTCTACCTAAAATCATGAAAAATGCCTTTTGATTCTCAACATCGCTATAAAGCGCGAGAGAAGTGCATACATCATTTTTCAATGAAGTTAGTTTAAGGAAGCCATCACAAAATAAAATAGCACATGTTCATTTTAAAACCCACAAAGCAATAATGAATTCTTTTTAAAGCACCAAAGGACAAATGAGAGTTGTTTTGTTCAATTGTTAACCAATAAACAAACTCTAGTAAGTTGTATTCCTAATGTTCATTTTAAGCCTTTGCAAAAATTGAAAGGATTCTTTTTAAAGCCCAAATTAAATTAGTGTCCTAAGCAAGAAGGAATAACAGTTTCCTAAGAGTGTTAATCAAACACTAAAGTGTTAAAAAACACTTTGATTTTGTGAATTCCCATCATCATGCTTCTCCTTCTTTCATTTTCAATTGATCCAACCTACAAGAAGGAAAACTAGTCAAATTATGCAAACATAGAGGTTAAAAAGCAGAAAACAGAAAATAAAATTATCATTTATCAAAAGGCACGTGCTAAAATAAAATTTTAACTTTTTACTCCCTGCCAGCAGCGCGACCTGTGACTGCATTGCAATTTGATTTCTTAGCAGTGTTGTACAATGTTGCTTACCAGTCAGCAGCGCTCTGTGTCTAGACCAGTGAGATTAAATGCATCGCACTTTTTCTCAACATCGTTGTTTAAAATTTAAATTCAAAAAAATTAGACAGGATGGCTAAACCGTCACAGTTTGATTTTTCAATGGTGCTATATGGTGATGTTGGAGAGCCAGGGGTGCTAAAATAGGGACGTTGAGCTTCCAGCATTGGAATTTTCCTATGCACAAACAAAAACATGGAATTTTTTAGAAAAATGTGATTGAAATGAGATTTTTCCCTCCTAGCGCCAAATGTGTGAACCCCAATCCTAACACCTACAAAACAATAAGAACAAACACATTAGAATAGAGATTGCAAGCAAGAACAAGGATTCCCCATGAAATCCATTCACCAAGTTCAAATTAGGAAGAAAACAATGAAGAACACAATGAAAATAACAAAATAAAGATTGAATCCTAATTAAACTAGCAAACTCATGATCCCATGGGGGAATTGGTGCCAATTTGATGTGAAAATTGGCCCTTTCCCAATTCCTATGATGCAAGCTTGATGTGTTGATCATAATTGATCCACTTTGATGATGTTGAAGAGTGCTCCAAGCTAAAAACCTGTATAACCTAGCTAAGATTCAATGATGATGGATGGAATTTGATAGATATTTGAGCATGGTAACTTTGCATAATTTGTGGATGATCAAATGAATGATGAACCTCTTTATTTATAGATGATATTGAAGGATGAATGTTCAAATTTGAGCAATGTAGGACTAACATTCATCCACTGGCAAGATGCCACTTGTCAATCCATGAGTGGATGGAGGATGTGCAAGTTTTTAGGATTGTGCCAATAAATGCCTATTTTTGAATTTCAAATTTGTTGAAATGATATGCAAGAGGGAAGAGAAAAATGCATTGAATGCCACTTGGCTCAAGACAAAGGACATGTAAGATGAAGTTAGTGCCTTGTTGGATGTACATGTCAACATGGATTTTTGAATTCAAAATTGGAGGAATATTCCAAAAGATGCCTTGTTGAGGAACATAGAGATTTAATAAATCAATAAAATCTATTTTCATGTGCAAGTGGAAAGGCTAGAAGATGGGACATGATAAGAGATTAAATTAATCAAGGGTCAATTAATTTAATAGGAGATTAGTTGATGGGACTTATTTGACTTAGATTTATGGATTTATTTAAATCAAATAATGAGAAGAATGTGATAAGAGATTAATCAAATAAAGATTTTGATTTATTTAATTAAAAGAGATGATGGTTAGATTAAATTAAATAAGGTTTTAATTTATTTAATTTAATAGATAGACTTTAGAGATTTAATTAAATAGCATTGATTATTTAATTAAATAGGGATAATTAGATCAAATTCATTAATTTAATTATCGAGAAGAGGTGACTTAATTAGATAAATAGTTTATTTAATTAGGAGAGGAAATAATGATGAATTTAATCAAATAATGGAATTTGATTAAATGGTTAGACTGAAGGATGATTCAGGATGAAATGATGTTAGTAGTCGGGATCAAATGCACAATGTGAATTGGTACATTTTACGTGTATACAGGTACCACCTGCTTCCCCATATCATACATCCATCCATTTGAAAAAGGGTGAGGAAAATTCCTTTGTCCATACCACAATATGAACATTTCCAAACCCATGAGAGGAACCCTAGCATCGGTTATGTTGGAACAATTGTATACTAACCCCTCCCCCAGGACTTTCCCTCGCATCAAAACCAATCCCTTCTTTCTATCATTTGTTGACAAGGGCAATTGATCTAGGAAATCATCATACCTAGGTTTCTTTTAAATAGTCAATCTGGCCAAAATGTTTCTTGGGTGGTGCCATCTCAAAAAAAGTAGGGCTTCTTATAACTTCACACTTCAAATAGCTAGGACTAACCAAAGATATGAAATTACAAAAAAAAATATTGCAATTTCTCACAATTTAAATAAACTATAGCCCTAAAACATTTATCAACAAGCCTTATGATAAGTATAGAAAATATTTTCCTTAATTCAAGCACAGAGTGACCAGGAAACACAGAAATTAACTCACGGCTCTTTTCACAAAAATCCCAAATTTTGGCTTTCAGGGTTCACAACCTTGCTCTCGGCTCTGAAACTACTTCTCAAAATACCTGAATGCTTTGTGACACACACAAAGTAGGAGTATTGATTTTATTTTGATCAAATTGTACCAGTAAATGTCTCATCCACCATTAAATCTCACTTGTATGCTACATGAATAGCTCCAACCATATTTGATGCAAATTTAAATTCAAGTCGTCGATCCTTCAACACAATCATCAGCCCTATCATTAACCCTCGAGCAACTTTTCCATCAAGATTATAACACATCCATCGATTTGAATCACGTGCATCTTTGTTGGAATTATGTGCCTCAATCTCATAGGCTAAAACCTTTGAAAGAGAAAAGTCAGTGTGAAATTCCTTCTGTCTAGTCGACTAGCAATTGGTTAACCTTGTGGAATTCCCAAGTCACCGAGACCTTGTTACTATCATGTCAACTAAAGTTATCGTTGTGAATTTCCTATTGCTATGAGTTTTCAATCTCTTCCAACCTGAGCAAATCTCTTGCCCATGAATTGGTGTCAAGTGGTTCTTGGGGAGACTCATGGCGACTGATGTTCTAGGGAAGACTCTTGGCCAGAAGGTTTGCTTTTGGTATGAAGTCTTAGCAATGTGATATTTCTCACTGATAAGTATACACTCAGATTCATCAGGGTGACATGAAATTCTCTGTAAGAACTCTTGTTTATGGTTTCTTCTCTTGTCGATGGGTATGAACATCGATGTGACCTCTTGGTGAAAACGGTAGTCTCACCGACTATTTTGTGCTTTGGTGTAATGTCTCATCGATAGCGGTAAGTCTTGCTGACATTGTTACATGTGTTTATTATTGGATGTATTTGGTATGACTCCTAGCGAAAGGTGGTCTCAAGGTAACATGGAGGCTTTGGTAAGAACTCTTAGTGATGGATGAAGTCTCATCGACGGTACGACATTTTGGAGTAACATGGTTGCTTTGGTATGATCTCTTGGCGAATAGCGATAGTCTCACCAATGGGAATGCTAATGTCTGAGTGACTTTGGAACTTTAGTATAACCTCTCACCGAATAGTGATAGTCTTGTCGAATAGTGCTACATGTGATGATCATTGGTATGATGTCTCAGTGATATGATTATGTCTTGCCAACTTGTGAACTTGGTGTAACCTCTTGCCAAAGGTGATGACTCTAGCCGATATCAATAGTTGGGCTTTGTGGCATCGGGGAGACATGGTTAGTGTCTCACTGACATGTGAATACATTTTGAATTCCTTTGATCGAGTGAAAGACTATCCTACGTGGTGTGTCTTCAACCAATTAGGAAGCAGAATTGGAACTGCTAGCAATTGAATTGTTACGACCATTCTGTGAGGAAGTTCAACAAACCAGGGTTGACATGGATATACTCTATAATTGCAGATGATGTTCGGTTCGATGAATAGTTGGATGAATAGTTTGATGTATGATCAGTGTGAATTCAATTCTAAGAGTATTGTAACTTGAATGTTCTGTACAAGGTTGATCAAGAATTATGCTATTGTAAACTGACATCATAAAGATAAGTTTGATCTATGTATGTAATCTCCATTACTGTAATACAAAGAGGATTTTCTTGGTGTGGTGGGTTTTTCTCCCGTAAGGGTTTTCCCATGTAAATCTGGTGTTCATCTATGTATGTTAATTTCTCTATTTTTGTTACTGCTTTCAAGTGTATCTTAATTGGACTGTAATTGAAAATTTTAAAAGCACCTCTACATTCTTCCCTAAGGTTTTGACATTAGGAGAGTTGTTTCCACACCTTAGCTTTCCTTACAAGTGGTATCAAAGCCTAGCTAGTTGTGTTATCCTTGTGGGTACGTTGGGTTTTTTGTGTCAATTTTGTTCAGTGGGAGTCTTGTAGAAGTTTTGGTAATTTGAATTACAGATTAAGATGGTGTGCACGTCAGGAAAGAATGAAATTGAGAAATTCAGTGGCAACAATTTTGAGTTGTGGAAACTCAAAATGGAAGATCTGTTGGTTGATCATGATCTATGGCTTGTTGTGTCTGGAATGAAGCCTACAGGCATGAAGCAAGAGGATTGGGACCTTGCAAATAGAAAATCAAAGGGGCTGATAAGGCTCTATTTAACAGACTCTATTCTTCTAAATGTTCATGAAGAAAAGACTGCATCTTCCTTGTGGAAAATACTGGCAGTTATTTATCAGGGAAAGTCCTTGGTGAATAATTTTTTCTTGAGGAAGAATTTGTACACTTTTAGAATGTAGGAAGGAGGGTCTATTGTTGATCATTTGAACGCATTCAACATGATGATTGCACAGTTAATAGATGTGGGTGTGAAAATTGATGAAGAAGATCGCTATATGTTGTTATTAAGTTCTTTACCAGATTCTTGGGATCACCTGGTGATGGCTATTGGGAGTACAACATCCAATTTTAAGATGGAATATTTTGTTGCTTCTTTGTTATTAGAAGAGATGAGAAGGAAATCTTCTGAGATGGCGAAGGACGCTCTTGCTGTTAGAGGCAGATCGAAAGGAAAAGGCAAGAAGAAGGACAAGAAGTCCAAATCCAAATCAAAGGGGAGGTCAAAGTCTCCTAGCAAGAAGTCCAAGGTGAA
Organism: Sequoia sempervirens; assembly: GCA_007258455.2. Lineage (NCBI taxonomy): Eukaryota > Viridiplantae > Streptophyta > Pinopsida > Cupressales > Cupressaceae > Sequoia > Sequoia sempervirens. The sequence continues at coordinate 148,312,692 of VDFB02000017.1, read as the reverse complement.
GTGCTGGAATTGTGGGCAACTTGGTCATGTCTGAAAAGATTGTAAAGAGGAGAAAAAGAAGAAGAAGAAGAATTCTTTTGACAATGATTCTTCTTAGAGTGATGCAGACACCTTCATTGTAGCCTTGGCTACGCAGGCATCAGATGATGTCTAGTTGATTGATTTTGGAGCATCTTTCCACATGACATCTCATAGAGACTGGTTCACCAAGTATGAAAAATATGATGGTGGAAAGGTGTATTTGGCAAGTGATTCATCTTTAGAAATAGTTGGCCGTGGAAGAGTCAGAATTCAATTCCCTGATGGAAGAGTGAAGGGGATCAATGATGTAATGTATATACTAGGTCTAGCTCGAAATCTACTTTATGTTAGTAAGCTAAATGATATTGGAGTGCAAGTCATGTTATATGGAAATGGCTGGAAGATGACTAGAGGCTCAATGGTGCTAGCAAGGGGTGCTCATATTGGTACCTTGTATAAGTTGGATGCACATCCTCCGCAATGTAATAGTGTCTATGTAAATTCAATGAAAGCTACTCATGGGGGAAAAGAGAAAAAAGTTTCTAATTGTGTAAACTCTATGGAAGTTAAACTTCTAGCTGAAAAGGCTATACTCTAGCATCATAGGCTAGGCCACATTGGTGAGAAAGGTTTAAAAACCTTGAAGAATAGAAACCTGGTTGAAGGGCTTGATGATTGTAACCTCGAATTTGAATTTTGTGAACATTGTATATATGGTAAACAAAATCATGTTTCATTTTATTCTAGTCCTCACAAATCTTCTGGTTTGCTTGATTATATACATTCCATTGTTTTTGGTCCAATGAATGTTCCTTCTTTGTCTAAGTCAAGGTACTATGTATCGTTTATTGATGATTATTCAAGAAGGGAATTTGTCCATTTTTTGAAAAGTAAATTAGAAGTGTTCAGTTGGTTTAAGAAATTTAAAAACCTTGTAGAAAATCAGAATGGAAGAAAAATGAAATTTTTAAGGAATGATAATGGTGGTGAGTTTTGTTCTCATGAATTTGAGAGGTACTGTAAAGATTATGGGATTAAAAGACATAAAAATACACCTTACACTCTACGACAAATTGGAGTTGCAAAAAGGTTCAACATGACAGTGATCCAGAAAGAGCACGAAGTATGCTGAGTAGTGTTGGCTTGGAGGAGAAGTTCTAGGTTGAGGTAGTTACTACAACATGTTACTTGATAAACCATTCTAATTCCACTCTTGTTGATAAAATAGCTTTGGAAGTATGGTCTGGAAAGAAGCCCTCTCTGAGACACATTCGAGTCTTTGGTTGTGAGGCATATGCATATGTGCCAAATGAGAAAAGATCTAAATTGGAGAACAAGGATTTTAAATGTATTTTTATTGGCTATAGTGTTGGCATAAAAGGATACAAGTTTTGGAATCCTGATACGAAGAAGGTTCTATATAGTAGAAGTGTTATCCTTTGTGAGTTGTAGCCTTCTTCCTTGGATCTTCAGTCAGAGAGAAAATCAAAAAAAAAAATGTAGTTGAAATTCCTCCAACACCAAAGAAAGAAGAATTGAAAATTCAAAATGTACCTAAAACTGAGGAGAGCTCGGGAAGTTCTGAGAGTTTTGAAGAAGAACAACCTCAGCCTCAGCAAGTGAGGAGGTCAACTCATGAAAGAAAGCAACTTGATAGGTATGGGTTCTCTTTGATAGATTCTACTTGTGCCTATGCTTTAATTTCTAGCACTGATGAGCCTAGGACTATGAAAGAGGCATTTAGAATGTCTGATTCAAACTCTTGGTTGGAAGCCATGAATGAAGAAATGGCATCATTAGAAAAGAATGATACTTGGAGTTTGGTGCCCTTGCCTAAAGGAAGAAAAGCTATGGGATGCAAATGGGTATTTAAAAATAAAATAGGTTTGGATGGCAATGTGGAAAAATATAAGGCAAGGTTGGTTGCAAAGGGATATTCCCAGGTAGAGGGAATTGATTATGGGGAAATTCTTTCTCTTGCAGCTAAGCTGACATCTATTAGATTTCTTTTGTCACTTGCAGAAGCGTATGACTTAGAGATTGAACAGATAGATGTGAAGACAACATTTCTTCATGGTGATCTTGAAGAAGAAATTTATATGTCCCAGCCTAAACACTTTGTGGAGAAAGGTAAAGAAAAACTAGTTTGCAAGTTGAAAAAATCTCTATATGGTTTAAAGAAGTCTCCTGGAATGTGGTACTAGAAGTTTGACTTTCTTGTTTTGTCATTCAGATTTGTAAGATCAAAATCTGATCATTGTGTGTATTACAAAGTTGAAAGTGATCGAGTTCTTATTATTGCTATCTATGTTGATGATATGTTGTTCATAGGAAATAGTAAGTTAATGATTTATAATCTTAAGTCTCAGTTGTCTGCACAGTTCAAAATGAAAGATCTTGGTGCAGCAAGGTATATTCTGGGAATGAAAATAACCAGGGACAGGGATAGTAGAAAACTTTGGCTCAGTCAGAGTAAGAATATCAAGATTGTTCTAGAGAGATTTTGCATGAATGATTGTAAGAAACTAGTTGTTCCAATTTTGCAAGGAACAAAGCTATCTGTTGAAGATTGTCCAAAATCTCCTACTAAGATGGAGGACATGACTAGTGTGCCTAATGTTAGTGTGGTTGGCAATCTTATGTATGCAATGGTCTGTATAAGGCTAGACATTGCCCAAGCAGTGGGAGTACTTAGTCGGTTTATGGCTAATCCTGGAAGGACACATTCGGATGTATGAAAAGAGTATTCAAATATTTGAAGGGCACTTTAGAATATTCTTTGTATTACCATGGGAACTTGGTTGAATCATAGAAGACTTGGGTATGTGCAAGATCATGATGGGCCAAAAAGTGGCAATATGATGTTTATTTGTAGGTTATGTGGCTAACGACTTTATTTTTACCCAAAATTGATGAAATGAAAAGGGTTTTTAAGGAGATTCTTATCTTTAGACCAATATAAATTATACTTTACTTTGAATTTAATAAATAATTATTATTCATTTTTTATTTAAATTATGACTAAAGTCTTGATTGATAGATTGATTGAAAAACATCTATAGTTTTCAAATGGTATCACATTTTTTGAATCCAAAACATGCATCACATTCTATGATTCACATACTATAGGATTAAAAAAATAAAAATTGAATTTCATGAAGTTTTGACCAAGTTAAGGTGGTCAAACATATGAGCTTTTATATATTTTTTAAGTTATAATAAAAAATTCATAATTAATTATTTACTTGGAAAAAAATTACTAAAAATATGCATCACATCTAGACATGAGTCCTCTACTTATGTCTAAAATATTATCATTTTATTATGGTTAGGGTGGTCAGACAGACACCAACTTGTTATTATTTTCCTGAAATTTAAGTACTACTGCATTGAAATTTCAAAACTTTGCCAGATAGATTTAAAAAAAAAAAAAACCTAGTAATTTAGAAACTACATTCAATTTCCTAAAGATTCTATTCTTACATATTTTTGAAATAATATAGATAACTTATTCAAATTTTTACGTCAAGTTTCCTAACTCTGATTTTTCTAAATTTTTTGCCACTTAAGGGCCTGTTTTTTCCATGATGATCCTGCACATACCCACTCTCAGTATTCAAGTCTATGTGGATTCTAATTGGGAAGGGGACATTGATAGCAGAAGATCCATCAATGGATATATTTTCATGTTGAATGGTGGTGCAGTGAGTTGGATGAGTAAGTGGCAGGCTATAGTCACTTTGTCCACTACGGAGGCAGAATACATGGCAGCAACACACGCCTATAAAGAAGCAATTTGGTTAAAACTTTTTTGTTCTAACATTGGTTTTGATGTAGGGAAAATAACAATTTATTGTGACAGTCAGAGTGCTATTTGTTTGGCAAAGAATCCTACTTTCCATGCCAGGACAAAACATATAGATGTATAGTATCATTTTGTACGAGATATGGTGGAGGATGGAAAGGTCTTTTTAGAAAAAGTGGATACTTTGGAGAATGTTGAAGATGCATTGATGAAGCCAATGAGCACAAAAAAATTTAGGTGGTGTGCCAGTTCGATGGGCCTTAGTTCCCATGAATTTCAATAGTTTTGTTGTGCTCTGCAGGTGCCTGTGTGATCTTCATCAAGTGGGAGATTGTTAGAATTATGTGCCTCAATCTCATAGGCTGAAACCTCTGAAAGAGAAAATTTGGTGTGACATTCGTTCTGTCTGGCCGAATAGCAGTTAGCTAATCTTGTGGAATGCCCAAGTCGCCAAGACCTTGTTACTATCATGTCGACTGAAGCTATTGTTGTGACTTTCCAATCACTATGAGTTTTCAATCTCTTCCTGCCTGAGCAGATCTCTTACCGACGAGTTGGTGTCAAGTGGTTGTCAGGGAGACTCATGGCAACTAATGTTATCGGGAAGACCCTTGGCTAGAAGGTTTTCTTTCAGTATGAAGTCTTAGTGATGTGATATGTCTCACTGATAAGTATACACTCAGAGTCATCTAGGTGACATGAAAGTCTCAGTAAGAACTATTGCCGATGGTTGGTTCTCTCACCGATGGGTATGAACATTGGTGTGACCTCTTGGTGAAAGCGGTAGTCTCATTGACTGTTCTGTACTTTGGTGTGATGTCTCATCGATAGTGGTAAGTCTTGCTGACATTGCTACATGTGTTTATTATTGGATTTCTTCGGTATGACTCCTGGTGAAAGGTGCTCTCGGGGTAACATGGAGGCTTTGGTAAGGACTCTTAGCAGTGGATGAAGTCTCACCAATGGTAGGAAATTTTAGAGTAACATGGTTGCTTTGGTATGATCTCTTAGCGAATAGCGATAGTCTCACCGATGGGAATGCTAATGTCTAAGTGACTTTGGAACTTCAGTATGATCTCTTTCCAAATAGCGATAGTCTTGCCAAATAGTGCTACATGTGATGATCATCGGTATGATGTCTCAGCGATATGGTTGTCTTGCCTACAGCTTGTGAACTCAATGTAACCTCTTGCCAAAGGTGATAACTCTGGCAGATATCGATGGTTGGGCTTTGTGGCATTGGGGAGACACGGTTAGTGTCTCACTAACATGTGAATACATTTTCAATGCCTTTGACTGGGTAAAAGACTATCCTACATGGTGTGTCTTCGACCAATCAGGAAGTAGAATGGGAACCACTAGCAGTTGAACTATTACAACTATTCTGTGAGGAAGTTCAATAGACCAGGGTTGACATGGATATACTCTATAATTGCAGATGATGGTCAGTTCGATGAACAGTTGGATGAATAGTTCAATATATGATCAGTGTGAATTCAATTCTAAGAGTATTTTAACTTGAATGTTATATACAAGGTTGATCAAGGATTATATTGTAAACTAACATCAGAAAGATAAGTTTGATCTTTGTATGTAATCTCCATTACTATAATACAAAGAGGATTTTCTTGGTGTGGTGGGTTTTTCTCCCATAAGGGTTTTCCCATGTAAATTTGGTGTTCATTTGTGTATGTTAATTTCTCTGTTTCTATTATTGCTTTCAAGTGTATCTTAATTGGACTGTAATTGAAAAATTTAAAAGCACCTTTGCATTTTTCCCTAAGGTTTTGACACTAGGAGAGTTGTTTCCACACTTTAGTAGCCCACCTTTTAATGTATTTAAGGCTAGATTAATGTTCTAAAGTATTTTCTTTATTCTTTTGGCTTCATCAGATGAGACATGTGGCGACCACCCATGATATTGTGATCAACGAAAGCACTTTGGTGGGGCCATCGCGGGATGGTGAGCAACGACTAAGATCAAATGGTAGTTGATCAGTGGTTGTGTAATTTCATCCCCCAGAAGGACACGTGGCATTCTCCTATGATATCGCAATCGATAAAAATCTTGTAGCTTTCGATCATGCAATGGCAAGCAACCATTGATATCTGAAGACAATTTGATCAATGGTAGCATGAATTCGATCCCTTCTGCAAAATAAAACATTCATTAAAAAGGACAAGGGGACATCACTATGCCAACAATAAAGAACGACATAAGTTGTTTTTTAAAAGATGAAACACAGGGCCAATCGAGACTTAGGAAATTAAACCCTGTGGATGAAATAAAGTACTAAAATAAAAGGGACTCGACCTAGATGAACCGATATGACATAAGTTGTTTTAAAACCCCATAAAAAGTGAAAGTGAAATAGAACCCAACCAAAGCATGAAATAAACATTAGGGTTTTACATGAAGACAAAGCTAAAACCCCAACCCTTAGAAAACTCAAACACTATGAAAGACTAGAGACATAAGGCAAGGAATGAGTGAAAAACAAGGAGCAAAATACTGAAGTTGAATCAGTGGCTCCAGTTGGGGATGTTCATTCCACTGGAATGAAGTGAGAATCCAGAATCTCAGGTAGAGCAGACCAAGATGCAATCATGATGACCAAAACCCCTACATGAAAGGTTATGAGCATAGTAATTGTATCTCGATCACATGATATAAGGGTTCCATTGCTGTCATAAACCTCTTGTAATGACATGTTATCAATAGGTATATTATCTATGTCAACTAGAGTTGATGTTTCTTGAATGTCTTTTCCTTTTATGCCTTTCTTTAAAACATCATGCATTGAATGTTATCTGGCAACTTGTTTGCCTAATGTTTGATTGTGAAGGCCTTGAATAGAGCCTTGTGCAACTTCAAATTATTTTTTTGTTCTTGTCCTTCATGATACCATTGTAGCATGCATTTTTGGTTGTCCTTATCAATGACAATGACCTTTACCTATTGCATTCACTTTCACCCGTACACCCATGAATTAATAATATCAATCCCCTTTTCCTCTTGTAGCTAGCTCTTGCAAAGGTGTTGTCCTTGTACTTGTATCATGACCTTGATTCAACCATTTCTCTTATTTTGTTATGTGTAATAAATACACATAGTCTCCTCATTTTATCTTTATTGGACAGCCACCTATCACATATGTGGGTGACCTAACAACTCACCTTCCTATGTGATGTGTGACTATCCAATAGGGTTATGGTGAGAGGGACTTGACAACAACTTGAAATGATTCCTCATTGTTTAAAAGATGCATAATTGAACTTGATACATCTATGAAGTCACTTCCTTTGTAAACAGATCATGGATCTTCTTAAGAAGATTGAAGGACATATCAACACAGTATGTTGCATCTTTGAATTTGTCCTTTCTTGTCCTATCTTATGTTCCTTTCCTGTCCTGTCTTGTGTTACTAGTATTTTCTGGTAGTGGTAAAATCATAATGTTGGGGTTTTGTCTTTGATTGAATCCCTCTATATCTCTCCCCTCTACCCATAACCCTAAACCCTAAACCCTTAACACTTAAACCCTCTACCCTCTACCCTCTCTCTCTCTCTCAAGTCTCTCCCTCTTACCCCCTCTCCCTCTCTTAGGTCTTTATCTATCTCTCCTCCTCTATGTGTCTCCCCTCTGCCCTTAAACCCTAAACCCTAAACCCTTAATTGTAAACCTTAAACCCTTAACCCTTAAACTCTAAACCCTCTAACCCATATCTCTCTTCCACTCCCTCCCTCTTTCCCTCTCTCTCTCTCAAGTCTCACCCTCCTACCCCCTCTCCTCTCTTAGCTCTCTCTCTCTCTCTCTCTCTCTCTCTCTCTCTCTCTCTCTCTCTCTCTCTCTCTCTCTCTCTCTCTCTCTCTCATCTCCTCCCTCTGCCCATAACCCTCTGCATACCCTCTACCCATAACCCTCTGCTCTCTGTCTCTCTCCCACTCCTCCTCTCTCATGAATCCTCTATCTCTCTCCCTCTGCCCGCCCCTAAACCCTTAACCCATCAAACCCTCTACCCCCTCTCTCTCTCAAGTCTCCCTCGCCCCTCTCCCTCCTCTCGGGTATCTCCCTCTCACTCCTCTCTCTATCTCTCTCCCTTTACCCTTAACCCTAAACCTTAAACCCTTAACCCTTAATATTCAGTGTGTATTAAAACATTATAAAAGGATAAATTTTTGGAGTTCTATTAGGAATTTAATGATAAATGATGATGAATGGGAAAATCTAAGGCACTTTAATATTTTAAACTAAAAATTTAAAGTTCAATTAGGATTAGTGTTCACTTAGGGTTAGGTTTAGGTTCAATTAATGTTCAATTTGGGTTAGGATTGAGGATGAGGTTGGGGTTTAATTAAGGTTATGAATTCAATAAGAGTTCAAATAGGGTCAATGTTAAGGTTAGGGTTGGGATTAAGGTTCAATTAGGATAAGAATTAGTGTTAGGGTCAAGATTAGAGTTCAACTACATAGTTCAAAGTTAGGGTTATGGTACAATTAGGACTACTATTCAATAAATGTTCAATTAGGGTTAATACTTAATTAAGGTTAACTTTTTAAAGTTCAATTAGGGTTTGGGTTAGGGTTAGGATTATGAATCAAGTAGGTTTGGGCTAGGGTTTGATTAGAGCTAGGTTTAGGGTTTAGTTAGAGTTAGGGTTAGGGTTAGGGGTAGAATTCAATTATGCTTAGTGGTCAATTACAATTAGATTCAGTGTTCAATTAGGGTAAGGGTTAGAGTCCAAATAGGGTTAGGGTTTAACTAATGTTAGGATTAGAATAGAATAAAGTTTTGTGTTTAATTATGATATCTAGAATTTAGTATAATTTTAGAAAATGAAACAATTTGGACACAAAAAAAATAGAAAAGTTGATTTTATATAGATCTTATTTCTTAATTTATTCTAAAATTCTAATTGATCATTGTTTAATTAATTTAAAATGAATATTTAATTTAATTTAATTTAATTGTATTAGATAATTAGTAAAACTAAATAGATAATAAATATTTTATGGATTTTAAAAATTAGAAGGGTTAGGATTATAATTATAGATAGACTTAGGGTTGGGACTAACATTAGGGTTAAGGTTAGGTTAGGGTTTACCATTTAATTAGAGTTGGGGTTCTAGGATAAAGCTTTGGGTTCAAATAGGGTTAGGGGTTGGGGTTAGAGTAAAGTCTCAATAACAAATAGGGTTAGGGTTCAATTAGGTTTAAGGTTAAGGTTAGATTAGGGCTATGATTCAATCTCAACAATAATTCTCACTCTAACTCTAACCCTAAACTTAATCGTAAAACTAACACTGACACTATTTTTAACCCCAACCCCAACTAAATATATATCTAACCCTAACCTTAATTCTATAACTAAAAGTAATTCTAATCTTGTCTTTCATGTTGTGTTGCAAATTCTACTAGCATATATATATTATTTATTAATATATATAAAATATGCCAAGAGATATATTTGTCAAGGCACCTAATTTATAATAGTACAATAGATGCATCAAAAGGATATCTCTCAGAATATTTTATATATATTATTGATAAATAATATATATGCTAGTAAGTATTTAATAAATAAAATAAAATAAATATATCAATTTTTTACCATACTACTCATTGCCAAGGAGATCCATATGGCGCTTGCCCGTGATATCGCAATCAATAAAGAACTCGCAACTTTTCATCACACGATGGCAGGCAACCGTGAATCTCAACCATCAGAAATCTTGTTCATTCAACACAGTTGCCAACCTTGTTATTAACTATCGAGCACCTTTCTACTAAGATTATAACATCTCCATTGATTTAAAATGCGTGCATCTTATAACTGCTTTAGTAACCTGTAGCATAATGTATTAAAGATGCATCAAAGTATTTATCATTCCTTTGGCTTCACCGGATGAGACACGTGGTGCTCGCCCATGATACCGCAATCAATAAAGACCTCACAAATTTTGATCATGCAATGGCGGGAAACCATGGATTTCAATCATTTGCAATCTTGTTCATTCAACACTATCGCCGGCCTTGTTATTAGCCATCAAGCACCTTTCTACTGAGATTGTAACATCTCCGTTGATTTAAAACACATTCATCTTATAACTGCTTTAGTAACCCATGACATAATGTATTAAAGGCACATCAAAGTATTTATCATTCCTTCGGCTTCACCGGATGAGACATGTGGCACTCGCCCATGATATCGCGATTAGTTGGTGGGGTCATCGCTGGATGATGAGGAATGGCTGAGATCACACAACGATTGATCTACGACCATGCAAAATTGTCCCTCTACAAAATAAAAACATTTATTAGGGGAGAGGGTGCACTCAATCATGATAATAATGCCCAGTCTTACCACCTATTTATACTATATATTGTAAATAAACAGTCCAAATGTAAATACTTGAACACATGAGAACCTCTAAATGTTATATGAAAAAAACATAAATACATTCATGAAGAAGTGAAATAAGTTTTGTTTCAAATAAAATATCACAACTCTCCACTATATCATTTAAAAAATAAAATTCTCATTTAATAAAATAAGACACTCATTGAAACAAGTATTGTTATCATAGTGAAAAAATATTGTTCTTATGTGTACAACAATTGGCGTAGCAATGTACAAGCATTGGATAATTTTATATTAATAGTTTGTCCTATCACAAATATAAAAGGTGAGCACAATAAATAACATGTATTTTCCCATTAAATGTGAAGGATTTTCAAAAAGTTTTAGTGTTCAACTATTGGTCCATTTTTGTTCAATATAAGTTGTATTTTAAATCATTATGTGTTGTTTTTATAACAACAAATAGATTTTTTTTGTTCAACTATTAGTCCATATGTGTTGAATATAAAAGGTAGAGATATCAAATATTTATGGTTATCAATAAGTATTTGGTCCACTTAGCTTGTATATTAATTTTAATTTAAATAAAAATATCATATTCTACAAGCAACAAATGATATTTTTTGGTTCAACTATTGGGGGTTTCATGATTAAGTTTTGGTTGAACCTTTAAAAAGTCAAATTTTAGACACTTCTCAAAATATTTTCTGATGTGGCGAATTGCATGATGAGTCGTGCCTCCAAACCTTAGTTATAGATAAATAATAGACCAGTCTACATTTCAAAAAAAATGTAGGTTCTATGATATTCCAGTCAATTGCTACATGCTGAGAAAGTTAGCTTGCATGAATACTGGGCCCTCTCTCTTAAAGGAATAAGGGGACATCACTTGGTCAATGACAAACAATGACATAAGTTGTTTTAATGAGGGAACATGGGACCAACAAAATACTTAAGAAAATAAAATTTAGGCAAAGGAAATAAAACAATAAAACAAAAGGAGGCCCAGCCTAGACAAAGCGATGGGGCTTAAATCATTTTAAAGCCTTCCCAAAAAGTAATGGCCAAATAGATCCCGTCCAAGGTGTAAGATGAACACTAGGGTTTTACATGAATATGAAGGCAAAACACAAACCTTAGGATTTTCCCAAACACCATAGATGACCAGAGACACAAGGAAAGATAAAATAGAACACAGAGAACAAAACTTTGAAGTTCCATCACTACCCATAACCCTAAACCTTAAACCCTTAAACCCTCTACCCTCTCTCTCTCTCAAGTCTCTCCCTCCTACCCCATCTCCATCTCTTAGCTCTCTCTCTCTCTCTCACTCCATCTATCTCTCTTACCTCTACCCTAAACCATTAAACCCTCTACCCTCTACCCTTTACCATCCCTTCCTTTATCTCTCTCTCTCTCTCTCTCAAGTCTCCCCCTCCTAGAACCACTCCCTCTCTAAGGTCTCTCTCTCACTCACTCACTCACTCTATCTCAAGTCTCTCCCTCCTATCCCTTCTCCCTCTCTTAGGTCTTTCTCTCACTCACTCACTCCCTCTATCTCTCTCCCCTCCACCCTTAACCCTAAACCCTTAAACCATCTGCCCTATACCCTTAACCCTCCCTCCCTCTATCTCTCCCACTCCCACCCCCTCTCTATCTCAAGTATCTTCAATATCCTACCCCCTCTCCCTCCCTTAGGTCTCTCACTCACTCACTCCCTCTATCTCTCTCCCCTTAACCATAAACCCTCTACCCTCTACCCTTAACCCTCCCTTCCTTTATCTCTCTCTCTCAAATCTATCCCTCCTAGCACCACTCCCTCTTTGAGGTCTCTCTCTCTCACTCACTCACTCTATCTCAAGTCTCTCCCTCCTACCCCTTCTCCCTCTCTTAGTTCTTTCTCTCACTCACTCACTCACTCCCTCTATCTCTCCCCTCCACCCTCCAACCTTAAACCTTAAACCACCATCTATCCTCTACCCTTAACCTTCCTCCCTCCTCATATCTCTCTCCTCCCTCCCTCTCTCTCTCAGTATGTTCAATATCTTACCCATCTCCCTCTCTTAGGTCTCTCTCCTCCTCCTCCTCTATATCTCCCCAACCCTAGGCCCTAAACCCTTAACCCTCCGCTTTATCTCTCCTCCTTCTCTCTTTCTCTCTCTCAAGTCTCCCTCCTACCCCTCAACCATAAAACCCTTAAACCTTCTATCCTCGACCCTCAACACTCTTCCCATCTCCCTTCCCCCTCCTAATTCTCTCTCTCTACCTCTCCCCTTCTTCCCCTCTTCCCCTCTCCCTTCCCCCTCCTAATTATTTCTCTATATATCTCTCCCTTTCTCCCTCTCTCTCTCGTTTCCCTCTCCCTTTCCCCTCTCTCTATCTCTCTCTCTCCTTCCCTCTCTCTCTCTATCTCTCTCTCCCTCTCTCTCTCTCTCCCTTTTCCTCTCTCTCTCCCTCTCTCTCTCTCTTTCCCACCCTCCTAATTACTCTTGGGTATATGTGTGGAAAATTTGGATATCCAATTTAGATTGGATAAGATTGGATATCTGATTTATAGCACCAAAATATTACATTTTAAAATGCTTTTCAAATTAGATATTAGACACAAATTGGATATCCAAAACAAATCGAATATCCTATTTGTAGTACTTTGGCTTGTGCATTGCTATGGAGCAATGTACTGATAGCCAACCCAAAAAAATCTACTCAGGATTTTCACCTTTTTTGGCAAGTTCAAAATGCTACTTTTTTCATGTTTCCACTTTTTGGCCCATCATGATCCTACAAATACCCAAGCCTAAATCAGGTAGTTGTTATTGCTAAGGTGGATCACTCCTTTCTTCAAAGGCCATACACTTATGATTGGGTCAAGTGTTCTTTTCTTTAGAAAATTCCTATTTCCTTTTTGATAGGTTAATTATGATTTGATTAGATGAGTTATGAAGCACTTATTTCAAAAAAATATCTTTATGAAAGAAGTATATTGGAATGAAATTAAATATGATTTGTATTCCAATGTGAAAACTACAAAGAATGGAAATAATTCTTTCAACACAAACTATTATGTAGTAGTTAATTAAAATGAAAAAGCTTACTCTATATTAGTTAGGATACACAACTAAGAAAATGATCTAAAGTTACTTATTTATCCTAGAGGAACTAAGTATATAGTATACAAAGAAAACCAACAAACACACAACTACCCCTATTTTGAAGGAGTTTAGTTTTCTCCCCTTCCTGATCTCACTAATATTGTCTAATTATTTTAAGGAGATGAAGGGTCATAACACAACTTTATTCAACCCAATAAATAGATTGGTTAATGAAACTTGAAAAAAGCAACAAAACAATTGCTACATTTGGCATTTCATGTTCAATGAAGAGTGGAGATAATAATCTACTTATAGTTTAATAAAACACTATTTTTATAAGAAGGCTTGACATTAGAAAGATAAGTGTTACTTATAGTTTAATAAATCACTATTATAGTTTTACCAAGCATGGCTTCTTAGCTAATATATTGGGGGATAGAGATAGATGGGGAGAGAGAGAGAGAGAGAGATAGAGATATATGGGAATAGAAAGAGAGCTAGAGATATATGGGAGGAAAAAGGAATAGAGGTGGAGATAGAGAGTCGATGGATAGGGGGAGGTGGAGGGAGAGATGGTGAGAGATAGAGAGGGGGAGGGAGAGAAAGGGATATAGATAGAAAGAGATAGAGAGAGGAGTGAGGGAGATAAAAAGGAGAAATAGAGATAGAGATAGTAGGAGAGATGGAGGGAGAGATGGAGGAATGAGAGAGAAAGGGGGAGAGGAAGAGATAGCTCAATAGATAGAGGGGGGAAGAGGGAGTGACATAGATAGTGGGAAATATAGAGAGATAGAGAGCGATAGGGAGAGATATATCAATCAACCTCCCTATATCTCTATCTATTCATCCTTATCTCTTTATCTCTCTACCCCTCTCTATCTCTTTGTCTCCCTCTCTATATTTTCTTCCCTATATTTATCTTTGTCTCCATAAGTGTGCAATGGGTACATTGAAGAGGTCTTAAAGGAGAATTATCATATCTTTAATCAAATGGCATGCTACCTTGAGCATAACTCCCCAAGGACACATGCCATCCTTGGATTGTTGACATGAAACAACCAATCAAATTTTAGTTTCTCTCTCTCATATTAATATATATTATTATTATATTAAATATATATTATATTAATTATATTTTGTATTATATAAAAATATACTTATTATTAATTATTAATTATAATAATTTTATACGTATTTAATAATTTTGTTAAAGAATATAATATATAATTATAATAAGCTAAATAATTATATTATTTATTATGTAAAATATAGCTAATATATACTTAACTATATTGTAGAATATTAAAACCTAGCTAAATGGTGCCAAAATTTTGAACTTAATTAACATACTATAAAATCTAATGAAACTAGGTTTAGCTCATCAAATTGGAGAAGTGAAAGGTCAATACCAATGTCGAGGAAGAGTTTGGAGTTAAAACAAGGTCAATACCAACACTGACAAAGAGTTTGGAGGAGCTAAAAATTCAATATCACAAGGAAGAGTTGGAGGAGTGAAAACAAGGTCAATGCCAAATTAAGAGTTTGGAGGAGTGAAAAAAGGTCAATATCAAGTGGAAGAGTTTGGAGGAGTGAAAACAAGGTCAATACCAGGGATGAGGCTAAGGGAACTCAGGAAAATCAATGACCAAGGGGCAATGAGTACTGTAAGTTTGGCACCCCCATTCTCTTTAACCTTCAATTTTCATGCCTAGTTTCCAAAGATCTTCTCGTACATTGGCACCCCCATTCTCATAAAATGGTATAAGATAAGACAAAAAAATAAAATAGCTTAGTCTTTTACATTTTTATCCACCAAATTGGTCTTGGCAAAACTCCCATAATCTACCCACATCTTGGTTCAGTCTAGGATTTCATCACACATAGCCTTCATCGCATGAGTCTAAAGCAATTGTAGACTTAGCCCAAGTATATGCTAGGCTAAGGTAGATCTAATGAATGGAAATAGAGGCATACAATTCTTCTTTAATACCTCCACCACAAACATATGCAAGGTGTTTGTCATTTTAAGGTAAGCAAGTTGATCTTCTAATCTACCTATGGAATTTAGAATTCCAATAAAGGGCAGTTCTTAGGACCTAGACCAACTAACGAGGATTTGAAAGACCTACTATACTTTGGGCTCTGCAAGACCTGGGAGAGTGATCCCTTAATGTGTTTACAACCTCAGCACCATCATCATAAACAACATTAACAACAATAGATAATCTCATTTAATAGCTCAATATAATAGTATAATACCGAATAGAATTGGATGTTTATCAATAATATCAACTATTTGGAGCATGAGATAACTACAAGAACATTTCACAGTATAAGATAGTCATTGATTTTCAATTTGTAGCAAGCTCTAGGTAAAGGAAAACAAATAATGAACCATATGAATAAGTACAACTTAGATCAATGCCATATATCCATTGGAGGAGTCAAATTTATAAGCATCTAAGGGTTTATAACAGATTTAATACATAACATATAAGTTCCTTGATAGCATTGCTTTACAATATCATCAATATGTGTTCTAACCCAATACTACTTTATCAAATCCTTATACGGAACATATCCACCTACAATCCCATTCAAGCATTTTATTTAATTCCTTGAATTAAACCTAAAACAAGAATCATACACACCACAACAATGAGATGAACGAAACAACCCTTGATCATTTTATTCAAAATTCAGATATGCTTGTACAATGGAGATACATGAGTTCAAATTAATCATATCAATTCAAATGCTATTACTATCATAAAACATCAAATCCCCATGAATTCAAAACCTACTATAGAATGACTCAAAACCTAAATTGCATTTTCCCTAAAACCATCAGAATTTACAATTTTCTCTACAACTTCATCTGGACTCAACCAAAAATATGTAACTTGCTAACCCATACTTCTGGCCTTGAAATCCTTCTTATAGAAAAAGAAGGATCAAACAAGCATCAGGGTAGAAAGCACATGTGTCACTAGCCAATTGGACCACCTTGTGATATTCCAAATTTTTTTTATAACAATCTCACTAGAGAATCTTCTTGTTGCTTGTGCCCGCTAAGAATGGTTGATGCAACAACAAAAAACTTCAAGAATTTTGCACCTAGACTGTCACCAAAAAAGAAAACTAGAATAAGTTGGTGCTAATGATTTTTTCTATACAACTCACCAACAAATCATAATATGAGTTACCCTATTTTTGAGGGTTTTGTACTTGAAACATGATATAAAGGGGATCTTACACTTTTTGTGATTACTATAGCTTGTGTAAAAGGCCCCATGGATACTATTGTAATTGTAGGATGCACGAACAGGGCATAGGATGAGAAATAAAGAAGGTATAGCTACTATCCTCAATAGTTTTGTGAAGAAAAGCATGTGAAATGAGAGGTTCAAGGCTAGGTTTCAACAAAACATGTATGGGAGATCTGATTTTATGAATTTTTATCCATGTGCAGACCTAATGGTCTCTTTCTAAACACTGAATATAAATGATATACATACACGCATGCACACACACACATACACACACAGATATATGTGTGTGTGTGTGTGTGTATGTATGTATGCATGTATGTATATGTATTTTTAAATGTAAATGCAAATGCAATTACTGGATGCTCTCCTAGATCAATAAATGCAACATATCATTAAAGAAATCTATATCTATGTATAAAAATGTGTATTTCTACATGCAATTGTAAATGCAAAGAGCATATGGTTTTGTAGTGTTATAGATACAACATATCCATAAATTAATGTAATTAAAATTCCAAAACCTTCAACACATATAATATGAAATTGATCAAACTATTAAACTACATGAGAAATAAATGAAAACAGTAAATGCATATATGTGTATTTGTAAATGTAACTGTAAAATAAATAAGAATAATGAAAATTATAAAAGAATACAAGGAAAGGTCTCCTCTCTTCTTGGTAGTGATAACCTCCTCCACACACAACCCTTAAAAAATATGAATAGATGAATATAATCTTTAAAGAACTCAAAGATGATTCTCTCCTACCTAATGCAATTAGTTATTTTATCCTTACAAACATTTATAGTGATTACTAGAGGCACATGGACCAATTCTTCATAATAGAAGAATTTGATCATCCTTTTCCAATGATAGAATTATGAGAAAACCTTAGGTTAAATAAATAATTCCTAGCTAAGTTCTTTAAATCATGTGCAACCGTATAAGAGAAGACCACTGCTATCTGTACCTGGATACCATGGAAAAAGGATCTTTGGGCTCTTTCATCAATCACCCTACCTTAAAACATACCAAAAGTCTCCTAGCAATTAGACATAGGAAGATTTAAGATGACTTAAAAAAAATTATTGCCAAAGCATAAACTTATGATGACTTAACAAGGCCTAGTACAAACTCCCTCCTCGTTAACCACTTAGACATATGGAAATTAATGTAAATTTGCTGCTATTTTTAGTCATGTAGGTGTCCAATAAACCACTTGGTGGTGTTTTCCTTCAATTTTATTTACTTGAATGAAGAGAAAAAGTCCTTTGATTAAAATTAGAGAATACATTTGAGGCCTTGGTTGTGTAACTGGTGGACCATAGTCACATTTAACACTTGTTACAAAGTTTGGGAGTTAAAATATCAAGTAGATTTGATTTGTGATGGACACATTTGGATGGTAGTAATAATAACTTGCAATCTATCAAGAATTGATTACCTTATAACCTGTGAAATTCTAGTGACAAAATGATAGATTAATCATAATGTCACCTTGGGATAACATCACCATGAAAGAACTTCATATAACATCCTTATGAGTGCAGGTACCACCAAATAGGTATTTGTCAGATTTGTCTTCCTCGAGCCAAGGAAATTCAAGAAGAGAAGAGGAAAATGATACATGTAGTATGTCTAAAAGAGGGAGATCAACTAGAGGTCAAAAGATTAGAATAAAATTTCATAAATGCATGGAATTTTTTCTTGTTGAAGGGGGGTCATGTTTTTATGATGATGAGAGCATAGGAAAAATTGAGGTTCCCTTGAGGTACAAATGTCTATAGAAACAATGGGTACCCAAGTAACTTCCTCCGATAAACACTAATTTTTTGTGTCAACGAGAGGATATATCATATAGCACCATCGTCATTACATGGTTTGGGCATATTTTGCATGGATGACATAAAGGTCTATTACAACAAAGTTACTAAATTGATGGAGTATGTCAAATCCTATTATAGTTGAAAATATTGGATGCAACTGGTTCAATATACATGAAGTATGGATAGGTATGCACTGTCAATAAATTATATACAACTAAAAGATAAGGATCAAACTAAAGGAGTGGCTATGTACATTGACGAAAGGCCAAAAGCATCAAGGAATATTTTAGGGTTTATAAATAGTACATGACCTGGGTCAACAAATAAGCAACCCAATTGCATATTCGAGGTGCACGAGGGAAACCATGTATTCATATGTGCAATAAAATCAATAATTGTAGGGGAAGAGTTGTTAATCAATTACAATTTGCATCGCTTAGTTAAAAACAAATTTACTATGGGGGTGGTACGTACTATGTACCATTTTACCCAACCTCCAATTAATGACTCCAATATACCATTTTATTCTTATGTTTTTTGTCGTAAGTCTATTGGTTTCATTTCAGTAATTATTTTTTATATTTAATTTTTGTCACAACGGGACATTGATCATACGGAGAAGGCTCTGGCCTAAAGCATAGATCATGATGTATCTTCAAGCCCTTCTACCTGACAGGTTAACCTCATTGTAATTGTACAAATTAGATACAAGCAAAAAAAATTATTATTATGTTTTTTTCATAATTTTATTGGGTTAATTTCAATAATGGTTTTAATATTCTTGTTGCAGTTGATTGATCATGGAAAGGCACCGGTAGTAGACGAGAGCATCCGTAGTGAGGTGTATTCAATATTTTGTGATGATGACATCGCTTATTTAGCAAACCCTCTCGATATGATAAGGAAGATCCATAAAAAATGCAATGAAGAAAACGTTAAGTTGATATTCATAGTGCCTCAAACAGATGAGATAAGAGAGAGGGTTAAAATATTGACTACGAGATCACAAAACTTGCAAGTAAGTTGTCATAAGGTCTTTAATTATAGAATAAGTTCATTCATGGTTTTATATTTTGTACTCTTTTATGTCATGAACTAAAATATGTATTGTTTTTATAGGGTTATTTTCCTCCTCCTAATGCTCTTGGCCATGATCAGGGTACGTGAAGTGCTTCCCGAGGAGTAGGGGTTGGTACAAGTGTCCATCCTGATCTTCCTAGGCATACATCACATCATCTAACCCCATCATTTGTGCCTATATTATCGTCTGAAATGTCGACAACACATACCATGTACACATTCGTTAATGCACCCTCTAGTGGCGAACACATGTCAGAACATGCATCAAGACATGTACTTGGGGATGCAGAAGTCACTAGTACTGGTGATGTTTTAGTAGCATTTCCTAGATCTTCCCGTATTATTAGTACAGGAACATTTTCGGTCACATTTGTGGTGACCGAGGATTTTGTTCCCATAAAGATAGAGAAGTTCTCCGGTACTTTAAAATGTTTTAATATTATTATATATAATCCAATTGAAATTTACTTATTGATCACTCCCTTTAGACTATTGGTCCCATGATCATTTTGTAGGAAATGATTTTTTTTATAAACATCTAAGTGATATTACATTAGACCTCTTCGCGCCCACCATACGTACATAGTGGAATGCCCAAAATCAAGATTTAAAAGATGAGTTCATTAACCATTTAGTTGTGTTGTTTGGCGATAAAACATTCAACCAAACCAAGGTCCTTAAGAAAGTTGGTACCTATCTAAAGTATGTGAGGGACCAATATAGGTCACATTTAGAGAAGAACAAAAAGTACGAGCATCCCCCCATGATTCTAGAGAGGGAGTGGAAGGACCTGGTGTCGGATGGAAAGGAGAAGGCTGAAAAGAAAAAAAGAAAGACACCACTGGGCCAAGGTATGTGATACTATCAACAATATGAATTTATACTGATTACTCTTTCTTTTTACATAATTTAACGTATTTCAAAATTTTCATAGGCTTCCTGACACATCAAAGGAAACAAAGGCAAGACTAGAAAAGCACGGGCAACACAAACTTGGCTTTCATGGTTATATGAAATTAGCCGCACGAATTGTAAGTATCAATAAAATGAAATATTGCATCCAAATCATAAATTGAAAACAATTTTGGTTTTATCACACCATAGAAGCAAAATTCATGATCTACAAAAATGTAGGGCTCTGATTTCAATAGAGATCCCATAGAAGAGGACTTGAAGATTTCCTTCCAACAAGGCTATGGAGTCGTAGCTGAACGCCTAAGAGTCCTGACTAGGAAAACACAATCTTACACTACATCTGACATGTAGGTAAATAAACTCAATAAAATTTATTTAAATCGAATACTTGTGCAATCTATTCAACATTAATTTCCACCATAAAGTAATTACATCCCTATTTGTATTAAACATTCAAGCAATGATAATACTACACATGACATTAGAATGTAGCCTGGTGAGGGTGGAGTACAACCTGTAGATGAAGGTCATGGTGTGCATCCTGGTACTTTAGAGCATGTAGAGCATGATCAACATGTTGAACATGATCAGCCTAGAGAATATCAAGAACATGATGTAGCCCCATCAAGTAAAGAGGACCACTCTAAAGTTCTTTTAAACATATTTAATTGTAATTGGTGTATTAATTAATGTAACCTTTCATCTTTCAACTTTGTAGCATGTAGAGCATGATCAGGCTAAAGAAGATCAGGAACATGATGTGGCCCCATCAGGTAAAGAGGACCACCCTCGTGTTCTCTTAAACATATTTAATTTCAATTGGTGTATTAATTAATGTAACCTTTCGTGTTTCAACTGCAGATCAGGATTTAGAGGGTGTTCAGCATGTTGAACATGACTCTATAACAAAATTTCAGGAACATGATGTGGACCCATCAAGTAAAGAGAACCACTCTAATGTTCTTTTAATTAATGAAATATGTGTAACAATAATAATAAAACATATCATTTTAACATTTATTTCTTATTACAGAAGACCCCCCCTTGCAGCGGTGTCCACATCATGAGTAGACAACTAGGTGTACATTAAGATCATGAGCAGAGGGTAGAACAACTAGTGGGGGATAGATATTGATTTAGAAAATGATACTCCACTTTAGATTTTTGTAACTTTAAAAAAGAAACAAAAAAAAAGTGATTGTAATCATATCATGACAACCATATTTTTGATAATATGTAAAAACTGAAAGAATGAATATTATATGTTAATGAATGAATGTGAATATGTTAATTAATAAATGTTATATGTTAATGAATGAATGTTATATGTTATTAATGGATGAATGATGCTATATGTTATTAATGGATGAATGAATGAATGTTATATGTTATTAATGGATGCATAAATGATTAATGTTATATGATTGGGTATGGGGAATTGAGAGTGATGTGAGGGGGGGAGGGAGGGGCCAAATGAGCTTCCACCATCATGTGGTTGGCCTGTTAAGTAGAGAATATTAAACTATTCTCAAAAAAAGAGAAGCTCAATAAGGTAATGCACTTTTCAATATAAGAAATGCATTATTTGAAGCATCAAACCAATATGCAAAGATGAAAGAAAGTGCTAAATTTTCACTATGGTGGCAGAAAAATGATTCTTTATACCCTGAATCCATGCTCTGCATCATAATTTGAAGTTGTTTCCATTCCAATGTTCTGAGTTTAGTTTGCTTGTATGGATTTGTATGAATACCACATTGTGTTGTGTGTGGATTTGGTTTCAAAGCTCTTTTTCTTCTATTTTTAGTGGTGACATAACTCTAAAATTTGACTTTTGTGCATAACAAGTTAGTAGAAAAATTGATAGCTTTGAAGGGTTTAGAGGCTCGATTGAGATAGATACACGGATATTTGGATCTTGTTGTTGATGTGAGGCTTCAACTTAACCATGAAATTTTGTACCATCTGCAGGTATGCAAAAGTTTCTCTACTTACATTCATTCTTGATCATAAATGTTGTAAATGATATTAATGCTTCAAACTTAAGATTTATTTCATTGTTATAATGATCAAAATGTTATACTTTTCTATACATTCAATAATACTCTTGCCCCCTACCCTTTGCTCTCTCCCCCCTCCTTTTAGGAATTTTCTTTGTCATAAAAGATTCACATTTTTGTCTCAATTACACAAATTTATCTGAAGTGCTAGGAATGAATAAATATATGTAAAAGATGATGGATTATGTCTAAACAACAACTTTCCATCTTATAGCTAATTAAATCCTTAATATTTGAATAGCTCGAATAATGCTTGTATATGCATGTGTAGCAATAAGGGAGCCTATGTGAAGATTGAAATTTAAAACATCACTTTGGTATTTTTCCTTATGCAGTGAAATGATATTTTGAGTAATACAAACCTACACACACATTGATATTTTTCAGCATTGCATTGAAGAAATTTTTTTCTCTTATACCTACCATCGGCTAGACATGGAGTTATATAATATTGGTTTCTAGGTTTATTCTATAAATAGTTAATTTCAGAGAAAGACTAAAATATTCTTAATGTCTTGTGTCAAGTGTGAAAGCATATGAATCACTTACTGAAGGCACCATTTTGTATTCATCCAAAAAATGGTTTTTTCTTTTTTTTTATGTTTCTTGCATGTGTTTTTTTTAGGCTCTAGAGATGTGGTTCGGCTCTTTCCTTTGCACTTTCCATCTATTTTGATGATTACAGTAGATTTTCCTCATAATTTTTTATGTAGATCTGTTTGTAACCTTATTTTCTACTAATCAATTTGCAAACCTCTCACATATTAAGGACCATTTCACTAACCTGTAGTCATCCATTACTTCATATGTTGCAGGTTGTGTCTATGTGCGAATAAATCCTGATGATTGTGAGAACTTGAATCCTACAAGTGTACCCACTCTTTCTCAAGTAAAAGTCTTACCTTATTTTATAGTACTTTAAATGGTTAATTGAAGGTGCTTCTTTAGATCTGAGATAGATGAACCCTAGATTAAAATATGGTATTAGATGGGCAATATAATGATAAAACTGAGGTCCATTGAACACAAATTATGAACATAATTTACTAGACTATGAATAGTGTTACAATTATAATTATTTCTCCTTTACCTACCTCTGCATTAATGAAAAAGATAGCAGATATTGGAAGTTCATTACATGTCTCATGTATGTGTTAGTATTTTAATTTTGTTTAAGTTGTTCAAGAGCTTGATTAGGTCAATAATATGTTCTACAAGCTTTGTTCTCTTGACACTGCTCATTTTCCCTACACATTTTCTCTTCAATCTAGACGTTTCTTAACTCCTTCCCTTGTTATCCCTTGGTTGTTCTCAAGTGTAATGCTTTTTCTATGCATCTTGTAGTCTGTATGTATGATTAGTCATCTCAAGTGTAATGCTTTTTCTATGCATATATACATCTTGCAGTCTATATGTATGATCGGGTATGTGCAAGATCATGATGGGCCAAAAAGTGGTGATATGATGAGTATTTGTAGAGTATGTGGCTAACAACTTCTTTTGTACCTAAAATTGTTGAAATGAAAAGGGTTTTTAAAGGAGATTCTCAGCTTTCCACCAATATAAATTATGTTTTACTTTGAATTTAATAAATAATTATTACTCATTTTCTATTTGAATTGACTAAAGTCCTAATTGATAGGATGATTGAAAAACATCTATATCTTTCAAACAGTATCACATTTTTGAATCCAAAACATGCATCACATTATATGCTTCACATACTATAGGATTAAAAAAAAGAAAAATTGAATTTCATGAAGTTTTGACCAAGTTAAGGTGTTTAGACATATGAGTTTTTTATATTTTTTAAAAAATTTAATACAAAATTCATAATTAATTATTTACTTGGAAAAAAATTACAAAAATATGCATCACATCTGGACACGAGTCCTCTACTTATGTCTAAAATCTTATAAAAAAATATTATCTTATTGTGTTTAGGGTGGTCAGACAAACACCAACTTCTTATTTTTCCCGAAATTTAAGTTCTACTGCATTCAAATTTAAAATTTTCATCGAATAGTTCTTTTTTTTAAATAAACCTAGTAGTTTAGAAACTACATTCAATTTGCTACAAATTCTATTCTTACATTTTTGAAATAATATAGATAACTTATTCAAAATTTTACGTCAAGTTGCCTTTCTAATTTTTCTGATTTTTTTGCCACTTAAGGGCCTTTTTTCCCATGATGATCTTGCACATACCTGATTTGTCATCATTTCATTTCACGAATATTTTTTTAATTTTTTTTGCATTGTTTCATTGCAATTTTGATGAAAACCACTAACGAATCATCGAAAGGGTCTAATGAAGTTGTTATAGCTGTGATGAAAGCTTCATCGTAACTCCTTGCCCATTTCATTGCAATTTCAATGCTACTCCTTGCCCATTTTGTCAAAATGGCAATGAAGTTTTGGTGTTTTTTCGACACTACTCCTTGCCCATTTCGTTGAAATGGTGACAAACTTTTGGTGTTGTTTTGACGCTACTCCTTTCCCATTTCCTCGAAATGAAGACAAACTTTTTATGTTGTTTTGACACTACTCCTTTCCCATTTCGTCTAAATGGTGATGAACTTCTAGTGTTGTTTCAACACTACTCATTGCCCATTTCATCGAAATGGTGATGAACTTTTAGTGTAATTCATCAATAGATACACGAAGTTTTCGTCAATATTCCAGCGAACATCTGAGTCATTTTAGGATGCCGACGACTAACAAATCTGTGCCATTATTTGGACATTTAATTCGTCATCGGCCTTTTGACAAAAAAATAGCAACAATTTTTTTGTCAATTTGTCAATTTTCTAAAAAATGTTTGTCGAACGACCGATGAACGTTCACCAGAAAATGGAGTCAAATTCAGTAGTGTTTACATTCACACATTGTAAACTTCATCTACCCAAGGAAAAAACACGATGACATCTAGTGCCTCTATCCCTCAAGTAACTGCAGCTATACCATTTGGAGTACCTACACAGAGTGCCACAATAGTACACACATCACCATTTGGTACATCAAGCATGACACAAGGCCTTAATTTTACCATAGGGGCCTCATCATCAAATCCCTTTGGCACCAATACTAGAAGCAAAAGGCCTAAAGACATCATAAACATGACAACTGTTATACCAAGCATCAACACCGCTAGTGCCATTCCACAAATAGGGGTTTCACAAATAGGACACGTACCTCAAATACAATTTGGGAACCAGCCCAATCCTTCACAAAACATTCACATTCCCAATCAAAATCCACCCTCCATTCCTACATTGAACCAAAATCCATTGCATAACATTGTGTTTCAAAACACACTTGCATAGACCTCAACAATACAACAAACATGGCATTAACACAAGTGGATGTTCTGCAAACACAAATGTAATCCCTTCAACAACAAATCAACAACATGGTGATGTCTAGAAAAAAGGTTTTTTTAGTAAAACACTTATTTATGTTTCCCTTTGACAAATATTTATACATGACACCCTTCCCACATGGGTATGTTACACCAAACTTTCCTAAGTATAATGGGAAGCATAATCCTATTGAACATATAACATAATTTTCCATAATGTGCATAGACGCTGCATATGATCCCATGTATCTCATGAGACTTTTTCCATGAATCCTTGTTGGAATAGAATTTGAATGGTTTTCCCAACTTCCATATGGCATAAGGTCATGGGGTTAACTTGCTAAAAAAAAATTTGAGCATTTCACCTTTAACATTGACAATGAAATCACAATAGCAAGCTTATGTCACACCACACAAGATCAAGGAGAAAACCTTATCACCTTCTTCCAAAGATGAAAGAGTCTAGCTAGTTGATGTCCTATTGAAATACTTGAATAGAAAAAGGTCACCATATTCCTAGAAAACCTCAATTTGAAATTGAAAAGAGACTTAAGAGTAGACTGTTGCACTTCTTTTGTGGAACTAGTAGAAAAGGTTATCATACTTGAAAAAGCTCTCATTCACAAAGGTGAAATCAAGATGTCAAATAAAAATCCAAATGTTCAAAACACACCAAATGAAAGGAACAAATTTTGGTCTCGAAACAAGAACGTAACCAATGATGGGATTGTTGATGCTTAAACCCTATAGGTAGGACCAATCATTACACTTAGAGGACATAACCCCTCTAACAACACACTCAAAAACATGATCAAAATACCAACACTATCCAAAACACCCAACAATCACATCTACAAAGGAGGTTTTCAAAACACAAATTCACTCCCCTAGGGGAACCAATTCAACCAGTCTTTAAACAACTACTACAACACAACCTCATACAACTTCAAGAGCCAAGAAAATATGATCCAAGATAAAATTTTAAACCCTTTTGGTGGGATGACAGTGCTTTTTGAGATTTCCACTGCACTAAGGGACACAATCTACAAAATTGTTGATAGTTGAAGAACATTATATAGGATCTTGTGGAGAACAAAACTATTGAATTTAATGGACGGAAACAGACATCCTCAAATAGTGATCACAAGGTCTTTACTCATCCATTACATGACCATGGAAAAGGAAAAGCCTCTGGTTTGGGAAATAAGACCAATAATTCAGCCAACTATGCTAATGTCAAGTATGATTATAACCACAACCCAATCATAAATCACATTTGAGTTGTCAATGGGCATATCAACACTATTACCATAAAGAAAACTCCTGCCAAACCAAGATAGCCATCCAAGGCCATCCATCACATCAACAACCACAGCCTTCCAAGCATCAGTATAATTTACTTGACCAATTGGGGAAGAGCCTAGCACAAATTTTTATCTTAAAACTATTGAGTATATCACCCAATCACCGAGCTATTCTAGAAAAATCTTTGCAAAGCACAACTATCCCCAATAACCTTGATGTTAATCATTTCCAAGAAATGGTAGGCTACCTAACCAACTCTCATCATGCTACCTTCTCTTAACAAGATTACTCAACTAAGAAGAAAAACCACAATTACCCATTGCACCTTGAAGTTCTTGTTCATAAAATAAAAGTTGGATGAGTCTTGGTAGACGGAGGAGTAGGATTGAATCTTTGCACCTTGAAACTAGTTAAGGCATTAGGCTTCTCAAAGGCATGTGTGGACACTACTAAGAGCATTTTCATTAAGGCATATGATGATGAAGAATAATCATCTAAAGGAATTGTAATGGTCCCCGTCAGAATTGGTCATGCGGTTATGGATACCAATTTCCAAGTCTTGGATCTCATCCTCCCATATAACCCTTTACTTAGTAGACCATGGATGTACATGATATGAAGGCAATCCCTTCCACTTACCATCAATTTCTTAAATTCCCATGCAATGGAACTGAGATCACAATATATGGTGATCCTGATCCTTTCCAATATTGCACTAACCTACGAGGGATACCCCAACAACAAGTGCTTGTACACTAGGAGGCTTCATCATCCAACTCATCCCAATATATCAATCCATCCTCTCTTTCCAAAATATATACTTCCTAATCACTACCTTCCACTCCTAAGGTCAAGATACAAGATAAGGGTTGTGGAGAGTATCATATGAAAGAATCTTATTGTGTTAGCCATTTGGCCCCTCCCAAATCGTACAGTTTACCAAAAATAGATAGGAGACAATCTGTGGTCACCAAACATGTCCCTCCCATAATGAATTTTACAAAATGGGGGCAACTAAGTAAAGAAGCTATAAATGAAGAAGATGTGACCTCTTGGTTATACAAAGAACACAATAAAGAACCTCCTCCGCATACTTAGATACCCATTGATCAATATAGAAAAGGTTTCAAGATAATGCTAGACAAAGGATATAATGAACATAGCGAGTTAGGATTACATAAGAATGGGAGGACTAAACCTATCATTGTCTCTAAATGGCTGAAAGGCCTAGGATTTTGGTTTCAACCACTCCATATTGGCATTTATAGTACCATACCACCTTTAATAGAGGAAGTAAGTGCTTCCAAAGATATCGAAACATACAATGAGCCATCTAACCAATGCTATTGCCATTCCCCTGATTCTAATGAATATGAGTGAGATTCCCTCTCCTCCACCTCTTTCATGGGCCTCTATAAACTATATGGGGAACTTGATAAAATGCTTAATTCCTCACAAAATCCACCAAATCCTCATCCACAAATATATTTTCCAAAAGAATAATGGCTCAAATGTTACTATTGGGAATCCATTGATCCTGCCTCTTGGGAAATCAGTGAACCCACTTCTGATAACCAAACCTTTACAATGGGCCCATCTCATAATTTACCTATTCCCAAGAAAAAGAATAAGGAGGATTTGGTAAGAAAATTTTGTGACTATGTTAGTAACTCAGCCTTTACCTTTACCCCTTTGAACTTTGATACTTATGATGATGGCATGCCCTTAGTATATCCCTAGCTTATCGATTGGGATCAACAAGACAACCCCCTCTTAGATATCTTTAAGAACAATGAAGCAATAGCTGAGTTCATGGGACTACGAGAAGTAATACCTAGTGGTGACCATAAGGCTATATTTACCATAGACTTAGATAACATGGATTATTTTGGGGAGTCTATTCACCCCTCCAGTCACAAAAATAAGGAAAACAATGAAAAAAATAAAAATGATGAGTCCCTAGGTGAAAACCGAAAGGTGCCTTTGGACGATGAAAAAGTAAAAAATAAGGATGCATCCAAGGGTGAAATCCTTTTTGAGGCACCCAAGGATGGAAGGTTTAGAATTCTCCCTATTACCCAAGAAAATTCACTAATGTTGGTTGAAGAATCTGTGGAGATCAACATAGACATTGAAGATAATCCTCGACTAATCTATTTTCCAACATCTTTGATAGAAACAGAGCAACCTGAATTTCATAACTTCTTCATACAGAGATAGGTTAAATTATCATGGCCATATGTCAACATGCCTAGACTGGATCCTAACCTAGTATTACATCATTTTCCATTACAACCAGGTGCTAAACCCGTGAAGTAGAAATTAAGAAAAATGCACCTGCAAATTGCTTTATTAGTCAAAGTTGAACTAAAGAAATTGTTGGATTTCAACTTTATCAAATCAATTGACTATGAAAACTAGATTTCCAATCTTGTACCAATGAAAAATCTAATAGGGGGAATCCACATCTATACAAATGTCCAAGATATAAACAAAGCATGTCCTAAAGATGACTTTCCTCTGCCAAATATTGATATGATTGTGGACCTAATAGCAGGATATGAAATGTTATCCCTTATGGATGGTTTCTCACGATACAATCAAAACAAAATAACACTTGAAGACTAGCATAAGACAAATTTCACTTGTCCATGGGGAGCTTATTGTTGGAACGCCATGCTCTTTGGACTTAAAAATACTGGAGCAACATATCAACACGTGGTGACAACTATTTTCCATGATCTCATTCACACTCTCATGGAAGACTATGTGGATGATCTAATGGCTAAATCACTAACAAGGGCTAATCATTTATGAGTCCTAGATAAGATTTTTCAAAGACTAGAAGAATACAAAGTGAGGCTAAATCCAAAAAAATGTGTATTTGGTGTGCAATTAGGAAAACTTTTAGGATACATCATTTCTAGATGAGGCATTGAAGTGGACCCAACAAAGGTAAAAGCTATAATGGGCATGTGTCCACTCACTAATATAAGTCAACTGCGGACATTACAAGGGATACTGTAGTCTATTAGATGATTCATAGTGCAGTTAGTAGACAAGACTTATCCCTTCCAATATCTAATCAGAAAAGGGGTACTATTTGTATGGACAAGTAAATTCCAAGAATATTTTCAACATATCAAGGATTACCTACTCACATAACCAGTGCTAATGCCACCTATTGATGGATGACCTTTGATACTCTACATTTTAGCAACCACATCAGTGTTAGGGGCCTTACTTGCACAAAATAATAATGAGGGTCATGAAAGGACAATCTATTATATCAACCACACTTTGGTAGGTTAGAGCTAAATTATAGTACCATAGAATGTGCTTGTCTTGCAGTAGTATTCGCTACTCAAAAACTTAGGCACTACATGTTAAAACACAAAACAATGTTAGTCACAAAGATAGATCCTTTGAAGTATCTCCTTAATAAAGCAGCATTAATAAGATGACTAGCTAAATGGGTAATGGTACTTAGTGAATACGATATCTAGTATGTAGAAAGAAAAGCTATAAAAGGATAAGTTATTGTTGACTAGCTGGAAGATGCACCAATTAAGGTAGATCATCCTCTAGTTTCATATTTTTCTAATGAATTCATCTTCATTCTTGACACAGGAATGACATGGAAGTTATACTTTGATGGGTCCCACACAAATCATGGTTCAGGGGCTAGCATACTGTTTATCACACCAAAGGATTACAAATGGAAATCAAATGGAAGATTAAGCACCTACAAGTTTATGGTGATTCTTAGCTGGTAGTCTAAAAAGTTAATGATGACTATGAAACTAAAGACAAAATGCTCACTCGATACAAGCAAATGACAAATAGTTTAAAATAGTATTTTGAAAGCATCATCTTTCATCAAATACCTTGCATTCTTAATAAGGAAACAAACACCATGGCAACCATTGGTTCACTCCTGGACATACCTAGCATCGTGCCTAAATTTGATTTTTTGGTAGAAAAAATTTTGGTCCCTACCTTTAACATCCCAGAATCGGAGATGGTGTGTGAACTTGTTGGTCCCAATTCCCCATGGTACAAAGACATATAATACTACCTCCATGCCCAAATCCTACCTTCTAACTTCTCGAACAACCAACGTAGGAAATTTATCCGTAAGTCAACTAAGTATACCATCATTTGAGATACCCTTTAGAGACATTCCCTAGACAATACCCTATTGAGATGTCTTGATATTGAAGAAGCACAAGTGACCTTATGTGGGGTACATGAGGGTATATGTGGATCCCACTCTTCTGGTCCCACCTTAGCCAAGAAAATTATGAGACTAGGCTATTATTGGCTTATGATGGAAAAGGACTCATATGTCTTTGTCAAGAAATATCGACAGTGGTAGATTCATGGAGACTCGATACACACACCAACATAGGAGCTTCATCCAATAACATCACCATGGCCCTTTTCCCAATGGGGAACCAACCTCATCGGCAAGATACATCCTACATCCTCCAATGGTCATAAATTCATCATTACCATGACTAAATACTTTACGAAGTGGATTGAAGCCATTCCTATGACCTATATTACCGGCATACAAATTTCTAAGTTCATCCTTAACTATATCTTTTGTTGGTATGGTGTTCCTCAATCCATAATCATCGATAGTTTTCATCCATTTAAAAACCAAGAAGTATGTCACCTCTACTAGGAATTCCATATCCAATGTTACTACTTTTCCACTCCTTATTACACATAGGGTAATGGCCAAGCTAAGGCATCTAACAAAACAATCCTCAGAATCCTTGAAAAGACTATCAATGATGTTGGTCATGATTGGCATTTACAACTTAACCCTACCCTATGGGCTTACTGCATAATCATTTTCACTCCCACTGCTGCCACTCCATATTCCTTGGTATTTAGTTCTAAGGCCATCTTTCCTTTTGAGGTCGAGATTCATTCCTTGAGGGTATCTCTAAAAGGCCATATTAATGATGAAGAGTACTGTGTGTGAAGACTACATGAGCTAGAGTTCCTAGACGAACAAAGACAAAAGGCACTAGACCATCTTCAAGTATATCAAAACCATTTTTTTCGTAGTTACAACAAGTATTGAACTGACATTTTGAAAATGGTGACCTGGTTTTAATAGAAAATCCAAAGAATCAAGCAAAAAGAGAAAAAATAAGAAAGTTTGAACTAAACTGGCTAGGACCCTATATTATCACAGAAGCTTTTGGATCAGGAGCATACCAGCTCTCTACCCCTGAAGGAAAACCACTATTAGCACCAATCAATAGCCTTCATCTAAAGAGGTTCTACACATAGCTTCTAAGAGCCTTGTCTTAATCATCAAAAACTACAAAAAATAGAAAAATTTAAAAAATTGTTACCTAGGCGAAAACCTAGAAAATAGGCATCTTGGTAACATCAAAAAAATTAAAAAGACTAAGAAAATAGTAAAGAGCAATAAGTTGTCCAGTAGTGAAAACCACTTTGGTGGCACTTTGGATGAGTACCATGGTGAAAACCTTGTAAACAGGTGCCATGTGTAGTCAAATTTGCTTCTTTATCTACAATCATTCTAATATGACTTCTCTATCAAATCACCTATTTTTCCTATCCACACACCTTATCATTTATCCTTTTAATCTCACCCATAATAAATGGTTGTCCTTTCCATAACTTGGAACAATTGACATTGAGCACACTTTGTATCCCCATTCCATCCTATTCATAATAAATTGGTCTTATACCCATTTGAGGGTAGGCACTTGACTTACATCATTTGGTTCTTACAATGGCTATTTTGAGGGCATAAAACCATCAAAAAAATCCAAAAAACATCACAAAATGTCCTAAAAAAATCCAAAATCATAGCAAAATGTCT
This sequence comes from Sequoia sempervirens, assembly GCA_007258455.2. Taxonomy (NCBI): domain Eukaryota; kingdom Viridiplantae; phylum Streptophyta; class Pinopsida; order Cupressales; family Cupressaceae; genus Sequoia; species Sequoia sempervirens. Next base: position 148,279,718 of record VDFB02000017.1, on the reverse strand, counting down.
TGAAAAAATCCAAAAAAATCACAAATGTCTTGAAAAAATCCAAAAACATCATAAGAACTTCAAAAAAGAAAAAAAAATCAAACATGTCAAAAATCCAAAAATAGAGTCAAAGTCAAGTTGCACCAGTTAGTCTTTGCCATTATAGAACTATGTTGCCTCTGCAACTAGACTTAGGCAAGGCCATTTGTTGATGTTCCCTCAAAGAATTTGGTCAATATTTTTAGGTTTGTTTGTATAAAATCATGACTCGGTTCTTTATAAATAAAACAAAGTAAATGGTCATGTCGAACTATGGTCTTTGCATGTAGAACGTAGGCAAGGCCATCAATCAATGAACCCCTAAGGTCACACTAGGTCATTCCATTAGGTTTCATCACATTCACTATCACACACATCAGATATCTTCAAATAAATCAAATCCTTTTCAGTCAGTCTTGTTGGTCAAAGTCTAGTTGAACTATGAGGTATCTACATGTATAACGTAGGCAAGGCCATCAATCGTTGAGCCTCTAAGGTCACACTAGCTCAATCCTTTAGGGTTCATCATGTCAGTCAAAATAAGTCAGAGGGTATGCGCAAGATCATGGAAAAAACTGGCCCTTAAGTGGCGATGAAAATTCAGGAAAATCAAAGTTAGGCAACTTGACGTAAAAATTTGAATAAGTTATCTATATTATTTCAAAAATATGTAAGAATAGAATCTGTAGAAAATTGAATGTAGTTTCTAAACTACTAGGTTTTTTTAAATCTATTTGGTGAAAATTTAAAATTTCAATGTAGTAGTTCTTAAATTTCAGGGAAAAAATAAGAAGTGTTTGTTTGACCACCATAACCACAATAAAATGATAATATTTTTTTATAAGATTTTAGATATAAGTAGGGGACTCATGTCCTGATGTGATGCATATTTTTTGTAATTTTTACCAAGTAAATAATTAATTATGATTTTTTATTATAAATTTTAAAAATATAAAAAAACTTGTATAATGACCACCTTAACTTTGTCAAAAATTCATGAAATTTTTTAATCCTATAGTATGTGAAACATAGAATGTGATGCATGTTTTGGATTCAAAAATGTGATACCATTGAAAGCTATAGATGTTTTTCAATCAACCTATCAATCAGGAATTTACTCATAATTCAAATAGAAAATGAATAATAATTATTTATTAAATTCAAAATAAAGCATAATTTATATTGGTGGAAAGTTAAGAATCTCCTTTAAAAACCATTTTTCTTTCATCAATTTTAGGTAAAAAAAAGTTGTCAGCCACATACCCATCATATCGCCACTTTTTGGCCCATCATGATCTTGCACATACCCTAGACATTGTCGTCAAATACAAAAAAATGTCAAAACATCAAGACAAGTTATGCATCAAGACAAATAAATCAAAAAGGCCATCAAGTCAAACAAACAAATTTCCAAAGCAAGAACAAAATAATCAACCTATGTCTTATACAGGATGTTTCCTTCCTGAAAATAGACATGATCATTTAGTCAAACAATCATCATTTCCTTATACAAGTGGTCACATGATCAAAATCAGACTCAATGTCTTATACGATATGTGTCTTTCTAACACTAGGCTTTATCATTACCTTATACAGATAATCACATGATCAAAACCAGACTCAATGTCTTATACAGTATGTGTCATTCCTAAAATCGGGCTTTATCAAGCAATCATCTTATCAATCCCCTAGACAATTAAACAACAAACATGATCAATTTTTGGAAAATATTCTTACAATCTATTGACATCGTGGCTTGTTTTTTCTTATCTTTTCTTTTTGGCTTTGTCATTGACTCTAGTTACTAGCTTTCTCGAGGATGTCCCATGAAGGATTTAGAGTAGCAAGGATGTCTTGGGAATCTTTTTTCTTTGACTGTTGTTTGTTGATTGTCTTTTGGCTTTGTTTTTTAGTCAGGTTACTAGCTTCCCTGAGGATGTCCCATGAAGGATTTAGAGGAGCAATGATTTCACGTGGCTCATCTTTTATTTGATTGATGTTTGTGGTTTGTCTTAACAAAAAGACTGGGGAAACTTTGCCCTTAGTATGGTATAGGAAATTCCTTGTCTGCAACTATCTGTTTTAGTAGGTGGATGACCTTGCACACCTTGGTCTATCTCATATCATGGTTTTTTTTTCATTTGTATCATTTAAGACCCAATGATGATTTAATGCAAGGCCTATTATGTTTCGACAAAACATTGAAGATTGCTAACACTAACATCCAAATCTTTCACGCTAACATTTCTTCTCTCACATTATGATGGATTCTTGTGACACAAAAAAAAATAAAGCATCCTGCATATGCATTCATGTTAAAAACATCATTTAAGCATTTCCTTACATAAGTACATATTAAATCATACCTATATGTTGCATTTGAAAACAAAAAAAATATAGACACCCATTGCATTTAGGAATTCATGACATAACATACATTCACCATCATAAAATGCATAGCATATTATCACAATAAATACATTTGCATGGCATAGTAAATACATAAATTACATTGCATCTCATAATCATAAACATAGAATCCATAAATGACATTCATAATATCATAAAATTAAATACATACATCATATAGAATCAACATAATATCATAGGCTACATTAACATCATCAAGTAAACATTGGCATCCATAACACATGCATAAATAGAAGATTGCATATCATATAGAAGACTATATAATCATATAAAAAACTACATATCATATAATTGCCTCCAAAAATTATATATATCACTCAAAAAAGTGTCACAATACAATGTCATAATGCATCTCCCAAAATGGAGCTCACATGCTCTATAATCAAAATATAATGTCTACAAATATATAACATGTCCCTAGTCTAAACTCCCAGTATTCTAATGAGGAGAATGAGGAGGTGACTGACGGGGAGGTCTTGAGGATCGTTGTGCAGAAGGGGACCTATCATAAGGTCCTAACCTATGAGGTCCTAGGATACCACCACTACTCTGGGATTTGTTGTGGGAAGACCTACTATGTAATCTGTTGCCAAGGTCCTTAGAAGCACTGGGAGCTCGTCTCTCAAGAGGTACCTCCCACTCATATAAATCTTTGTAATATCTCTCTCTATCACTAGCCCTGACCAACTCTCAAGCCATAGTTGTAGCTAGTCAAGTGCAAAGAGTTGTAAACTCCGCAAATCTTTGCTCCATCTCCTACCTCTGTGCAACTGCCAGATCTCTCTCCAAGTAGGTGTTATCCCTCTCCATCTATATGTCATCTCTCTCCATAGACACAACTCTAATCCACTCCTCCAAGGCCTCTACCCTAGCCTACAAATTGGTTAGCCGCTAATGTATGGGACCCTCCTCCTCTCGCTATGGGCTCTCTCCCTCATCAACATCCCACTCCTCAACAATCCAATCTTAGAGCTCTCTCTCCTAATCCCCCATCTCCTCCTCGAGATCATCATTTACATCC
>VDFB02000017.1:148259269-148276149 GCA_007258455.2 Sequoia sempervirens | reverse complement strand
TTATTTATTTTTCATATTCTACAGTTCTCTTCGACTTCCAAATGCTCTATAGGTGTAGTTTCTTTTCTTGTTTTAAAACACTTCAGCTTCCTATCTCCTTAACCATTTAAATTTCTTATTATAATAATTATCTTTTCAAGATTATTTTATTCATAATTATTATTAACTTCAATTTATCACAACAATTTAAATCAATTTATCTAATAATATCACTTTTACTTTTAACGAATTAGCTTAATTTGATCATTTGTTCTAAATCATTTGATTTAATTTAATTGATTATTATTTTAATTTCTAATTATATTTTAAATAACCTTACAAATTCACTTATGATTTAATTAATTATTTAAACATGACTACTAACATTTGATATTTTTCACACAATCAAATAACATAGTGATCAATGAAGCACACACAAATACTCACACACAAGTCCAGAACAACCGACACGGAGAATTTACATGGCCTCTACCGAAACCCCGACACCCATGCTCACTCATGCGGAATCAAATACCTCTCGTGAAGACGAGATAGATGATCTTGCCATTCCAAGCCTTCTCATCTCATCCCAAGTCTAAAACAAGCCCTTGGGTCCATGAGTGAGGCATAATTAATCTTATTTAATATTTGATGCAACCTAAGCTTCTAAAAGTTTATTTAGTTATCACTGAATTAACCAACTTGCAAAGGGTTATCCCTAGCACCACTTTGTGTGTCGGCCTCCATTGCAAGCCACTCTCTGAAGACAACACACACGGTAATAACCACAACATGTAACTAGATAAATACAACCTCTCCATTCAAGGAGGTAACAAACCAAGGAGACTCACTCCAAACACTGGAGGCAACAAGGTCAAGACCCTCTCCAAACACTGGAGGCAACAAGGTCACAAATCCACTCCAAACACAGGAGGAAATCAAAATACCAAAAACCACTCCATCCAAAGGAGGCACACATTACATAACCCACTCCCATTCCCAAGGAGACACCATCCCTGTTCATGAAAACTGGGTGAAACAGTCGGGTGTAACTATACACATTTTCCACAACACATCAAAGGTTGACTCACGTACAACCACCCATACCAATAAATGTACCCCTATCTGGAAGACTTCCAAAACATTCACTCTAATCCCACAACAACGAGGACAAGCATTATAACACTACAAGCATTTCAAACAGTTAAATAAACTAATGTTCGGATTTCCTAAATCTAGTCAAACACAATTTTCATGACTTGCAATCATCCGATCAATTGATCCCATCTCTTTTCACGACATAAAAATATTCAAAGAACAAATCTTTTACTCTAAATTTCATAACCATATTCATAATCAAAATCCTTTAATAAAGCAGTCATCTGGTTAAAATTTAAATCAATCGTTCTCTCTAAGTTTCACAATCATATGCTAAAAGTAAAACCACTTGATTAATAAATCATTTGGAATAAATAATAAGTCAGTTAATTACATCGCACAAGAAATTAAGTAAATAACCAACATTATTCGCACAAACTCAAAAGTGGCACAAAGTACGTTGACAACTCTAAGGAGTTTAAACCAATAATTATATTTCATTTCACAATCACATATCTTAATAAATTCAACCTTCGAATTAAAAGCATTTGATTATTTAAATCTCCCTTCTTTTCAAATAAATCATTGGACTACTAAAATTCAACATTCTAAATAACTATTTTGAATATAGATTCTACTTTTGCTTTGAATATGTAGCAATTTCATCTTAAAATAATCTATATTTTAAATATATCCCTTAAATTCCATTTGTCTCAATTATCTGTAATATTCAAAATCGAATTATAAATAAATCAAATAGTTGATAAATAAAGTCCTCTAATTAAAATAAATCATTCGTTATCCCTAAGCTCCTCAATTATGTTCCATAATCAAAATTAAGGATTAAAACTATCTAATTGAACTAAGGTATTCATAATCTCTAAGTTTCACTATTATAGTCAAAATCAAGATATCTTAATAATTTAACATTTAAATTAAACCATTTATTCCATATTTCATCATATAATAAATAAACCAAAGTCAATATTTTATATAAAACGTTTGATTAAATATCAATTTTCATTTCCTCAATACCAATGCGGTAATCATTTAAGATTAAGTTCTATTTTAGATATTTAAATATCATTTAAGACTCCAAGATTTCCTGTTCAAGAAATAACTTAAATAAATTCGATTAATTAAAAGAGCTCCGCTTCATTCATCTTTGATGATCAAAATCAACACCTTAAATCAATTATATTTAAATAGCACATAACATAAATATATAATTATTCTTTAAATATTCTATTTAAAAACCACCAATTTACAATTCCATTTTATCACTAAAACTATATATAATAATATTCTAATATTATATAATATAATATTAAATATTAAAATATATTTATAACCAAATATATAATAATATTTTAATATTATATAATATAATAATAAATATTAAAATATATTTATAACCTATATATAATAATATTTTAATATTATAATATAATATTAGAATATTAAAATATATATAAAATTTAAAGAAAACAAATTTTTTTATAAAAATCCCTCACTCCATAGGGACTTGGGCCGAGCCTGTGAGGTCGGCTGTGTTGACCGTAGCCAAACCCACGGTGGTGGCACGGCTGTGTTAACCACAACCGAACCCACCACAGTGGGCGGCAGCTGTGTTTAACACAGCCGTTCCCTCCACTGCGGGTGGCCGTGGGCAGGGGAGCTGGGCATGGCTCCCTCTACCATGCCTCCCATGGGGCGCGGCAAGGGTGAGCCCCTAGCAACCCCTCACCAACAATAAAATAAATTATTATTATTATTTTTATTTAAATAATCTCGCCCAGAAAACGAAAAACAAACGAAAATTAATAAAACAACCGTGTTTGGTAAAAAAAAACTAGAACAAAATTTCACACAATAATTCTTGAAAACAAACTCCACATGCACAGATTTATATGCAAAAATAAAAAAGAAACAAACCATAACAAACTACTCTTATACAGTCAGATTGAGCAAATTTTCCTTGAGGAAAAAGCTGAGAAGAAGAAGTTTGAAGCACAAAAACATGTTGAAATTTTCTGGGTTTCCCCCAAATTAACCAAGTGAAAATTCTTCAAAAATAATAAGAGGGTTTCAAATCTAGTTCAAAATGGAGTTTTCTTTGATTTTCATTCTATATATATATATTTTTGTGTATATTTCTTATTTAGTTTTACCAGTTCCAAATCTAACTACAAGTTTTCAAATTTGAAAGCATTTCTATGGATTTTCAGAGAATCTAGAACTATATTTTCATTCATTCAAAATGAGCAAGAAGAAGAAGGGAAAAATGATGAAACCTTGTGTTTTCTCCAAAATTTGCAAGCTTCAACAATGGAGATTTCCAATCTCTCCTTCAATTCCCCAATTTTTCTTTAAAACCAAAAATCCATTCCAAGTTTGCTCTCCAAAATTAAAAAATTCCCAAAATTCCCAATAATCATGAATTACCTTATGCAATTCCTTCTCCAAATTTGTCAAAAGCCCTAAAAATGGACTCACCCACCAAAACTTATTGCTAACAATGGAGATATTTTTATTTTTATTTTTTTATTCTTTTAAAACAATTCATATTTCAAATGTAATTTGCATAATACCATTTAAAGATAAAAATCTATTTACAACCCCAAAGGCAATTAAATTTCTTTAACCAAACGAATTTAACAATTCACAAATAAAATTCTTTTCAACTTTTATTTCTTAAAGTAAAATATAAAGCATAATTCTAATTTTTTGACTTAATCCAAAAATCCAAAGATGCCAACCCAACCAAAATGGTTTAATTTATCACTATTAATTTAACTAGCCAATAAAATAAATCTAATTCAAAATTAGATTATTTTATTAATTAAATTAAATTAATTAATTAATCACTAATTTTCCAACATTTCAATAAGGCAAAACAATCATTATTTATAAGTTTCAAAAGCCATTTAATCACTTTTAACTTGCAATTTTAAATACAAAGCCAAGGAGGAAACTAACAACATAAAATAATTGAGCCCGACTACAAACCCGATGACACACAATGACTAGGGTGATGGTTTGACATAGAAAACCTAGTTACTATCTCCCAATCGATACCGTTGGTTGAGGGACATGCTCAAACCTGTGAAACCAGGTGGAGTCATGTCCTGTACCTACATCCTGCACACAATACGAGTGTCGAAACATGCATATAATATATTAAAACACACCGTGAAGAGGAAATCGCGGAATCACAAAGCGCTCACATGCGAGTGATGTGATCCTGTCCCCTTCACCAATATAATATCGCTAACTGACGCATCTAATCATCAATGATATAATCAAAGCATAAAGCATCGGTAATTCACATACATGCTAATTTAATCCATAACATGAAATAATAATAACATCAGAATAAAATATCATCACATCAAAATATAATGTTTACAACGCTTAACAGGTAACGGTCAAAAGAAACCCAGTTCCAAAGTCAAAGCATAGTCAAACACAATCATAACAAGGAAGAACACAGCTGATCCAAAGAGCCAAAATGGAGGGGTGTTACATCCTCCCCCCCTAGGGTCAGGCTTACTCCTGGAAGCCTGAAATACCCCTAGTTCAAGCTCATAAAAATAGACACATAAACAAGGGTTCCAAAAATTGAACCACTCCACACCTCATCATAAAACAACAGCAACCCGTGCTATAATCAACACAACCAAGCACACTGTCAATCTATACAAACCAACATGGTGAAGCAACCACCAACCAAAACTCCACAAAACACATACCCATGGATTAACATACATGATACACATATGCACCAATGCAGTCGCTTCAAGAATCATCCTTAAAAGCCACACGATGTGATATCATTACATGTTTACTCAAGGCACGGTATGCAACATTATCATTTCAATGTTCATCTAACTTTTGCATTTTGAATCCAGGTACAATAGTTTAACGTCTATATGATTTCTTAAGTCTCAATAATAAAGTTGGGGACTATAGACCACACCAACAAAATGCACCTATTATGCAATTATCATTAACATGCAGTGGTTTCACTAGTTTCTTCTCTCTAAACTTTTATTTACTGCAAAATGATTTTTCCATTCATACTATACATTTCTCATAATTATGAATGCAACTTGGGGACTTAGGTCCTTTACCCAAGGTTTGATTCTAATAAAACAAACCTTCATGAATACATAAACATTTCTCATAAGATGCAACATACCTCACACACTTAAGGACAAGCATCCTCGTTAATCCAATAGAAGAGAGAGAGAAGACAAGATATTTACAGTTCCAACATAGGCACAAATGTAATCATGGTTTCGTCATCACATGCACTTTCACACAATGCATCAACCACATGAGAGCATGCACAAATCTCTACAACCAACAACATTTTCATTCATTCTTTTAATCATATCTCATAGTTCTTTATTCAATATAACATACAAAAGCACTCCAACACCACATAAGGGTCAATCAAACAACCACTTGCACAAGAGGTAAAGCACAAGCAAACATGCATCGAATACTTGCATGGAGAAGGAAACAACAAAAATCCAAAAGAAAATACACACCCAAGGAATTCCTTGATACCCTCAAGGTCAAACAAAGCTTCAAAAACAGGAGCATCATTCCTCCACAACACAAGACAAGGTTGGAAAATTCCACCCTCAAAAATTCCATACTAAGGCACTCAAGGCAAGAGGTCCTATGACTATCTTGCCCCAACGAGTACTTGGGACACACCCAACATTCACACTACAACCACTCTCAAGAACCACTCAAGGGTCACCCCCTTTTACACAACAAAAGGGCCATGCATCAAGAAGGAGACCAATCCAAAACTCACTTCTTGGTAGGTTCAGGACCTAACCAACCTTGACAAAGCATTCACCAACAAGACATGCAAAGGGCGGAAATAATCAACAAATCTAGTTGTCATCCACCACACACATAACACACACCAAATTTACACACTACACAATTGTCCATGATGCATTCTTCCAGTAGGAAGGATATCGGTGCATTGCACACTACACCAAGGGTCCTCTCCTTCCCACTGGTTTCCTACACCATTGGACCTATACCACTTAATGACAACTTCTGGGCAAACGAGAGAAATCAACCCAAAAGGAAAACAACATGAAAGAGAAAACAACTAGGTCAATACAATGGGCTCATAGTGCCCAGAGTATAAACCTACACAACTTACAACATAATGGGTCCAACATAATCCCAGAGTTCCTAGTGTTTAAACCTAGGCTCTGATACCATGTGTAATGCCCTGCCACGCAACCCCAGAGGAAGTTGCAATTCACTACTTAAATGCACCAATTTTTTTTTTTAAAGTACAAATAACATGTAAGATGAATACACATTGCCAACAACCTCTAAGGCCATGAGACAAAGATTACTTTAAAACCCAAACAACAACAAACATTAATATAAACTGATACATTAATCACTTAAGGAAATGAGACAACATACATTCCATTCATAATACTATACAATTTACATCCAAGAGTATGAGATACCCCTTGATTCCATTAACATGATTTACAATAAGATTACAATACTCATTCCCCGAATGAGGCAAGTCCAACAAAATGATTACATATTACAAATTTCACTTCGATAACAACTGAGGGGTAATAAAATACAATAAGAACTAAGAGAACAAGGCATAAGAAGAAACTGATTCCCATGAGCTCTCCAGCTAGAAATCACGACCTCATGAACAAGAAGAAGAACCAACAGATTAAGATGCATGCCACCCAACTACGTGGAATCCAAAAGGTTCCACTCCCTCTATGCTAGGAGATAGTAACCAAGAATTCCTACACAAGACCATCTACCACTAGACATGGCCACACAAAACTGATACAAAATAAATACAAGACCTCATCACATGACTGAACGGTCATACACACAACTCAGGGTATGACTCTCACAACACCAACATAGGTTACATTGCTTCCAGACATAGAATAGATCAAGAGTGTCACAAATATCAAGTACAAATTATCGACTTAGGAAGAGTGTCATCGCATAGCTCGTCAGGGGATATCATCTAGGAATCTTCCTAGGCTCTAGCCCCCACCTTGGGTTATCCTGGTGGCCTCTACCGAAATCTCGGCACCCATGCTCACTCATGCGGAATCAAATACCTCTCGTGAAGATGAGATAGATGATCTTGCCATTCTAGGCCTTCTCGTCTCATCCCAAGTCTAAAACAAGCCCTTGGGTCCATGAGTGAGGCATAATTAATCTTATTTAATATTTGATGCAACCTAAGCTTCTAAAAGTTTATTTAGTTATCACTAAATTAACCAACTTGAAAAGGGTTATCCCTAGCACCACTTTGTGTGTCGGCCCCCATTGCAAGCCACTCTCCTAAGACAACACACATGATAATAACCACAACAGGTAACTAGATAAATACAGCCTCTCCATTCAAGGAGGTAACAAACCAAGGAGACTCACTCCAAACACTAGAGGCAACAAGGTCAAGACCCTCTCCAAACACTAGAGGCAACAAGGTCACAAATCCACTCCAAACATAGAAGGAAATCAAAATACCAAAAACCACTCCATCCAAAGGAGGCACACATTACATAACCCACTCCCATTCCCAAGGAGACACCATCCCCGTTCATGAAAACTGGGTGAAACAATCGGGTGTAACTATACACATTTTCCACAACACATCAAAGGTTGACTCACGTACAACTACCCATACCAATAAATGCACCCCTATCTGGAAGACTTCCAAAACATTCACTCTAATCCCACAAAAATGAGGACAAGAATTATAACACTACAAGCATTTCAGACAATTAAATAATCTAATGTTCGAATTTCCTAAATCCAGTCAAACACAGTTTTCATGACTTGCAATTATCCAATCAATTGATCCCATCTCTTTTCACGACATAAAAATATTCAAAGAATAGATCTTTTACTCTAAATTTCACAACCATATTCATAATCAAAATACTTTAATAAAGCAGTCATTTGGTTAAAATTTAAATCAATCGTTCTCTCTAAGTTTCGCAATCATATGCTAAAAATAAAACCACTTGATTAATAAATCATTTGGAATAAATAATAAGTCAGTTAATTACGTCGCACAAGAAATTAAGTAAATAACCAACATTATTCGCACAAACTCAAAAGTGGCACAAAGTACGTTGACAACTCTAAGGAGTTTAAATCAATAATTATATTTCGTTTCACAATCACATATCTTAATAAATTCAACCTTCGAATTAAAAGCATTTGATTATTTAAATCTCCCTTCTTTTAAAATAAATCATTGGACTACTAAAATTCAACGTTCTAAATAACTTTTTTGAATATAGATTCTACTTTTGCTTTGATTATGTAACAATTTCATATTAAAATAATCTATATTTTAAATCTATCCCTTAAATTCCATTTGTCTCAATTATTTGTAATATTCAAAATCAAATTATAAATAAATCAAATAGATGATAAATAAAGTCCTCTGATTAAAATAAATCATTCGTTATCCCTAAGCTCCTCAATTATGTTCCATAATCAAAATTAATGATTAAAACTATCTGATTGCACTAAGGTATTCATAATCTCTAAGTTTCGCTATTATAATCAAAATCAAGATATCTTAATAATTTAACATTTAAATTAAACCATTTATTCCATATTTCATCATAGAATAAATAAATCAAAGTCAATATTTTATATAAAACATTTGATTAAATATCAATTTTCATTTCCTCAATACCAATGCGGTAATCATTTAAGATTAAGTTCTATTTTAGATATTTAAATATCATTTAAGACTCCAAGATTTCCCGTTCGAGACATAACTTAAATAAAGTCGATTAATTAAAAGAGCTCTGCTTCATTCATCTTTGATGATCAAAATCAACACCTTAAATCAATTATATTTAAATAGCACATAACATAAATATATAATTATTCTTTAAATATTCTATTTAAAAACCACCAATTTACAATTCCATTTTATCGCTAAAACTATATATAATAATATTCTAATATTATATAATATAATATTAAATATTAAAATATATTTATAACCAAATATATAATAATATTTTAATATTATATAATATAATAATAAATATTAAAATATATTTATAACCTATATATAATAATATTTTAATATTATAATATAATATTAGAATATTAAAATATATTTAAAATTTAAAGAAAATGAATTTTTTTAATAAAAATCCCTCACTCCATAGGGACGCGGAGCGAGCCTCTGAGGTCGGCTATGTTGACCACAGTTGAACCCACAGTGGTGGCGCAGCTGTGTTAACCATAGCCAAACCCACCATAGTGGGCGGCGACATTGTTTAACACAGTCGTTCCCTCCACTGCAGGCAGTCGTGGGCAGGGGAGCTGGGCGTGGCTCCCTCTACCACGCCTCCCATGGGGCGCGGTAGCGGTGAGCCCCTAGCAACCCCTCACCAACAATAAAATAAATTTTATTTTTTTATTTAAATAATCTCGCCCAAAAAATGAAAACAAACGAAAATAAAAACAACCCTGTGTCTGGTAAAAAAAACCAAAACAAAATTTCACACAATAATTCTTGAAAACAAACTCCAGATGCATAGATTTATATGCAAAAATAAAAAAAGAAACAAACCATAACAAACTACTCTTATACAGTCAGATTGAGCAAATTTTCCTTGAGGAAAAAGTTGAGAAGAAGAAGTTTGAAGCACAAAAAACATGATGAATTTTTTTGGGTTTCCCCCAAATTAACCAAGAAGTGAAAATTCTTCAAAAATAATAAGAGGGTTTCAAAATCTAGTTCAAAATGGATTTTTCTTTGATTTTCATTCTATATATATATATATATATATATATATATATATATATATATATATTTGTGTATATTTCTTGTTTAGTTTTACCAGTTCCAAATCTAACTACAAGTTTTCAAATTTGAGAGCATTTCTATGGATTTTTAGAGAATCTAAAACTATATTTTCATTCATTCAAAATGAGCAAGAAGAAGAAGGGAGAAATGATGGAACCTTGTGTTTTCTCCAAAATTTGCAAGCTTCAACAATGAAGATTTCCAATCCCTCCTTCAATTCCACAATTTTTCTTCAACCAAAAACCCATTCCAAGTTTGCTCTCCAAAATTCAAAAATTCCAAATTCTCAATAATCATGAATTACCTTATGCAATTTCTTCTCCAAATTTGTCAAAGCTTTAAAATGGACTCACCCACCAAAACTTATTGCTAAAAAATGGAGATCTATTTACAACCCCAAAGGGAATTAAATTTCTTTAACCAAATGAATTTAACAATTCACAAATAAATTTTTTTTCAACTTTTATTTCTAAAAGTAAAATATAAAGCATAATTCTAATTTTTGACTTAATCCAAAAATTTAAAGATGCCAACCCAACCAAATTGGTTTAATTTATCACTATTAATTTAATTAGTCAATAAAATAAATCTAATTCAAAATTATATTATTTTATTAATTAAATTAAATTAATTAATTAATCACTAATTTTCCAACATTTCAATAAGGCAAAACAATCATCATTTATAAGTTTCAAAAGCCCTTTAATCACTTTTAACTTGCAATTTTAAATACAAAGCCAAGGAGGAAACTAACAACATAAAATAACTGAGCCCGACTACAAACCCGATGACACACAATGACTAGGGTGATGGTTTGACACAAAAAACCTAGTTACTATCTCCCAATCGATACCGTTGGTCAAGGGACACGCTCAGACCTGTGAAACCAGGTGGAGTTGATGTCCTGTACTTGCATCCTGCACACAATACGAGTGTCGAAACATGCATATAATATATTAAAACACACCGTGAAGAGGAAATAGCGGAATCACAAGGCGCTCGCATGCGAGTGATGTGATCCCATCCCCTTCACCAATATAATATCGCTAACTGACACATCTAATCATCAATGATATAATCAAAGCATAAAGCATCGGTAATTCACATACATGCTAATTTAATCCATATCATGAAATAATAATAACTTATAGAATAAAATAATGAACATCAGTACAATGTGTTTACATCGCTTAACAGATAACGGTCAAAGTAACCAAGTTTCAAAGTCAAAGCATAGTCAAACACAATCATAACAAGGGAAAACACTGCCGATCCAAAGAGCCAAAGCGGAGGTGTTACAATGATGGAGATCATGAAGAGTAGTTTTAGTTGCAATAATACCATACTTGCATCATTTATCTTGGCATCCATTTCACCTTAAGGAATAAAACTAAAATGTGATAACTACTGTTCAAGTGAAGGTAGTTTCTGAATCAAGGTGAAATTACTATTTGGGTGTAATAAACAACAAGAAAAAAAAACATATCATTTCGTATGATGGGATACCTGGTTGTAAATTAAATGTCAACACTGCTACTTGATAATTGGGTAAACAGTAATATTATTATTTTCCTTCTTAGTTAGCAATTAATTAATGATTAATATTAACAATATTATCGCTATTGTGGTGAAAGCAGCAAATCAATATAGCACTACAAATGTTAGCACTGCAATTGTTAGGGGTCTTGCTACTGTCGGATGTAGACATTTGAAGTGTCCTCCTATTCTCAATTGCATGGTTACTATAGAATAATAATCCACAGTATTAAATTAAAAGGATGACATCGATATAAAATGGAAATATTTTTATATTAAGGGAAATATCAGTTTTAAATTGCTGAGAGCAAAGACATTAAAAAAGGATATAATAGAATTACATAGACATCTTCCACCCTTTGTTTGTTTTCATAAACTTTTAACTCTCATTAATATATTACTATAATAGCCAACGTATGGTGCATTAATTTTAGTAACTGCATCTATACTATGATCAATTATATTTTTAGTAGCCACAAAAAGGGGTGGATAAGAGGCTCCACGTTTATTTCTCCTATGAAGTTTCTTTCAAAATATATAGTTTCCTTAATAGTCTCTTAATAAAGTAACAGCTTTCCTTGGTGTGGGGAAAATATCCTTTAAAATGAAAATTACATAAATTAGATAATCACTAACACTACTTTTAAGAGGGAAGGCATCTTTTGTCATTTTAAATGAGATTTTTATATTTTCCTTTATTGAAAACAAATGGAATAGATAGATAATTAAATGTATTTATTTATATAAATATTTTTATATATAATAAAGATGTATATATATATATATATATATAAGAAATAGATTTAAAAGTAATAATAATAATGAATAGAGATAATAGTATGAAGGGTAATATTAATGGAGATAGTAGTTCTAAATGTATAATAAATGAAGGCATTCATGTTATGAAAGTTTTCCTGTTATAATCTCGTTAACGATAATCAAAAGGTATGACAAGTCAAAACGAGTTGTCAATATTAGTGTTTAAATATTATTGTTACAAAAAAGATTGTTGGAAATATTTAGTTAAGAAAAAAATAACTTTGTGGACAAAAATAAAAGGGTTATTAATTTGTTTTGTAATGGAATTTACTATATGATGTAGCGCCGCCGTCACCGAACCCCAAAGGAACTAATAACAACGGAACAATTTTTTTTTTAAAAGAATGTAAGATTGTATACTTAAGTATTCTAACACAACAATGTATTAAGTTACACGACTAGCTCCAATGGGGTACACGAAGTGACATTACTATACCAACCCATAACACGATAATAAGATAACAATAATTAAACAATTACGTAAATCTATTCATTCCCATTTCACCATTTAAAATATCTATTAACCAATAACCATATTCATAACATAAGTACATATGACAACGAAAGATACTATAAAGATGAGAAGCATTTATATTTCCACAGAAGTAACACAACTATAAAAAATGATCGTTCCTGAATAAATACATGGCCTGAATATACATTTCATCCAAATGATAGTAAAATACAATTGACTAAAAATACATCTCAATAACCACATATACAATTTACAACAAGGTCATCCCAACACACGTGGGAGACAATACAACAACAATGAAGTACATTCGAAGTGTATACATCTATCTGGTACATAAGGACACTGGATCATCAACATCTGCCAAACCCTGCAATAAAAGATATATCTGCAACAGAAAGGGAAACCCAACGGGGTGCAAAGCACGTTCCACCCAACCACCCCCATGCTGGGAGTAGACAAGGAAGGATCCCCGACCAAGCACGTCTAACAGTAACACAAAACTAACTCCAGACAGAAAACTTAACATCAAAGACCACTTAGAAACTCAACAACGACAAATCCAAAAGGCACAACAACAAACCATTGATGAACATAACAACTAGTCATAATCACAACATCAATGAAACTCAAGGCATAATATCAAATACTACTTCCAACAATGACCAAAGACAAAACAATAAATCACTTCTAGAGGACTTCAGTAAATCAACACAAATAGAATGTTAGACAAGAGTGTCATCGCATTGTTTCGCATGGATTATCCTGACAACCTATCACAAGGTGCCGCCTCCATCTCTACATGGATTCTCCAGACATCCAAGTTAAGGTGCCGCCTCCATCTATGGTTCTCCTGACAGCCTATCTCAAGGCGCCGCTCCATAGGGTTACTCATGTGGAGTCGTTAACCTTTCGTGAAGACAAGGCAACGACCTTGCCAACCACGGCCTTCTCAGTCCCCTTTAGTCTGTGATAGCACTAACAGGCGGACGAGGCTTCAGAATTATATTATTAGTGTTTGATCCCCACCCGTGGTTTATTACTTAAGTTATCACTGATTAATCTAACTCTGTGTGGGTTACCCTGATAGCCCCTTTGTGCGCCGGCCCCCACTAGAGCCACTCTCTCTAGACACTCAAGCACAAGAATATCCAACTGAACAGGATTGTATCAACAAGGAAAACTGAACCAACCATGGATCAACCGCGAGGCATAACCCTCTCGCCCAAAATCATACATATAATGTTCACAAACAGTACAATCCACATGTACGTTAATATCACCACTCAAAACCGAAACCTAAGCACAACCATCAAATTACAAGCTCAAATATAAGCCACAGTATTCCCACCTCTGGAAGTCCTAAACACAACTTAGAATCCTATAACTGAATAAGTTAACTTTAGGGTTTTCTACATGACCTAAACCCAAATTTTAAGAAAATCAAATTAAATAAGATGGATAACTCGAGAGTACCCGATATATAAACAACACCACAAAACTGTCTACAATGAACAACAAGATTCATCCAGTAAATAAATCAACAACTTGAGAATATTCAACTCAAATCAAAAACACTTCGTTTATTTCTAATTCTCTCGATTACATTATCACATTGTAATATATAAAAATAATATGTAATTATCCACTCTCTCAACATATAAGGTCCATTTATATATATACAATTAAAACAAATATAAAAAGTTTATACTTATAAAATCTATCATGAAAATTATCTTAATTCCACACACACATATATTTTAAATTATTAAAGATATATTAAAAATAAAACATTTTTATAAAAATCATTTTATCAAAATAATTATTATAAAATTTATTAAATATCATGAAGAAAATTATTACATATATTAATTAATTATATAAAATTATATTATCATCCAGATTCGAATTAAATAAAACTTAAATTACAAAAAATTATTTTATAAATCAAATTCAAATTAAATCATATTCAAATAATATAAAAAAAAAAAATCGAATTAAAAGCTCAATAAATAAATAAATATATATATATATATAAAATAATATATAATAAATATATATTAAATAAAATATATAATATATATATAAATATAAAACTAAATAAAAATAAATCAAATCACACTCATATTTATAAACGAATTAAAAAAAATTTAAAAAAGAAAAGGCACGCATATATGGCCCAAGAAAGCCCCTCTTTTGTGGGCGATTAGGTGTCTGTGCTTACTTAGCTCTGTCTGGCGGTCATTAATTGGTAGCGTCTGACTCCCTCACTACAAAGGGGGCCGTGAAGCGATACGATGTAGTAGAGCCATCCACCAATAACAAAATTTTTTTACTATGAATTTTATTTTAAGCTTAATTTTATTTTATTTCATTTACAAGCACAGATATAAATACGAATTTCGAAGCACAATATTTATTTATTTATTTTATTATTATTTATTTATTTTTTTGTTTTTAATTTTGTTTTCAAAAATAGACATGAAAACACGGAATTCAAGACACAAAATTTATTATATAAAATTATTTTGAAATCAGACCTATATATTCACTGAGTTGACAAATGTAGATCTTCCCAGAACACTTTCAATTTATAATTATATGTTTTAATTTTAATAATATTATATAGAAATAAATATAGATTTTATTCAATAGAACATAATTAATACACAGAGTACAGAGGAGCAGCAACTATAGATCTTTTAAAAAGAGACAGACTATACAAAAATAATACTTGTAGGTAATTTTTTTTTGTTTTTAACCTTCAAAACTTATAAATAATAGAGAGAATCAAATTTTCATTCCAGATGCTAAATTATTCGGGTAAATAAATTCATTCCATCATACAATGATTTTTATTTCAAATAATAAATTTCCCTACTAACTATATTGGAGAATTTCAAAAAGATTTACTGAAGTTTTCAACAAAATGGTTCAAGGGTTTTATATGAACGAATTCCAAATCACAGAACTTATTTCTATAAATTTTTTAAACACATCAAACAAATATTGTTCAAAGTACAATAGAATTAATAATAAATAATAGAAGAAAAACTAGAGTCCTTTGTCTGGTGAAGAATCCCTTATGTAACCTCCTTTCGAATTCCTCCTGCAGTTCCTTCTCGATCGCCTCCTGCAGCTCTCTTTTCGAATCTATCTATCTTCAAATCAATTATTTTCCCCGAAGTTTTTTAACAAAAATTCTTTTCTTTTCTTTTTTTTATTTTTATTTTCCAAATCCAAAACAACAGAGCAAACTTCTGTGTGTGAATAATCTCATAAAAAATAATAAATCAAAACAAATAATCAATAAAGCTCTTCCGCTTTCTTTTCTCAAAAAGCCTTTTTTCCTATTGGTCCTTTTTCCAGCTTTTTAAAAGCACAACTTATCTACAATTTTAATTAAAATAATTTATTTAATCAATATATTATCCTCACATGATTTTTTCTAATTTATTATTAATAAAAGATAATATCTAATTATTCTCAACAATATTAATTTAATTATAATTATTTACACTTTTAATTAATTAAATCACTTTTTAATTTATAATATATTTAAATTTAACCATTTACTAACTCACAATTAAATCAAAACAACAAAAAAACTTTAATTAATTATCTTATCAAATAAGATTAATTACTCGAACACTAACCATACATAAATACTCGACAATAAAAAATGCATAACAACAAGGACAAAACTTCAAACACGACACAACAACTTACAATAGGATGACGGACTTGGGACAGGGACACTTCCAAACCTACTCCCTTTTTCAACATTTTACCCATTGGGTTAATTTATTGCTCGCCCTGTCCTGCCGAAGCAGGTGGAATCGAGACTTATTCCTGCAATCCTGCATCTAAATAAACGTCAAGTAGCACATGTATATATATAATCAAACATCCTATCGTGAGAAGGAATTGCAGTGTAGTAGGGCACTCGTTCACGAGTGATGCTACACTGTCCTCTCACCTACTCTATTCTAACAATTATAATATCAATGACGAGCTAACATTTCTAACCAAATTGATCATAAGATAACATGATATTTAACTACTGCATCATAACTAATTATTAAACAATTGCATTAT
>VDFB02000017.1:148216069-148255097 GCA_007258455.2 Sequoia sempervirens | reverse complement strand
CTCTTTAACCTTCAATTTTCATGCCTAGTTTCCAAAGATCTTTGGTACATTGGCACCCCCATTCTCATAAAATGGTGAAGAAGATAAGACAAAAAAAATAGCTTAGTCTTTCACATTTTTATCTACCAACCTCTGGTCTTGGAAAAACTCCCATAATCTACCCACACCTTGGTTCAGGTCTAGGATTTCATCACACATAGCCTTCATCGCATGAGTCTGAAGCAATTGTAGACTTAGCCCAAGTATATGCTAGGCTAAGGTAGATCTAATGAATGGAAATAGAGGCATATAATTCTTCTTTAATACCTCCACCACAAACATATGCAAGGTGTTCGTCATTTTTAAGGTAAGCAAGTTGATCTTCTAATCTACCTATGAAATTTCCAATTCCAATAAAGGGCAGCTCTTAGGACCTAGGCCAACTAATGAGGATTTGAAAGACCTACTATACTTTGAGCTCTGCAAGACCTAGGAGGGTGATCCCTTAATGCGTTTACAACCTCTGCACCATCATCATAAACAACATTAACAACAATAGATAATCTCATTTAATATCTCAATATAATAGGATAATACCAAATAGAATTGGATGTTTATCAATAATATCAACTATTTGGAGCATGAGATAACTACAAGAACATTTCACAGTATAAGATAGTCATTGATTTTCAATTTGTAGCAAGCTCTAGGTAAAGGAAAACAAATAATGAACCATATGAATAAGTAAAACTTAGATCAATGCCATATATCCATTGGAGGAGTCAAATTTATAAGCATCTAAGGGTTTATAACAGATTTAATACATAACATATAAGTTCCTTGATAGCATTGCTTTACAATATCATCAATATGTATTCTAACCCAATACTACTTATCAAATTATTATAAAGAACATATCCACCTACAATCCCATTCAAGCATTTTATTTAATTCCTTGAATTAAACCTAAAACAAGAATCATACACACCACAACAGTGAGATGAACGAAACAGCCCTTGATCATTTTATTCAAAATTCAGATATGCTTGTACAATGGAGATACATGAGTTCAAATTAATCATATCAATTCAAATGCTAGTACTGTCATAAAACATCAAATCCCCATGAATTCAAAACCTACTACAGAATGACTCAAAACCTAAATTGCATTTTCCCTAAAACCATCAGAATTTACAATTTTCTCTACAACTTCATCTAGACTCAACCAAAAATATGTAACTTGCTAACCCATACTTCTAGCCTTGAAATCCTTCTTATAGAAAAAGAAGGATCAAACAAGCATCAGGGAAAAAAGCACATGTGTCACTAGCCAATTGGACCACCTTGTGATATTCCAATTTTTTTTTATAACAATCTCACTAGAGAATCTTCTTGTTGATCGTGCCCGCTAAGAATGGTTGATGCAACAACAAAAAACTTCAATAATTTTGCACCTAGACTGTCACCAACAAAGAAAACTAGAATCTATTCTAACTGCAACAACTGATTTGTCAACTGTTAGCAACCTACTCCTTTTCACTCTTCCTCACTTAAATATACATTTACCCATTTCTGGTACTCTTCATCAGTTGGCCAATCAAAATTGATCACCTCATTCACCTTGACACTATAAGGTTTATACTTAACTACCACTTGATTCACTTCTCTTTCAAAAGACTCCAAGAATGAGTTGGTGCTAATGATTTTTTCTATACAACTCACCAACAAATCATAATATGAGTTACCCTATTTTTTAGGGTTTTGTACTTGAAACATGATATAAAGGGGATCTTACACTTTTTTTTATTACTGTAGCTTGTGTAAGAGGCCCCATGGATACTATTGTAATTGTAGGATGCATGAATAGGGCATAGGATGAGAAATAAAGAAGGTATAGCTACAGTCCTCAATAGTTTTGTGAAGAAAAGCATGTGAAATGAGAGGTTCAAGCCTAGGTTTCAACAAAACATGTATGGGAGATCTGATTTTATGAATTTTTATCCATGTGCAGACCTAATGGGCTCTTTCTAAACACTGAATATAAATGATACACACACACACGCACACACACACACACATACACACACACACACAGATATGTGTGTGTATGTATGTATGTATGTATGCATGTATGTATATGTATTTTTAAATGTAAATGGAAATGCAATTACTGGATGCTCTCCTAGATCAATAAATGCAACATATCATTAAAGAAATCTATATCTATTTATAAAAATGTGTATTTCTACACGCAATTGTAAAAGCAAAGAGCATATGGTTTTGTAGTGTTATAGATACAACATATCCACAAATTAATGTAATTAAAATTCCAAAACCTTCAACACATATAATATGAAATTGATCAAACTATTAAACTACATGAGAAATAAATGAAAACAGTAAATGCATATATGTGTATTTGTAAATGTAACTATAAAATAAATAAGAATAATGAAAATTATAAAAGAATACAAGGAAAGGTCTCCTCTCTTCTTGGTAGTGATAACCTCCTCCACACACAACCCTTAAAAAATACGAATAGATGAATATAATCTTTAAAGAACTCAAAGATTATTCTCTCCTACCTGATGCAATTAGTCATTTTATCCTTACAAACATTTATAGTGATTACTAGAGGCACATGGACCAATTCTTCATAATAGAAGAATTTGATTATCCTTTTCCAATGATGGCATTATGAGAAAACCTTAGGTTAAATGAATAATTCCTAGCTAAGTTCTTTAAATCATGTGCAACCGTATAAGAGAAGACCACTGCTATCTGTACCCGGATACCATGGAGAAAGGATCTTTGGGCTCTTTCATCAATCATCCTACCTTAAAACATACCAAAAATCTCCTAGCAATTAGACATAGGAAGATTTAAGATGACTTAAAAAAAAATTATTGCCAAAGCATAAACTTATGATGACTTAACCAGGCCTAGTACAAACTCCCTCCTCGTTAACCACTTAGACATATGGAAATTAATGTAAATTTGCTGCTATTTTTAGTCATGTAGGTGTCCAATAAACCACTTGGTGGTTTTTTCCTTCAATTTTATTTATTTGAATGAAGAGAAAAAGTCTTATGATTACAATTAGAGAATACATTTGAGGCCTTGGTTGTGTAACTGGTGGACCATAGTCACATTTAACACTTGTTACAAAGTTTGGGAGTTAAAACATCAAGTAGATTTGATTTGTGATGGACACATTTGGACGGTAGTAACAATAACTTGCAATCTATCAAGACTTGATTACCTTATAACCTGTGAAATTCTAGTGACAAAATGATAGATTAATCATAATGTCACCTTGGGATAACATCACCATGAAAGAACTTCATACATCCTTATGAGTGCAAGTACCACCAAATAGGTATTTGTCAGATTTGTCTTCCTCGATCCAAGGAAATTCAGGAAGAGAAGAGGAAAGTGATACATGTAGTATGTCTAAAAGAGGGAGACCAACTAGAGGTCAAAAGATTAGAAGAAAATTTAAAAATGCATGGAATTTTTTCTTGTTGAAGGGGGGTCATGTTTTTATGCTGATGAGAGCATAGGCAAAATTGAGGTTCCCTTGAGGTACAAATTTCTATAGAAACAATGGGTACCCAAGTAACTTCCTCCAATAAACACTAATTTTTGTGTCAACAAGAGGATATATCATATAGCACCATCATCATTACATGGTTTGGGCATATTTTGTATGGATGACATAAAGGTCTGTTACAACAAAGTTACTAAATTGATGGAGTATGTCAAACCCTGTTATAGTTGAAATTATTGGATGCAACTGGTTCAATATACACGAAGTATGGATAGGTATGCACTATCAGCAAATTATATACAACTAGAAGATAAGGATCAAACAAAAGGAGTGGCCATGTACATTGATGAAAGGCCAAAAGCATCAGGGAATATTTCAGGGTTTATAAATAGTACATGACCTAGGTCAACAAATAAGCAACCCAATTGCATATTCGAGGTGCACGAGGGAAACCGTGTATTCGTATGTGCAATAAAATCAATAATTGCAGGGGAAGAGTTGCTAATCGATTACAATTTGCATCGCTTAGTTAAAAACAAAGTTACTATGGGGGTGGTACGTACTATGTACCATTTTACCCAACCTCCAATTAATGACTCCAATATACCATTTTATTCTTTTTTTTTTTGTCGTAAGTCTATTGGTTTCATTTCGGTAATTTTTTTTTATATTTATTTTTTGTCACAACGGGACATTGATCATATGGAGAAGGCTCTGGCCTAAAGCATAGATCGTGATGTATCTTCAGGCCCTTCTACCTGACAGGTTAACCTCATTGTAATTGTACAAATTAGATACAAGCAAATTTTTTTATTATTATGTTTTTTTCATAATTTTATTGGGTTAATTTCGATAATGGTTTTAATATTCTTGTTGCAGTCGATTGATCAGGGAAAGGCACCGGTAGTAGACAAGAGCATCCATAGTGAGGTGTAGTCAATATTTTGTGATGATGACATCGCTTATTTAGCAAACCCTCTCAATATGATAAGGAAGATCCATAAAAGATGCAATGAAGAAATCATTAAGTTGATATTCATAGTGCCTCAAACAGATGAGATAAGAAAGAGGGTTAAAATATTGACTAAGAGATCACAAAACTTGCAAGTAAGCTGTCATGAGGCCTTTAATTATAACATAAGTTCATTCATGGTTTTATATTTTGTACTCTTTTATGTCATGAACTAAAATATGTATTGTTTTTATAGGGTTATTTTCCTCCTCATGATGCTCTTGGCCATGATCAAGGTACTTGAAGTGCTTCCCAAGGAGTAGGGGTTGGTACAAGTGTCCATCCTGATCTTTCTACACATACATCACATCATCTGACCCCATCATTTGTGCCTATATTATCGTCTGAAATGTCGACAACACATACCATGTACACATTCGTTAATGCACCCTCTATGGCGAACACATGTCAGAACATGCATCAAGACATGTACTTGGGGATGCAAAAGTCACTAGTACTGGTGATGTTTTAGTAGCATTTCCTAGATCTTCCTGTATTATTAGTATGGGAACATTTTCGGTCACATTTGTGGTGACTGAGGATTTTGTTCCCATAAAGATAGAGAAGTTCTCAAGTACTTTAAAATATTTTAATTATTATTATATATAATCCAATTGAAATTTACTTATTGATCACTCTCTTTAGACTATTGGTCCCATGATCATTTTGTAGGAAATGATTTTTTTTATAAACATCTAAGTGATATTACATTAGACCTCTTCGCGCCCACCATACATACATAGTGGAATGCTCAAAATCAAGATTTAAAAGATGAGCTCATTAACCATTTAGTTGTGTTGTTTGGCGATAAAACATTCAACCGAACCAAGGTCCTTAAGAAAGTTGGTACCTATCTAAAGTATGTGAGGGACCAATATAGGTCACATTTAGAGAAGAACAAAAAGTACGAGTGTCCCCCCATGATTCTAGAGAGGGAGTGGAAGGACCTGGTGTCAGATGGAAAGGAGAAGGCTAAAAAGCAAAAAGGAAAGACACCACTAGGCCAAGGTATGTGATACTATCAACAATATAAATTTATACTGATTACTCTTTCTTTTTACATAATTTAACGTATTTCAAAATTTTCATAGGCTTCCTGACACATCGAAGGAAACAAAGGCAAGACTAGAAAAGCACGGGCAACACAAACTTGGCTTTGGTGGTTATATGAAATTAGCCGCATGAATTGTAAGTATCAATAAAATAAAATATTGCATCCAAATAATAAATTAAAAACAATTTTGGTTTTATCACACCATACAAGCAAAATTCATGATCTTATACAAAAATGTAGGGCTATGATTTCAACAAAGATCCCACAGAAGAGGACTTGAAGATTGCCTTCCAACAAGGCTATGGAGCCGTGGCTGAACGCCTAAGAGTCTTGACTAGGAAAACACAATGTTACACTACATTTGACATGTAGGTAAATAAACTCAATAAAATTTATTTAAATTGAATACTTGTGCAATCTATTCAACATTAATTTCCACCATAAAGTAATTACATCCCTATTTGTGTTAAACATTCAAGCAATGATAATACTACACATGACATTAGAATGTAGCCTGATGAGGGTGGAGTACAACCTGCAGATGAAGGTCATGGTGTGCATCTTGGTACTTTAGAGTATGTAGAGCATGATCAACCTAGAGAAGATCAAGAACATGATGTGGCCCCATCAAGTAAAGAGGACCACTCTAAAGTTCTTTTAAACATATTTAATTGCAATTGGTGTATTAATTAATGTAACCTTTCATCTTTCAACTTTGTAGCATGTAGAGCATGATCAACATGTTGAGCATGATCAGGCTAGAGAAGATCAAGAATATGATGTGGCCCCATCAGGTAAAGAGGACCACCCTCATGTTCTCTTAAACATATTTAATTTCAATTGGTGTATTAATTAATGCAACCTTTCGTGTTTCAACTGTAGATCAGGATTTAGAGGGTGTTCAACATGTTGAACATGAGTCTATAACAAAATTTTAGGAACATGATGTGGACCCATCAAGTAAAGAGAACCACTCTAATGTTCTTTTAATTAATGAAATACATGTAACAATAATAATAAAACATATCATTTTAACATTTCTTTCTTATTACAGAAGACCCCCCCTTGCAGCGGTGTCCACGTCACGAGCAGACAACTAGGTGTACATTAAGATCATGAGCAGAGGGCAGAACAACTAAGGGGGGGACAAATATTGATTTAGAAAATGATACTCCACTTTAGATTTTTGTAACTTTAAAAAAGAAACAAAAAAAGTGATTGTAATCATATCATGACAACCATATTTTTATAATATGTAAAACTGAAAGAATGAATATTATATGTTAATGAATGAATGTGAATATGTTAATTAATAAATGTTATATGTTAATGAATGAATGTTATATGTTATTAATGGATGAATGAATGCTATATGTTATTAATGGATGAATGAATGAATGTTATATGTTATTAATGGATGCATGAAAGATTAATGTTATATGATTGGGTATGGGGAATTGAGAGTGATGTGAGGGGGGGAGGGAGGGGCCAAATGAGCTTCCACCATCATGTGGTTGGTCTCTATAGAGAATATTAAATTATTCTCAAAAAAGAGAAGCTCAATAAGGTAATGCACTTTTCAATATAAGAAATGCATCATTTGAAGCATCAAACCAATATGCAAAGATGAAAGAAAGTGCTAAATTTTCACTATGGTGGCAAAAAAATGATTCTTTATACCCTGAATCCATGCTCTGCATCATAATTTGAAGTTGTTTCCATTCCAATGTTCTGAATTTAGTTTGCTTGTATGGATTTGTATGAATACCACATTGTGTTGTGTGTGGATTTGGTTTCAAAGCTCTTTTTCTTCTATTTTTATTGGTGACATAACTCTAAAATTTGAATTTTGTGCATA
Source organism: Sequoia sempervirens (assembly GCA_007258455.2). Classification (NCBI taxonomy): domain Eukaryota; kingdom Viridiplantae; phylum Streptophyta; class Pinopsida; order Cupressales; family Cupressaceae; genus Sequoia; species Sequoia sempervirens. The sequence goes on along the minus strand of VDFB02000017.1, from coordinate 148,247,644 downwards.
ACAAGTTAGTAGAAAAATTGACAGCTCTAAAGGGTTTAGAGGCTCGATTGAGATAGATACACGGATATTTGGATCTTGTTGTTGATGCGAGGCTTCGACTTAACCATGGAATTTTGTACCATCTGCAAGTATGCAAAAGTTTCTCTACTTACATTCATTCTTGATCATAAATGTTGTAAATGATATTAATGCTTCAAACTTAAGATTTATTTCATTGTTATAATGATCAAAATGTTATACTTTGCTATACATTCAATAATTCTCTTGCCCCCTACCCTTTTCTCTCTCCCCCTCCTTTTAGGAATTTTCTTTGTCATAAAAGATTCACATTTCTGTCTCAATTACACAAATTTATCTGAAGCGCTAGGAATGAATAAATATATGTAAAAGATGATGGATTATGTCTAAACAACAACTTTCCATCTTATAGCTAATTAAATCCTTAATATTTGAATAGCTCAAATAATGCTTGTATATGCATGTGTAGCAATAAGGGAGCCTATGTGAAGATTGAAATTTAAAACATCACTTTGGTATTTTTCCTTACGTAGTGAAATGATATTTTGAGTAATACAAACCTACACACACATTGATATTTTTCAGCATTGCATTGAAGAAATTTTTTTCTCTTATACCTACCCTCGGCTAGACATGGAGTTATATAATATTGGTTTCTAGGTTTATTCTATAAGTAGTTAATTTCAGAGAAAGACTAAAATATTCTTAATGTCTTGTGTCAGGTGTGAAAGCATATGAATCACTTATTGAAGGCACCATTTTGTATTCATCCAAAAAATGGTTTGTTCTTTTTTTTTTATGTTTCTTGTATGTGTTTTTTTTAGGCTCTAGAGATGTAGCTCGACTCTTTCCTTTGCACTTTTCATCTATTTTGATGATTATAGTAGATTTTCCTCATAATTTTTTTTGTAGATCTGTTTGTAACCTTATTTTATACCAATCAATTTGCAAACCACTCACATATTAAGAACCATTTCACTAACTTGTAGTCATCCATTACTTCATATGTTGCAGGTTGTGTCTATGTGCCAATAAATCCTGATGATTGTGAGAACTTGAATCCTACAAGTGTACCCAATCTTTCTCAAGTAAAAGTCTTACCTTATTTTATAGTACTTTAAATGGTTAATGGAAGGTGCTTCTTTAGATCTGAGATAGATGAACCCTGGATTAAAATATGGTATTAGATGGGCAATATAATGATAAAACTGAGGTCCATTGAACACAAATTATGAACATAATTTACTAGACTATGAATAGTGTTACAATTATAATTATTTCTCCTTCACCTACCTCTGCATTAATGAAAAAGATAGCAGATATTGGAAGTTCATTACATGTCTCATGTATGTGTTAGTATTTTAATTTTGTTTAAGTTGTTCAAGAGATTGATTAGGTCAATAATATGTTCTACAAGCTATGTTCTCTTGACACTGCTCAACATTTTCCCTACACATTTTCTCTTCAATCTAGACGTTTCTTAACTCCTTCCCTTGTTATCCCTTGGTTGTTCTCAAGTGTAATGCTTTTTCTATGCATCTTGTAGTCTGTATGTATGATTACTCATCTCAAGTGTAATGCTTTTTCTATGCATATATACATCTTGCAGTCTATATGTATGATCAGGTATGTGCAAGATCATGATGGGCCAAAAAGTGGTGATATGATGAGTATTTATAGAGTATGTGGCTAACAGCTTCTTTTTTACCTAAAATTGTTGAAATGAAAAGGGTTTTTAAAGGAGATTCTCAGATTTCCACCAATATAAATTATGTTTTACTTTGAATTTAATAAATAATTATTACTCATTTTCTATTTGAATTACAACTAAAGTCCTAATTGATAGGATGATTGAAAAACATCTATATCTTTCAAACAGTATCACATTTTTGAATCCAAAACATGCATCACATTCTATGCTTCACATACTATAGGATTAAAAAAAGAAAAATTGAATTTCATTAAGTTTTGACCAAGTTAAGGTGTTTAGACATATGAGTTTTTTATATTTTTTTAAAAATTTAATGCAAAATTCATAATTAATTATTTACTTGGAAAAAAATTACAAAAAAAATATGCATCACATCTGGACATGAGTCCTCTACTTATGTCTAAATCTTATAAAAAAATATTATCTTATTATGTTTAGGGTGGTCAGACAAACACCAACTTCTTAAATTTTCCCTGAAATTTAAGTTCTACTGCATTCAAATTTAAAATTTTCATTGAATAGTTTTTTTTTTTTTTTTTTTAAGTAAACCTAGTAGTTTAGAAACTACATTCAATTTGCTACAAATTTTATTCTTACATATTTTTGAAATAATATAGATAACTTATTCAAAATTTTACGTCAAGTTGCCTAACTCTAATTTTTCTGGTTTTTTTGCCACTTAAGGGCCTTTTTTTCCCATGATGATCTTGCACATACCTGATTTGTCATCAGTCTCCGCAATGGTACATTTCAACGAATATTTTTTAAATTTTTTTTGCATTGTTTCATTGCAATTTCGATGAAAACCACTAACAAATCATCGAAAGGGTTCGATGAAGTTGCTATAGCTGTGATGAAGGCTTCATCGTAACTCCTTGCCCATTTTGTCAAAATGGCAATGAACTTCTGGTGTTTTTTCGACACTACTGCTTGCCCATTTCGTTGAAATGGCGACAAACTTCTGGTGTTGTTTTGATGCTACTCCTTTCCCATTTCCTTGAAATGAAGACAAACTTTTTCTATTGTTTTGACGCTACTCCTTTCCCATTTCGTCTAAATGGTGATGAACTTCTGGTGTTGTTTAAACACTAATCCTTGCCCATTTCATTGAAATGGCGATGAACTTTTAGTGTAATTCATCAATAGATACACGAAGTTTTCGTTGATATTCCAACGAACATCTGAGTCATTTTAGGATGTCGACGACTGACAAATCTGTGCCATTATTTGGACATTTAATTCATCATCGGCCTTTCAACAAAAAAATAGCAACAATTTTTTTTTTTGTCAATTTGTCAATTTTCTAAAAAATGTTTGTCGAACGATCGATGAACGTTCGTCATAAAATGGAGTCAAATTCAGTAGTGTTTACATTCACACATTGTAAACTTCATCTACCCAAGGAAAAAACACGATGACATCTAGTGCCTCTATCCCTCAAGTAACTGCAGCTATACCATCTGGAGTACCTACACAGAGTGCCACAATAGTACACATATCACCATTTGGTACATCAAGCATGACACAAGGCCTTAATTTTACCATAGGGGCCTCATCATCAAATCCCTTTGGCACCAATACTAGAAGAAAAAGGCCTAAAGACATCATAAACATGACAACTGTTATACCAAGCATCAACACCGCTAGTGCCATTCCACAAATAGGGGTTTCACAAATAGGACACGTACCTCAAATACAATTTGGGAACCAGCCCAATCCTTCACAAAACATTCACATTCCCAATCAAAATCCACCCTCCATTCCTACACTGAACCAAAATCCATTGCATAACATTGTGTTTCAAAACACTTGTACATAGACCTCAACAATACAACAAACATGTCATTAACACAAGTGGATGTTCTGCAAACACAAATGCAATCCCTTCAACAACAAATCAACAACATGGTGATTTCTAGAAAAAATATTTTTTTAGTAAAACACTTATGTATGTTTCCCTTTAACAAATATTTATACATGACACCCTTCCCACATCGGTATGTTACACCAAACTTTCCTAAGTATAATGGGAAGCATAATCCTATTGAACATATAACATAATTTTCCATAATGTGCATAGACGTTGCATATGATCCCATGTATCTCATGAGACTTTTTCCATGAATCCTTGTTGGAATAGAATTTGAATGGTTTTCCCAACTTCCATATGGCATAAGGTCATGGGGTCAACTTGCTAAAAAACATTTTGAGCATTTCACCTTTAACATTGACAATGAAATCACAATAGCAAGCTTATGTCACACCACACAAGATGAAGGAGAAAACTTTATCACCTTCTTCCAAAGATGAAAGAGTCTAGCTAGTTGATGTCCTATTGAAATACTTGAATAGAAAAAGGTCACCATATTCCTAGAAAACCTCAATTTGAAATTGAAAAGTGACTTAAGAGTAGATTGTTGCACTTCTTTTGTGGAACTAATAGAAAAGGTTATCATACTTGAAAAAGCTCTCATTCACAAAGGTGAAATCAAGATGTCAAATAAAAATCCAAATGTTCAAAACACACCAAATGAAAGGAACAAATTTTGGTCTCGAAACAAGAACGTAACCAATGATGGGATTGTTGATGCTTAAACCCTAGAGGCAGGACCAATCATTACACTTAGAGGACATAACCCCTCTAACAACACACTCAAAAATATGATCAAAATACCAACACTATCCAAAACACCCAACAACCACGTCTGCAAAGGAGGTTTTCGAAACGCGAATTCACTCCCCTAGGGGAACCAATTCAACCAGTCTTTAAACAAATACTACAACACAACCTCATACAACTTCAAGAGCCAAGAAAATATGATCCAAGATAAAATTTTAAACCCTTTTGGTGGGATGACAATGCTTTTTGACATTTCCACCACACTAAGGGACACAATCTACAAAATTGTTGATAGTTGAAGAACATTATATAGGATCTTGTGGAGAACAAAACTATTGAAGTTAATGGACGGAAACAGACATCCTCAAATAGTGATCACAAGGTCTTTACTCATCCATTACATGACCATGGAAAAGGAAAAGCCTCTGGTTTGGGAAATAAGACCAATAATTCAGCCAACTATGCTAATGTCAAGTATGATTATAACCACAACCCAATCATAAATCACATATGAGTTGTCAATGGGCATATCAACACTATTACCATAAAGAAAACTCCTGCCAAACCAAGATAACCATCCAAGGCCATCCATCACATCAACAACCATAGCCTTCCAAGCATCAATATAATTTACTTGACCAATTGGGGAAGAGCCTAGCACAAATTTTTATCTTAAAACTATTGAGTATATCACCCAATCACCGAGCTATTCTAGAAAAATCTTTGCAAAGCACAACTATCCCCAACAACCTTGATGTTGATCATTTCCAAGAAATGGTAGGCTACCTAACCAACTCCCATCATGATACCTTCTCTTAACAATATTACTCAACTAAGAAGAAAAACCACAATTACCAATTGCACTTTGAAGTTCTTGTTCATAAAATAAAAGTTGGATGAGTCTTGGTAGATGAAGGAGCAGGAGTGAATCTTTGCACCTTGAAATTGGTTAAGGAATTAGGCTTCTCAAAGGCATGTGTGGACACTACTAAGAGAATTTTCATTAAGGCATATGATGATGAAGAATAATCATCTAAAGGAATTGTAACGGTCCCCATCAGAATTGGTCATGCGGCTATGGATACCAATTTCCAAGTCTTGGATCTCATCCTCCCATATAACCTTTTACTTAGTAGACCATGGATGTACATGATATGAAGGCAGTCCCTTCCACTTACCATCAATTTCTTAAATTCCCATACAATGGAACTGAGATCACAATATATGGTGATCCTGATCCTTTCCAATAGTGCACTAACCTACGAGGGATACCCCAACAACAAGTGCTTGTAAACCAGGAGGCTTCATCATCCAACTCATCCCAATATATCAATCCATTCTCTCTTTCCAAAATATATACTTCCTAATCACTACCTTCTACTCCTAAGGTCAAGATCCAAGATAATGGTTGTGGAGAGTATCATATGAAAGCATCTTATTGTGTCAGCCATTTGGCACCTCCCAAATCATATAGTTTACCAAAAATAGATAGGAGACAATCTGTGGTCACCAAACATGTCCCTCCCATAATGAATTTTACAAAATGGGGGGAACTAAGTAAAGAAGCTATAAAAGAAGATGTGACCTCTTGGTTATACAAAGAACACAATAAAGAACCTCCTCTACATACTTAGATACCCATTGACCAATATAGAAAAGGTTTCAAGATAATGCCAGACATAGTGAGTTAGGATTACATAAGAATGGGAGGACTAAACCTATCATTATCTCTAAATGGCCGAAAGGCCTAGGATTTTGGTTTCAACCACTCCATATTGGCATTTCTAGTACTGTACCACCTTTAATAGAGGAAGTAAGTGCTTCCAAAGCTATAGAAACATACAATGAGCCATCTAACCAATGTTATTGCCATTCCCTTGATTCTAATGAATATGAGTGAGATTCCCTCTCCTCCACCTCTTTCATGGGCCTTTATAAACTATATGGGGAACTTGATAAAATGCTTAATTCCTCACAAAATCCACCAAATCCTCATCCACAAATATATTTTCCAAAAGAATAATGGCTCAAATTTTACTGTTGGGAATCCATTGATCCTGCCTCTTGGGAAATCAGTGAACCCACTTCTGATAACCAAACCTTTACAATGGGCCCATCTCATAATTTACCTATTCCCAAGAAAAAGAATAAGGAGGATTTGGTAAGAAAATTTTGTGACTATGTTAGTAACTCAGCCTTTACCTTTACTCCTTTGAACTTTGATACTTATGATGATGGCATGCCCTTAGTATATCCCTAGCTTATCGATTGGGATCAACAAGACAACCCCCTCTTAGATATCTTTAAGAACAATGAAGCAATAGCAGAGTTCATGGTACTATGAGAAGGAATACCTAGTGGTGACCATAAGGCTATATTTAACATATACTTGGATAACATGGCTTATTTTGGGGAGTCCATTCACCCCTCCAGTCACAAAAATAAGAAAAACAATGAAAAAAATAAAAATGATGAGTCCCTAGGTGAAAACCGAAAGGTGCCTTTGGACAATGAAAAAGTAAAAAAATAAGGATGCATCCAAGGGTGAAAGCCTTTTTGAGGCACCCAAGGATGGAAGGTTCAGAATTCTCCCTATTACCCAAGAAAATTCACTAATGTTGGTTGAAGAATCTATAGAGATCAACATAGGCATTGAAGATAATCCTCGACTAATCTATTTTGCAACATCTTTGATAGAAACAGAGCAACCTGAATTTCATAACTTCTTCACACAGAGATAGGTTAAATTATCATGGCCATATGTCAACATGCCTAGACTAGATCCTGACCTAGTATTACATCATTTTCCATTACAACCAGGTGCTAAACCCATGAAGTAGAAATTAAGAAAAATGCACCTGCAAATTGCTTTATTAGTCAAAGTTGAAATAAAGAAATTGTTGGATGTCGGCTTTATCAGATCAATTGACTATGAAAACTAGATTTCCAATCTTGTACCAATGAAAAATCCAATAGGGGGAATCCACATTTTTACAAATGTCCAAGATATAAACAAAGCATGTCCTAAAGATGACTTTCCTCTACCAAATATTGATATGATTGTGGACCTAATAGCAGGATATGAAATGTTATCCCTTATGGATGGTTTCTCATGATACAATCAAATCAGAATCACACTTGAAGACTATCATAAGAAAAATTTCACTTGTCCATGGGGAGCTTATTGTTGGAACGCCATGCTCTTTGGACTTAAAAATACTGGAGCAACATATCAACACACGGTGACAACTATTTTCCATGATCTCATTCACACTCTCATGGAAGACTATGTGGATGATCTAATGGCTAAATCACTAACAAGGGATAATCATTTATGAGTCCTAGATAATATTTTTCAAAGACTAGAAGAATACAAAGTGAGGCTAAATCCAAAAAAATGTGTATTTGGTGTGCAATTAGGAAAACTTTTAGGATACATCATTTCTAGACGAGGCATTGAAGTGGACCTAGCAAAGGTAAAAGCTATAATGGGCATGTGTCCACTCACTAATATAAGTCAACTACGGACATTACAAGGGAGACTGTAGTCTATTAGATGATTCATAGTGCAGTTAGCAGACAAGACTTATCCCTTCCAACATCTAATCAGAAAAGGGGTACTATTTGTATGGACAAGTAAATGCCAAGAATATTTTCAACATATCAAGGATTACCTACTCACATAACCAGTGCTAATTCCACCTATTGATGGATGACCTTTGATACTCTACATTTTAGCATCCACATCAGTGTTAGGGGCCTTACTTGCACATAATGATAATGAGGGTCATGAAAGGACAATCTATTATATCAACCACACTTTGGTAGGTTAGAGCTAAATTATAGTACCATAGAACGTGTTTGTCTTGCAGTAGTATTCGCTACTCAAAAACTTAGGCACTACATGTTAAAACACAAAACAATGTTAGTCACAAAGATAGATCCTTTGAAGTATCTCCTTAATAAAGCAGCATTAATAAGATGACTAGCTAAATGGGTAATGGTACTTAGTGAATACGATATCTAGTATGTAGAAAGAAAAGCTATAAAAGGATAAGTTATTGTTGACTAGTTGTAAGATGCACCAATTAAGGTAGATCATCCTCTATTTTCATATTTTTCTAATGAATTCATCTTCATTCTTGACACAGGAATGACATGGAAGTTATACTTTGATGGGTCCCACACAAACCATGGTTCAGGGGCTAGCATACTGTTTATCACACCAAAGGATTACAAATGGAAATCAAATGGAAGATTAAGCACCTACAAGTTTATGGTGATTCTTAGCTGGTAGTCTAAAAAGTTAATGATGACTATGAAACTAAAGATGAAATGCTCACTCGATACAAGAAAATGACAGATAGTTTAAAATAGTATTTTGAAAGCATCATCTTTCATCAAATACCTTGCATTCTTAATAAGGAAACAAACACCATGGCAATTAGTGGTTCACTCTTGGACATACCTAGCATCGTGCCTAAATTTGAGTTTTTGGTAGAACAAATTTTGGTCCCTACCTTTAACATCCCAGAATCAGAGATGGTGTGTGAACTTGTTGGTCCCAATTCCCCATGGTACAAAGACATATATTACTACCTCCATGCCCAAATCCTACCCACTAACTTCTCGAACAACCAACATAGGACATTTATCCGTAAGTCAGCTAAGTATACCATCATTTGAGATAACCTTTAGAGACATTCCCTAGACAATACCCTATTGAGATGTCTTGATATTGAAGAAGCACAAGTGACCTTATGTGGGGTACATGAGGGTATATGTGGATCCCACTCTACTAGTCCCACCTTTCCAAGAAGATTATGAGACTAGGCTATTATTGGCTTACAATGGAAAAGGACTCATATGTCTTTGTTAAGAAATATTGACAGTGGTGGATTCATGGAGACTTGATACACACATCAACATAGGAGCTTCATCGAATAACATCACCATGGCCCTTTTCCCAATGGGGACCCAACCTCATCGGCAAGATACATCCTACATCCTCCAATGGTCATAAATTCATCATTACCATGACTAAATACTTTACGAAGTGGATTGAAGCCATTCCTATGACCTCTATTACCGGCATACAAATTTCTAAGCTCATCCTTAACTATATCATTTGTTGGTATGGTGTTCCTCAATCCATAATCATCGATATTTTTCATCCATTTAAAAACTGAGAAGTATGTCACCTCTACTAGGAATTCCATATCCAATGTTACCACTTTTCCACTCCTTATTACACATAGGGTAATGGCCAAGCTAAGGCATCTAACAAAAAAATCCTCAGAATCCTTGAAAAGACTATCAATGATGTTGGTCGTGATTGGCATTTACAACTTAACCCTGCCCTATGGGATTACTGCATAAGAATTTTCACTCCCACTGCTGCCACTCCATATTCCTTGGTATTTAGTTCTAAGGCCATCTTTCCTTTTGAGGTCAAGATTCATTCCTTGAGGGTATCTCTAAAAGGCCATATTAATGATGAAGAGTATTGTGTGTGAAGACTACATGAGCTAGAGTTCCTAGACGAACAAAGACAAAAGGAACTAGACCATCTTCAAGTATATCAAAACCATTTTTTTCATAGTTACAACAAGTATTGAACTGACATTTTGACAATGGTGACCTGGTTTTAATAGAAAATCCAAAGAATCAAGCAAAAAGAGAAAAAATAAGAAAGTTTGAACCAAACTGGCTAGGACCCTATATTATCACGTAAGCTTTTGGATCAGGAGCATACCAGCTCTCTACCCCTGAAGGAAAACCACTATTAGCACCAATCAATAGCCTTCATCTAAAGAGGTTCTACACATAGCTTCTGAGAGCCTTGTCTTAATCATCAAAAACTACAAAAAATAGAAAATTTTAAAAAATTGTTACCTAGGGGAAAACCTAGAAAATAGGCATCTTGGTAACATCAAAAAAATTTAAAAGACTAAGAAAATAGTAAAGAGCAATAAGTTGCCCAGTAGCGAAAACCACTTTGGTGGCACTTTGGATGAGTACCATGGTGAAAACCTTGTAAACAGGTTCCATGTGTAGTCAAATTTGCTTCTTTATCTACGATCATTCTAATCTGACTTCTCTATCAAATCACCTATTTTTTCTATCCACACACCTTATCATTTATCATTTTCATCTCACCCATAATAAATGGTTGTCCTTTCCATAACTTGGAACAATTGACATTGAGCACACTTTGTATCCCCATTCCATCCTATTCATAATAAATTGGTCTTATACCCATTTGAAGGCAGGAACTTGACTTACGTCATTTGGTTCTTACAATGGCTATTTTGAGGGCGTAAAACCATCAAAAAAATCCAAAAAACATCTTAAAATTTCCTTAAAAAATCCAAAATCATCGCAAAATGTCTTGAAAAAATCCAAAAACATCATAAGAACTTCAAAAAAGAAAAAAAAATCAAAACATGTCAAAAATCCAAAAATAAAGTCAAAGTCAAGTTCACCAGTCAATCTTTGCCATTATAGAACTACGTTGCCTCTGCAACTAGAATTAGGCAAGGCCATTTGTTGATGTTCCCTCAAAGAATTTGGTCAATCTTTTTAGGTTTGTTTGTATAAAATCATGACTCAGTTCTTTATAAATAAAAAAAAGTAAATGGTCGTGTCGAACTATGGTCTTTGCATGTATAACGTAGGCAAGGCCATCAATCAATGAGCCCCTAAGGTCACACTAGGTCATTCCATTAGGGTTCGTCACATTCACTATCACACACATCAAATATCTTCAAATAAATCAAATCCTTTTCAGTTAGTCTTGTCGGTCAAAGTCTGGTTGAACTATGAGGTCTCTACATGTATAACGTAGGCAAGGCCATCAATCGTTGAGCCTCTAAGGTCACACTAGCTCAATCCTTTAGGGTTCATCATGTCAGTCAAAATAAGTCAGAGGGTATGCGCAACATCATGGAAAAAATAGGCCCTTAAGTAGCAATGAAAATTCAGGAAAATCAAAGTTAGGAAACTTGACGTAAAAATTTGAATAAGTTATCTATATTATTTCAAAAATATGTAAGAATAGAATCTATAGAAAATTGAATACAATTTCTACACTACTAGGTTTTTTTTTTTTAAATCTATTTGGTGAAAATTTGAAATTTCAAGTAGTTCTTAAATTTCAGGGAAAAAATAAGAAGTGTTTGTTTGACCACCCTAACCACAATAAAATGATAATATTTTTTTATAAGATTTTAGATATAAGTAGAGGACTCATGTCCTAATGTGATGCATATTTTTTGTAATTTTTACCAAGTAAATAATTAATTATGATTTTTTATTATAAATTTTAAAAATATAAAAAACTTGTATGTCTGACCACCTTAACTTTGTCAAAATTCATGAAATTCATTTCTTTTAATCCTATAGTATGTGAAACATAGAATGTGATGCATGTTTTGGATTCAAAAATGTGATACCATTTGAAAGCTATAGATGTTTTTCAATCAACCTATCAATCAGGACTTTACTCGTAATTCAAATAGAAAAGGAATAATAATTATTTATTAAATTCAAAGTAAAGCATAATTTATATTGGTGGAAAGTTAAGAATCTCCTTTAAAAACCATTTTTCTTTCATCAATTTTGGGTAAAAAAAAGTTGTCAACCACATACCCATCATATCGCCACTTTTTGGCCCATCATGATCTTGCACATACCCTAGACATTGTCATCAAATACAAAAAAAAGTCAAAACATCAAGACAAGTTATGCATCAACAAGACAAATAAATCAAAAAGGCCATCAAGTCAAACAAACAAATTGCCAAAGAAAGAACAAAATAATCAACCTATGTCTTATACAGGATGTGTCCTTCCTGAAAATAGACATGATCATTTAGTCAAACAATCATCATTTCCTTATACAAGTGGTCACATGATCAAAATCAGACTCAATGTCTTATACGATATGTGTCTTTCTAACACTAGGCTTTATCATTACCTTATACAGATAATCACATGATCAAAACCAGACTCAATGTCTTATACAGTATGTGTCATTCCTGAAATCGGGCTTTATCAAGCAATCATCTTATCAATCCCCTAGACAATTAAACAACAAACATGATCAATTTTTGGCAAATATTCTTACAAGCTATTGACATCGTGGCTTGTTTTTTCTTATCTTTTCTTTTTGGCTTTGTCATTAAGTCTGGTTACTAGCTTTCTCGAGGATGTCTCAGGAATCTTTTTTTTTTTACTGTTGTTTGTTGATTGTCTTTTGGATTTGTTTTTTAGTCAGGTTACTAGCTTCCTTGAGGATGTCCCATGAAGGATTTAGAGGAGCAATGATTTCACGTGACTCATCTTTTATTTGATTGATGTTTGTGGTTTTTCTTAACAAAAAGACTGGGGAAACTTTTCCCTTAGTATGGTATAGGAAATTCCTTGTCTGCAACTATCTTTTTTAGTAGGTGGATGACCTTGCACACCTTGGTCTATCTCATATCATGTTGTTTTTTTTCATTTGTCTCATTTAACACCCAATGATGATTTAATGCAAGGCCTATTATGTTTTGACAAAACATTGAAGATTGCTAACACTAACATCCAAATCTTTCATGCTAACATTTCTTCTCTCACATTATGATGGATTATTGTCACACAAAAAAAAATAAAGCATCCTGCATATGCAATCATGTTAAAAACATCATTTAGGAATTTCCTTACATAAGTACATATTAAATCATACCTATATGTTGCATTTGAAAACAAAAAAATATAGACACCCATTGCATTTAGGAATTCATGACATAACATGCATTCACCATCATAAAATGCATAGCATATTATCACAATAAATACATTTTCATGGCATAGTAAATACATAAATCACATTGCATCTCGTAATCATAAACATAGAATCCATACATGACATTCATAATATCATAAAATTAAATACATACATCATCATATAGAATCAACATAATATCATAGGCTGCATTAACATCATCAAGTAAACATTGGCATCCATAACACATGCATAAATAGAAGATTGCATATCATATAGAAGACTATATAATCATATAAAAAATTGCATATCATATAATTGCCTCCAAAAATTATATATATCACTCAAAAAAGTGTCATAATGCATCTCCCAAAATGGAGCTCACATGCTCTATAATCAAAATATAATGTCTACAAATATATAACATGTCCCTAGTATGAACTCCCAGTATTCTAATGAGGAGAATGAGGAGGTGACTGACGGGGAGGTCTTGAGGATCGTTGTGCAGAAGGGGACCTATCATAAGGTCCTAACCTATGAGGTCCTAGGATACCACCACTACTCTGGGATTTGTTGTGGGAAAACCTACTATGTAATCTGCTGCTAAGGTCCTTAGAAGCACTAGGATCTCGTCTCTCAAGAGGTACCTCCCACTCATATAAATCTCTGTAATATCTCTCTCTATCACTAGCCCTAACCAACTCTCGAGCCATAGTTGTAGCTAGTCCAGTGCAAAGAGTTGTAAACTCCACAAATCTCTACTCCATCTCCTACCTCTGCGCAACTGCCAGATCTCTCTCCAAGTAGGTGCTATCCCTCTCCATCTATATGTCATCTCTCTCCATAGACACAACTCTAATCCACTCCTCCAAGGCCTCTACCCTAGCCTGCAAATTGGCTAGCTGCTAATGTATGGGACCCTCCTCCTCTCGTTGTGGCCTCTCCCCCTCATCAACATCCCACTCCTCAACAATCTGATCTTAGAGCTCTCTCTCCTAATCCCCCATCTCCTCCTCGAGATCATCATTTACATCCTGATATCCTGTCTGTAATAGATTAAGGGCATCCAACTCGGCCTCCTCTCTAATGGCCTCCTCCCCAACCACCTCCTCTACAACTTCCTCCCCTATGATGGCCTCCACCCCTCCACTCATCTCCAACATGGTGACATCCTCTCCTTCCCTCTCACCCTCATTGATGTGACAAATCTCTACCTCAGCCTCTATCTCCCCATCGACCCTGCCGACCACCCCTCCCACCTCCTCCTCTACCATCATCACCTCCACCTCTACCACCTCCCCTGCCACCACATTGACCCCATGGGCCTATCCCTTGATGCTTTAGAGGAATTGGCTAATTAGGATCTATTTATGGTACAATCCTATGTTGTTCCCACCAAGAATCATATGCATCTATCATCCCAGCATTCATAGCTACACCCCTCCATCCCCGCTGTACTGGCTGCAATGCATCTATATCTTCCTTAATTGTTGCTATAGGAATTTGTGGTCGCCATAGAGGACCCTCCCTCAAAGATCGGGAAAACTCAGCTCAGCCTCGTGGCACATCCTAAACCTCACCAAATTGTCAAAGCACTTTGTCTGGTAGGTGTCTCTCAATGATATGAACTCTAGAAATAATCCTCCTGATCAAATATTGTTTTTGTCAGTAGAAAGGAAAGTGTCGATGCTCATCCTGCCACTGGTAACAGTCCATGTATGGCCTCCATATAAACTAAACAAGGGTATCAATCGTGTGTCTCTAGTATCCTATGTCTCCAACATGGGTCTATGTGATGGTCCCAGGATATAAAAATACATAGGGAGATTGATCATCAAGCTCATATATGACCAGTGGGAAAAAAATAGCAATGTGCTTCCATGCCCACATCATCAATAACATGGTCCCACAGATCATGGACTACACCGCCCTATAAGCTATGTCATGCAAGTGGAAGTATAACATTGCTAATAGACAAGGGCTCCATGCATATACAACCTGCCTCTCCAACATCCCTACTAACATCTCCACCCAACCCACAAGAAACCCATTCCCTTGATAGTCTGGTAGTATAATATCACCAATCAACGTACGCAACAAACAATCAATCTACTCATATCTATCTGCAAGTAAATGCCATCTAATCTCATATTGCTCAATACCAAGCTATCTGATGTCCTCATTCTCATAATAATGAGTGATCTCGTTGTAACACCTCTGGGAATCATAGCAGACCCTCTTGTCCCTAATTGGCAATTGAAGTATCTTGTAGACATCCTCTAATGTAACGGTCACCTCACTTATGGGAAAAATAAAATAGGAAGTCTCTGAGTACCATCACTCACAAAGTGCGGTGAGCATCCCTCAGTTTTCTCGAATGGTGAGCATAAATGTCACATGATGTAATCCAAGACTCCATATCAACCATTTCTCTACACTACGCAACTGGCCCTACAACTCGTATGTCGTCGGCCTCAACTCCCAAGTGTATATCAGATCCAAAACAACCTACAAATGCATAATGACTACCTTGCATCAGAAATACAAAGCCAATTTTTACACTATAAATTTTCAAAAAAAATTGATAGACAAATGCATTTTTTTATTATCAAATGAGTCATTTAACATTTCAAATGCATCATAGAAATTCAAATGTGTTATTTAACATTGTACATGCATCATGATAATAAAAATGTGTCACATAAGGTAGCAGAAGTGACCAATCATGCATATATGTCACAAAAATATCAAATGTAATGCATAAATCAAATGTGAAATTGTCCCTATCAAATGCAACTCACTATGACATATGTGTTGCAAAATAAGACAAATGCATTGATTAAATTAAATAAAAAAGGAGCCCTAAAGTGTTTTCACAAATTTGTCGTATTGCGAGCAAATGTGTCGCATATCAACGCATATGTGTTGAATGAGAAATGACACATTTGAAAAATAAACTTTAAGGTTCTAAACAAGTGTGAAAATTCAAATCTCAAAAGTTAGTTTTGAGGTACATACTAAGGGTCCTGTGTAGGTCGTTTTTCAGAAGGTCTTGATGTGATATCTACAATGCTCAATGTATGAAATGGGCAACATTCTACTGAATGGATCTAGAGAAAATCAAAGGTTTCTCAAACTTGAAGAGTGAAAATGAATTCATTTTTCACCCAATTCTTATTTATACCTAGGGTTTTTTAGGGTTTTCTTTTAAACCTAGTGTATTGGCCATACTATTTACACACTTCCAACAATCATTTCACAAACCAAACCTCGTGTGAAACTGATTTCTCTCACCACCATTGAACTTCTAGCTATCCAATTACCTAATCAAGACAATTTCCAAATTTTTTAGAATTTTTCAAAAAAATTGTCATTTTTCCCAAGGGGGCATACCGTTACCTATTTCACACTGGGGCACAACTAGGGAATGTTATTTATTATTCTTCGATACATGCTGAAATGACATTATTTCAAAGAGGGACAAACTATAGACACTGAAAATTGTCCTAGGCCTATGACTTTAATTTTAATCATAATTCTAATCTTTATTTTCATAATTAAATAATGTTAATTTTTCAATTATTTTCTAAATTCATATGTCCTCTATTAATTAAATAAATTTAATTCATTCTTTCATTCTTTCTTTCCTTTATTCTTCCTTGATTAATTAAATAAATATTATTTATTTAATTACTTCACTAATTAAATTTATCTTCTTTCTAAAATTAAATAAAGTATTATTTGATTTACTCCTATGACACTTTCAACTATAATTAAATAATCATTTTTAAATCATTTAATTATTCCTTAGCCTTTTCTCCATTTAATTAAATAAATCTTATTTTTAAAATTTAATCCTAAAATCTTGAATGTTGAATTAAAATTATTTAATTCATAAAAAGTTTATCCTTCGCATAATCCTCTATAATTAGATAATATCTTAGTTGTCTAATTAGTCATTTATCTCTTAAGTCTAGATATAATTAGATCATTCAGTTATCTAGTGATTTGATATCTGATTATCTTTAATGAACAAACTTTCTATGTTAATCAGTCTATTAATTATCTAGATTTATTCTTATCTTCTGCATGCAAACCTTTATTAATTAAATAATTTCAATTATTTAATTAATTTATTCTCATCTTCTATCTATTTCAATCTTTATCTTTACATGCAATCTTTATTCTTTTGTGTCTCGACCAGTTTCCACTAAAGATTAAATTATTATTTAATTTAATCCCCATCTTTTATGATTTATCTCACAAGTTAATTCAACCCTAATATTATTGCATGTCACATCTTTCAATCTTAATCGTCGATTTATCTTTTAATTTGAGCTTGTCATTCAAAAATTAGATTTTCTATAAATTGGCTTTACCTTCATCATTATTACTCCTCCCGAAATCTTATGAGTTTTGGAAGCAACTTTCTTAATCTTTGATGTTTTGCTATTAACACTATCATGAGGCTATACTTGCATACTTAAAAGAAATATGAGGGAAAGTATCATACAAATGAAGAAATGGAGAAGTGCAATGAAGGTGATCCATGGAATGCATAAGGGATTTGGTGAGATCTTTATTTTATTCATGCTTTATATTCCATTGTTCTTTATTGTCAGCATATGTTTAGTTTGAGTTTATGCTTGTACTTCTAATCTGTGAATTTTCCCTGTGTTACAATGATTTCCTCTTGTGATGGTGTTGAGGTACTAGAAACGTCAATCTTAATGGGTTGAACCCCAAGCCCTAGACCTTTTGGTAGTTTTGAGACAATAATATGTTCAGTCATCCCATTCTGATGTAATCCCAGCCCGCTATGTCTATCATATCATTTGTCCTACATTATTTTGAAGCCTTTTCCATATTGTTTTGTAGGTGTTTGAGCGGGTTGAAGAGGTTCTTCATTGTCTTTTTTGTAAAGCCACAAGGTCACATCTTCTTCATTTATAGCTTCTTTATTGAGTTCCCCCCATTTTGTGAAGGTAGTTGTGGGAGGGATGCATATAGTGACCATGGATTATCTCTTATCTATTGTTGGTAGATTGTATGAGCTGCCCGAGAAACTAGCTAACTGATACAATAAGATGTTTTCATATGATAATATCCACAACCCTTATCTTGAATCTTGACTTTAGGAGTAGCAAGTAGTGTTTGGGAAGTAGATGATTTAGAGAGGGTGGATTGGTCGATATAATGGGATGAGGTGGATGATGAAGCCTCTTGATTAACTAGCACCTATTGTTGGGGTATTCCTCGTAGCTTGGTGCAATACTTGAAAGTATCATGATCGTCAACTATTGTGATCTCGGTGCCAATGTATGGGATTTTAAGACATTGATGGTAGGTGGACCTGACAACCTTCATGGCATGTATCCATGGTCTACCTAGTAGAATATTATATGGGAGCTCAAGATTCAAGACTTGGAAAGTTGTTTCCATAACTATAGAATCAATTATGATAGGAAGTGTTATGACTCCTTTATATGACATTTCTTCATCATCATATGCTTTAATAACAATGCTCCTAGTAGTTTCTACACACGCTTTCAAGAAGCCTAAGACCCTAATCAATTTCAAGGTGCAAATGTTCAAACTTGCTCCTCCATCTACCAAGACTTGTCTAACTTTCGCTTTATGAATAAGAACTTCGAGGTGCAACAGGTCATTGTGGTCTTTCTTATTGGTTGAGTAATCTTGTTCAAAGAAAGTATCATGAGGGGAGTTTGTTAGGTAACCTACCATCTCTTGGAAATGATTGACATCAAGGCTAGTGGGGGTGATCATTCCTTGCAATAACTTTTCTAGAACAAATCGATGATCGAGTGATATACGCAACAATTCCAAGATAGAAATTTTTGCTAGGGTCTTCCCCAACTGGTCAAGTAAATTGTATTAAGGCTTGGAGGACTATTGTCATTGTTGTGGTGGAGGACCTTGAATGGTTACCTTAGTTTGACAAGTGTTGACAACACATTCAAGAGGTTTCTTTATGGTAATGGTGTTGATATGTTCATCAACAACTTGAATGTGGTTTATGGTGGTAGTGTGGTTATAGTCATATTTGACATTAGCATAATTGGCCAAATTAATATGTCTTATTTCCGAAATTGGAGGCTTTTCCTTTTCCATGGTCATGTAATGGATCAGAAATTACTTTGTGATTGTTGTTTAAGGATGGTTGTTTCTATCCATTAACCTCAATAGTTCCATTTTCCATGAGATCCTATATACCGTTTTTCAACTATCTACATTGTGATAGACTGTGTCCCTTAGTTCGGTGGAAATCGAAAAAAGTGTTGTCATCCCACCAAGAAGGTTTAAATTGTCTAGGATCATATTGTTTCAACTTAGGAAGTTGTATGAGGTTGTGTTGCATTAGTTGTTTAAAGACCGATTCAATTGGTTCCCCTAGGGGAGTGTATTTGCATTTTGGAAATAGTCAACATAGAATTCCAAGAATTTAGGAAAAACCACCTGTACTGGGACTAAATCGCCCAAAGGGGCATATGAGTCCTAGATTAGGGTTTTTACACAAATTTTAAAAAAATCTAAGTAATTGTTATGTTTTCTAGTTTGAATGATGTTTAGACTAAGTGTAATTACATATTTCAAAAGAATTTCAATGATGCAAGATGCAAAAATGTAGCATATATGCACTTTCACTAATGCAAGATTTTGAAACCCTAGATGCACATTCACTAATGTAAAACCTAATGCAAATTTAATGTTGTAGCAATGGAAAATTCCAAGTTATCAATACAAAGTGTAGAAAAACTAAACCCTAACTAACAATGAAGCACAATGGTACATAAAAGCATAAACAAGTGAAAGATCTCACCAAAACCTTCATGCATTCCATGAATCACCTTTATTACACTTCTCCATTTTACTAGAATATAATAGTTTCCCTTGAGTATGCAAGTATGGCCTAATGACAATGACAGAGCAAAATATTAAAGATTATAAATGACTATGGATGCACTAAGAGATTCTAAGATTTCTAAGATGTCTAAGATGAAGAAATGACAACGATAGAGCCTTTTTATAGGCAAGCCAATTTTGAATGAAAGGTTGAGATTGAGAGACAATTAATCAATGGTCAAGTTTTAAAAGATGAGTCATGGAATAGAGTTAGGGCTAAATTAGAGCAAGTGATAAAGATGAATGGTTAAGATTAAATTAAAGATAATTTATTCCATGATGGAGGTTAATTGAGACATAGATAGATAAGGACTTGATGTGGAAGATAAGATCGACACAGGAAAAGTGATTTGTTAGAGAAAATCAAATCTTATTAAATTTACGTAGCCAATGACTAATTACATAATAAAGATATTATTTAATTACAAAGGAATATGATAAAGAAGGAATCACTTTGAATTAAATAATGATTTAATTCAAAATTCAAGACATTGGATCAAATTAAATAAATAAATTTTATTTAATTAAAGAGAGAGAAAATGCTAATGAATAATTAAATAATTGAAAATAATTATTTAACTATAGTGGACAATGACATAAATTAAATAAATAAAATTTGTTTAATTAATCAAGGGGGGATGAAGATAGAAATGAATTAATTAAATAATTGAAATAATTTAATTAATAGAGGACATATGACCTTAGGAAATAATTAAATAATTAAAATTATTTTATTATGAAGAATGAAAGGGAAAAGGATGGAAGAATTATGAAGAAATTAAGAGTCACATGCCTATGACAATTTTTAGTGTCTACAAATGCAAGCTAGATCTAGAACTATGATGCACTCCAAATCAAAAATAAGGTGTTCTAAAAGCTAGGTTCACCAAAATGAAACATAGGAAATAGGTGTTGGCTCTAATCTTTTAGAAGATAAAACTAGGGTTTAGGACCTATTTCACTTAGCTCATTCAAGGATACCTTAGAGATCTCAGTCTAGGGATGTAATGAAGGAAAGAGATCTGCAACAAAGTTTCCTAGGGTGTGATTAAAGACTAAAAGGGGGTTCACCACTAAGACAGGGCTTGGAAAGACTAAGAATGTAAAACATATGAAAAACCTAACTATATGACCTAAATTATGAAACTAAAATTAAAAATAAGAATGAGAAAGTATAGAGGTGCATCTGGAAACTGAAGAAGCTTGAATGAAGACCTAAAATATTGAAAATGTTGACTTATGCTCAGTGGGACTCATACACCAGGTTGGGCAATTTAGTCCCAAATTAGGTTTTCTGACAAAAACTAGAATCTAAAATTATTGAATCAGGATCTATAGAAAATGTCTAAAAATGTGTATACTAGTACTCGTATGCCACAAGTGGTGATTTAGTCCTAGTATTAAGGTTTCTCTAAAACTCTGATATCCTCTAATGAATTCCTATAGCCTCTTTCCTGCAACTTCT
Organism: Sequoia sempervirens; assembly: GCA_007258455.2. NCBI lineage: Eukaryota > Viridiplantae > Streptophyta > Pinopsida > Cupressales > Cupressaceae > Sequoia > Sequoia sempervirens. Next base: position 148,226,140 of record VDFB02000017.1, on the reverse strand, counting down.
TTCCTACCAAATCTCTAGGTTTGAATCACTGAATTGTAACCTATATAGGTGAATATTCATGATCTTGCAAGTAAGATGACAACTTCAACAACTTTGAAACTTGACAACTCTTCTCCAATCTTTCTCTTTAATGGATCTTCAACCTAGATCAAACCCTTGAACAAAAAGTTGCAATCTTGTATATAATGGCTAGCATGAATGTGGATCTTGACTCTTGCTTGAATGATATGGATCTTGATTTTAATGCTTGCTTGAATCATAAAACCCTACATCACAAATGTTACCTCAAAAACAAACATGATGCTTGATTCTTGAAGGGTGCTCCAAAATGATTTGTAATCACTCTTGAATGCTCTTGTAAGCTCTTGTAATCATAAATTTTCTACAGTGCTTGAATACTTGAAATCTTAAGAGAAAATATGTGAAATAACCTTGTATTTATACTTGTTTATGCCAAATTTCCCAAAATTACAGCACTACAACAAAACATCAAATCTAAGATGATAAAATCCTTCCAATAATTTAAATTTAAATTACATCTAAGCTAAGCAAGACTCATACACTAGTTGGGGTGTATGAATCCCATTAGGCTAACCTTGGGGCACATTTTTCAAGAAATGCTTAGTTCTATGTCAAATTTATATCTAGGCCCCAAAACCTAGGTGGGACCCATATGCCCAAGGTGGCATATGAGTCCTAGATCACTAAATCTAGGTCATACAATCCAAAATCATTAATTTATGATTGGTCAATTGATATTTTTAGGATTATCCTTAGGAAGATGTGTTTATTAAGGCATGTGGATTAAAAATAATGCCAAATAAGGCATAAAGAAGCCCAATTTTAGCAAGGAGGGTCCAAACAAGTGTGAAAATGTAGAGGGATACATTTTTCTACACTACATGCATAACTTGCATAATTTAATTTTTAAAGAAAATATAACTATAAAATATAAACTAAATAAGGGCAACATAAGCATTGAAGAATAATAAATTTGATCAAATTTTCACATCATATTAATTAAAGTTCAAATAAATTTTCCATAGTACAAAATTCATATTTATATTTCAATAATTCATATTCATAGTACATAAACATAATTACATATGCCATCTCATTTGGGCAAACATCATACATCAATAATATATTAGCAAGAGTTATCAACTAGAAGAGGGAGAGAATCAGCTAAGTGTTTTTCCTCCAACCAAAGACTAGCAATCCCCCTCATTCTTTCCTACTAGAAGTGGCCCCTCCATTCATGAGAGTAGAAGATCTAGGGAAATTTCATGGTCATCAATCCATCTGAGATCTAGTGTTGTGTGCTAATTCAAAGAATCTATCATGCAAGATTTCTCTAAATACCCTCTAGCCATACAATGTTGCAAGGTGTACACCCTTGGTCTCCTTATGTTGTGTAGCACAACTCTCAAGTTTGTGACATGGCTTAACTATCACTTGTGGATTAACTTTGGTGGTTGTATCGGGCATTAACAGGTCAATATTTTGGTGCAATGACAATTGTCTATGTAACAATTGGTATCAAATTCTGGATCATGGGTTTGAACCCCTCATTTGTACTGGGGAGATTATTGCAAGGTGTGTGCCCTTGGTCTCCTTGTGTTATTTAGTGTAGCACTTGGGTTCATGACATGGCTTAACCACCTCCCATGGATTCATTAACTATGGTGGTTGTATCAAATATTAACAAGTCGATCTTTGGTGCAAAGACAACCGTCTATGCAACATGCATGACATGTCTTATTGATTTGTAACTTTAGAAATGATGAACCAATAATGTAGGTATGAACGGGCGAAAATACATGTTAGAAAATGGGTAGCAAACAAAAGAGTGCAAACAACAACTATAAACACCCTACACCTCAAGATTGGACTAGTTGGATTCAAAAATAAAGTAAAGATAACAAATGGAGTTGATTTACCTTATCTTGAATCGATCCTTTGGTTGGCTCTTTGATCTTTGATGTTGTATGCTCCTTTGATGGCAAAAGATGCAAATGTGGGATGCAAGATGGATGGAAAATAGGTGATAATGGATGCAAATGCAAGTATTTGGCTAAGTATGGTTCAAGAGAAACATTTCCAAGATTTTGGCTACCATAATTATCTCTCCCCAAAATGAGAGAAAAGAGAGGGTATTATAGAGAATTTTGAATTCTCTAGGAAAATGGGCAGTTGAGATTAAACCAACATGGCCAAGATGTAGGGCTATGGTGAGTTTAAAACTCACAAGCCCTCACATCTTGACTTGTGGCATGTAAATAAGTTGGAAGGAGAGTACATGACATGGAGGTACTACATAGTACCTTGGGATTTGAACAAGATCTCCTCATAAAGGAGGTCATTGTCCCCATGTGGGTGAGAGGACATGTGAGGAATTAAAAATTTCCCAAATATCCACATAGGAATAAGCGAAAGAATTTAAAATTCTTTAAGATGCATTGGGGATTAAATGTGAATTGAAAATTCACATAGAGAAAGGGGTGCCTTCTCCAAAAGGAAAAATCCTTTAATAAAGTTAACTTATGACACATTTCATAAATGACATGGAGATTAGGTTGACCTAATTAAGTGATTAAGGTTGTGCAAGTATTTGATTAAACAAATTAATGGCATATTAGAGGCAAGTGGGAGATTATGGAGGATGTGACCCTAATGATGATTAGGGGTGTGCGCATCCTAACTATAAATTAATTATGATTAGAAGATGGTTAGATTTCACATGTGACTTGATGTGACAAGTCAAAGATCACATGACAAAGAGAAAAATGATTTTAATATTCCTTGGAAGGATAAAAGGAATTAAAAATTCCTTGAGAGGTTGATTAGGCTAGTTAATGAAGGATTAGAGGAGGGTTAAGTGGCTAAGAGATTAGAGGCCAATTTGCAAAATTTGGAGGATGTGACACATTCTAATTAAGGATTAGGCATGTGCAAATCTCTAATGATGAGATTAGAAGATGGATTAGGATTAAATAAAAATGATGGAGGATGTGACATATGAGGAATTAAATAAATGTCATATTTATTTAATTCATTTGATGAAAGGGGAAAGGTATTTAATTATTTAACTAGATACCTTAGGGATTAGAAGAACTTTAGAGGTATTAATTAAATAATAGTCATATTACTTAATTAATGCAGATAAAGGGATGTTTAGATGAAAAGAGATAAATTTGGATAAATTAAGTGTCTAAACTTAGGTGTCTACACTAGGATATGATTGTGTATTACTTTGGCCAACGATTTAATTATATATATATAACATAAAAATTATGTGACCTTGTATGCTCACATACATCTCTATCTCAAATTGGATATTGACGGTGATTCCTCAAATACATTATTAGTCATATTTAACAAATAGCAGTAGAATTTGTAGACACTAAAAAATGTCCTAAGCTTGCAAACACCACTTTTCCACATTGATCCTCCTTCCCTACATAATTGAATAATTTTAAATTATTTTATTATTTTCTAAAGTCACATTCTTCTATTAATTAATTTTAATTATTTAATTAATTCATTTCTCCTTTTTTATTCTTCTATTGATTAATTAATTAATAATACTTAATTATGTCACTAATGTCCTTTTTCTCACTATGATTAAATAAATTATTATTTATTTAATTATTCATTCTTCGTTCTTTCCTTTTATCATTAAATAATTATTTTAATTATTTAACTATTCATTTAACCTTTTTCCATCCCTTATAAAATAGTTAATTTAATTATTTAATAGTTTATCCCCTTTCCTCTATTTTTTAATTAAATGGTTGTTTTAATCATTTTAATTAAAATCCCATTTTCCCCCTTCTTGTACAATTAAATAACCACTTTAATTGCTCACTTTCTCTCCCAAATTAAATAATCTTATTATTTTATTTGCTCCGCTTTCCCTCCAATTCCTCTTTTGAATCTCCACCATTGATCACTTTTGTTCTCGTTTTAATCTTGACTGTCCATCCTTAACAAGTCCTAATCATTCCTCTTCGTGGTGCAAGCAACCTTGACCATTGATCTTTGCATCATTTTGGTTTTCGATCTTGGTTGTTTGTTTGAATAATTTTTCTATAAAAGAGAGCTTTCCCTTTCATTCCAACCTTACAACCACTATTTTCAATAGTTTGTTATCACATCACTATCACTTGCATACAACAAAATGGAGGAGATGCAAGGAAGATGAATCGGCTTTAGCATGGGAAGTTTGGTATTTGTTTGTTGTTATTTGATTTCCATTGCTATTTGCGCTTTCTTGTTTGGATTTGTGCCTTTTAGGTTTAGATTTTAGGTAGTTGTGGTTGCTACTATTGATCTTTGCCTTTGCACTCGATTTTTAACCCTATCCTACAGAAGCAAAGATAATAAATTTTACCTTATTTTCCATCTTGATAGAAATATATTATTCAATTATTAATGAGCCTCCCGTATCACTATTATTTTGTTCTCAATAAACAAGAAGATAACTTATGTTCTTACACCATATTTTTATTGTTTAAACATGATCAACTAGTAGAATATAATTACATATACAACAAATAAATTTATTCATATTTATATGATTTAATTATATATATACACAGTATGAATATTTAAGTGTTTGAATGCGCTTTGAACTAGTTAAATTCAAACAAAGTAAGATACAATAATACTGCTACTTATATTCATATAAGTGTATGAAATATACATACACATGTACTGATATGAGTACAAACACAACCTTTCAGATATTCTATTAAATTCAACAAAATATTATTTTTCATAGAGAGTTAATTTTAAGGCTTGTGTCGTTTACTCATATCTCCACTATCTCTATAGAAATCAAAACATTTGCATAGTATCACTAACAATTCTCTGAATTATCTTTTGTTAAGACGTATTATTAACCTCGATTCTCAAAACAAAAGAAATAATAGTACTGAGACCAACTGTATAAAGAGTTTGGAATATACACGCATTCCTATTGACCTAAAGTTGACCTATTGAAGATCATTAGGTAATGACTGTGTTTACTGATTAAATCGTTTGGCTAATGTCTATATTACTAAACATTCATTGAACCGAAAGGCTTAATACCATTGTTCCATTATGGTTAGCTGTAAAGTCTCAGTTCAATAATCATCTGATGGTGAAGCCAAAAGGATTTTAATAATATTCTTACTATGGATACATCGAAAGACTAATATCTATGTTCCTATGATAGTTAAGCCGACTGGCTAGTAATTGTACTGATATAATAGTTAACCCAAAAGGCTAATAACAGAGCACACATAATGGCTAAAGGATTTAAACAATAATGGGAATTTGTATACTACAATTGCTAAGTGACTTAGTAATATACAGAATTTTCATAGAACATGATTATCATCTAGACCATGCTTGAGTGGGTATTTGATAAACAGATGATACACAGACAAAGATAACACTGACTAATTCATGCTCGACCAGAAGATCTCTAGAGTTCAAAAAGCATGGTAACATTTATCCATATAACCATATTATGCTTCACTCTGACAAAATAGATTTATACACCTTTCGGTATTTTGATTATTGAGAATATAAAAAATAGTAAATACAAAATTATCAAGTTTCACTAGAGAATTTAGGTATAGCATTTTAGCCTTCAAAACAAAAGCCAACAACGATAGAGAAAGTAATAGCTTGCTCTAACTAATCTAAATTAATAATTCTAATTTAAAGTAGGTTCTTTAACTTTGTTAATTTAAATTAGATTTTTTTTACTTTAGATTTTTTAACTTTATTAATTTAAATTAGAATTATTAATTTAGATTAGTGTTTTTTAATTTAGATTAGATTTTTAATTTTATTAATTTAGATTATTTTAAATTTTTAAGTATTAGATTAATTTAGTTTAATTTTAGTTTTGTTAACTAATTCTTTTTAGATTAAATTTTGACTAGATTAAATTAGATTTTTTAATTCTAGTTCTTCTAAATTTTTTTTTCACAGCATAACAGTTTCTGCAGGACGCCAGTCAGAGAACTTGAAACACACTAACGGTTTGATTGCAGGACGCGTGACAAAGACTTGAAAACAAACACTTACGCTTGTCAAAGATCTTATTTAAAAAAAACATTGTGTTTGTTTTCCTGCTTTTCAATTCACATAGTCTAATTAGGGCTTCATTAAAATTCTTAGGAGTTTCGATAGTGAGTAGGGAATTTGGCTCTTTGTTACATGGAGGTGATGACCATGGACAAATCCAGGCTCCTGATGATCTTACTAATATGACAAACTCTTAGGGAGCGGAGCAAGGTAGTGAATCTTTAGCACTTTCACTCGTCAGGGGATTATGCTCTTCTCTCATTGAGAGAATCAGAAACCCAAAAGCGTGTGGATTTGGTGAAGTGAAACTAGCTCGGTGATTAAGGTTGTTTAGCGTGTTTGGGTAAAGAGACGGGCTAGAGAAGTATGCTCTTCTCCTTTTGGGAGAATCAGAAAATTAGAAACCCGAATTCGAGCCATGTCCAATGTCACCTTTAGAGGGCCTGCCGGAAGTTGACCTTCGGGAACGACCCAAGTGAGTACACACCTATCGCCGGTGATTCCACCTCACTATAATAAAGAACGTCTTGTTGAGTCTAAAGACTCCAAGACTATAGTAACTTATTTTCCATGACTTGGACGATCATCATGGAAAAGCTCTGTTTATTGCATTGAGCAGCGCCGCTCCGAGCCCTGCTTGCGGGGGTGTGTGATTTTTAGGTGTTAGTGTGGCTACGATGCCCAAGCTCTGTATCAGAGGCACCGAAGGTTATTGTGAATGGAAGCCAAGTAAAAACCTCTTAGTTAGTTTCCTACCCGGTTCACCTCTGAAAGGAGTCATAATCTTTGTGCAAGGAGGGGGAAGAATCTCTTTGTATGTTGATCATACACAGATTCCCATCATAGGCATACACCTGGACGTTTGGAGGCGGTTGCGACACTAGCCCCTACTACAAGGGTAACCTTTGAACGTACACTGTTGAGTCCTTGGAAACACCAAAAACACGGGCGACCTCTAGGGGGTGACACGGCTATGTGAGGTGCACATATGCGCATAAGCAATGGGGCAAAGGTTTTGGCTTCTCACCATTTTCTTTGGTAGGGATAGCTATGTGTTTGTTTTTGAGTCTTAAACATTGTCCAAACATCTTCAAACAAGACTCCCCCAATACTATCAAGTTGCTTTGTCCTTGATAGATCTGTTATCGACTACTTTTTGTATCACAACTTGTCTGATTGAAACCTATGTGCTTGATCAAAATCTGTTGATATACTTGCTTGATCTTTGAAAACAAACAACAAACTGAAATACTGAGTTCTTCGATTAGGTGACTTGTCCCAGTTTTAGAGACCTGTTCTGTATTTAGGGTTTATGTGTCCTTGACCTTTTGAATTAGTGATCCTTGATCTCATAAGCAATTTTGCTTGAGATTGGCAAATTAGGAATTGTTCCTGTCAAATAGATAAATTTTTAGACTCTTTGATAACACACTTGGAGAGTGCTAGTAGTCTCCTTGTCCACCCATTTTCATACAATTCAAACTCAGTACACTTTGTGTAAGTCATCCTCCTGATCCATATGTGCTAGGGTGTTCACCCAAGAATTGAGAACCTCTATGGCGGTGTTGGTTTGCACCTATTTGCACAGTTCTATTTCACCATCTCTCTCGGACAAGAGAAAACTTTTACTATCCTAGTGCGGTATTGCGCCATAGAATTGTCTCTTACGAACTCTCCCTTTCATGTCGGGCCACAACAAGATATCAAGTGAGCCAAGGAAAGCTTACCTCAGATAGTCTTTAACCAACTACTCCCTGGACTCACAAAGAGAAAGGAAAGGAACCAATTTTGACCAGTCACCTAGGAGTCAGTCTCAAACCTATTTTGACCCAAAGAGCCATTTTAGTGACTTGAGTACCCCCTCAGCACCTTCCCACTCAGGTATGGATATGAGTTATACTGTCACTCGGCGGGAGAGGGAAGCCATGGATCAAAATCTTGATGATATCTATGAACAACATAGAAACAACATGATATTTGGAAATTCTTCTCATGATGATCAACCTGGTTCACCCCTCATTAATGCAAGATATTTGGATGACCATCAATGGGATGAAAGGTATAAGAGACGAACTCACCAAGAACAATGGTCACAACACAAAGACCAAGACAATGAACCTCGTGATGCTCATGTCAATACAACGTATACCAATGACTTGTTCAAACAGTCTAGACCAAACTCACCACTTCAACATACCTCAAGGTTCACAAGTGATAGGCTCAAAAGAATTGAACGCGAAAAGAAAGCCTTTCTAGATGAACAAGCTGCAAAGCAAGAAAAGTTTAGACAACTTGAGGAAGAGAGCCAAGCTTTATTGGAAGTACAAAGGAAACTCGCTCAAGAGGAGCAAGATAGGCAGTTAGCCCACCAATTAAACAAACAATACAATACAAGGGGTGCTAACAGTGGACATAATTCTCCTCCCTCCACCCCTTCCAGAACACCAAGAAGTAGAAGGCGGTCAAGGACCCCTTCTAGATCTCCTAGTCCTAGAGGAAGAAGGGCCTCTCAGTATGCTCACTATAGGAGGCAAACTCCTCCCAGAAATTCAAGACCACACTCCCAACATGTACATCCTGGTTCCCAACATGGAGGTGGTAGTTCACATTATGACTTTGATACTCAAGCCTTCATGCGAATACAACAAGAGCCTATCTTCCAACAGTATGTGGAGAGGTATTTGGAACAAAACAAAGATAAGTTCTTGGAAATTCTAATCAACAAGGGTGCCAGAGTCCCTTATAATTTTGATGTGGACAACAAAATACAAAAGAAAAATCCCTCTCAAGAAGAAGAAATCCGCCAAATGTGGACAACAAAATACAAAAGCAAAATCCCTCTCAAGAGGAAGAAATCCGCCAAATGAAGCAAATGATGGAAAAAATGATGCAACCTAAGAGCTCATTCTCACTAGACTCAATTTTTCCTAATCCATTCGACAAGAGTGTGAGTATGAAATATTTTCCAAAGAGGGTGGAATTCCCACAATATGATAAATATGATGGCAGTGGTGATCCACACGACCATGTGCGTCAGTTCTATACTATGAGCTTTGAATTCCATCAGGATGACTCCTATTTGATGAGGTTGTTCCCTAGGAGTCTTAAAGGACAAGCAATGGAATGGTTTACCAATATCACTCCTCCTGTCAAGACTTTTAGAGAACTTGTTCATAGATTCGTTCAACACTTCGCATATAATCTGTCAAGATCTGTTACTATGTTCGACCTATGCAACTTGAAACAAAATCAGGGGGAACCCTTTGTTACCTTCTTGCAAAGGTGGAATAGACAATGCTCTCGGTATCCTAGGATGATCCATGAGGATGAAAAGATTGACATACTTGTTAGTAATTTGGTGCCTAAAATGAGACATGAGATCAAAAAGATAGTCTTCACTTCCTTTGATACCATGATTGAAACTGCATGCCACATTGAGGATGTTCTAAAAGAACAAGGCATTTTGACCAGACATAACATTAATACCAACAATGGTCAACACAACAATAAGGATAAAGGGAAGAACAACAATTGGAACAAAAACAAACAAGTTGTCAATGATGGAGTTGTGGATTCTTCCCAATCAAGAGATCAAAGTGTTCTTAATTTGACTACAATATGCAAGAAATTTAGTTTTAATGCACCTCCACAACAAGAAAGTAAACCAAGATATCGAGAGGCCCAAAACCAAAAAGCCGCAATTTACCAAATTGGGTGACTCATATGAGGATATTCTCAAAACTCTCATTGCTAACAACTTAGCACATCCTCAGGATCCTGCAAAATTTCACATTCCAGATCCTAAGCCACATTGGTGGGATGACAAGGCATTCTGTAAATTTCATAATGGCCCCGGCCATACTGTTGAAAACTGTTGGAAATTAAAACATATCATCCAAGATTTTATAGAAAGTGGAAAGCTTCAAGTTGATGGCCTAAATACCAATGCTGATCATAAGGCTTTTAAGGAACCTTTGCCTAATTACG
>VDFB02000017.1:148179760-148215199 GCA_007258455.2 Sequoia sempervirens | reverse complement strand
TTTGTTAAAAACTTTGGGCTATTCAGAGCAAGTGATCGACACTAGAAAGAAAATCACCATAAAGGGCTATGATGAGGCAGAATGAAGTTCTAAGGGGTTGGTTGTCCTTCCTGTCAAGATTGGCCCAGTTGAAAAAGATATCTTGTTTCAAATTGTTGATACTGGACCCCTTGCATACAACATTTTACTAGGTAGACCATGGATTCATGATATGCAGGCAGTGCCATCTACCTACCACCAGTGTATTAAGTTCCCCTACAATGGAACATAAATTTGCATACCAGGGGATAACACCTTATCAATTAACTCAATCTCAGCTAATGTTCATGTCCCTCTTAACCGAGCAGCAGAGGATTATGAAACAACTTTAGCAGACTGTCAAAACAAATTTAAGTCAGTAGACCTTGGCATGGGGGGTATCAACTTGACTCTTTTGCAAAGATGCCTATTTCCCCTAGGACATATGGAAAGCCTTCACAGGAGATGAAACCATCATCTTCAGCAATGACACTATTTGACAAGTTTGTTGAATCCTCAGTACCAATACAAGACGAAAAAGAGGAAGTAGCTATTCGAGATTGGATATACAAAGAGGAGAAGTACCAGCACAATGAAAATTTCTCCCCCTCTCCTAAGTCCTATGGGAGAGGATATACTTTTGTCAAGAAGATGGGTTATCCAAGATATGGCCCTCTTAGTCACAGGTTAGATGCTAGAGCCGAACCACTCAATCATGATCTTTTTGCACATAAGTCTAAGAAACCGGTTGGCCTAGGCTTTATGAACAACAATAAATGCACTGTCCCCATTTCTGATAGGCGGGATAGTAAAGATGACACAAAATATGTACCAGATTTGACAAATCAACAAGACATAAAAGATGATTGGGTACCTTCAACAAATCTCCTTTGGGAAGATTCAAGAGATTTAATAATTGATAGTCCTCCTATCTCATTTGCAATAGATAGTGACTATATGAATGCAAGATTGACTATGGATAGTGTCTCCATCCCAGCTGCAATAGGTGGTGATAATTCAGATAATTTTGTGATTGAGAAAATTGCTAGAGGAGAGGAGCCTCTTCCAAATCTTGAGGCTTCTACATCACGAGGCTCCAACAATAATTCAGAAATAGACTCTCATGAGTTTGAATGGGATTCACTCTCAAATGCAACAGTTGACTTGGATATGGATGTTGTCCATGCTTATAGTTCTCAACCTGATGTAACTAACGAGTCATGTGTTAGATTAGAAGATTGGAACCCACATGTCACATTAGTAGACGATTCTTCGCTTGCTAGGATAAATTCTGATTTAGACACTTTAGAGGGAAACTTGACAGATTCCAATTCTACAGTCACCAGAGATGACATCACCTATATCCTTAATCTTGAACCGGTCATCAACCTACCCCTTGTTCACCCCAACCTTATTGATTGGTCTCAACATTACCAAGAGCCTCAACTCTTGACATTTCACAATGACTATGAGATCACCTGCTATCTAAATGCCATTGAACCTATAGTCTCTTCCACCAGTGAACCGGCTACCAGTATGACAGAACCTGACATCAAGTACCTTAGTCACAAGATAAAAAGAAAAGAAAAAAAGAATAAGAGTTCTGATGGCGAAAACCACTATGTGGCGGTGTTAGAACCAAAAAAAGTAAAAATAAAAGACGTATCCAAAGGTGAAAACCTCCCAGAGGCACCTACTGATGAGGTACTTGATAGTCTCCCAAGCTATTTCTAGGACAGATCATCAGTATTGGTTGAACCTACAGAAGCTATTAATTTGGGCACAGAGGAAGTTCCAAAAATTGTACACTTGGCTAAATCTTTATCACCTGAAGAAAAGAAAGCCTATACTGAGTTCCTCCAAAAAAAGGAAATTAACTTTGCATGGACATACTCAGACATGCCAGGGTTGGACACTAATCTCATTATGCATCATTTGTCCATAGCTCCAGGTGTGAAACTAGTCAAACAGAAGTTGAGAAAAATGCACCCTCATATAGCTCTTTTAGTGAAAGTTGAATTAGAAAAGCTCCTTGGTGCAAGATTCATTAGAGCCATAGACTATGCTGACCGGATTTCCAACATTGTACCTGTTTCTAAACCTGATAAAACCATTCGAATCTGCACAGAATTTAGAGATCTTAATAGAGCATGCCCAAAGGATGATTTTCCACTTCCTAACATAGACATGATAGTGGACATGACAGCGGGATATGAGATCTATTCTTGATGGATGGTTTTTTCTCGGGTATAATCGTATCAAAAATAGCTCCCCGAGGATCAGCAGCACTGTGACCATGTGCCTCGGGTACTCTATTGTTGAATGTCATGCCCTTGATTGAAAATGCAGAGCTACTTACCAAAGAGTTATGACAACCATCTTCCATGACATGATGCATAAGAATATGGAAGATTATGTGGATGACACCCTGGCCAAGTCTAAGAGAAGAGGAACACATTTGGCTGATTTAGAAGTGATTCTAGATCGCATGGAACAATTTCAACTAAGATTAAACCAAAAAAAGTGTGCATTTGGTGTTACCGAAAATTATTGCATTCATCATTTAAAGGAATAGAAGTGACCCCCGAAAAGGTTCGCCATTATAAACATGCCACCTCCCAAAAATGTCAGCCAAATGAGGAGCTCCTCAAGGGCTTCAATCCATAAGGAGGTTTATTTCACAATCGCGATAGAGCACAACCTTTCAACAAAAATTTGTACAAAGGGTGTTCAATGTATGGAATGAGGATTGTCAAAGAGCATGGATCAAATTAAGAATACTTGAAGGCAAATCCTCCCATTTTAATGCCTCCCATTCCAGAAAACCTCTCTATTTTATATGTCTAAATTTACTAAATTCTCAATCGGGGCATTGTTGGCTCAATTAGATGAACAAGGAAAGAAAGGGCCATATATTATATTAGTCACACTCTTGTTTCTATGAGGTTAATTATACTAGTATTGAAAAAGCTTGCCTCGGCAAAGAGTGTTTGCTTCTCGCAAATCAGGACACTATATGCTCACAAGACACCATACACCTCATAGAAAAATTGATCCTCTCAAATACTTGCTCGGTAAAGCTGCTCTCGCGGGTAGACTTGCTAAATGGATGATGATTCTTTCTAAATTTGACATAGAGTATATTGAGCACAAAGCAATCAAAGGCGAAGCTATTGCAGATCAACTGGCTAATTTCCCTATTCAAGATAATATGCCCATTCAAGTCAACTTTCTAGATGAGCATCTTATGTACATAACTGAAAGATCCTGGAAACTATTCTTTGATGGTTCCTACATGCAAAATGGTTCTGGAGCTAGTGTGTTGTTTGTTTCTCCTCATGGCTATACTATTCCTAAATCTACAAGTTACTCTTTCCATGCACAAACAACATAGCTGAGTACGAGGCTTTGACAAATGGACTAAAATGGCCATAGAGTGGAATATCACAGAACTACATATCTATGGGGATTCTCAGCTGATCATCAACCAAGTCAATGAACAATACCAAACAAAAGATGACAAGTTGGTACCTTACAAAAAAATGGTTGATTCATTAAGACGGTATTTTACTTTTGTCACCTTTCAGCAAATCCCTAGGGCTAAGAACAAAGCAGCCGATGCTATGGCCACCCTTGCTTCACTTCTTCAGTTAGAGGAACATGAGTCCAGATATGAATTCCTGGTGGAAGAGCTACGATATCCCATATTTGACTCACCCGAAAGCCATGTCATTTGTACCCTTGTCAATCATGAATCCTCCCGCTATGGTGCTATTTACTCATATCTTCATGATGGCATCATCCCTGATACATTTAACCGATCTAAAAGAAGAAACCTTATCTGCAACACCTCTCACCATTCCCTCATCTTTGGTGATTTGTATAGGAGGGGTCTAGATGGAACACTTCTTAGGTGCTTAGAAAAGGTGGAATCCGATCAAGCGCTAGTTGACATCCACGAGGGCATATGTGGAGGACATTCTAATGGTCTTTCCATGGCTAGAAGGTTGCTTAGGGTAGGGTACTATTGGCCTACGATGCAGATAGATGCAGTAGCATTTGCTAAGTCTTGTGAAAAATGTCAGAAACATGGACACCTGATACATGCTCTAGGTAGGGAGCTAATTCCTTCTATATCTCACTGGCCATTTCAGTGATGGGCCTTTGACCTTGTTGGGCAGATTCATCCCAACTCATCAGGTGGGCATAAGTTCATTATCACTGCTACTGACTACTTCACAAAATGGGTAGAGGTTGTTCCACTTTCTATTGCCTCAGGCAAGATAGTGTCTTTATTTATTTTAAACCATATCATCTATCGATATGGAGTGCCATCTGAGATCATCACTGACAATGGAGGTCAGTTCAAAAACAAGGACCTTAAAGAACTCTGCCAAAGATTCAAGATAAAGCAACATTGGTCCTCCATTTACATCCCACAAGGAAATGGTTAGGCAGAGGCTTCAAACAAAACCATTCTCAAGATTTTGCACAGAACAGTTCATAAGAATGGTAGAGACTGGCACCTACAGATAAATCCGGCCCTATGGGCCTATAGAACGAGTATTCGTACTCCAACTGGGGCTACTCCTTTTGCCCTCACATACGGCACTGAAGCAGTGTTACCTTTAGAGGTTGAGATTCCATCACTTCGGGTCTCTCTCAAAGGTCTAGTTATAGATGAAGACTATCGCGCCATGAGATTGCAAGAATTGTAACTTCTTGATGAGAAGTGTACATCATCATTTGACCATATGAGGGTCTATCAAAAGCGGATCTCCAAAGCCTTCAACAAAAAGGTTCGCCCTAGAGAATTCCAAGTAGGAGATCTTGTCCTGCGAGAGAATCCTAAGAACCAACAGAATCAAGAACAAAAGGGCAAATTCAAACCTAATTGGCTTGGACCCTACATCATCACAGCAGCTTTTGGCACAGGTGCCTATCTACTATCTACTGAAGAGGGGGAGCAGCTCCCTGAGCCTATCAATGTTTTTCACCTGAAGAAGTTCTATCCTTGATGCCCATTCTGTCTGGGGGCATCCTTTGTATATAATTATGACCCTGAAAAAAGTTCCAAAAAAATTGATATATGGTACTGAAAAAATTACAAAAAAAAATTGATATATTGTCAAAAAATCCAAAAAAATTCAAATATGATGCTGAAAAAATACAAAAAAAATGAAAAATACAAAAAAATTCAAAAAATTCAAAAAATTCAATATATATATATATATATATATATATAAAGTCCTAAAAAAAATTCTTCCAAGTGGTGAAAACCTAGAAACAGGCGCTACTTGAGGCCTTTGCATCCCTATTTCTTAGCATGCATCCTCAACACTTAGCCTTTCTCCATCATGCCTTGTCCTTATTGCCTTGGTTTGGAATTGGTCTTTGTCTTTGTCTAGGGGCATCACTGTGTTAGCTTTGGTCTCTTAGATATGCTTGTCTTTAGGACACCTCGCAAACGGTGTTTTTCAACACTAACCCAACTGTGTTTTTCAACACAACCCCTGACATCGTGTGTTTTTCAACACTTATCAGTTTGGTCTTATCTAGTTCGGTCATGTGATCTTACCTACTTGCAAGCATTCGATCCTTATCCTCGGAACTCAGTATCAGTTTACACACTTAAAATTTTTTAATTGCAACACTTAATGCTTGAGATATGCCATGATCTTTTCTTTGTGTGCTGACTGATATTGATTTTCGTTGAGTGTCCTTGTCTAATAAGTCTCTCCGTGATGCATAGCTAGAGGACTTGGGGCATGGGGCATGTTTTTATTTGCTTTCTGCTTGTGGGTGTTGTCTTGAACCTCTTCAGTGTCTCTTGTTGTCTCCTTGACACACTTAAGAGATTTATGGCATTGTCCTTGAATGTTTTTGCACAACCATTCTCATGGTAATCCTGGCGTTTATGTCTTGATGCGAGCGTGGTTTTGCTACATTAAATTGGGTAAGCTAACATTGTATTCATCTTGACCTTCATGTCTTTGATGCTCATGTTAGAATCTTTCCACATTCCAAGCTGATATAAATCACATTCATATCTTCATAGTTGCGTTTGTGACTAGTGATGATTGTGTGATTGTCCGATGTCCGGTAATAATGGCCCAATGATGAAAATAAGTTCTCTTACATTCTCTAATGAATGATGAACACACAAAAACCTATGTTACCCTATTGCAAGTACACCTTTGCATTTTCATGTAGCTTGCATTATTTAGACTTCATGTTAATTTTCATTTTTAGGCTGTATTATGGGGTTGAGAGGGTTTCCTTCATCTTTCTTGTGGATTTTTCATCAACTGTGATCACGTTCTTCATTTCCTTATCTTCTTTCGTGATCTCAATCGAAATTCCCTATCTTAAACAGTTGATTGATTTTGATGCATCCTCTTTATGTAGGCAGATTCTCTTCCTTCTCTCCATTTCTTTCCATTTCTTCCAAACTTCTATCTTCCATTCGTTTTCACCCCACTTCTTTTCTTCTAATTCAACCTTAGGGCATAATTTTTTTGCTGATCTACCTGGGTTCTGTGATTCTTATATTTTTCATCTTACATCAAGAACCTTATCTTTTGTTTGATTTGATCAAATTTTTCAATTTATTATTTCTCCTCTATCTCATTTCAATTTCGATCACGAGGGGGCAGTACCTATCAAACTTCAATCCTTGATTCAACTTTATCAATTTATCAATTGCTTCTTTGGGGCAACTCTTGCTTGAGATTCTTATTCTCACTTTGGATGTGATCCCGAATCAACCTCATGTTCAAAGGCCTTTTGTTTATGTTTGTCCGATGTGATCCGAGCCATCTCACATCTGAGTTGTTTTGTGATCCCAAATCGATCTCACATTGCCTTCATTCTTTGTGCATGTGATCCCGAGTCGACCTCACATTAGTCAAAGAGGGGCAAATGTATGCAACCTAAAATGGTCACCTAGACTTTGGGCCCCATTTATTTAATTTGTCAACATCAACTTTCTGAATCAATGATTGTCGCATTTTCAAATCAAATTTCTTAATCAATTCATAACTATTTCAAATGTTTCAATTTTCCTTATAGGTTTGAATGCTTCATTAATGTTATTTAATCAAAGAAATAAATCCCTTTTAATAAATAAAATAATGTTATTTAATTGAAGTTAATATTACTTAAATAAAATGATGCTATTTAATTAAATCTATTTTAATTAAATAATTTTATTTTATTTTATTAATATTCATTTATAAATTACATAATCTTATTTTATTTTATTAAGAGATATTATCATCTTAAATTAAATAAAATAAATGAAATATCCTCTCAGTAGAATCCTGATGAAAAAGGAAACAAATCAGAAAAGGAAATAAACTAAAAAAGAATTCCAATCAAGATTTGTTTCATTTTCTATTTATCCCACATTGCTTCAATTTGCCTTAAATTCCACTTTCTTGCCTATAAAATGAGCTCCTCTCATTCTCATTTCAAAGAGATCACGAATTTTTACATCAGACTTATGCTACAAATTTTCTTGAATTTTATCATTTGAGATTACACATTAGTTTGATTTTATAAGCATCTTAGTTTTAGAGCATATAGTTTAATATTACATTTTAGCTTAATCTTCATAGTAGATTAATTTGCAAATAATTCATTTATGGCATTGCATGTAGATCAATTTTCATTTCAATAAATTAGTTTTGTTTATTGCATTTTACAGTCATTTAGATTAGTTTTCATTGTTGCATTGCAAGAACAGGATTCATGGAGATTGGCATTCTTGCTTCTCCTCTTTGAATCTCTCGCTCCGAGATTGTATTTGCAGGGGTAACGGGTCAATCTGAGGACCACAATATCAATCCCTGCTCTTCTTGGATAGAGAGCTGTGAATTGATTTGCAAGGACTCATTATTGAGTATCCTTGCATGCAAGGATTCACGTATATAACATATTTTCAGTTATACACATTTAACAATTTCCCTAAACATATTTTAATTCAAGGTTTTCAAAACTAAGTAATGGTAAAGTAAAACAAACTAAAAGCTTAATCCTTCTGAGAAAAATTGAATTGTAGTTTAGCAATTTAAAAATTCTCTACCTTTAATCATTCTCATAATTGCCAACTTTTTTTCCTATTAAAATATAGGTAGAAAAAACGAAACGTATCATTTTTTCTGTATCATCACTCAACCATCCCAGCCAAGTTCCTTCCTCCTATCATCCTCCCTCTTTTCTCATATAGATCCTCTTCTTATCACTGCCAATTGAAGCCTCGAATCTTTGCCCTCTCCCTTGCATATTGTTCTTCATGCACAAGTATCTACAACTCCCTCTTTACTTCTCTCGGAGTGGAGTAAAAGAAGTCATTAATTTTCTTTATTTTCTCTACTTTATGAAGTACCGTTAAATTAAATTCTTGGTAACCCTCTCTATAGCTTAATAAAGACAATAATGCAAATTTCCCTTTTCCTTGTCTTCAAATTTTTTCTTAAATATTTTGTTTCCAGCAGTTAAGTGAATTTTTGTTGAAGATGCTTTCACGATGCACGGACGTTTGTGCGTCGTACGAACATCTTAACAAAATTCTAGGCTCTATGGCTATTGGGACATTACACTTCTTCCTATTTGCAAAGTGTAACACCTTTGTGGTCGCACATGCACCCAAAAATGGCTTATTGCATGCATTTCTTTCATTCTTTCTTCCATTCTTTCACTCTCTCAATCGATCTTTCACTCTATCATTTTTATTCTTGCATTCTAACAATCAATCTCTTACTTTCTCATTCTACATCACTCCTACACCATTTTTCTCAAGATATTTTGCAATTTTTTGGCTTCTACATCATCTCAACTCTCTCAGTTCATCTAGAGCATTGTACTCTCTTTAGACATTACAAGCTTGTTAAAGGGAGGGTAAACACACTCTTTTTCTAGCATTGTCATCTTTTTAGTAGCATATCGATATTCTAACATGTCCATCTTGTTTATCTTGTCAATTTATATCATCTATTGTCTATTTCTTTCTCTATTTGTTTTCTTGGTTGTCTGTGGGGGTGGAAACACCAAAATAGGGGTTTGACTAAGGCAAACCCCGAAATTTCTCCAATATTTTTTATTAATTTTGTGTGTGCAAATTGTTTATTTGGAGTGTTGCAAGAGGCTACATAGCACTGGACCTCTCGTGAGTCTATTTTAATCTTTTCTTTCTTGTTATTTCCATTTCGTTAGTTTAAATCCTCGCAAGAACTAGTTTTCTTCTTGTTGTTATTTATGTTATTTTAGCATTTTGTTAGTGTAGTAAAACATTTGAATTTCAGTTCCTGAATAGACAATAGATTCCTTATGTTTATGTCTGCAAGTTATTTTCTCTGACTGTATAAGACCACAACATGCTACGGGGATGTCCACACATCGCACTATCATCCTTGACTGAGTGCTAACTAGTTTCTCCCAATACATTGGAAGTCTATTCTTTCGGTCCTTGAAGTCCTTTTTCCAAAAAATATGTCCTAAAACATAAGTTACAGTAAAAAATTCCATTTTTCATCCTTTGTCACTTGAGCTTAGCCTTTGAGGTAATTGAGGATGATTTGCTCCATATAGACTCTTCTTTGTCCTAGAGACTCGAGAGTAGCAAATCTCCTACTCTATATTTTGGTGAACTCGACACACAAACCTTTTTCTTTCTTTTTTTCTTTTTTCAAAAAAAAAAATTCTCTCTTGTCAAGACGTGTATTGGATAGAGCCCATTGTGTTGTTTTTATGAGCTTCACAACCCAAACCACTACCTCTGGGCATGTATTCAGAAGGAGTTATTGACATCTTGATATGGGGTCTAGAAGGTTCAGTCCTCCCCATCAAGGTTCAGATTTTGACTCATTCTCTATGGGACTTGTTATCGAATTCTCCCCTCATGCTAAAATTGAAACACATACCCCACTAACCTCTCCTTTGATCTCTTCCTCTCCCTTAGCTAAGGAATCTACTCTTATGGTTCATGGTGATTAGATTTACTCTTTGGAAGCAAGACTTGGAGAGTTTGAAGAGTTCTTAGCAAAAGAATTTTTTATTCCCAAGCAACTCTTCTCCTTAAAGCTCTGAGGAATTTACTTAATTTTTATCATAGAGGTTTGGAGTCGCTTTGAAGAATTACAAATATTATGGAGACCCATGTTCTGTCATACACTTCTATCTTGGTAGTCCCCAAGATGTTTAGTTAGAAATCACTGGTCAGTAGTTGAATGTTTTGATGTTAGGAGTGTCTATCCATATGGTCAACACAGGTCCTTCTATCAATACTACTACTAATAATGCTACCATCACATCCGAGGAAATTCCTATAATTAGATTTAACTGAGTTCCCTTCAATTCTGAATATCCTACATCTGGAACCTAGAACACCTTCACCTCTAGTGTTACAACTAGTCATACTCCATCAATAGATCCCATCCTCAATGCTCTATTATAAAACATGGGGCATATGCAATCTCAATTGGAAAACTTGACTAGTTTTGCTTCTCAGCCTATTTTACAGCCATATTGTTAGCATAGCCCTTTTTCTTTTATTATTTTGTATATCCCCATCCCTCAAGGGATGGAGATTCCTAAATTTAAAAAGTGCATTGGCGAAGGAGATCTGCAAATGCATGTCTCATCTTTCAATTCCATGTGTATTGATTTCTTTTAGCATGATGCTTTGTTGGAAAAACTATTTCCACATTCCCTCAAGGATGTTGCTTTGGAATGGTCTTGCTCCCCTCTTGATAATTCTATCTTCTCTTTCAAAAAATTATTAAATTAGTTCTTACAGAAATTTCAAAAAAACATTGGACCAAAGGTCGCCTTTACCAAACTCGTCCAATGCATGTAGGGTACACACAAAAAATTAATTGATTTTATTGCTCGTTACCAATCTCTATTTTCCCAAATATCCTATCCCCTACCAAACTCTGATGTACAACATGTGTTCATCGAGAACTAGCTACCAAAATTATGAGATAAATTCCTTCTAATGAAATATCCCTCTTTTTCTCATCTATGTGTTGTGTTGTGTGAGTATCAATAGTTCACTGCTTAGTACAGGTATTCCTTCTTGTCCTCCCATCTAGATGGCTAGTTAGTTGTTTCTATCTCTAGAGACTTAAGAAAAAATAAAGTGATAGAAAACATGGTGTATGTTCCTACTAACAAGAGTTCTAGCAGCCAAAATAGAATTTTTACAAAATTGTTTGAATCTTACACAAATGTCCTGTAAAAAGTGTTAAAATATGGTTTAATTTCTCTTCTAGAGATAAGACCACTTTTTGAGTCCTATCCTCAATGGTATGATGTACAAAAAAAAAAATCCAATACCAACAAGTATTAGGTCATGATATCGAGTCATGAATGCATCTATGTCATGTTATACAAGACCACATCAACAATGGTACCACCCAACTTGATGGTAAAAAGAAGCTTTCCCAATAATTATGTATCTAAACCTAATAGTTAGCTATAGATTTATATAGATCCATTTCCATCTCATTCTACTAATCTTGTAACTCTTGCTTCTTCATCTACCAACCCCAATCCATTTGAGTATGTGAATATGGTTTCATTTACTCATGTTCCTCATTTAGGTCACATAGATAAAATTCCTAATATAATATTCACACCACATGACCTATCACTCAATAGAGCCCTCTCCATTGTATATACCAGCTCACATCAATGATAATGTCATAATTGGCATTATGGTTGACCCTATGATTTAGGCCAATATTATCATGGAGGAGACTCTTTTCATAAATAATTTACATAAGGAGAATTATCAGGAGCCACGAACCATTCTCCATACACACGATGGTCTTTCTATTTCACCCATTGGTTCTATTTCTTTGTCGGTCCTTTTTGGACCCAAGTCCCTGGAAGTTTCATTTGTCATGATACCAAAATTTGGCCTCTTCAAAGTTAGACGGGGCATTCTATGGCTAGTCTCTATGAACACAGTTGTCTCTGTTATCCAGAAATTCCTAAATTTTCCTCATGAGGCTATAATGTACACTATTTAGTCCACACTAGATACAAACCACTAGTGTCACATGGGGGCTTCTCCCTTGAATATTTGTTTCCCACTCTAGTTGGACCCTTTCCACCTAGAAGGGACTTGTTATACAAGGCTTACTTTATGTATAAAAATGGAGTTTTAATTTCTAATGCTAAATTCCCCCCTTCTACTCATGCTATATCTTTAAAGGCTTTTATGTGTGCACAACAGCATGCCTTGTCCTCTCCACCTTTGAAGTGTAATGAAAAGCAAGCTCTTTCCCATAGGCCTTCTCCTCCTTCTTCCTCTTGTTCTAAAACTTCACAACCCTTGGAGGTGTCCTTAGTTCCTCCTAATGTTCCTAGCACAAGAAAAGGAAAGGTGTGTCTAAACCAAAGTCTTCCAAATCTAAGTTTTTCCCACTATCCCTTGACCCACCCTCTATGGTAAGGGGAAGCAGGCATTGGAAGTTGGCTCTTCTACTATTGTTTTTGCATCTCATCCTTTGAGGCCTCCCATTCCTCCACTTTCTTCTAAAGTAGAAAACTTATATCTATGTGAGTTTTTGAGAGAAAAGCTAATGGAGAACTTGAAGAGAGCAAAAGAAACTGGTTATAATTTCAAGTTTGGATCCTTGATTATATGCCTTACTTTCCTCTTTTTGAATGAATTACTTGGTTTTAAGGGTAAGATTTGGGATAAGTTCACTCTGGTCGTAACACAGATCAAACAACATATGAAATTTTTTTAGAATAAGCAAAGCATATACTACTTTCTATTGGGGATTTTTCAAGAATTTAAAAACTAAGATGCAAAGTAGATATAGGATACCATCTATTTTGGTCTGAAAGTATGAGAATGAGGTAAATTTTATTGTGAACAAGGATCATTGTTTCATGGAATTAGTGGAGCCCAAAACCTCATCTATTCTTGAGTTTCCTTATGAGGTTGAGCATGAATTTGTACAAGGGTATATAGATATTTTGTTGTCAATACCTAAGCATCCGAAAGAAAAACTATTTGGTACATATAAAGAGATCATGGACAAGATTTACCAGAAGCAAAGAGATGAAGCCAATGAAAGGATAGTGGAAAAGGTGTTTAAGTCCAAATGGGTACCCCATGGTACTCAAAGATAAAATATAAAGATGAGCTTCATAATATTTTGCATACTTCTGATGTCCCTATGGAGGTTTCCAAACCCAAATCTATTCCTCTGAAATCTAGTCAAGGTCTAAGAAGATCAGGTAGATCCTCCTCTATTGTTCTATTTTCTCCACAACCCTCTAAGTCCACACAAACATATGGTAGTAAAAGGAAAGCTACATGTGTAACTCCTTCGAAGAGAAAGTCCACTAAAACAGTACATTCTAGGCCTAAACAAAAGGCAAAGAGAAAGAGAAGACAAATGAGAAAGAATTGAATGATGTGGAAGAGGTTGAAGATGAAGAAGATGAAGAAGATGAAGAAGATGAAGAAGAAATGAAATATTATATGTTAAAGAGAACAAAGAAGAGAACAAGACAAGGAGAAGAAGAAGAAACCTCTAAAGAAAAAGAAAAAGAAAATGTAAAGAAAATAAAGAAGGCTCCTTTAGAAACAACTGAACATGAGCCTCTATAGCTTGAGGTAACTATCAATGCAATTACATAACATGATTCACTAGAATAGATTGTTGATATTTATGATGGTATGCCTTCTATTAACAAGGCCACAATTGAAAAGCTTATAGTTATGTATATGAGCAGCTTTAATATAGCTCTAAATGAGATTATTGATCAACTTTCGACAAGTCTTGCAAACATACTCAATAATAAGAGAAATGAAGATGTAGTAGAAGAGGCTAAAATGAGGGAAAAAAACATTGGAGAAGATTGTTTTATCTATTTATAATGAAGAAAGCATTAAACTATCTCAAATTCAAGCATAAGTGTTTAAAACCAAACAAAGGATAATACTCTAATAGGGGAAGATAAAGAAGAGATAGAAAGGATGGAGAAAGAAACAAAAGAAAAGATAAAAAAATTATTAAAGAAATGAAGAAGGTTGAGGTGACTATTGAGAAATAAGTTCCTTTGGATAATACTATCCTACAGGATATACCTAATGCGTCTACTCAAGACATAGATCTATCAATTTTTTAGGGTAATATGATAGGTGATGATGAGATAGAGAAAAACAGTAAATAGAATGAGGAGACTAATCACCCAAAAAATACAAGTGCATAAGGTGTGGGTCATTTGGAGTCATTTTGGCAGTTTTTGGGTCATTTGGGTAAAAGATATAAAAAATTGCCAAATGTTGTCAATGTTGTCAATGACAACTTTTCAATTGTAATGTCAACTTTTTGAAATGTTGTTAAAAGTTAGTTGGAATTCAGTTGGAGGCTGAAAAATACTTGTTAGGGCATAAATAAATCTTGTAAAAATGACCTTAGGGTTGGAGAAGTTGAAAATAAGAATTTGAATAGATTTTTGTGTTTTTCCAACATCTTGTGTTCTTTTATTTTTGTACGATTTGTACGGCCTTATTATGATTTTCACATGTGTGTTATGGTTAGATAATTGAGTTAGCTTTCAAATTCATTTGGTTTGGTCAAATTTTATGGAGATTTTAATAAGTTATAGTAATTATACCACTAGCAGCTTGGAAGTTTTTTTCTACAACTTTTGTTTTGCAACTCATATGACCAAACTGGTTGTTCCAAAACATTCGTATGGGTACGTTTAAGTTAGGTATGGTCCCCTTTCACACCCAAAGAGGCCGAAGTAGTTTGAGCTATGTTCAACTAGTGAAATCCCTTAAGATTCCAAAGTGCAAAAGGGCAGCAATATTTGACGGGATGTTACTCGGAAACCATGATGCCTACAAACTTTTTTATGAGGCTACAAGATCATGTTGGGACCTTCTACAATAATCTCTTTTGGTTTTTGCTATCTCGGAGGCCTTTTCCCATGGTGATGAGTTTTCAGATGAGGGAAAAGTTGTCAAATGTAAGCAGTGTAAAGTTGCAAAGTGGTGCAACTTTCATTCTACAACTCGTACAACCAAACAGACTATTCAAACACATCTAGATGGGTATGTTTACGCTAAGGATGGTCCTCTTTTGCACCCAAATATGCCAAAAACACTCTGAGCTACATTGGACCAGCGATTTCCCTTAAGAGTCCAAAGTGCTAAAAGACAACAATCTTTGAAGGGATATTTCTTGGAAACTATGATGCTTACTGACTCTCCATCTAAGGCTATGGGATCATGTTGGTAAACTCTATAATAACCTCTCTTGGTTTTTTCTATCTCGGAAGATTTTTCTCGTGGTCACGAGTTTTCAATTGAGGAAAAAGTTGTCAAATGCAAGCAGTGGGGTCAAATCACAATAGTGGTTTACAAATTTTATGAGGAAGGAAATTTTATTTTTCTTCCATTCCCCAAACTCAAGGGGTTCGATCAAACTCTATGGTTTAGCCGAACCACCTTTTATGTTCGACCAAACCCTAAAACACAAACAAAAAGAATTAATATTTTAAGGGGTTCGATCAAACCCATGTTTGGTTGAACCATTCGTTCGACCGAACCCTAAAACAAAAACAAAAAAAATTAATATTTTAAGGGGTTCGGTCAAACATGGGTTTGACCGAACCCCCTCAAATAAGGCATAATAAAAAAATAAAACTTTTCATTGTCATTTTGTGCCTTTTTTTGCTTTCGTTGTGCTCTGTGCATGTGGCGAATGGTGAACATGAACCCGAACGTAACAACAAACAGCGAATGGAAAACTCGACTTCATCTCTCCACAGTTCATCAACCCGACTTGCATATCTCATGAGGTTTGTCAAACTCAAATTTCAGAGACTTCAAAATACATTTTTTTGTTAAATTTCTAAACCCTAAATGTAAAAATTTTCAATTTTTTTGATTTGAAACTGCATTTGTTTGAAAGTTTCTAAAGCCTTTTCAACATACACTATTTCTATGATACTCCGTCAAAAACACTATTTGAATCTACAGTATTGCAATTGCTTGACATACATTTCTACTCTGTCAAAAAATTTACATGCCCTGTCTATGCTTCCACATTTTGCATACATTTCTACCAGGGCACCTCCAATTTATTTGAGGCATTATATCAAACAATTCATTAACAAATTTATTTGAGGCATTATATCAAACAGTTCATGGTAATTTTTGATGGAGTATGATAGAAAGTGTTTCCATTATATGCACCCTATATCAAACAATTCATTAACAAATTTATTTGAGGCATTATATCAAACAGTTCATGGTAATTTTTTATGGAGTATGATAGAAATAGTGTTTCCATTGTATGCACCCTATATCAAATAGTTCATTAACAAATTTATTTGAGGCATTATATCAAAAACACTATTTCTATCATACTCTGTCAAAAACACTATTGGAAATTTATTTGAGGCATTATATCAAACAGTTCATTAACAAATTTATTTGAGACATTATATCAAACAGTTCATGATATAAAGTTTAGGGTCCATACAATGGA
The DNA here is from genome assembly GCA_007258455.2 of Sequoia sempervirens. Taxonomy (NCBI): domain Eukaryota; kingdom Viridiplantae; phylum Streptophyta; class Pinopsida; order Cupressales; family Cupressaceae; genus Sequoia; species Sequoia sempervirens. The sequence continues at coordinate 148,198,649 of VDFB02000017.1, read as the reverse complement.
AACTTGGATAAAATTCTTCATATTTTTCCTTTGAGTCTTATGACATTACTCCAAAAATGGTTGGTGAACTAAATGTATGAATCGGAGAATAAATTTAGAGGAAAGAAACTAGATTGTTTGAATGAAATGTATAATAAAATAGTTCTATTAGGATTAGAGGAATGAAGGTATTATTAAATTTTCTATTTTACAACTCAAAAGAGAATAAAGAAAAGGGTGTGCCTTGTTTGTTGTTAATTTTTATTTAGTAAAAGTGAATGAGAACCATTCAAATGAAAATAAACCTCCATTACAAAAGTCTTAGGATGTCTAAATCCTAGAATGAACTCCTCATGTTTCCTCCTAAATGGGTGTTTTATTTTTTAATAGAGTTCATGCATGAATTAGCCCCTATATCTAGAGATCCCTATCAAACAAACACTTCATATTTGCATGAATTAAAGGATTGAACCTAAATGACATTTTAAAGAAAGGATTTATATGTTCTAGTGTCTCGTCATGGGATGCTCCAACTATTTTTTATGAAAAAGAAAGATAAGACACTTTTCCAAGTTGACTTGATTATGTATGTTCAATAAATAAACAATTAACATTAATATCCACCACCTAAAATAGATGACTTATTTTACTAATTCAGAGGGGTGGCCATATTTTAAAAAATAGGTCTAATATTCAATTACAATTAGAAAAGAATAAAGGAGGAATACATTCATAAAACTACATTTAGAACTAGGTATAGGACATCAAAATTATATGTTTGGGGCAATGCATATAAGACACCCATATACAAAATAGTACAAAAGAAAGAGAAAAAATGCAAAGAATGTGTGTTTGTAATCTATACTTGAGAGCAGGGGTTGGGGCCCTAGCTTGGTTGGCTAAATCTTTCCTGTTGTAGGAGGTTGGTCACGAGGTCTAGTCTCCCCCACCCCCGTGGTATCGAAGGGCGTGTCGCGCCAGCGCCACCAGTCACGTTAAAAATTTTAGCAGGTGCACTGCAGTTTATATGGGGTCGTGCTACCCAATTCTTGTAGTCTAAAAAAAAAAAAAAAAAATCTATACTTGAGAGCATTAAAATTTTGAAATTAAACATAAAGAATAATAGGATTTATAAATTAAATACATAAGGCTATTATATAATATCAAAAGGGACTATTTTAAAGTTTAAATTATTTATATTTTAATTTTAGGGTAAATACTTTTGGTTGAATTTATGAATTATAAATAGAAATTTTGAAAGGGCCCCACCCTTTTACAAAGACCAATAAAGAGACAAAAAATGATCAATCATATTGGCATGGAACAACCACAAGAAAAATATAGTTGTAAGTTAGAAAAATAACATCCAATTAGAAATACTCCACCAATAGTGGAAATGTATCTAATAAAGAGGGTTGTTTTCCAAAAAACATTAGTAGATCTATCATTTCACAACTTGAATCCAAAATTCTTCAAGGAACTATATCTTATTGTGAACCTTATCCTTTTCCATGAATTCAAACCTAGTTCAGGTTTGTAATGGAGTTTCCATCTTTAGTTTCCAAACTTGAGACCAAAGGGAATAAAGGGTTACTATAATCTTCTAAACTTTAACCTTCTTCATATTTTTAAATTATTAGAAGAAATGCCAAGAGGTGAATATTGCAATTCAAGAGAATGGTAGAGGTAATGAACTCTGACTAATCCATCTGTAACATGGTTCTTGTCTCTACCAATCTCCTCTAAATTTCTCTTAACAAGACCTAAATTAGTCATGTCTACAAGAGGACGAACCACCCCTCGATTATGCTCAAAGGGAGTCTCAACCAAATCCTAAGGTAAACAAGGCTCCATCTCATCCTTATGCATTTTGTTCAACCTTTCCTTCCTCTAAAATTCCTAAACCTATAAAATACATAGCTATCTACACATGACAACATGGTGAAAACACAAGAAAATCCTATAGCATGACATGTTGAACCCAAATAACCAAATTCAAAAATAATTTAATCTATAAGTATAAATAGTTTGATGGTAGAAACTTTATACATATAAAAATATGATAAATGTGTGATTATTTTTCTTTCCACTCTATAAATTTTTGATGTGCTTGGCTATATTATTGAGATGATTCACTCATAATGTAATGATAAAAATTTAGTATGTATGAAAGAAATATTTTTGAGACATCAAACTACCATTCTACATGACTCTCACATGGAAATAAGAATATTATTTTATTTTAACTAAAGAAATCATGTGTACTATATCTTGAAAATTACTAATTAATTTTGAATTATATACTTATAATTTAAAATAAGAGCATCCTTTGTAACATGGAATAGATAGGTTAATTTTAATGAAATAAAATATGTTTTTATATTAAGGAAAATTTACATATATATCGAACTCATACATTGAGAAATTGACTAAGTTGTAACTTTGTATGAGAATTAAGATGCTCGAATAATTTATATACCTTATTTCAATAGGGTATGTGTAGGATCATCATGGAAAAAACAGGCCCTTAAGTGGCAAAAAAATCAAAAAAATTAGAGTTAGGCAACTTGACATAAAAATTTGAATAAGTTATTTATATTATTTCAAAAATATGTAAGAATAAAATCTATATAAAATTGAATGTAGTTTCTTAAATACTAGGTTTATTTTTAAAAATGAAAATCTATTTGGTGAAAATTTGAAATTTCAATGCAATAGTACTTAAATTTCGAGGGAAAAAATAGAGTAGGTGTATGTCTGACCACCCTAACCACAATAAAATGATAATAATTTCTTATAATATTTTAGATATAAGTAGAGGACTCATGTCCCGATGTGAGGCATATTTTTTTGTAATATTTTTCCAAGTAAATAATTAATTATGAATTTTTTATTACAAATTTTAAAAAATATAAAAACTGGTATGTCTGACCACCTTAACTTGGTCAAAACATCATGAAATTCAATTTTTCTTTTTTTAATCCAATATTATGTAAAGCATAGAATGTGATGCATGTTTGAGATTTTAAAAATGTGATACATTTGAAAGTTATAGATGTTTTTCAATCAGCCTATCAATCAGGACTTTAGTTGCAATTCAAATAGAAAATAAATAATAATTATTTATTAAATTCAAAGCAAATCATAATTTATATTGGTGGAAAGCTAAGAATATCCTTTAAAAACCCTTTTTGTTTCATCAATTTTGGGTAAAAAAAAGTTGTTAGCCACATACCCTACACATACCCAACATATCGCCACTTTTTGGCCCATCATAATTCTACACATACCCAATAATTAACATTAGAAATTAATACTTGGCTCATGTGTATACCCACCTCCCAATGGTCTTGGAATGGATGCATTTAGATGGAGAAGGATTTCAAAAGGCTCATGGTACTTGTGGACCCCTCAAAGGCATGATATATAACACATGAACTTTATTTATGAAATTTGGTCTTTAGTTGTTCGCTTCTAGTATGAATGTTATCTATAAGGTGGAATTCTTAGTTGAGACTCTCAATCTTTCATTGTTGGTTTCTAGTGTGATTATACAATATGCTCACCAAGTATTAATTTCTAATGTTAATCATTCAAAGAAGGCTTTGTTTCATAAGAAGAGACCTATGTTGACATATTCAAAGGTATGTTATTATCCACAATGCATGAAACTTCTTCACATCTCTACCAAGTTCTAAACAGATATAGATCTTCCATTTCAATGGAGGAGATTGATGATTTGAAAAGAAAATATCATGCCATTTCTTTCTTGAGAAGTCATGTTTGCATTCATGATTTGCATCTTCCATCTTCATCCAAAAAGAAATTTTTTATCGTTATGTGCTTGATATTAGCAAATCAAAACCTTCATTTGATCATGATCGCCAACACAAAGGTAAACGAGTGGAAACAAAAGAAAGCTCGGTTAATGGCATTCAGCATGTTGGTGGAAAATCTGCATCTTTTTGAAAGTGTCTTCCTAGCTTATCAATCTTATGTTTAGTAAGGTTTTGTAATCTCCAATGTGTTATGTATTCGGGTCACATGTATATCTAGTATGATGTCTTCTTTTGGGTATTTTGGGTGCATAAGAGAATGTGCATATGTTCTGATGTATTCAACCAAGGTGCTTTTGTAATGTTGTAATGAGACAATTGGTCATTTGTTCTAGGACCTCACTCGTATTTTTGATATTTTGTAAAATTTATTACTCGGACTGCAACTAGGGGTTTACTTGCTAGTTCTTTCCCACCAATATGTCTGCCTAAACCAGCTATATGTAAAATATTATATATAAATAAAATTATAAGTGGTCTCCTACTTTTTCTTAAAAAAAAAGTTCTTGTAAATGTCCACATCTTTTTCCTTGACACAATTTCTATTTCTTAAAAGATTTCTTATGATTTTTCATAATGTTGGTCAATACTTTAATGTAAATATTCTATAGTCATGCTCTTAAATGTCATAAGAATATGTCATAAGAGGGTTTCATCTTATAAAGCTATAATGATATTATATGCATGCTCTTAGAACATCTTAGACACCTCCCTTGAAGCATTCAACAAATGACAAATAACTACCAACACAAAGTGAGATGCCTCATTTCCTAATATGAGGACAAAATAATAAATCAAAATATTAGGATGCAAGGTTGACCCACCTTTCCCAATACTTGGCTAAGTTTATCATCTATTGAGGAGTGGATCCCAACAACAATTGTGCTTAGTGTTACTAATCCAAGGAATACCTATTCATTTTTTCTTTATTGTATGCCTAATGACTCCTCATCTCAAGTTAAATTGTGGGAATGGATTTTTATGCCCTCCCTATGACTAAATGGCTACAAGGAGGTGAATATGATATGGTGGAAAAAACCAAGATACAAGTTGGTTTAGTTCTCATAAACTCTCTAAAATAATTGAATTCCTACATCCTAACTAGAAATACCATGAGGGGTTTAGATCCCATTTTAGACAAAAAAATATTCTTATACTCATCACTAGTTCACTTGGACCAACTAAAGAGATGGTGAACTAAAGGAAACTTAGTTGTATTGATAGATTAAAACTTAGTTATTTCTCTTTCCATTGTCCCCTCTCCACAAAACACCCTTATTTAAGTAGATTCTATTAAACCTATCTCACATATCACCTCCCAATTCTTTAAACTTTTCAAACTTCTTATTCCTCATACCTAATAATCTATCCTTCAAGCTCAACACTTCCCACCTCAATAAAATTGATCACCTTGCTTCCCTAATATCCCTTTGGTTGATGTTCCTAGACCTCATCAAAATGGTAAGTGGATACAATTGTGGAATGATGCAATTAAATCTATTGCACTACCTTACTATGATCTTACAATAAGAATATGGCTAGAAAGAGATCTAGAATGGAAAAAAAATATGGATCCAAATAGAAAAAAAAAAACTTGTTTTGGCTTTAGCACTTACTAATAACTTTTCTACAATGAGTGGTTGCTTCCGTTGAAATAAAACTTAGAAGATTTGAACTTAATTGTGGTAGAGGATCTCAATTAAGAGATAGGCTACATTGGATGAAAGGATATAAGGGATACAAATTATTTTTTAGTTATCTCGAACATATTTACATTCTCGAGAGTGGATAATATCTATCGTTGATCAAGAGAGGTAGTTCCATGACAACTCTAATGATATTAAATCCATTTTCCTCCAACATTACAAATAATTTTTAATTGATCTAGTTGAAGGAGATCCACGTCAAGATATAGTTGAGGAATTGATTGGCACTTGCATACCCAAAATAATTGGTCTCAAAAAATAGGCACATTTAGATAATTTATTCACCCTTGAGGAGGTTGATATTTCCTTGAAGGATTTGAATACTCAAAAAGTCTTGGAATAGATGGTTTAGCTACACAATTCCTTAAAACAATATGTCCATTCATCAAGGAGGACTCTATGAGGTATAAAAAGTAGCTTTATCAAAGGGATCCATCATTTAAATTCTATTAATCAAGGGTTGATAAATTAATTCCTAAAGGAAAACATTTTTTTTTATCTGAGGGTGGATACTAATTACTCTTCTTAATACCTCCTACAAGATTGCGGCTAAATCCATAGCTAAAATAATTGAACAATGACACAAGAAATTGTAAGACTAGAAAAAACTATATTTATAAGAGGGAGATTTAAATTATAAAACTTGAATCTTTTTAAGGTATCTCATTAGATTCTACTTACTCTAACTTAAATTTAAAAAACAACATTAAAATCCACAAAACAAATTTCAAAGACATAATAAATTATTACAATATTATTTAAAAATCTAATTGTAATGAACATGTTATAGTAATAAATATTCAAATTTTAAATCTATGAAAATATATATAACCAAATGATCCTTAGTTTTCATATATAATTTGTGATGAGAATGTTGAATATTATAATTTTTTAGGCCAATCTTTAGGCACTAATTCACCATTGTTAAAATGATCCTTAGTTTATTCATTGTTTTTTTATGATTATAATTTTTTTCAATTTCTATTAAACCAAACTCAAAATAATGGTATAGATTAAGATTCTTGTCTTTATCATAATTAGAAGTTGTATAAATTGTTAAATTATATATTTTTTAACATATATAAAATGTATGGTTGGATTAGTGAGATATTTATAACAAGTATGCAATATATTTAATCATATAATTATTTTTGTAATAGAGATGAATAATTAAATAAATGCTATAACAATATATAAGAGTTAGATAAAAGAATTAAAATTAAATATATTAATAACAAATAGTGATACTATTATTGAGGGTAATATAAAGGGGGGTCGTCATACTAAAATAAGTCGTAAATAAAATCACCCGAGTAAGAAAAGTATTTTATTGATAATCTTATTAGGGATGCTAAGATGGTAATAAAAGTTTTGCAAGCAACAATGAGCTGACAAATAATAGTGTTTATGTGCTATGTAAACATGATATCACTATCACATTAACATTTCTATTATGAGTAAAGTTTAATATTATTTGTGAGTAATAAAATTGATAGAATGTTTGTATTAATTGTAGAGGGAGCCTTAATATCATCGAGTATTGTTAATACTCTTATCAATATTCATATCGATAGTTACCTTAATACTAATGTTAGCATACTTAACCTTATTAATGCTCATCGATAATTGGATAGCATTTTTGGCAAAACCTTTTATAGATGTTGAAATATGAGAGGAAAATAAATAAATAAATGCAAACCATATAATTATTCATGTTGTTATTACCATCAAAAGTTACATATTTAGTACTTTAAATGCCATCATTGGGTCATGAGGAACTATCCTAATAATCATAATACCATATTGACCTTACTGTCAACAAGAAATAGAAGTAGGAACAACTCATTGTGGGTTACGATGACATAACCATTATAATGAGAATATTATTAGTGTAACCATTAAATTGTGATACTTGCAAATTTAATATTTAAAGTATAGTTAATAGTGAGAGATGCATTAATAATAGTATCGCATTAGCAAGTTAAACCAACAAATTAATTAAAGAAAGGATGTTAATTCTATTGGAGATGGTTATTGTTGCATCATAAATGCTTAAAGCATTAATTAGCATAATTAAAGGATTCAAAAAAAAAAATTATTGGGTTTTTCTAGTGAAAAATTATGGGCATAACAATTATATATTTTTTAACATATATAAAATGTATGGTTGGATTAGTGAGATATTTATAACAAGTATGCAATATGAAGTCAAACTTTATTAGATTTGATTCTTAATAAATTAGTTTTAACGATTCAATTTATAGCTTTATGCAATCTATAAGTTTAAATAGTTTGATGGTATCTAAACTTTATACATATAAAAATATGATAAATGTCTGATTATTTTGCTTTCCAATCTATAATTTTTTTATGTTCTTGGCTATATAATTGAGATGATTCACTCATAATGTAATGATAAAATTCATCCTCATATGGAGGATTTTATATTATCTTCCATTAAATTCATCCTCTTTATGAGATTCTTATGGAATATTGATATTCTAGTGTGAATTCTTAATTTTAGACATATCTTAACTAGATAAATTTAGGTTCAATGAAGGCAATAGAACTTTTTTTTCACTTACATAATCCTATTTTGAACTTCATTTATGTTAACAACTATTAGATTAGATATTTTTATCCCCAATTATTTTCAAATAATTCTACACTAATCTTTGTTTTCTTATTCTTTCTTTCATTGTTTCATTTAAAATTTGAACTATTTAAGGATGCTATGTTATAGATTATAGTTGTCTTCCAATTATTTTTAAATTGTTAATGGTATGAAAATATTATTGATGAGTAGATGAATTATTAGAACTATTTAAGATAAATATATTCTCTATATCTAGATATATTATTTGCCAAGGTCTCATTGCTTCTTTAGGGGTACATACATATATAACATGGAAAATGAAGATGTTCCACCTACAAAAAATTTGTTTGGAAATACCACTAATGAGATTAAAAAATTGAGAGATTCATTAGCACAGGGTGCAAACCTGGGGATATATAGTGAACCATGCATGTTAATATTGCATAGTCTAGAAAAACTAAAAGATGAACTTGAGAGGACTAGTGCATATTCCCCAGATAGAGTAGCTGCTATTCTTTCCAGCATGTGGGAAGAAGTACATGGTGATGTTCCCCTTAAAAAAATACAGGATAGTGTCACCAAAGAAATGATAAAAGCCACTTGTTTTCCATTTTATCAAAATATGCGTAAGGTTAGGGGATACCAGGTCACTAGATGTGTCGATCATGCTACGGCCTCATTGATCTACCCACGATTTCTCACAACACATGGTCTATACCCAAACAATGACTAGATTCCATTGTATTTTGTTCATCAATTGTATACTGAGGTCCATTTTGGCATCAAAGTTAACTACCTGGACATTCCACCATATGCTAGTCAGGGGTGTGGCAGGATTGCTGATAGGCCCACCTATCATCGAGAAAATAGACCACCCCTAATGTTTAGGGTATTGGTTGGTGAGAGGCCTCCTGATCTCACCCCAGCTCTAGCCCCCATAGCAGATGAGGTTGTCGTTGCTTCCCAAAAGGAAGCAATTGACATTGTAGGTGACATTACAGCTGCCACCACTAGGATATCTGATGATTGTGTAGGTTAGTATTTGATGTCCAAACATTCCTGATCCATGCCATTTTCAGCACAGTGGACCACCATGGATCCTTTTACAGTGATCAGAATCCCTACTGCTACACAGCTTGATGCACTTACAGGAGATATGACACGCATGACTCTGCATTGTTTGGCTAAGGACCTATTGGAGGCATATGCCCACATTGCATTAGACAATGGGATCAGTATAGAGCATGTTAGAGATCATTTGAGATGCAAAGGTCGTTCAGTTCTAGGATCCCATCACTCTCAACCTAGCACTAGTGCACATCAGGATCCACCTATAGATCATTCGACAACTGCACATACTATTGGTTTTAATGATATGTTGATTGGTTTTTGTTCATCATCATCGATGCCATCTCACCTTCATAGTCCTCTACATTCATCATTTATGGTACAACATGGGATAAATCAGATGGATGCAGATGTTGATTCGTCACTTGACCGTGTGGTGGATATGGTGGAGGTGGCCCTTGCAGAGGACTTAGGTCATATGATTTCAAATGATGTGCATGTATGTGTGCATGTGCATGTTTCAATTCTTTTTTCATTATTTTAAAAAAAAAATAAACTAGATATTCATATAAGTTGATATATATGTATATATATTAATAGGTGGACATACCTCATATCACTCCTAGCCTTGGTCTAGATTGTGTGCATGATCGGCGTGACTCTGTGGATGAATCTGTTGCCAGTGGACATGTGAGTTTTACATCTTTATATAATCACACGTGTATATGTACATGCAATATTTATGTATGCATAGATCTAGATTGATATTTAAAAATACAAGTTCATTTAAAAATAACTTTCATAAAATTTATTTAATATAAATTATATGTATTTAACACATCTTGTACACAATTTTATTTGTAGGGCTCAACACATCCATCAAAGCAGGATCGTTCTCATTCAGATGGTCGTTCCACTAGGAGTAGGCATTCATATTAGGCCCTGCACACTAGATTTATGATATTTACCACATGTATTCCCTATATGATGATCTTTAGTATTCGAGATTTGATGATCTCTAACCTACATTTGCTTATATGATATACATACATTTGCTTATTTGTTGATCTTTAGTATTCGACATTTGATGATCTTTAATTTACATTTTTCTTATATGATATGTACATATATTTTCTTATATGATATATACATATATTTTCCTCTTTGCTTATAATATGTGTTATGTTTATACATTGAATCCCTTTACATTTATGTACATGTGTTTGCTTATAGTTTAAACATGTTTACACATAATATATGTATGCATTTTCTTTAAATATTCAATATACATACATGTTTTCTTATTTTATGATCTCTTACATAACTTACATTTCCTTATATTCAATATACATTTGATCTCTAGTAGAATTTTAGGGAAATCAATGCCACTTTATAATTAAGTTCATTCATGTTGATCACAATAAAAAAAAAATTTAAATGACTTAAGCAACATGAACCATTGAGTTGAGAACAAGATATAATCTTTTTGACAAGTAACTTGAAATTCAATTCAAATATAATTAAGAAAATTCAATTTAAATTATACCTCTAGATTATACATTTTTGACAATTAACTTGAAATTCAATTCAAATATAATTAAGAAAAAATAATTCAAATTATACCTCTATTATACATTTTTGACAAGCAACTTGAAATTCAATTCAAATATAATTAAGAAAATTCAATTCAAATTATACCTCTAATATACATTTTTGACACTTTAACAAAATTCTAAAATTACTAAATATGTTGTGCATACCTATGAATTAAATAACAACAAACTCCATAATGAAATAACTTGTTTGTTTACTACTTGATTAATTTAAACTAGGATCTAGTTATTCTATGTACACTAGAATAAATTTTTTCCCATCCCATATGCATATAAATAGAAGCTAATTTTTCATTATTTTGGATCTATCAAATTGCAAGATTAATTCTCATTTATATCACTTGGAGTGCAGATTTTGGAGAAGTTTTTGCACATTTATCAAGGAGGCAAATATTGGAGCTTGACAACTTTTCATTTTTATCAATCAAGGCAAAATTTGGAGGAGAATTTAACTAAGTTGGTAGAGGACTTGTTTTGAGTCATCTTTAAGTTGAAGAAGAAAATGGGACAACAAAGAAAAAGAAAAAATGCATCTCAACGAAAATTTTCAAAAGAAGAACAAAAGAGGCATGAACAAAACTTGGAAAATTATCATAGAAAGAAACAAGGTACATGCTTGTTTCTTCTCTCTCTCACTCTCAAGTGTGTTTTTAGGACTTTTACTTTGAAAAAACATGAGTATTCATTTGATGGGATGAAATCCATAATGTGCATTACTCCACCCAATAATTTGGTTAGTACTGTAGACACCTAAATTTAAACCCTTCCATATGATTAAATTTATTGCATTTACGTCTATCATATTAATATTAATTTATTAAATTAATATTACACCCTTTGTCCAATACCGATAAAGTATTTAATTTAATAATTAATACTTTGTCTTTTTACCCTTATTCCTCTCTAAATTAAATAAATACACTAATTTATTTAATTTAGTCATTATTCCTCTTTTTGATTTAGAAATCAATTTAAAATTCCTCACTTTCTCTCTCCTTGTCACATCCTCCTACATTTGCCACTTGCCTCTAATCTTCTGTCAATTAGCCTAATCCAATATTTGCACAACCTTAACCAAAATCATTAGCTAAATTTAGCACCACCTTTTTGGTCAATCCTTCCATTTTTCCTTTTTGATGTTAACCCCCTTTCCTATGTGAATTTTTAATTCACATTTTATTTGCTCTAGATTCCTCTCCTTTAAATGTGAATTTTTAATTCACATTCCATTCTCTCAAGGCTTCTAGAACCTTGGACTTGTCACAATCTCCACATGTGACCAAGTCCCACCTTTTTGGAGCCCACCTTTTACCCTCTAGATCATCCTAGGAATGTGAATTTTTAATTCACATTTATCCCCAACCACCTTTCTTTTCCCATGTAGATTTTTGAGGAATTCTAAAATTCCTCAAATGTCCCTTTCACTCCCACTTGGGGACAAGAAATCCCTTTTTGTGGAAATCCTCTCATCCCCCAAGGTGCATGTCCTTTTCCACCTCATGTACCTTTTTGACAACTCATCTCCACCTCATACCCTCTTGTCCACTTCACCCTCCACATGTCAAGATGTGAGGGCTTGTGGGTTCTCAACCCACCATAGCCCTTCATCTTGACCTTGTTGGATCAATCTTGACCCTTGAATTCTCTAGAGAATTCAAATTCCTTTATAAATACCCCCTCCTCAAGGGCATTTCCAATACTTTTGCACTTTCATAACTACATGCTGTCCATTTGAATCCTCAAGCCTTTTCAATCATTTAGTCATCCTTGCTCATCATCTTGCATATTGATTCTTGCATTTAGACATTCAAACAATCATCTAAGGAGCACACAACCAATCCAAGCAAGGGCCAATCAAAGAGGTATCAACAAAAAAGGAGGTAAAAATATTTGTGTTTCATTTTATTTGCATTCCTTTTCGTTGAACCACTCTTATGGCTAATCTTGAGGTGTCCTTGGTATTTTGTTATTTTCATGTTTCTTAGTTATTTCACACATTTAGAGCGGTAGGAATTCCAAGGTATCACATTTCTGGCACGCCCGGTGGGACCCACACACGGGTCTTGCATTTAATGTTTCTTTGAGTTAAGATTTTGCAGGAAAAGCTCGCAGAGTTGCGGTAGTGCCCTCGCAGAGTTGCGGTAGCGCCCTTCACAGAGTTGCGGTAGCGCCCTCGCAGAGTTGTGGCAGCGCCCTTTATAGAGTTGCGGTAGCACCCTTGCAGAGTTGCGGTAGCGCCCTCGCAGAGTTGCGGTAGCGCCCTCGCAGAGTTGGGCGGTAATACATGAGCTGGGCGGCAGCCAGCAGAAGGCGGCAGCCCTTTACAGTGCCAAGGTGAGCCGCAGAAGCTGGGCGGCCACAGAAAGGCGTAGCCAAGCAGCATAAGGCACTTTACAGAAAGGCGTAGCCTTTACAGAAGGCGGCAGCCTTCACGAGTTGTGGCAGCCTTAACAAAGACAAATAGATGCAAAACCGTGTTTTGGCTTCGCTTTTGCTCTAGTTTTTTACATATTCTACGGATAACTCTAACGCTTTAAGTAAGAATATTGCTATTACCACATGGTAAAAGATATTGTGGCAAAAATTGACCAAAAGGCGAAAAAGAAGGAGGACAACTAACATTTGTTTGCAGGGGGCATCTACATAATCAGATTTTCAAAAAATTATCTTTGCTGCTCTCAAACATAGTTTAATTAGGGGGATTAAATCTTATTGTTTGTTGTGGTTGTTTACTTTTGTGTTACCCAAGGGGGGCATTGATTCATTTTCACTTTCCCCTTGCACTTCGTGTGATCCTGGGGAGTAGTTGGAAACAGTTGGTGTCTTCTTTTTAGTGGGACCTGCTTGGGGATTTCATCACCCCAAGGGATGATTCCAACCACGTGTACCGGCGAGGTATATAAAGGGGGGAGAACGAAAGTTGTACCCCAATCCAGTTGCGTCGTAATTGGCAGAGCGTCGAAGCTAGGGTGATACCTAGATAGACGTGAAGAATTGGTCTGAGCCTTTCAGTATCTCACTGGGGTTCCCGACTCACACTTGTGACAGACTGGTGTTCACAGTTGTGCCTCATGTACCGAGAGTATATCGAGGACTCCCTAGAAGCCTTGTGCATCCTAGATTAAGACTTTGCCTTGCCATACCCGTAATATTAATCATAGGATTGTGCTTGCTTAAGGTGTTTTCTTGTGGAAATTCTGTCAAATTTTTGATACTTTGGACTTGTTTTATCATTTTGCGTCCTTGCCATAGCCTTTGCCATCAAAAACCAAGCTTTGTTCCCGCAGAAAAATAGTAGCGCCCTACGCAGAAACGCGGTAGCACCCTTGTTTTGCTGTAGAAACGCGGTAGCGCCCCTGTTTTGCTGCAGAAAGGCGGTGGCGCCCCTGATTTGCTATAGAAACGCGGTAGCACCCCTGATTTGCTGCAGAAACACGGTAGCGCCCCTGATTCACTGCAGAACGCTGCCTATGCCCTGATTTTTGTTGTCAACACCCCGAAAGTACCCCATTTGGATTTATTTTGCCTCTAAATCACCACCTCATCATTCCCAACTATTATCCCATTATCTTAAGTCTTCATTTTATCATTTTAAGCCTCCCAAAACCTCTATTTCATCTATTTAAACCCCCATTCTACCACCCCAAATTTTCACGAATCACCTCTAGTCTACCTTTTCATTTTAATTTTCCATTCACAAGTCAATACCCTCACCTATCAAACATCACAACTTTGCCATTCTCACCTCTTAAACACCACCCATAGCCAAACCGCCTTAACCTTGCATCACAAAGTGGTTATCTAAATTGACTATAACGCTTGAACTTGATTATTGGTCTTTAAATTCGACCCCAATCAATTTGCCTCCATCTTGAGGTGAATTCGGTGTTGCAAGTTATCATCCTCGGCCCAATCAATCCATTCCTAGCTTAAGGTGGATTCGGTGCCGTAATCATCCTATCAATCAATCAAAGCTCTAGGGTTACTAAAGGTAATCTCACGTGATCAAGTTTGAGGTCTTTCCCTCACACCTTTCATAAATCAAATCAAATCCAATCCAATCAAAATCCAATCTAGTCCAATCCAATCCAATCGAATCCGATCAAATCTAAATCAAATCCAATCTAATCAAATCTAACCAAATCCAAATCGAATCCAATCTAATCCAATCCAATCAAATAAAATCCAATCAAATCCAAATCCAATCCAATCTAATCAAATCCAATCAAATCCAATCCAATCCAATCAAATCCAATCTAATCTAATCCAATCCAATCAAATCAAATCCAATCAAATCCAAATCCAATCAAATCCAAGTCCAATCCAATCCAATTTAAATCTAATCCAATTGATCGAAGTCCAATTAGATCCAATCCACACTCCATCACAATCAAATCATTTGACAAAGGCATTAACCTACTCATCTAGCATTTGTATGCCCGTTCAGACCCGTTCACAAGCAAAGAAGATGGCCGACCTTCAAGCTCAAAATACCCAATCCAACAATCCTCAAGATCCCAACAACACCTCATCAGATCCCAACAAGGGTACCAACATCTTACATAACCCTCACAATGGTACTTCATCACACTCCAACACTGAGAATCAGAATAACTCGCCACATGGAGAAGAGAGCATGGTTAATCAACCTGAACTCACACTTGAGGAACATTTTAGTAATCCTGCCAATGTGCAAATGACCGACCGTTTGCTTGCAAAACATGGGGAAGAAATCTTGGCCCACTTGATTGAGAAGGGTGTTAAACCTCCCTCCAATGTTGACTTGTCCAAATAAAAGGGTGCCCCATCTCACGTACTCCAAGGGTCCCAAAATGCACCTGAAGGTTCATACTTTTCCAATGTTCCTCCAATTGAGGGTTGGCATCAACCTGAATTTGGCAATGCCATCCTTTATCAGGTTAATTACCCCCCACATGCTTCGACCTCAGCTATAGGTGGATCTCAGGTGCCCGATCCCAATAATCCTTTTGCTTACGGCATGCCACAAAACATTCCGCAACCTCCGCCATTAGCATTAACCGCACCCCCTCCTTTGAACCCACCTACAGTAAATATTGGGGGTACCTCCTTTGCTACATCACTTCCTCCTCCTGGGATCACCAACACACCACCTCAACAAGTTCCCCAATCCACTATCCCGCCTCAAATACCACCACAAGGCACACCCCAATTGAACATTCTGAGCGGAACCCAACAACTTCCTTTACAAAGTGTGCCCACACAACCCCCGCCGTCTCATCCGCAACAACCTATACCCAATACTTTGACCTCTTCACAACAACCATCCTACCAACCACAAGGCAACCCATCTCAACCGCCTATCCAAACCATATCTCCCTTTCTTGCGTCCCTTTTGCGTCCAAAGGTCCAACCACAACATAATATCCCACCTCAGTCCATGCAACACTCGATGCCGCAACAACAACCTCCACAACACTACTACCACCATAATCAACAACAATTTCACCAACAACCGTTTTATGCAACCTCCCAACAATCACAACAATATCTTCAATACCAACAGGCCAACACACAACGACCTGTCCAAGTCCCTCAGCAACCTACCCCACACCTTCACCAAACAAATTAATATTATGTCCCACAACAACAACCCCCATATCAACAAAACCCCCTACCTTACCATCAAGTCGTGTCATCATCCAACCATCCAAACCAACATTTTAACAATCCAACACCCTTTCAACAAGATCCCTCATCTTTCTATCATCCATATCCCCCCAACCCACCCCCTGCTAGTTCGGACTTGTTGGAAATCAAAGCTGCCCTTAAGGACCTTCAAGCAGGGGGCACAAAACAATCATTTAAATTTGAAGATATATGCCCATATCCGTTCGATCCATCCATCTCATTGATCCCATTCCCTAAACACTTCTAGATTCCAAAATTTGACAAATACAAGGGAGACAAAGACCCTAAGGCCCACTTGCAAGAGTTTTATGCACAGTGTCAAGAAGTCATGTATAATGATAACTATCTCTTACGTCTGTTCCCAAGAAGTCTAGCGAGCCACGCCCTAGATTGGTTCATGAATCTTGAAAAGGGGTCTATAAAAACTTTTGCAGACTTATCAGAACAATTTGTCTCCTACTTCTCCTTCAATTTGCGGAAGGATACTGACACCTTAGATCTCTTGAAAGAGAAACAATGGGATGGAGAAACCTTTACCAGCTACCTCCAACGGTGGCGTGCATTAGCCAGTCGCATGAAAACTCCTTTGAAAGAAAAAGACATGGTCACTCTTTTTGTGGAAAATTCACATCCCGACATGGCTCATAATTTTAGACTACACTGTGTCACCACTTTCGCTGAGATAGTGGAAAAGGGACCTATCCTTGAACGTGCCCTTATCGCCAAAGGACACATTAAAATACACAGTCATGACAAAGAACGGTCATTCGGAGATAAATCACGATTTTGGAACAAAAACAAAAATGCAGTAAATGATGGAGTGACAGACACCAAACATGTCCAAGTGGTTAATGCATCTCAAGGGCAACAACAGTCTGTACCCAATGCCATATCAGTACCGCAGGGGGCGCCTCGTCCCCCTCAACAGTCAAACCAAAGAAATCAGGGGAACACCAAACGCCAATATACCCAATTAGGTGAACCCTTGAGTGTTGTTTTCAATAAATTGTTACAAATCAATTATCCCATCACATATCCTGTCACCAAACCATTCGATGAGTCCAAACCCAAGCCGGCATGGTTTAAAGAGAATGAGTATTGTGACTTTCATAAAATCAAGGGACACTCTTTGAATAAGTGTCAAGGTTTAAAAAATTATGTCCAAGATCTCATTGATCGAGGAGATATCAAGGTTGACCCCAGTCAACCTTCGTCGTCCAATGCTCAACTGCAAATCTATCAAAACGCCTTCCCAAACCATAGTCAAGGTCCTAGCACCTCCACTAGTCATCCCCAAGACAACAGCACCAATAATGTGACTTACAAGAATGTGCCCTTCAATTATGAAGGTGTTATTCATTACATTGAGAAGGTGGAACCTCGAGTATCCATGATACACGTTAAAGCCAAGGACCCTCAATGTGTTGTGACTACGCGACGAGCCCGCATCACCGTCCCTGCAGCCTCCACACCCGTCCAACCCGCTCCTGTAAACTCTCAATATAACATTCTTGATCACCTAAGGAAGACCCCCGCTCACATATCCATTTTGGATTTGCTTAAGTCTTCGCCGGTACATCAAGAGATCCTCAATAAAGCCTTGCAGGAAACCCACGTCCCAAACGACATCGACCCCACACAATTCCAAGCTTTGGTGGGACACTTGGCTTTGTCTCACCACCTCCACTTCAGCCAAAATGATATGCCCAACATTGGCATCAATCACAACTGCCCCCTACATATCGAAGTCATAATTGCCCATCATAAAATAAAAAGGGTCTTGGTAGATAATGGCTCTACCCTTAATCTATGTACTTTGAAATTCATAAAACAGATAGGGTATTCTCAAGCGGACCTAAGCAACTAGATAATTACAATCAAGGCTTATGACAATGCAGAAAGAAATTCAGAAGGCATCATCAGTCTTCCTATACAAGTGGGACCTGTGCTCCAGTATACTACCTGCCATGTCCTTGATCTAGACTTACCATATAACCTCCTCCTTGGCCGCCCATGGCTCCATGCTATGCAAGTTGTTCCATCCACATACCACCAATGCCTCAAATTCCCAGTTAATGAACAGGAGGTCACCATCTATGCCGACCCCCAACCATTTGAGTATTGCCAAGCTTTAGAAGCATCTTTCCCCCATTTACATTATTGTCTTGGGGTCGAAGTGGGGGCCTCCCAGTCATTATCCTCCAATCCATCATCCTCCAATCCATCATCTACTATAACAACTGCTCCATCTTCCACTGATCCTACAGTCACAAAAGTTCAGATCATTGACAAAGGGTGTGGCGAGTATGAAATGCATACTGCTCTTAATGTAGCAACCATGCCACCATCGCCACATGAGTATGGTCAACCTCCCCATGCTACCCCAAAGGAGGACAAGACTGTCACCTTCCGTGGCAAAAA
>VDFB02000017.1:147967581-148179660 GCA_007258455.2 Sequoia sempervirens | reverse complement strand
ATTCAATAAAAAACTATCTAACCAAGTGGAATCACTAGATATCGGAGTTACAAATCTAAATTTGAAAGAATTAGAATTTTATCCTTCATGGAAGAAAGTTATGCGTTATATAGTGTGCATCACTTTTTAAAAATGTTGTTTTCTGAAAAAAAATAGTTTTCGTGGGAGATGGAAAAAGAAATGCAATTTGATTCCAAAAATTTTGAAAAAAATATTTTTAGAATCTACAAACAAAATGTGACAAGACTCTAGTTTGCATCATCTTCAAATTCCTCATGGTTCAACCGCTATAGGTGCCCGAATGTGAAGATTTAGTTTAAAACAAAAATCAGTGTCCAGTTTGGCCAAAAATTGTAAACCACTATTGTGGGATCACCAAGTGTAAAGTTGAAAAGTGGTGCAACTTTCATTCCGCAACTTGTACGACCAAACGGATTGTTCCAACATGTCCAGATGGGTATGTTTATGCTAGGGATGGTCCTCTTTTGCACCCAAATACACTAAATCACTCCAAGCTACATTGAACTGGGGATTTCCTTTAAGAGTCCAAAGTGCTAAAAGGCAACAATCTTTGAAGGGCTATTTCTCATAAACTATGATGCTTACAAACTCTCTATCTAAAACTATGGGATTTTGTTGGGATCCTCTACAATAACCTATCTTTGTTTTTGATATCTCTAAGGCGTTTTCCCGTGGTGACGAGTTTTTTAGTTGATGGAAAAAGGGTTAGATGGATGCAATGTAAAGGTGTAAAGGGGTTTAGGGTTTGTTTAGCTCCTTGTGACTAAGTGAAAAAGTGATTCATTTACTCAAATACACTTAATTCATTAACTACACACATGAATACAAAGTATATGCATTAAAACACATAGGTCGTAAAGTATACATTAGAATACTCAAATACACTTAAGTCATGAACTACACACATGAATACAAAGTATACGCATTAAAACATCTAGGTCATAAATTTTACGCTGGAATACTTATAAGTGACAAAGTATACACACAACTTGTAAAGTATACACTTGAATACACATAAATTGTACACAATATGCATAATATTATCTTCAATAATTGTTATCAAATATAGGATTTACAAAATGCCATGTAGGCATACAACAAATGGCCCTAATACATAGTCGTTTCCCAGTAGGGGAATGAAATAGAGCATGCATTGCCTTCACGGTCGGCATAGTCTTCCACAAGAGTAGCATGTTAATGTTCTAGAGTGACAAGCACCTGTACAAACCATCAAGGTAGCAGTTAAACTACATACAATAGAAAAGATTCTTAGAATAACAAATCTATATTATTCTAAATGACCTAATTGATGATGAAATGGTAATGCAAAATATAAAAGACACTTACAATAACAAATTTATATTATTGTAATATGTCACATACCTCTCCCAAAGGATCAGAGTTGGCTATTGTTGTAGCATGTACATGATCAATCATGCCAAGAATATCACAATATACTTCAAATGAGAAATCTATATTGTCACAATAGAAAAGATGCTTAGACTAACAAATCTATATTATTCTAAACAACCTGAATGATGATGAATTGGTAATACAAACTATAAAAGATGCTTAGAATAACAAATCTATATTATTCTAATTAGGTATGGCCCCATTTCACACATGCAAGGTAGATTAAAAGTACAATAAAATAATTATATTAATCACATTATAGGATCTAGTCATAATAATTATAAGGCAAGGAAAACAATACATGTAACAACCATCAAGAAAAGTCAATGCCATATTGACAAGGAAGTGAATCACATTGACAGAGTGCATATTACCTTCTTAGGACAGTCAAGTTGCAATCATTAAATGAGGAGAATTCTCATGAAAAAGCACTACAAGAGTATAAAAAATATTAGTATTAAAGACACCTACATTGCAAGAGTATACAAAATATCAATATTAAAGACACCTACATTGTAAGAGTATACAAAATATCAATATTAAATAAAGAACATTAATGAACTTAAGCATAATGAACTAAGCATTGTACCTTCCATTCTTGAATATGCTATTCAAGTGTGCCTGAAGGGTCATCTCTTTGCTTAAGACTATCCAATATTGTTTCATGATCAACATTACTAAGTGTCCATAGTTGTTTTTTCTTTGGTTTTGTGTGATGCTTCAACAACTTAACATTTTTTGCTATAACAAGGTGTGAATACATGAGAATGGTTTTTTGTTTCTCATAGTCTTCAAATGCAGGTATGCCATTCTTTCTAATCACGTATGCTCACAACCAAGTTCCTGCAACCACAACTGAACCTATAGGATACATGAACCCATCATCATCTTCCATCGGTTGTGTTAGCTTATGCTTTACCCGCACACATCAATCCAACCAATAGTTTGATCTCTCTTCATTGCCCTATGGTGCAACAATTGCAAAAACATGTCCTAGTTATAGTAGATATGAAAGACAATCGTAATCAACTAAACTTTCCATTATGCCATTTGTCATGGATATTGTTTGAGATAAAGGAGTTAGATACTGTGGAACCCATGTATCCACCCACTCACTTGACTCGCATTGATCCCACTCATATTGAACCCTCATGAAAACATTGAAAAAACTTTGGTAAGCCACCACATTGTGAGCACTTCATATTTAAACAATCATTTCTATAGAAAAGGAAGCCATCATCTCTAGAACATAAAAATAGATCTAGCAAGTCCCTTGATGATTTTGGAAGATGCATTGCACCACAATCCCGCAACATTTCATTAGTATGCAAAGTAGAATGGATATAGCATAATAGTTCATGGTGCATTGAAAACTCCACCTGGTATTTGCAACAATTATTAGGAATTTTAAGAGGAACACAATAAAATGGCTTCAAACCTTCAAAAGTCCTTTGTGAGTTTTCATATTTGGATGTGTTTCAATAAATTTTTTGAACAACATTGTTTGGCTTGACTCCAAGAAATTTTTAGGATGCAGTGTACGGTATTGATTGCCAATTCTTAGCTTTAAAACATCCTTTGCATTGGGTGATACTCTAGAGTTATCATGCCAAAATTGTTGAATTACCTGCTTTACATTATCAGTTATCTTCTTATCAACACATGGAAGCCTCTTGGAAAAAGCCCATGGATCATTTTGAAGAGGATCGTCTATTCTTTCTCTTCTTGCAAGTGCTCTATCCAAAGTTTTATGATTTATGTCAAAATCAATACAAGTTTGTCTCATAAAGCGAACCTTTTTCAATTGATGGCTTATTAGAGTGGTTGTAATGACTCTTTGAGCAGCTCTCTTAGCTTTTTCCTTGTTATTTTTTCCAATAGACTTGAGAGCATTAAAAATATTTTTGACACTAATAGAATTTTTTTTGGTGTTCTTGTTCACACAAATGTTCAATTTGGCTAGCAAAGGTCTCATCAATTTCGTAGCCCACAATGTCTTATTGCTCGGTCAATGTCTTATTGCTAAAATATTGATTGAAAAGTTGTGTAGCCCACAACCAAATGGTTCATGTTGACCTTTTGCCTTCAAAATTGTTTAAAATGTTCTCATCAATTTCAAGTAACCATTTAGGGGTTCTTGAAGGTCTTGAATTTGGAATATGTCTTTCTTCCATACAAGGTTCTTCATTTCTCATGTAATCTGGTGAAACATAATTTACACTTGGTTCAATATTATGTTCAACATCTTCAATTCCAACATTTGCACCTTGAACATTTTCAATATCAATTTCAATAATTTCATTCCCAATTTCAATATCATGTTAAACATCTTCAATTCCAACATTTTCACCTTGAACATTTTCAATATCAATTTCAACATTTTCATTCCCAATTTCAATATCCTGTTCAACATTTTCACCTTGAACATATTCAATTTCCTCTTCACTTGAAAGAACAAAGGGCTTAGGCTCACCAATATTTGACATACCTTGTCTTCTATTCCTATGAATTTCTATATCTCTTTGTCTATATGCTTCAATTTGTTCTTTTGTAAGCTTTCTCTTACATTTTTGTTTCTAACGACTATTGCTTCCCATTATACCTCCAAAAATATGCTAAAAAATGATTTCTTATGACAAATTTGAGTAGAAGATGCTCCAAAAAGTTGATATTTGTCTCTTCCTGTATGAAATTGTGTTTTTGTCGCCTGCAAAGCCTGCAAACAGAATATAGGGTCCGTTGGGATGCCCAAAACAGCCCACTTGGGGTTTTTCTATGGCCCACAAATCCAAAATTGGATAAAATCCAATATCTGATTTGAAAAACATTTCAAAATGTATTGTAACAATAACATTTTGGTGTTATAAATTGGATATCCAATTTTTTCACACATAGACCCAAGAGTAATTAGCAGGTGGAGGGTGGGCAAGAGAGAGAGAGATAGAGAGAGGGAAAGGGAGAGACATAGAGAGAGGGACAGGGAGAGAGAGAGACAAAGAGAGATAGGGAAAGGGAGAGACAGAGATAGAGAGAGGGGGGAGAGAGAATTAGGAGGGGGAAGGGAGAGGGAGAGAGAGAGAGGAGAAGGGAGAGAGAGAGAGGGAAAGGGAGAGGGAGAGGGAGAGGGAAATGGAGAGGGAAAGGGAGATGGAAAGGGAGAGAGAGAGAGGGAAAGGGGGAGAGAGAGAGGGATGGGGGAAGGGATAGGGGAAGAAGGGGAGAGGTAGAGAGAGATAATTAGGGGGGAAAGGGAGAGGGGGAGAGGGTTGACGGTAGAGGGTAGAAAGTTTAAGGTTTTATGGTTTAATGGTTCATGGTTGAGTGTTTAGGGTATAGGTTTGAGGGATTAGGGTTGAGGGTCCAATGTATAGGGTAGAGGGTATAGGGTTGAGGGATTAGGGTAGAGGGTAGAGGGTATTGGGTTGAGGGTAGCGGGTTGATAGTTTAAGGTTGAGGTTAGAGGGTTGACGATATAGGGTTGAGGGATTAGGGTTGAGGGTAGAGGGTAGAGGGTAAATGGTTAAGGGGAGAGGAGAGAGAGATAGAGAGAGTTAATGAGTGAGAGAGAGATACCTGAGAGAGGGTGAGGGGTAGGACAGAGAGACTTGAGAAGGAGGGAGGGAGGGATTGAGAGAGAGATAAAGGAAGGGAGGGCTAAGGGTAGAGGGTAGAGAGTTTTAGGATTAAGGATTTAGGGTTTAGGGTTTAGGGTTAAGGGTAGAGGGGAGCGAGATAGAGGGAGTGAGTGAGTGAGAGAGAGGCCTAAGAGAGGGAGAGGGGGTAGAATGGAGAGACTTGAGAGAGAGAGGGGGAGGAGCTGGAGAGAGATAGAGGAGGAGGGCTAAGGGTAGAGGGCAGGATAATGGCTGGGCCTAGGCCAAGGGTTAAGGGTTTAGGTCTCAGGTTAAGGGTAGAGGGAGAGACAGGAGGAGTGGGTGAGAGAGAGAGACCCAAGAGAGGGAGAGGGGCATGAGAGACACACCTGAGAGAGAGAGAGAGGGAGGCCAAGGCAAAGGGTAGAGGGCTTCAATGGTTTAGGCCTACGGGGTTACGGGCAGAGGGGAGAGAGATAGGAGTGGAGGGACCAGAGAGAGAGACTTGAGAGAGGAGAGGGATAGAGGGAGAGACCTGAGAGAGAGAGAGGGAGGGAGAGAGGCAGAGGGCATAGGGCTAGCCTGGTAGAGGGTTTAAGGGTTAACCTGGCTTAGGATTAGGCAGAGGGGAGAGAGATAGAGGAGGACTAAGAGAGAGAGACCTAAGAGAGGGAGAGAGGGGGTAGGAGAGAGAGGCTTGAGAGAGAGGAGGGCAGTAGATGGTTTAAGGGTTTAAGGGTTTAGGGTTTCATTGTTAAGGGTAGAGGGTTAAGGGCTTAATGGCTAAAGGTAGAGGGGAGGGTTAAGGGTAGAGGGAGAGATAGAGGAGTGAGTGAAAGAGAGAGAGAGACCGAGAGGAGTGGTGCTAGGAGGAGAGACTCCAGAGAGAGGGGAGTGGGAGAGAGACAGAGGGAGACAGGTTAAGGATAGAGGGTAGAGGGTTTTAAGGGTTTAGGCATAAAAGTTTAAGGCAGAGGGGAGAGACAGAGGAGAAGTAGGAGAGACAAAGACTCCAGCAAAGAGGGAGAGGGGGTAGAGAGAAAGAGGGTAGAGGGTTTAAGGGTAAAGGTTTTTAGGGTTTAAGGTTATGCGTAGAGGAGAGAGAGATAGAGGGATTCAGTGAGAGAGAGAGAGGGAGGCAGTGGGAGAGAGATAGAGGGTAGAAGGTAGAGGGTTAAGGGTAGAGGGGAGAGAGATAGGAGTGAGTGAAAAAGAGAGATACCTGAGAGAGGGAGAGGGGATAGGAGGGTGATACTTGAGAGAGAGGGAGGAGAGGGAGGGAGTGGGAGAGAGATAGAGGGTAGAGGGTTTAATCATTTATAGTTTAAGGGTTAAGGGTTTAAGGTTTAGGGTTAAGGGTAGTGGGGAGAGAGGAAGAGGGGGTAGGAGGGAGATTCTTGAGAGAGAGAGGGAGGGATTAGGAGAGAGATAGAGGGTAGAGGGTTAAAGGGTTAAAGGATTTAAGGGTTAAGGGTAGAGTGGAGAGACATAGGAATGAGTGAGAGAGAGAGAGAGACTTTAGAGAGGGAGAGGGGGTAGAAGGGAGAGACTTGAGAGAGAGAGAGATGGAAATGGAAAGGGAGAGGGAAAGGGAGAGAGAGAGAGAGAGAGAGAGAGAGAGAGAGAGAGAGAGAGAGAGAGAGAAGGGAGAGGTGAAGAGTAGAAGGGGAGAGAGAGGGGAAGAGAGAGAGAGGGGGAGGGGGAGGGAGAGAGAGGGACAGGAATAGGGACAGGGAGAGAGGGAGGGAGGGAGACAGAAGGAGAGACAGAGAGGGAGGGAGGGAGAGACAGAGGGAGAGACAGAGAGAGGGAAAGAGATAATATTTAAATATTTTATATATTACTAATATATATATATATATAAATATTTATACATTAACTAAAATATAGAAATAATATTTAAATATTATACATAATAATATAATATATTATATATTACACATAATTCTGTAAAAGATTATCATAAATTGTATATTATATATTAATTATAAACTATATTATATATTCTAAACTAGATATATTAAAATAAACTATAAACTATTTATTGCATTTTTTAAATCATATATTATCAACTATATTACATTTTTTTAAATCATATATAAAATATCCAATATTTTGACAAAAACCTTACTACCTAGGGGTTAGCCTCGGGCTTGCTTCGGAATTTGGCTAGGACATGCCAATCCTAAGAAGTCAACACAAAAAATGTGCTTAATAGCTTATATCCGATATTTCTGACACAAACCTTACTGCCTAGGGGTTAGCCTCAGGCTTGCTTTGGAATTTGGCTAGGACATGCCAATCCTAAGAAGTCAACACAAAAATGTTTAACAACTTACCTTGCTTTTGTAGACTTCGCCATGTGGTGACAACTTTTTTACCCAAAATTGATGAAACAAAAGGGTTTCTAAAGGAGATTTCGCTTTCTACCAATATAAATTATGCTTTATTTTGAATTTAATAAATTATTATTATTCATTTTCTATTTGAATTACGACTAAAGTCTTGATTGATAGACGATTGAAAAATTTATAGCTTTCAAATGGTATCACATTTTTTAATCCAAAACATGCATCACATTATATGCTTTGCATACTATAGGATTAAAATAAAATAAAAAGAATTTCATGCAGTTTTGACCAAGTTAAGGTGGTCAAACATAAGAGTTTTTATATTTTTTAAAACTTGTAATAAAAATTCATAATTAATTATTTACTTGGAAAAAAATTACAAAAAAATATGCATCACATCGAGACATGAGTCCTCTACTTATATCTAAAATATTATAATATTATATTTTATTGTGCTTAGGTCAAATAGACACCTACTTATTATTTTTTCCCTGAAATTTAAGTATTACATTAAAATTTCAAATTTTCACCATATATATATATATATATATTAAATAAACCTAGTAGTTTAGAAACTACATTCAATTTGCTACAGATTCTATTCTTATATATTTTTTAAATAATATAGATAACTTATTCAAATTTTTACGTCAAGTTGCCTAACTCTATTTTTTCTTAATTTTCATCACCACTTAAGGACTTATTTTTTTCATGATGATCCTACACATACCCGTGCAAGAGTTCAAGATGAAGTGGGTGTCCCTCCTCTAGGGAACACTAATTCTGGTAAAGAACATAACATTCCTCATCCAAAGTATTTAGGATATAATGAGCGAAAATAAGAGGATAATCCTAAGAAAGTTCAGGATGCTATAGTGAAAATAGTTGAGAAGAAATATGCTTTTATGGATAGAGGTAAGGGTTCTTCATCATCAGATTATTTTAAGAACCTATTGACTTTGCAGATGCAGTTTCAACCTATGGTGACACCCCAACTTCTAAAAATTCCTACTCATGAAGGAAAATTTGACTTGTTAAATATTTCTCCCCTTCATAAGCTACAACTTGGTAATATTCTACATGCTTCTGCAAGGAAGGAGATACTACAAGAACATGTAAAGAAGACTGAATTAATTGATAATATAGTAAAAGTCATTCAGGATGGTTTACCTGAGGTTAACATTGATTCTTCCTTGCCTCCAAAACAAAAGTTGAAACTTTTAATGGATTCTTTCAAAGATCATTTCTCTTGCATAGAACAAAAGGTAGAACAAGAGTTCTTGAGGAAGATAAATAACAAAAAAATGGTTGATGCATCTAACCAGTGTGACAATACACACAATAATTTGCATGAGAATTTGAAAAAAGTTAAGGAATATTTTGATGAAGTTACAACTTTATATCAATTTTGTTTGAAATTCCCAATTTCCACCAAGAACATAAAATAACATATCGAGTCCATTGAGATAGAGATCATACAAATGGACGAGATATATGATCAATCAAAGGATAAAGATGGATCAACAAGAGCTAAAATAAAAAATCTTCATGTGCAGTTGCCATTGCTTTTGGATCAAAGATAGTAGATAAAGAAATAGTTTGGTCAGCTAAGGGAAGCAATCAACTTGAGATTGCTTCATTATCTGGGTTTCTTGCTAAAGCAGAAAAAATTGATCAAAAATTGAAGGCTTCAAGCAATGTGGATGAGGCTATGGATTTTTGCATGCAATTTAAATAAAAATCACATTCTTTCCTTAGCAAATGAAAAATGGGTATCTACTCTTTCCCAACTCAAGGTAATCTACAAAAGCATTCTACCTTCTAAGCGAGTTGCAAGAGTATTGTAGATACTTGACAATTTTGGCTTTGTATAGACTTATGGAGGCTTTTAGTATCATTTTTGGGGAATCTCCATCTCAAGGGGAGTGTTGGTTGTAGAGATTATACAATAAGGGGGAGTTCATATAGTTTTTTGGATGTTATAAGTAGAATACATTATGCCCTTTTCCCTTGATGTCAAAGGTGGAGAGAAGTCTTGTAGATATATGTGTACTACCATCAATCACAAAGGGGGAGATTGTTGACAATTTTTTTTTTCATTGATGTCAACTCAATGCATGTGTTGTCATTGATGTCAAATGTATGTGTTAAATATTGTATATGCTTCGAAGATAGTTGATATGTGT
The DNA here is from genome assembly GCA_007258455.2 of Sequoia sempervirens. Lineage (NCBI taxonomy): Eukaryota > Viridiplantae > Streptophyta > Pinopsida > Cupressales > Cupressaceae > Sequoia > Sequoia sempervirens. Next base: position 148,170,096 of record VDFB02000017.1, on the reverse strand, counting down.
GATATCAACCAGTGCAAGTCAGTAGTGTAGTATGTCCAAGAATGGTGATCAATTTGGTGTCTATATGTGAAGTGGAGGAAGGTACACATGTTCTGATGTGTTTAAAATATTTTTACATTGATATCATTTTAGTTTGGTGTACCGCACATGAAGTTAAGTGGTAGAAGATTTTCTAAGGCACTCACAGTGTATACTCTAAGATAGTGTCATGGTGATTTGATCTACACCCCCCTGTTGAGAAAGATAATTTTGTCTTGTGGTTTCAAAGATAATTTGACCAAGATGTAAAGATGTTATATCCAAGAATTTGACATATTACACCTTCTGTAGTGAAAGTTACAAGTGATATAGTTCTGGTTTGTGCTCTGGCAAGGTAATGTGTTGATGAAGGCTTGTTAGATTGCTCTGCATTCCTCTAGAAGTGAAGTGTTGGCCATGTATTTTTGTGAACATATTCAATGATGTTCAAAGAATACTATATTGCTATATCAAATGATTTAGTGATCTGCAAGTACAGTTTCCATATGACATAGTTGTACGGTTGGTTTTGGGATACTCTATTTTTATCAGTTCAATGTGTTTATCTTCTTGTACTAGAACATAATGCTCAGATACATCAAAAGAAGGTTGAATAGATATTGTGCATAGACTACATTGTTCACATCACTATTCTGCATGATGCTTTTGTTTTCTCCCCAATGGTGTAAAGATGAACAGTTCGTAGTTTTAGTAGTGTTGATGTTGATTGGGCCGAAAATCTTATTTCCTTCATTTGTGGTTGATATTGATTAATTAATTTTTCTTTGGAGGATGTGTCGTGATGTATTTGGGCCCTATTATGCCATATGTTGATCTGAAACTCATTTTCTCTTCATAATGTATACATTTGGAGCTGACCTATGTTGCATCATATGTTTCATCTAAAGGTCATCTTGGAGCCAACCTAATTGGGGTTTTGAGTTGTTGTGGAGGGTATTTATAGAAGAATAAAATCATTTGTGGTATGATTGATTAGGAGATTGTTTATAATGTTGAATATGAATTGTGCGAAGTTAGTATGATGGAATAATTGTGTGAAAAAGGAATTGCAATATCAACATATGTTGGATGCCTCTTTAATAGTAGTTCATGTTCATGGTTTAATTATAATTTTTATGTATTATGCTCTGAGATAGTGAGTCTCAATAGGTCCTTGTATCTTTCCCTAAGGTTGTGCATCTTAGCTTGCAAGTCTTTAGGAAGTGAGCCTTAAACAACATCATAATCTTTTGTAAGTAGTGGGCTTCATATATTGTGAGTTAGTTCTCATCGTGTTTTTTCCCTCATTGGGTTTTCCACATAAAAATATTGGTGTCTTTGTGTGGTACATGCTTTTATTTTTTTTCTTTTTTTAGTTAATGTTATTGATATTTAATTTACAAATGGAGTTGTTTTAAGTTTTAGTATATGCTAAATCACTGCCACCCCCCGTCTTAGCATTTCAGTGTGTTCAATAGTGTGATCAAAGATCATTCAAGGAATACCATCAGTGTTTTGGAAGTCAAACTCCCAATAGGTACAAACAATATTATTGAAGCACAAGCATTTCTCCAAGAATTAAAATTAGCCTGGAGTCTAAATGTCTATACCATTCAAATTGAAGGAGATTCTCATATAGTGGTGAATGCATGTAAGGTTAGGCACTCAGGTATGTGTAGGACCATGATGGGCCAAAAGTGGCAATATGATGGGTATGTGGCTGAAAAAAAAAATTATCCAAAATTGATGAAACGAAAAGGGTTTTTAAAGGAGATTCTCAAAGTTCCACCAATATAAATTATACTTTACTTTGAATTTAATAAATAATTATTATTCATTTTCTATTTGAATTACAACTAAAGTCCTAATTGATAGGCTAATTGAAAAACATCTATAGCTTTCAAATGGTATCACATTTTTTGAATCTAAACATGCGTCACATTCTATGTTTCGCATATTATAGGATTAAAAAAAAATGAATTTCATGAAGTTTTGACCAAGTTAAGGTGGTTAGACATACGAGTTTTTATATTTTTTAAAAGTTGTAATAAAAAAATTATATAATTAATTATTTACTTGGAAACAAATTACAAAAAATATGCATCACATCAGGACATGAGTCCTCTACTTATATAGATAAAATATTATCATTTTATTGTGGTTAGGGTGGTCAGACAAACACCTACTTATTTTTTCCTTGAAATTTAAGTACTATTGCATTGAAATTTCAAATTTTCACCAAGTAGATTTTTTTAAAAAAAATAAACCTTGTAGTTTAGAAACTACATTCAATTTGCTAAAAATTATATTCTTACATATTTTTGAAATAATATAAATAACTTATTCAAATTTTTACGTCAAATTGCCTAACTCTGATTTTTCTGAATTTTTTGCCACTTAAGGGCCTATTTTTTCCATGATGATCCTACACATACCCACTCCTTAAACTATAAATTATAGTATGTTCTGCACCAGGTCTGGAAAGTGTTGGATTCATTTCAAAATTATGAAATTAATCATTGCTACAAGGTAATAAATTGGCAGGTTGTCTTACCAACATGGGTTGTGATCATGATGATGGCACCACCTCATACACACAAACTTCTCTCCTAAGCATACCCATGGTAGCGGGAATCATTGTGAAAGAAACCTTTAAATGATTTTTTGTTACTAATGCCTTTTTGTTTTTGCAGTTCATCTACATTTTTGGGAGTTGTCATAACAAAGAAAATTCAATGCAAATCTAAAGCCCCTAATTTGTTAGACAACTCCAATGATGGCAATCAATACAAGTTAGGTGTAAGAAATAATTTGTGTGTGCATATTTAGGTGTTAGGTGTTAGTGGGTATATATAATTAGCATCATTTTTGTTTTCACAAAATGTGTTTCCAAGAGCCAAGTTGAACCTAGGAAAAATTCTGCACTCCAGCCTTCACCAAAGCATTTTCAAGAATATGTCATTTATTCATCCAAGCATAAAAATCAGCAGTTAAATGTTTCTTGGAATCATAGATTTTCTTGTGTTATTCTGAGCAGGGCTAGGGCTCAAAAGGTTTCAAATAGATCTTAGCATGGGGGGTGTCTGCATGGCTATGTGGCAATTGAAAGAAGTATTTAAGCAGGCCTTTTTTTATGCAAACTTGCATAATAAAATAAATGCCATAGCTATTGTGGAAATAGAACCTAAAAACACATTCAAAGGTTTAGCTTTAGCTATCTAGTTGCAAACAAACCAAGTTTACCTTGATATAGCTCTTGAAAATATACTACAAACAAAAAATATTATAGAGAATATGCCCAAATGGCAAGTCACATGAACTGATTTATCATCAAGTCTCATGTGAAGCATATTGAAGATATGAAATGTCAATTCATCAAGTAGGTGAATGCCAGACAAACTCCTTCAATGTAGGAAATGAACAGGGGAGGGTGAATAAAGTAGAAAACAAAAACACAAATATAACCACATAAACACGATAACTTGCCCAATGTGTTGTTGCACACACAGAACTTGTATTAATTGCCCCTTTAAAAATGTATTACATCAATCCTCTTTTATGAGGAAGTAGAAGTCTCTGGAAAGTAGAAGTGGTTTAGAGTCTTTGGGAAGCTGCAAGAAGCTTCCAGAAGATGCCTAGCAAATTAGGAAGTTTCCAAACCGAAGATATCTAGCAGATATGAGAGGTTCTTAGAAAGTTTCCAGTATATGTGCCAATAATTTGACTATCCATTGGCTAATATCTAGTAGAAATTATCGTACTACAACACTCCCCCTTAATTTCTACTACATATCACATCAATATTTCTAAAGCAAAGATTTTCGAAGCAAAAAATTTCAAAACTATTGCCTTGGTAAAGAGATCAATATTTACATTTCCCAAATTTTTCCTTTCAGGTTTGTAGACTCAATCATTCTTGTATATAGTTTTTATTTTTATTAATGCCTTTTTTGCTATGAAAGAGTTGCTAATGCTCCAAAAATAGAGTATGCATTTCAACTATCTTCAAGATCTATGGATCTCTTTACTACTCTTCACGAACTCATCCTACTGCTGCAACAATCGTTTAATCCTTGAATATTAGAACTTTGAAGCTTTCCATTTTTCATGGCGTCTTACAAACTCTATTTGATTTGTATCATTTTTAACATATTCATAATATTTTGCCAACTTGATCCAAAATTCCATCCAAAATCCATTTGCATACATTTTGTTATAGGTTTACTTTTCCAATTTTTATTCCAGCACATTTTTTCACAATGATTTCCTAAACCACATATATTGCAAGGATGTAAATTCCAACATTCAGCTTTTGTATGCCATTTCCTTCTACAATAAGAACATTGAATACATTGTGTTTCTCGAACAAATTTACTTGAGCCTGTATTATTTCCTTTTCCTATTACATACCTGGAACTCCTTCATGTTTTGGCCTCATAACTGGTTCTACTGGATCTTTCATTCCTTGCTCATTCTTTCCTAATCCTTTACCTTCATAACCCATTTTTTGCATTATTTTTAATCCAACATTGTTTTCATTACAATTTTTCTCATTCTCATCAAATTTAACAAGATTTGTAGATTCACACATACTATCTCCATGCTTATATTCTTTATCACAAATTACTTCAGCAAAGTTACACAATCCATTTCATAAATCTTTTGTGCCACATGATACATCATGTACCCAATGGTTTTGATTTCAAACATTTATTTTCTTCTTTTAGTTTTGATATTTCTTCATTTTCCAAACTATTTTCTTCTTCTAATCTCTTTAATTTTTCTTCCAAGTCTTCATTCTTTTTCTTAACTTCATCAAACAACTTAAACTTTTCTTCTAGATCTCTATTTTTATCTTTGACTTTGCCCAATTCTTTCTCAAGATCATAATTTTCATCTAATAGTTTACACATCTCTTTCTACATCTCTTTTGGTTTTCAATATAGCATCTATTATCCTTTTTGTCCAATTCATCTTTAAGTCTTATTAATTCTTCTTCCAAGAAATTATTTTCAGCCACTAAATTTTTATTCTCCTTTTTAACTCTTTTTCCAATTTTTCCCATTCGTACTAGACAATTTCAGCTTACCTTACTTGATTTATGATACAACAATTTATCTTACGCTTCAGGCTTGAGGGTTCAACTTCACACCTTTTTTTTTTTATTGGAAACTGGCCTCCTCTTCAATAACTATGATCTCATATATTTTATTGATAACCTCCTTTGCAACTTCCTTACTGTGATCCTCTTTTGAGCAAATTTTGGCTTGGTTGAAATTTTTGACAAACAATGACCTTTTTTCCTGGCTAGGCAAACCTTTGGCTGCAACTTTTGTTCTCCTATGCGGTTTCCTCAATTTTTGCCACACATTCGATCTCCTATTGGTAGCTCTTTCTCCAAGTGACTTTCAACTCATTAGTCGGCTTTCTCAAATAGCAATCTTCAAAGACTTTGATTCAGAGCAGCAACAACTTCACAAATTTACACTATCTCAATGGCTCCTCTTTGGCATTTCACAACCTACTCTCATAAACTCCAACTACTCCTCTTTGCATTGATCTTTTAGTCATTCCTTGCTGCAGCTAACAAGGTCTTCAACAATAGCAATTTCAGAAATATGCACTCCCAGTTAACATCATCGACCAAGCTCTGATACTAATTGTAGGAAATTAAATAGGGGAGGGTGAATAAAGTAGAAAACACAAACATAAATATAACCACATAAACACAATAAATTTCCCAATGTGTTGTTGCACACACAAAACTTGTATTAATTGCCCCTTTAAAAATGTATTACATCGATCCTCTTTTATGAGGAAGTAGAAGTCTCTAGAAAGTAGAAGCAGTTTAGAGTTTGCGGGAAGCTGCAAGAAGCTTCCAAAAGATGCCTAGAAAATTAGGAAGTTTCCAAACTGAAGATATCTAGTAGATATGGGAGGTTCTCAAGAAGTTTCCAGAATATGTGCCAATACTTTGACTATCCATTGGCTAATATCCAGTAGAAATTATTGTACTCCAACATTCAGCAAACATAAAACGCACTTGAAAATGTTGATAAAAATCATTTGAAGACTTATTCTATGTTAATTTCATTAATTCAATAGTGTTGAAGTCTAAAGGATCATAGAATATTTTTTATAGTAATTTAAAGGTCAAAAAATATCAAACTTGTTACTAAAACAAAGAATACTTCCATTCAACAGTTTGCACCTTTGGCAACCATTTGAATGGTTCTTACTAAAGTCGACTAAAATTTTAATGCAATTTTAGCATTAGGAAATTTCGAGCATGCAACTATTAAGCAAACAAAAAGGCTTCAAGAGACTTGTAAAATTTATAAATTCTTTAGCTCACAAAGTGAATAGAACTTTATGGTCATGCACATAATTTGGCCTCCAAGTTTGATCTAAGTAAATTCCTTATTGGTATCATATGTGTTGGTAAAGATGAATTTACAAATGAGGTTCTATATGGTCTATTCAATAAGGATGACCCCAAAGAAGCAATGTTTGTTTCTTTTGATTTTATTCCCGCAAGTGGCCCTAGCGCAAGTGGATTCAATTCCAGATCTCCACACTTACAGGGGCATATTCTATAGGTTGGGTAGGCATACTCTCTAGCATGCTTATCCATGTCACCCCCTAGGTATCCATATGTTGATACCACCACACACTTCTATGAAAGAACTGATGCAAGCACAAGAAGCTAGGCCATGATGATGATCACTCTTGCATGATTCATCATTCATGTCCAGTGCCCTATAGGTATTGTAATAGAAATGGACAAGTGCAGGAAAAATGGTGTTGCTCTTGAGAAATGATAGATAGGCAAAGGAATAGTAGAATTTGGGGATTCATATAGAGCTTTCTTTCAAACATTTACATATGCTTTTTTATGTAATCTTTAGACAATATTAATATATTTAGGCTTTTTCATTTCACCAAAAAATATGTATATTTTTTACTAAATCTACTAATCTAATAAGAAAAAATTAAAATCATAAGTTCTAATAAGTATTTATTTTATTATTTTCTTCTTTTTTTTGAAATTATAAGATAAACTTTAAATATTATTCATTTTATCAATATTTCTCTTAACATTATAAGCATTTAAAGTATTTCATCGATTTCTCTATATTACATAAATTATCATTTATTAATAGAAAATATTCATTAAAAATGTATACTTATTACATAAATTTAAATTCATTAATATTAAATATGTATACTGAATTACTTGTATTTATTTATTAATTTCTCAATATCAATAACTTATTAAAATTACTATTTTAAAATATAATTTAAACAAAAATTATTTAAAAAAAATTATAATTAAAATTTATTAATACATAAAAAAATAAAAAAATAAATTAAATTCTATAAATATTACTTAATTATTATAATTTAATTTAATTTTTTATTATTATATATAGATATTTTATTATATTCATTATAAATTAAAAAATAAACAATATAAATTTTAAATGAATAAATTTCATAATAATAAGAAGAAAGTTATGTGTTGTGCTCTAATCACGATGAGAATGTGCCTCACCTTTTTTTTAGTGCTCTTTTGTTAGAGAGATTTGACATTTCTAGTCGGAATTATTTGTGCAGGCACATCTCTTCTTTGGATGAATTTTGGCTGCAGTTGGGGAGCCCTCTTACTAAGGCTTCTTCTCTCCATATAGCATGGATAATTGGACCTACCTTAATTATTTGGCAAGTTTGGTTAGAGTGTAACCGCGGTATTTCTCTAGGCAAGAGGCTTCAAGTGTGTCAGGTGTGGTTGAGAATCCTGGGTGTTCTTCAGAAGACTATGTTGGTGCCCCAAATCGAACCAGACCAATTGAATCCTATAGACTAGCCACTTTCTAATGATCAGATTCAATAGGGGATTTGGCCAACTAACAGGAAATGGAATTAGAACACATTTCCCCTACACTTCAAGCTCTATAAGACCTAGGGGGTGACCCTTTAGCAACATCTAAATATTCAAACACATATTTAATGGGATATTGCTTAAAACATAATGCTCACACAAAGTTATGCTTAGAAACATAAAATATCACTCAACATTGGCAAGATAATAAGTGAATTTCAAAAACTAGCATGGAGAACATGGCAGATACAAATACTCACAAAATAGAATTAAGTTGATTTATGATTTTAAAGAATTGGGACCAAACTGAAAACAACAGAAGCATAATAATGGACCAATGCCAAGAAATGGGCTGAGTCATACAACCAGCCCTTCATCCTATAGTGTTGAACATGCTCAAAAGATCTTTGCAAATGTTATCACATTGTGACAACTAGACCACTGAAGCTTTATCTGATAATCCTTCTTATAAATCCACCCGAAACACAATACTCCTGTCACATTTGTTGAAGCAAAAAATGCCCATGTGATAAAATTTCACAATTTACCAGCTGCTATGAGAAAATATTTTTGTCCCCGTGAAGACTCATTTTCCTACTCTTTACATTAGTTGCACCTTATATTATTTCCCAGTAATAGAAAGCTTCATTTATAAAATGAATGTTTATTTCATTTCACAAAATATCCCCGTGCCACTTCACTTCACGTGCTATTTGAAACATTTGCCTCTTACACCTTTCACAGAAAAAAAAACACATTTCCTATATTTTCATTTTAATGGGCCCAGCACAAAAATTTTACTTTTATTTCACCCCTGCTCACTCAACCTGGGAATACTTAAATTCCACTTGAAGTTAAAAATTTAACCTACCCATACTATACTCACCATTAGAGAATTTTTCCCATAGTATTATATTTCACTTGCCCAACCTTTAAAATATTTCCCCCATTACAATAAAACAATTCAAAATTAACATGGGCAGAAATCATTTACATCCATCACTTTTCACATTTAATCTCATGCCTTTAAAAACAATAGGAAACATTTAGATTTAAATGTTTTACCATTTGAAATATAACGGACCCACCTTCAATAATTCCATCGGGCACTTCATATTTTAAAAGTTTTGCATTTTAATGCAATGGGTTTTAAAATTTTATAATTAAGCACAAAATAAATTACCCAGTGAAAGCCTTGCTCGAGCACATTAGCCATGTGGCAGCATTTCGCTGATCATGCAGAAAATAACCTGTGAGAAGCTTGTTCTCGCGAACCAGCGGGGAACCATCAGGATTTTGTTGCATTCTCTCTTGCCTCATATGACCGTTGATTTCCATCAGTCTCTTTTATGCCCTAATCTCCTCCTCTACTTGCTATACTCGTGCTCTACTTTTTTTCCCATCCATGGCGGCGCTCTCTGACCCTTCTCCGCTTGCTTGATAGAGCCTCTTTCATTATAGTTCATTAAAGCTTCAAGTGAAGTCATATCAGTGGCCTCCATTTTTCAGGTCTTTGTAACTGTAGGCACCTAAATTTGGACACTTAATTTATCCAAATTCATCCCCTTTCGTCTTATTTTCGTTAATTAAGTAATACTACTATTATTTAATTAATATTTTTAATTCTGCCAAATCCCTAAGGTATTTAATCAATAATACCTTATCTCTTTAATCCTCCTTTCATCAAATGAATTAAATAAATATGTTATTTATTTAATCCCTTTATGTCACATCCTCCATCATTTTTATCTTATTCTAATCCATCTTCTAATCTCATCATTAAGGTGTGCACATGCCTAATCCTTGATTAGGATGTGTCACATCCTCCAACTTTTGCAAGTTGGCCTCTAATCTCTCTTAGCCACCTAACCTTCCTCTAATCCCTCAACTTGTCTAATCACCCCCTTTAGTCAAATCTTCCCATCCTCCAAGGAATTTTTAATTCCTTTTGTCTTCCCAAAGTCCTTTGAGGAATTTTTAATTCCACTCTCATCTTTCAAGGAATATTAAATTCCTTTTCTCTTCCCCATGTCCTTTATGGCATGTGTCCTTGGTCAACCTTATTAAAGGCTTTCTCCTTTTGGGCAAGGCATCTCCATTCCCCATGTGAATTTTTAATTCACATTTAATCCCCCAATGCACCCTTTGGAATTTAAAATTATTTCCCTTCTCCCCATGAGAATACTTGAGGAATTTTTAATTCCTCACATGTCCTCTCACCCACATGGGACAGGGACCTCCTTTATGAGGAGATCTTGACCAAATCCCTATGGTCCTTTGAAGTACATCCATGTCATGTACTTCCCTTACACCTCATGTCCACCTCATCTTTCTTAAGCCTCTCCCCATGCCACATGTCAAGATGTGAGGGCTTGTGAGTTCTCAACTCACCTCAGCCCTACATCTTGATATTTGTTGGCTCAATCTTGGCCATCCATCTCCTCTAGGAATTCTCAAAATTCCTATAAATACCCCCTCTTTTCTCTCATTTTGAGAGAGATCATTTTTGCTAGTCAAACTCTTGCAATTTTATTTCTCAATCTACACTTAGCCATTTTCATGCTTTCATCCATTTCCATCCATCCTCACATCCTCATCTAGTTTGCATATCTTGCCATCCAAGGAGCATACACATCAAAGATCGAAGGGCCAACCAAAGGATTGATTCGAGACAAGGTATAGTGTTCCATTTGTTGCTTTTATCTTGTGTTGATTCCAACTTAGGCTAATCTTGAGGTGTAGGTTGTTTTGGTGTTTATTTGCACTCTTTTGTTTGTTGCTTGTTTTCTAACGCTTACATTCAACCTATCATAGTAACAAATACATTTTGTGTTCCTTCTGCAAGTGGGGCGTCCCCTCAATGTCGCGCATCTTCCTGGAAGTTTTGATAATCTTTCAATAAGACTATTTGGTGCACGCCTTATAATCTTGGCCTCTCCTTCCAATATGTTTGCTTGAAAGCTTTGAAGGCTTTCCAACAAATTCATTTTCTGCATATTCTACCACCTCCATTGAGCTCTTTCAATGCTCATTGGCATTCGCTTTGAAGTCTCTAAGGCTTTCCACAAATACATCACATTGGGTTGATGCACAGAGCTTTCCTTCATGCACTGGTTCCAATTTATTTGCTTGAAAGTCTCCAAAGAATTTTCATCAAATCCATTCCTATGCATATTCAGCATTTGGTGGTAAATGGTGTGCAGCATATGCTTCCCTTCATGAAAGTTTGAAGATTCATCCACAGATCTTGAGCCCATCGAAAGTCTTACAGGATAGTGCCTTGTATCCTTTTGCCGCGCCATTGCTTTGCTAGATAGCTTATAAAGTATTTTCAACAAATTGCACTTTTGTATATGGTGGCCCTATTAATTTCTATAACCCAGCAACAAATTAATTGCTCAATAAATTCACAAAATATAATCAAATATCTGATTTATAACAATTAATACAACTAGGTTAATTAACAGCTAATAACAACAGAAGCAAAAATAACAAGAAGCCAATCACAAAAAGACAATAACACAGAATTACCCAGGAAACCCCAATGAGGGGAGAAACCTGCAAATGTTGGATCTTCTATTCAGCCTAACAGTAAACTTTTCTTTTGAAAATACAATATGAGTTTGCTACAACAATCTTACATATATAGAGCCTAGCTGCTTTACTTAGCGTGCAAGAAAAGAATATTTCCTTGCTTTCTTTGGCTTTAATTACACATAAAATAACTCTTAGATTTATCTTATCCTCACAAACTCAGAAACATTCTATTAAAGAATAAAAACTACTGTTGTTGAAAATCCAACTCGAATTGCTTTAAAGCATATCTAACTCGAGTTGCTTTAAAGTGATTTAAAGCATATCCAACTCGAGTTTCTTTAAAACAAATCCACATCCCACCTTTCGAGCTACAAAAATCAACACTCCCTCTTAGCGAGGAAGGTGTTATGCACCACACCCAACTTGTCCCTGAAGAATTCCAACTTTCTCTTCATCAAGGCCTTCGTCAGGATATCTACTATCTATTCGTCTATAGGAATATAATGGAGCTTCACTATCCCCTTCTCCACACAATCTCTGATAAAGTGGTACTTGATCTCAATGTGTTTTGACTTGTCATGAAACATTGGATTCTTAGAGAGTTTGATACAACTCTGATTATCATAGTAAATGACTGTAGGATCCAACTCCTGATCAAAGAGCCCAGGTAGAAGTTTTTGAAGCCAAATAGCCTCACATGTAGCCATACTGGCTACCATATACTCGGCCTCTACAAAACTCAATGCAACTGACTTTTGTTTCCTGTTGTACCAAGAGACTGCTTCTGATCCCAAACTAAAACTGTACCCTGAAGTGCTCTTCCAATCAGTTGTACTGCCTGCCCAATCTGCATCAGTAAACCCTTTGAGCTTCACTCCATCTTGTTGAACATACTTCAACCCATAATCAACTGTGCCTCATAGATATCTCAAAACATGCTTCGCAGCTATCCAGTGCACACGTTTAGGTTCCACCATAAATTGACTGAGTGAGTTCACTGCAAAAAAAATGTCTAGCCTGGTGTTGACCAGATACATAAGAGAGCATATCAACTTTCTGTATAAATTTGGGTCCACTGCCTTTGATCTAGAAGCATCAATCTTCTTCCAATTGGTCACAAGTGGCATTGACATAGGCTTACAGTTTTCCATCCTGAATCACTTCAAGATATCAATTAAGTACTTCCCTTGTCCAAGGAAGATCTCTCCCTCTTTCTGCCACAACTCCAATCCCAAAAAGTAATGCATCAACCCCAAGTCCTTCATCTCAAACTCTCCTGCAAGATCTCGCTTGCAGTGTGCTATGAGCTCCTCTGACCTTGTGAGAAATAGGTCATCAACATATAACAACAATATGAGAATTTTTCCCTTCACCTGAACATAGTACAGGTTCGGATCCGCCTCACTCTTGATGAAGCCCACACTCTACAAGTAACTATCTATACGTGAATACCATGCCCTGGAAGCCTGCTTGAGTCCATATAGTGCTCTTTTCAACCTGCATACATGAGAATCCCTCTCATGTGCTTCAAATCCTTCTGGCTACTCTATGTAAATCTCTTCCTTAATCACTCTATTGAGGAAGGTCATTTTTACATCCATCTGGTGAATCCTCCAACCCATTTGTGCTGCTATAGAAATGATAGCTCTTATGGATGAGTACCTGGCTACTGGAGCGAAAGTCTCGTCATAGTCAACTCCTTCCTTCTGAGAAAACCCCTTAGCCACAAACTAGGCTTTGAACTTCTCCACACTACAATCTACAACATGCTTAATCTTATACAACCATCTTGAGCCCATCATAGACTTATCTTCTAGTCGTGGTACTACCTCCCACAAACTATTCTTCATGATGGAAGAATACTCTTTCACCATGGCATCCCTCCATACTTGGTGTTTGGACGCCTCTTGAAAACTGGAAGGCTCTACTTCAATTAATTCACTCATAAGTGCCACATACTCATAATAACATCTAGGAGCCCTTCTCTGTCTGACTGAATCTTGAGGATCACCTACATATTTTTTAGCCTCTCTCAATGTTTGCTCAGCTGCCTTGTTTCTCCTCTTCTCAGTAATAGGAATCTGAGGCTAAGGAATTATTTTTTCCTCTATCTGATCATCCTGCTCGGCCTGCTTGCTTTGCTCTCTAGCTTGTGTGACTGAAGTTTGAGGAATTTGTGCTACCTCAACCATGGGTGAGTTTTCCTCCTCATTCATCAAGTTGCTTGACTTCTGAAGAGCCCTCTCTTCCTCAAACTTCACATCTCTACGAACCACTATTTTCCTGAGAGAAGGAATGTAAACTCGATAAGCCTTAGAAGTTTCACTATACCCAACAAGGATACCCTTCTCTACAGTAGGTTCCAACTTCCAAGGTTCTCTTCTCAATAGGAATGTGACAATACACAAGGCATCCAAAGATGTGAATGTGCCCCAAATCTGGTTTCTTACCAGTGAACGCCTCTTCTGGAGTCAACTTTCCCAACACTTTGTGAGGGCTCCTATTCTGCAAATACACAGTTGTATTGCAAGCTTCTGCCCATAAGAACCAAGGTAGATCCTGATCATGAAGCATGGCCTTGGCTGCTCCAACTATAGCCCTATTCTTCCATTCAGCAACCCCATTTTGCTAAGGGTTGTACAAAACTGTCAACTCTTTCTTGATACCTTCCTGAGAACAAAAATATTTGAAGGTATTTGAGGTATACTTGCCTCCATTATCAGAACTCAATATCTTGATCTTCCTCCCTATTTGGTTCTCCACGAGAGCCTTAAACTCTTTGAACCTACTGAAGACCTCATATTTATTCTTCATGAAATATATCCACATCTTCCTGGAGAAATCATCAATGAAGGTAACATATAATACTCATATCCATTCAAGGATGTTGTTGACATGGGCCCACACACATCTGAATGTACAAGATCCAAAATCCCTTTGGATCTAGTGTCGCTGCTTGGAAAACTGGTCTTGGCATATTTCCCAAGAGCACAACCCTTGCACACCTCATGCTTTTCTGTCTTCATCTCAGGAAGCCCTGCCACTATTTCCTTAAGAATATTAAGTGCTCCATGATGAAGGTGAGCCATCCTCCTGTGCCACAATTCTCCTATCCCTTTACAGCTACTAACCAACGCATGTGTTGGCTCAAACTATAACCAAAACAAGCTGTCATGCCTGACTCCAATCCCTTTTGCAACCTTGGAATCTTTGGGACAAATATAGAATTTTCCCCTCTAAAAGGTCACGATGTAACCCTTATCTTCCAAAGCAAAAACTGAGATTAAATTCTTTGTCATGCCAGGGACATACAACACATCCTCCACCAACAAAGGTTTGCCAGACTCCCTTTGAAACTTGACGGTGCCAATACCAGTTGCATGGTACTTGGCATTGTCTCTGAGGTCAATATAGAAATCCAACTTCTTCTCCTCCAACCTGGTGAAACATTCTCTGACTTTCGTCATGTGGTGAGAAGCCCCACTATCAATATACCATACCCTGTTAGCAATTGAACTTGAGAGACATGCAATGAGTGAAAACTCATTCTCAAATCATGATGCAAACTCGTCCACCTCTGCTGTAGCAGCAAAATGCTTCTTCTACTTGTCCTTATTTTTCTTATTCGGACATTGACTGGCATAGCGACCCATTTGATGGCAGAAAAAACATTTAATCTTT
This sequence comes from Sequoia sempervirens, assembly GCA_007258455.2. Classification (NCBI taxonomy): domain Eukaryota; kingdom Viridiplantae; phylum Streptophyta; class Pinopsida; order Cupressales; family Cupressaceae; genus Sequoia; species Sequoia sempervirens. The sequence goes on along the minus strand of VDFB02000017.1, from coordinate 148,154,978 downwards.
CTCAGATATTTCTTCTTCCCACTCTTGGAAGAAGAACCTTATGATTGCTCTTTATTGGACTTCTTCTTACCCTTGCAAGAGCAATATTTTCTTCATCTTGACCCTTCTTCACCTGATCTCCCTGATGAGCACCTTCACAGATCTCCTCCTGAAAAAAATCATCCCAAAGTCTTGCCCAATCAGGTAGCCGATCTCTGCCGACAACACACTTGACAAACACTTTCCAGTGCTTCAAAAAACCATTCAAGGCTATACGCACCAACTTATCTTCATCAATCGTCTCTCCAACAGTAGCAAGCTCATCCATGACCTATGTCAGCTTGGACAAGTAAGAGATCATACTCTCGCCTTTGGATATCTTGGTATTCTGCAATTTTTCTTTGAGCATCATCTTACGACTTTGATAGTCGCTCTGATAAAGTTTTGTGAGTGTATCCCACATCTCCTTGGCAGTGTCTTTCCCTGATAAGTGAGGAAATAAATGATCTCTTACTCCATCCAAGATAATCCTTTGAGCCTTGGCCTCTTTGACTTCATGCGAATCTAAGGCAATAGGATCATTTGTTGGTGGTGTCACTTCTGTACTAGCATAGATCCACAACCTGTTCTCCTTGAGAACGGATGTAATTTGAACCTTCCACTACAAGAAGTTAGACACACCCTCAAGCCTATCCTTGTATCGAACACTGGTTGACATAGCCACAAAAGAACTGGAGACAAAAATCTAAAAAAAAAATCTTGAAATATGCATCACAAATCTTGGCTTCGTATTTAGAGTTTAGAGCTCTGATACCATGTTAATTTCTATAACCCAACAAGAGATTAATTTCTCAATACATTCACAGAATATAATCAAATGTCTGATTTATAACAATTAATACAACTGGGTTAATTAACAGCTAATAACAGCAGAAGCAAAAATAACAAGAATCCAATCACAAAAAGACAATAACATAGAATTACCCAGGAAACCCCAATAAGGGGAAAAACCTACAAATGTTGGATCTTCTATTCAGCCTAACAGCAAACTTTTCTTTCAAAAATACAATATGAGTTTACTATAGCAATCTTACATATATAGAGCCCAACTGCTTTACTTAGCGTGCAAGAAAAGAATCTTTCCTTGCTTTCTTTGGCTTTAATTACACATAAAATCACTCTTAGATTTATTTTATCCTCACAAACTCGGAAACATTCTATTAAAGAATAAAAACTACTATTGCTAAAAATCCAACTCGAATTGCTTTAAAGAATATCTAACTCGAGTTGCTTTAAAGTGATTTAAAGCATATCCAACTCGAGTTGCTTTAAAACAAATCCACATCCCACCTTTCGAGCTACAAAAATCAACAAGCCCGCCTCTCATTGGTTTTTCTTGAAGGTTTATAAGGCATTTTCAATGATCATTTTGTATGTTGTTGCCAGCATAACATGGCTCCTTTTAATATATCAAATTGCTCCTCCATCATACCTCTAGCAGCTTGAAAGCTTCTGAAGACTTTAATAAATTCATTTTGTATATAACTCCCTTGTCTATTCTTTCAATTTTTTTCTTTGGTGGATGCTCGATGCTGCAGCCTTTCTAACAAATCCATTTTGTGTATATCCAAGTATCACTATGGCCATGGCGCGCTCTTGCCCATTGCATTTCATGTGATTACATTTGCTTGAAAATATCTAAAGACTTTTCAACAGACTCTTTGTTTTATGCATATCGGCCTAACTGCACTTGCTTTAAGGTTTCTAAAACCTTTTCAACACATTCACCTTTTATGCATGTTGTGGGCAGCGTTCTCCTTCTAGTTGGCAACGGCATTCAATTGGACGGTGCGTTTACCTTGCATTGGTGTTCCATTCATTTGAATCCCTCCTCCATTGTGAAGGCTACATACCACTCTCATTTATTTCCACAGTTTCTAATGTCTTTTCAACTAGTGTTTTTCCTGTAGCCAGGCGTGGCATTTTCCATGCACTTGTTTGAGTCCTTTTTCAACAAATATACTTTGTACTTACCGTGCAAGTTGCATTTGCTTAAAAGTTTATACAGCCTTTAGCAGCTCCATTTTTTGTGTGGCTCTGTCTCGCAGCTGCCTCCCTTTTATATTTGTTTGAAGGTTAATAAGCCCTTTAATAAATCCATTTTGTGTATTGCTCATACCTTCCTTTTGTTGCACTACTATGGTTGTGAGTGTGTATCCACTATTTGTGTTTCCACAATGCCTGCAGAAGTAAAAATATTTAAACAATCTCAATTTGTGTAAAATATTTGCCCCTTTCAAAATATAATGTAACTATTTAGAGAACCAAGCCATAGTGAACAATACTGACAAATGTTGTGACTTTGTTCCATGGGCGCTTCAAATGAGGCACCATCTCTTCTTCGAGTCAATTGAAGAAACTCACAACAATAACAACTAGGAATCCATTGATGGAACAATGCCTTGTAATTCATGTGTTTCACAATCAGAATATCCTTCAATAGACTGTAATACAACATTTACATCCTCATGATTGTGCAAGGCATGTTAGGCCCCATGTGGCCTGACTAATTTTTTTTTTGTTTTGAAATAGTTCTTTATGCTCAAATTGACTTGATACAACTTCTGAATGCGTCTGAAGTGAAAACATGAAATGGGTTTCCACCAAAACTAAGTTTTTGACCCTTTTGCAGAATGGTGAAAACTGGTTATGTGGGCTCTGGAATCACCTTTGAAAACTAGGCAAACGACCTCCTAGAGACATAAAAACTTGCAGGCATGCAAACATTGGTCCAAAGAATTGAGTACAAAAGATGGATCAGAGAAATCAAATATGAGGCAAAAATTATTAACTGTCAAAGTTGCTTACTAGAACTTTCTACAACAAACCGCTGTTTAGAACCAATTAAAATGCAAGAGATCACCTCATTGCAAAAAATATCAAATCAACTCCCGGCGAGCTTCCACTAGACACAATAGTTTATTTTAGCACAGTGAACACGTGTGCAAAAGGTATTTGCTTGAATCATCTCCCATCAAAAGATATTGATGGTCAAAGTTGACCTTTCAGAGAGGTTTTAGAAAATGCAGGTGCAAATCTGAAGAAATTCTATTTGATTTTGATTTGCTAAAAAATAGAAAATCAACTCATAAAGCTCTGAAACTTGACATACGATATCATTTTGGTATGGAGAATATGGAGCAACAATCATTTTCTTTTGACAATCAACTAGTTGCAAAATGCAAGCCCAAACGAGAGGCTACTTTGCAAAACAAAACGTTTGCAAACAGCACAAATGTGCCAAAACCCTCCAGCTTCACTTTTCAAAACCCATTGTGGGAAGCCGAAAATTGACATGTACACTCACATAGGACACATGAGTGATCTTGAAAATAGGTTTTGCACAAACATCATCAGGCTTCGAGTTATTACCCCTCAAAGTAGGTCATTTAGGCATATTCATCAGGTGCACTTCTGAAAGTGCAGAAGAAATTTTTTGAAATGGGCACTTCAAATTTGGGAAATTTGAAAGTTCCAATAGACTATTGGGGCTAAGTGTGATCTTTCAGGTCCTATTTCTCCAGGAGATATGGGAGATTTTTAGAATCTGGGGCTATCTAGCTATGATAAGAGTGGGTTGGGTGGTAGTGGGAGATGGAATGTTAGTGGGAAGATCGTGCATGAAGGGCATTGGAAGCCTCCTCCTCCCAGGTTTTTAAAGATTAATATTGATGGGTCTTCTATAGGTAACCTTGGTCCTACTGGTGTGGGGGGTATAGGAAGAGATAGTGATGGGATTGTGTAGTTCTTTTTTTCATAATTCTATAGGCAATAGTCAAACAATCTCATGGAGGCTTTGGCTATTCTTGTGGTTGTCAAAAGGCCCTATTCTCTTGGGTGGAGAAGGGTTATTTGTGAGTCTGATTCCCAAGTTGTGATTGATTTGTTGAATAAAAATCAACTAGAGGGAGTGAGTTGGCAATTTTTTGTGGTGATTAGGTAGATCATTTCCTTGAGGAGAGTGTTGGATTCTATTACCTTTTGTCATATCCTTCTAGAGTGGAATAAGGTGGCTAACGGTTTGGCCAAGTGGGCGTCTGATCAAGGTGGTGATTGGAAGGTGGATGATTGGAGAGGTATATCTAAGTATTTGTCTCAGGAGTTGGAGGAGCTTATTACTGCTAATATGAGATTGTATCTTGGGGTTACATGATGGATTTTGTTGGCCTTAGGCCTGGTTTGCTTTGGTTGTATTCTCTCTTTGTATTGTTTTTCGATGAAATAAAGTTTTTACCCTCTTTTATTAAAAAAAAGAAAAAAGAAGTTATATAAATATAAATATTAAGGCTTAAAATGTGGAAACTAATAAATTAAATTTACTAATATTATTATTTATTAATATTAATATATTATATTATTAATATACTAAAACAAAATTTTATTATTACTATTCTAGATTGATTTATTTATAAATGTTTAGATTTAATTAATTTTTAAATTTGTTATATCCATTTTAAAATATTGAATACTAATATAATTTTTTAAACTATTACATTTTTAAAAATAGATAAATGAATAAACATTGAATTAAAATTATATTCAAATTTTGAAAATTTATTTTAATTATACTTTTTTAAAAATCTATATTGATTTAAAAGGTTGATTTTATTTTTTTTTCTAATTTTTTTTTAGAAAATATTTTAGAAGATTTAAGAACTAGTTTATATATCTTAGTATTAATTTATATAAACTCTAGTGTATAGTGGCAACACAGCAGTCAATAATATTTTGTTCAATATTAAATGAGATTTAATATATATTATTAATTGATATTATTAAATGGATTTAATATATATTATTAATTGATATTATTAAATGGTAATATTATATTATATAATATAACTTTTTTTTAAATAAATAAATAAATAAAAGTCGCAGAGCCACTCTAAAAGAGAATATACATAGCAAGAGAGAAAAGCAAAGCAACAAAATACTTTCCCTCAGAATTACAAGAGATCCCCCCTTAATCAGTATAACTGTATGAAGAAGAAGCAATATCAGCATGAGGAGGGAAAAAGGAACAATATGAGGATCCTCCATTGCATGCTTATACAAGAAATGTACTGTATTAAACAAATTCTGAACATTACAACTCATGAAATTACCAATTATTGGTCTGAGATCATTGAGACAGGGGGAGAACCCTAAAGGATTACCACCAACCAGACACTATGCCATTAAACATAACAAAGAAGACTGAACCAAGTTTGATAGATGAGAAGCACAGTCAAAAAGGCCTCCCACCACTGAATAACTAGAGTAGAAATTATAATTATCCAAGGTTCCAACAATCTCAAACAGTGGACATATATGTGGAAGGATGTAGGTACTTGCAATAAAATTAACCATCTCTACACATCTCATAACATCCATGAGGTTTGAGGAAAAAAGAGAAGCCACTTCATTCGAGAGAGCTACAGGTGATTGCAAAGACAATCTTGGCCCACTATTAGAATCAAGGCTTCCTCCACCTGCAGACACTGAATGCTGAAGTCTCGACGAAGCTTAAGCCTTGTGAAAGGAAGGCTATCCCTAATTTCATAAAATCGGCCAAGAATGTGAACTCTAAACAAAGAATCCATGAGATAGAACAACAAATAGATAGGTCGTTGAAAGACAACCAAAGTAATTGTCTTTGAATGAATGAAGGTTGTGTACACACGTGAAAACAATGCCAAATTAAACATTTATATATTCGTGCCAAATAGTAAAATCCCAAAAAAAATATTTAACCTGCACATGTGATAATCAATAGCATTAGATACAAATTACAAAGACTTCCTGAATAAGTCCATGGAAAAGACAACCTATCATCGGCCCTGAATCTTGTAATTTCCACAAGATTTATTTTAATGCCACACAAGTAGCATAACAAGTGAAAAAACCAGAGAATGTCAACTCTCTCCTCCGTAAGGCCACCTTACGTCATATGAGTATGTCAAATCCAAGCCATGGCATGAGAATTGATTACCATACAACAAGAAAACCGTACACATCATGAGATTGTACACATTCCTTCAGCCACTAGCCTCATGCGAATTGATCACACACAGACCAATGAGAAAGATAAAAAGATAACATATTTTCTTGAGCAAGTTGAAAACCAAGATGGAACACATGCATGTAAGAGTAATGTCAAAGGGACTGTCATCAATCGGGCCATGAAAAGTTACCCATTGGCCACATGAGATCCAAGAACTAGGCCCAATTAGTAGTTGATTCTTCAACAGTCCCACAAGTGGGTCAACACTTGTGGGCCACTGAAGAAGAACAAGGCAACAACAATAAGAAGCATAAAGTTGATCCAAAACCACCATAAGTCGGGCCAAGCTGAGTAGAATCTAAAAACATTAACACCCTGATCAAAAGCGATCAAAGGACAATTTCACCTTCTCAACAAAAATTATGCCAATGAGTCAATATCTCTTTGTGAAAATTCAGTATATGGTAAGGACAAATCAATAGCTCTAGTTTCCAAAGAATCTGTAAGGTCATTTGCTACCTTGTAATAGTGAAAGATTTCATAAAAAGAAATTTTTTGAGCAAGTCACTAACAAATCAATAGCTCAAGTTTCCAAAGAATTTGTAAGGTCATTTGCTACCTTGTAATAGTGAAAGATTTCATAAAAAGAAATTTTTTGAACAAGTGACTAAATATAAGCCATCAAATAATTTAAATACCAAACATCGGAGGCTCCCTTAGACAAGTAATTTACCACAACCATTGAGTCTCCCTTGATGATTATATGGGAAATTTTTAGTTTTGGAGCCATCATAATCCCTCATAACCATGCCAACACCCAATTTTCCAGGGTTTCCTCTAGAAGCACCATAAAAATTTAGTTTCACCAAACCAACCAAAGGGGGATCTACCATTGGATAAGCTTTCTAGCAATACTAGGGCCATTAGATTGGTCGATCCCCTTACTAGAAGAGGTTTTAACAAGGACTAATTCCTCTAAATGAAACCATCACAAGAAGAAAGTACCTTTCTACTATTTGAATTCATGAAGAGATTTGACATAGTTACCTCTAATATTGAAATTTCAATCTTTTGGATGACCATTGTTATGTCTGAAGGCTTCTTCCTAAAAATCATATTATTCCTCTCTAACCATATTTTCTATATCATAATGAAGGGGCTTAAATCCCAAATACAAACATAAGTAGAGTTTTTAAAGAGTGAAGGCCAACATTGAAACTATTTGAGTAAAGAACACTAAAGAGGACCATACCAATCCAACATGTTTTGAAACCATGACCAACATTTATAAGAAAAATCATATAAAAAAAGCAAGTGATCTAAACTTTCATAACCCTTACCACATAAAACACATGGGAACATAAGATTCATTCTCAATCTATCTATCCTTGAACTGGTAAGAATTCTATCCTTCAAAGCTATCCATGAAAAAGCACCAACTTTAGGTAACACATTCAGCCCCCAACAAAGAGTAAAAGGCCAAGGATCCCCCTATTCCAAAGTGACAAGAGAATTGTACCCATCCTTCACATTATAATTTCCTGATTTTAATCTCAACCAAATTATTGCATCTTCCTTGTTGGAATAAAAGATCAACTAAGGAGGGACTAGAAGGAAATTAAATAATTTCCATTTGACAAGGAGATGAGAGCTTTGACAATCAATCAACATGTAATCTTTCACCTTGTTCCCCCATAAATATTTTAAAATGACTTCCATTAATTTCCAACTTCCGATACTCCTAAGTGGTTTGTGTCCATTCCAAGCATCATCCCAAAATAATTATTTTTCCCCTTTGTTTATAACCCAAGATAGATGAAGAAGAAGGACAAGTCTACAAGAAGAAATAAAGTTCCATATTTTAGAACCAACTGGAAGAGTTCTTTGAGTAAAAATACTTTCCCTATCCAAGGATTCTAAATATTTATGCTCATTAGTTGACACCACTTTGTGTTTGGATTTTTCTATAATTTCCAAACTGGTTTGGGACCTAGTGCCTTGTTATGAAGAAATAGATCTCTCAAGTCAGCACCGCCCCATTTCTTGGACTGGAAAACCTTATCCCAGGCCACCAAAGATAGTTTCATTTTCCCTTCATATTGTTTTCCCATAAAATATCCTAAAATACCTTCTCAATATTTACCCCCTTACCCTTTGGGAGCCTCAACATTAACATCAGATAAGTAGATGGTGAATGTAAAATAGCCTTAAGCATAATTATTTTTCCATAAAAGTGATCCATTCAGATCTCCATAAGAAAATTTTGTTAGAAATTGAAGAAACAATCTTATCCCAAAATTCATGCTTTCTTTTACCAGAAAAGAATGGAATGCCTAGGTATTTGCAAGGTAAGTAATCACTCGGAAACCCCTAGAATTTAGATAACTATTCTTTTACGAGGGGGTCAACATTTAGATAGAATAATTTTTATTTTCCTTTATTGAAGACTTGGCCTAAATTCATAGAGTATGTTGTTACTACCTTCTTGATATTTTTTGCTTCAACTAGACTTGCATGTCCAAATAAAAGAGTAGCATTTGCAACCAAGGAATCAGTAGCTGGTTGTGGATATAACTAATTTTCATCCCTTTCTAGATTTTAGTAGTCCTTGTTTTTGAAATGAATCTACTCAATCCTTCAGGTTTAAGATAAAAAGAAAAGAAAAGAGTGGATCTCCTTGGCTAACCCCCTAAGAAGAAGAAAAATAACCATGAGGAGATCCATTCACTATGATAGAAAACTTAGCTCTTGAAATACAAGAGTAAATCCATTTACACCAATTTGTGCAAAACCCAAACTTACTCAAGACAACCATCAAAACTCCTAATTTACTCTATCATAAGCATTCATTGTGTCCAATTTTAGAACTACAACTGATTCTTTTTCTTGCATAACTAAAATTTAAAACCTCATGAGCTTGCACCCTTGGGAGTCTCTTTTGCAGGCACAAAACCCCCTTGCACATCTGAAATGATTGAAGGAAGCAACTTGGCTAATCTAACTATTATGGCTTTAGGAAAAAAAATTATAAATTGCATTATAGAGCACAATTGGCCTAAAGTCTTTAAAAGATGAAAAATCATGTTTTTTCGAACCAAAGTCATGAATGTAGTTACATTTAACTCTTTTGACACATTTTTTCCCTAGATTCTTCCAAATCCAATAGCACATCCTAGCCTACAAAATCCTAACACTTTTGGAAGAACATAGCCATATATCCATTTAGACCTAGGGCTTTTTCTACAGCCATAGAGAAGACCACTTTTTTCACTTCCTCAAGAGTGAAACTTGACATAAGCATATCATTATGCTCTATATTAATCGGGAAAGGTATATTATTGATGACCTCACAATCCTTGAAGGTTTTTTTCTACTTCACCAAAGAAAGCAACTTTTTGAAAAATTCAACTACTTCCTAACCAATGTCATCTTCAGAGGACAAAATATTTCCTTCCTTTGTTTGAATATAAATGATTCAATTAGTATTTCTTCATATTTTGTAGAGGCATGAAGAAACATTATGTTTCTATCACCATCTCTTAACCATAGCTCTCTTAATTTTTTCTTCCAATAGATTTCTTCCCTAAAAAGAATCTCATCTAGTTGAGCCTTCAAACAGTTTTTCCTTTTCAAAAGCTAACCTATCCATTCCCTTCTTTAGTACCACCTCATAAAGCAAAAAAAAATCCTTTTCGACTCTTTCTTTTTCTATTAAATTTTTCTTAAAATGTTTTGTATTCCAATCCTAAATCTTTTCCTTTAAATATTTTAAATTTTTGCATAGTTGGTAGATCCTATCTAATCTTCAATTTAGGGGCAGCCAAACCACCAAGATTTTAATAAATGAACAAAGTTTTCATCCATAAACCACATAACTTCAAATTTGAAGGGAATATTAGCCGAGAGTCTATCCTCAAAAATGGATAAGGAGATGGGAAAATGATCTGAACCTGTTAAAGTATGTATGATGGAAGAAAAATCCAAAGATGAAGAGAACCAATTTTCTTACACCAAAATATGATCCAACCTCTCAGCAATCTAGTGAAAATCCTTTCTCTTATTTGACCATGTATAAGAACCATTATTTGGAACACAATAAAATAACTTATTATTCACCACAAAAAATTTGAAATCTTCAATAACCTTGATAGGAGGAATAATTCGCCCACACTTTTTTGAAAGATCTAACCGTGCATTAAAATCTCCACCAAATATTGTAAGCTCATTCCCAAATGGAAAAGATATTGAATTTAACAAATACTAAACTTGCTTCTTTTGAATAGTGGACCATGGCCCATAAATGTTGAAAATTTGAAAGCATTTCAATGACTTGAGACATTAGACAAAAATCCCATCCAATAATCATGGGAAGAAAATAGATCTACTTTCACACTATTCTTATTCCAAAGGATAGCCAAACCTCTAAAAGCACCCAACATCGGCCTCATAGAAAAGCTCCAATTTACCCACAAATCAAAAATCAAAGAAGATGATTGGTTAGATAACTTTGTTGCTTGAAGGAGAAAATCATCGATAAGTAACTAATTATTTGGTGCTTGATTAAGCACCTCTTATTAGCGGAATTTAAGCCACTAACATTCCAAGAAAAGATCCTCATGCCATACGACGAGAGATTCATTCTCTCCTCGATCTAAGATTTAGTTGTGAGGTACCAAGCCCCCCAACCATCTCAAGTTGTTTACCTTTGTTAGTAGATGCATCTCCCTCTACCCCTAATAACTTCTTGCAAGAAGATCTAAGATTCTTTTCAAGTGTTGTTTGGATCCTAGTGGCAATTTCCACGTAGGTTTTCTGACTATTTGGCTTCCCTCTCTTACGTTTAGGGGAAGGGAGAAAAATCTTCTTGGATTTTTTTGAGAGATCATTTAAGAGAAACATCTTGCTTCTCCTCAACATATTCCTTAAGAACTTAATTTTCTATTTCTTGAATAATATATTCCCCCACCTTCCCAATAATTTCATTTACCAAATCTATCAAATTTTCCTCATCTACCCCCTCTTTTTTCAAACTCTCGAACTACACATTATCATTACCCTCTTTCTCAAAATTTTCAAGTGGGGTGTTAACAACTTCCCTCTCTTGTGTTTCCTAAGAGACTCATATTTATATTACCCTCATTTGGAGATAAGAGCACTACATTTTTTTGTGGAACCAAGGGTTCCAAGTTTATAAGCTCTAAGAAATTTGGGGTATCAACATGACCTAGATCCAAGTTAGGAATATGCTCCCTTAGAGATTTTTGCTTCACAATAGGAGACAAGTCTAAAGTAATCTTAGCCCTAGGGAAAAAGGTGGATTCAAGTTTCATATCTTGATGCTAGATGCCCTTTCTAGAAATTAAATTCACAGCCCTAAGGATCCTATCAATACTTTCCACTAAGGTCCAAACCCTAATGACTAGGGATCCATTCTCAACCAAAACATTACTCTTCAAAAAGATTGAAAAGAAGACACTATTAATTCTTTGGAAAAATCCTCTGAGTATTCTATGGGGAGTTTAGGTAAAGAAACATAGATTAGCAAGAGTGTAGATTTAAAATTCTCCTCTTTAAAATTTGGCTTCCATTTATTAAATGCCAAACAATGTATTGTCAAACCTGAAAGGACCATCACTAATAATATTTTCCTTAACTTTTTAATCCTTGAACAAGATAAAGAAGGAACTTTTTGAAAACAAATAAAGGTCAAAACACTCATACTAGTTTATTTTCGCTCAATCTTAAATTTTAGATAATGCTAAATCTTCACCCCAAAACTGAACAAAAAAACCATTTTTTCCAAATCCACAATCTAAGCCTCCATATCAAGGTTGAGAAGACTTAATTTTTGGATTAATAAGAGGCACATTTTCCTTGAACATCCCATTTACATGGTCTTCATCTTGAACCAAATTTCTCCCTTTATCCTCATTCTAGTTTTTTTCATCTAAGGGTGAAAAGTGCCAATATTTCTCACCTAAAGGGGGGTGTCGTATCGAGCTAGATCCAACTTTTGAAGAGTTGTAACTTTCATAATCAAAATACTTTTTCTTGTGAAAACCCTTTCTAGAATTGTAATTGGAGGCCGATCTACCCCTATTCTCCTTTCCTATAGAATAATTGTGTGGCCCATTTTCCTTCCCAAACCACTTGTTCAAAGGTTCTAATTTAGTGTTTATACAAAAAGAGTTCACCTTCTTCAAATTCTCAAAACTTTGATTACTGTCTGAAACATAAAAATGTGGCAATGCCCTAAATTAGTATTCATAACCTAGGTTACAGTCCATCATTTTTATGATGCCATTAGGATACAAATAAACAAGGTGCATAAATTAACTTTCAACCTCCAAGGTGAGTCAATCAGACATGGATTTGATCCTTTTTGAGTCTTAGGAATGATTTGAGAATGATTTGAAGTGATTGACCTAATTGAACTATGTGACCTAATATGAAAAATGTGATATTCTATACATAGACTAAAACATTAATTTGCAAGTGGATCTAGAAGTTATAGACTGATGTGTACCTATCACCAAAAGTTGAATCTGAGTGTTGTAGCAGGATTGGGTTGCCCCTGGGTGAATGGGTCTTTGATAGGGGGTCCTAAAATTATTTTTGCAGTCCTTTGATGCCAGATCTGAGCTTATGTTTTCCATTGTTTCCCACTGTCAAAATGTCATTAGTAAATTTTGTAATTGATATTTTGCATCTTGACAAGGTTGATGACAGTAAATGCAACAATGGAAAATTTTCCTTCAAGTTCTCTTCAATCTTCCTCAAACCAGTAACCTATATATTAACAAAGAAAGAATATGTTGTGCCATATAGGGGCTTGCCTCAGTCAAACCCTATGTAAGTGTTCCCACTTCCAGAATGGCAATGTCAATGATGAAACCTTAATGGAAAGGAAGGAAATGATGAACTAATACAATGTTGCAACTCACCACCCTTCAATGACTTCCTTGAAGGACTGAAGTCATACACATATCTTCAAGGATTTGGATCTTGCTTGATAGATTTTTCTTGAATGCTTGAAGACCTACAACAATGTTAGCCTTCACAAGACAATAACATGAACACACATAAACTTTGACATGATGTTGGATCAAGTGAATTGATGTAATAATGACTGATATGTTTCTCTTGAATTTCTCTTGACAATAGTATTTTCTCTTGAATGCTAGAAGATGTGTGTTAGATTTAATAGATTTGAAATGATTGAAAGACTATGTATTTATAGGTGTTTATCTAATTTCCCAAAAAATGGATTCTAAAATCTGACACTTCATATTTGAATTTTGGATGTTAAAATACCAACAACAAATATTTGAATTTTGGTCATAGCTAAGGGGGATCCAATCACCCTTGGGAGAATGGGTCTTGCACTAAATTTCTAGGACACTCAAAGTTGGGGACAATTTAATTATTAGATGCATTTATTCAATGTTTTTCCTCCTTCAAAAAAGGATAAAAATTAGGCTTTGAAATGCATAATTTGGAAAATTAGAAGCTTAATTAAGTCCAATAAATTAGGGGGCAAAACATTATGTGAAATTGTAAGCGTATACAATTTTCTACACTACACTCAATGAATAACCCTTTTTACTTTATCAACCATATGTTGAGTTAGGTCTTAAACCAGAACTTGAATACATAACCCTAGATTTGTCCGACCAAGTTTGAGCCACTCTTGCCACTTTTTGTGACAGCTTATTGAAATGCAAGTATGACGAATATTTTGCTTCCACCTAGTTTGTGCATGAGACTCTCTTCTAGTCCCGACCTTGTTAATATTATTGTTATATTATATATTTATATTATATTAATATTATCAATATTATTATTATATTAATAATATATACTTCATCTCACTGTGAAGAGTATATGAGACTCCCTTCATGGCATGAATCCACTGTCTACCTAGGAGAAGATTATATGAAAGAGGTCTTGGCATGACATAAACATGTGTATGTAAAGTCACAAGTCCTACCTTAATGGGTAATGTGATCAATCCTAATGGTTGCTTATTAACATTATCAAAGCCATGAATTGAAAGATCATTAGGTCTATAAGATTCTTATCCACACCAATCTTATCAAGAAGATCAATGCTACAAACATTAAGGCATGATCCATTATTTATAAGAGTATGCCTAACTCCAATTTTATTAATGACCACCATTATCATTAAATATTAAAAAAAAAATTGGATCTCAAGCGAGGGTAATTCATGTTGAGGGAATATAATATCCACATTTGTCATTTGCATACAATCAAAAAAGGTTGCTACATCATTTGATTTAATAGAAGTTTGGACATCAATCTTCTGCAAAGCCTCTTGGAGCATCATGTGGTATGTAGGTGATGTTTGAATCAAATCCCAAAATGATACTTTTGTTGAATTATTACGAAGTTTCTCAACACTTGATCGTATTATTTACCACTACACTAAGGAATATTAGGTGCAAGTTGAAGGTATCATTGAGGAAATGGGATGGATGTGGGTGCTTATTTTGGTTGCTTATTATTTCTAGTGTTATATGTGTGAACAAATGTATGATTGTTGTAAGTATGAAGGTGGTGTCATTGATGTCAACAAGCTTGTGTTGTCATTAGTGACAGTTTAACAGTTTTGTATTGGTTAAGAGAGATTTTTACTTTGATTAGTTGCATTATGTTGTCATTAGTTAAGTTGTTGATGTTAACCTCTAGTGTTACTTTGATAATCTTATGTTTATGGTTTAGATGTCAAGGATATTAAGAAAATTGATAAAGTAAGGAAAATAGGATGTTGCAGAAGTATTTTTTCTTGCAGAGGTGTTATGATTTTGCTTCACATTTATTCTAGGTTGAATATTTGGTTGTTTGGTTTGGATATGTTGGTTAGAGGTGTTCAAAGCTTCTATATTCAGAATTTGGGCTTTTGGATCGATGTACAAAGGAAGTTATGTTCACCAGTGAGTGAACCAATTTTGCAATATTGGTTACAGAGGTGTCTGGGAGAATTGTTTTTTCTCTGCATTTCTTTGTGGTTTCTCTTTAGGTCTTGCGATTTTCAAGATATGTTGATGGTGTTGATTTATTTCATGTGTCAAGAGGATTTGTGGTTTGGTGCTCCAGAAGTTGGCTTTTAATATTGTAGTGTTTGGCAATGTTGTCTGAGTGTACAAGCTATGTACATTCTAAAGGTGTAAATTTTTTTGAAGGATTTTGATTAATTTCAAGGGGATAGAGGAATATTCTAGATCATGATGAAGTGTTATTTGCGGTTTACAAGTCATCTTTGGGTTTGAGGAAGCGCGCAATTCAAATTTCAATGGTGTTTGCATGAGTAATAGTCAACTTGGTTTTTACAATACATTTGAAGATGTTTGAGAATTAATGAAGGCATAGCGTGGCATGTGAGAGTTATATTTTTAGGTCCCAATTAAGTTTTGTATTGGTTCACTTTCGTTCATATCCATTGTGGGAATGTTTAGTGCTGACCTATCTTGAATTTGTAAAGTGTAAGATGAGAGTGGTTGACTTGAAGATGTTTTTCAAGCTGAGGATGGTATAAATGCAAGGTGAATTGATGCGAGATGAAGTGGAATAGAGTCAAGTATTATGATGCAAAATTAAGTGTAGAATTGTAGAATGCAATGTGATCTATAATGCAAGATTCTTGAATGCAGTGAGATGAGGTATCTTGATCTTCTAAAGACTACAAGTGTTGTTGAAGTTATTGTGGTGGAATCTCTATTGCATTAAGATCATGTTCTTTTTGTAACATTCTATTTTCTTTTCTTCTTTCTATTTCGGCAGTGTATCCTATTCTGGCAATGAGCCTCCTTGTACCAGTTTTGCAATTACTTATATTGAGAGCTAATCCTCACTGTGGTTTTTTCCTCTTAGGGTTTTCCACATAAATCTAGTGTTCTCTTGTGTATGGTGTTGGTTGTTTCAATTTATTTATTTTTATTTTCACGTTTAAACACTATAACAGATTAAGGGTTTAATGAATGCATGTGGATCTGATTATTGTTGAGGGTTTTAATTTTTTAATTTGATACAACTGATCCCCCCCTCTTAATTGTCTTGTTCATTCAAAAATTTGTATCAAATCAAGGTTCCTTGTAGAAAATATTAGCCGCTTGAGGTAGATCTAGGATTACGAGCAAGAAGGAGATCCCTATGTTTGATGGTATAGACTATGCATTTTGGAAGGCGAAGATGGAATGCTATTTGATTTATCTTGGATTTGAAGTTGCAAAGAAGTGAAGACTGCATACACCATACCTGCAAATGGACTATGCACAAGTGATGAAATCAAAGCCTCTGAAATAGATGGAAATGCAAGGTTTTCTCTTTTGACTAGTCTTGCACATTCTAAATTAGTGAAAGTTATGGATCTAAAAACTGCTAAAGAAGTTTGGCATAAGCTAGAAAGTACTTATGAAGGAGATGAAAATGTTAAACAACCTAAGTTATAGAATTCGAAGGCACAATTTGAGACTTTATGAATGTCTGAAGAAGAAACAATCACAAGTTATATGCAAAGGGTTAATGAATTGGTAAGTACAATCCAAGGTCTTGGTGCACAAGTCAAAGAACCTAAAGTGGTAAAGAAAATTCTTGGAACTCTTCTTGATTCTTATAGTGAAAATGTTTATTCTATTGAGGAAATTGCAGATTTTAATACTTATAATAGAGATTAGTTTTTTGGCACACTAACTACATTTGAAATGAGAAAAATTGGTCTAAAAAATAGTGCAAAAATGGAGACTACTTTCAAGGCTAGAAAATTAGAAAAGGTTGAAGATTCAGATGGAGATGATCTTGATGATGTGGAAGCTAACTTTGTAAGAAGGATCAAAAGGGGAACCAGTAAGTACAAAGGTAAATTACCTTTCAAGTGTTTTAGTTGTAGAAATGCAGGGGACTATGCTTCAAGATGTCCAAATAGAGCTATGAACAATAAAAATAAGGAGAACAAGGGTAATATGATCAATAAAAGCTATTATGTTAGAGAAGATGTTGGAATTTTTTATGATGAATCTGATTATCGAGATGTTGATAATAAATTCTTGTTTTTGGCTTTAAAAGATGAATTTGTTTCTGCTAACTTTTAAAAATGTGTGAAGGAAAGTAATCTAGAGAAGGATAAGATTGAAGGTACTTTGGTATCTACTTGTCATGCTAGATAGGACAAGAACTATTGGGTTATTGACAGTGGTTGCTCAAATCACATGACTGCAGACAAGAGTAAGTTTGTTAAACTTGAAAAATATGACAAAGGACTTGTTAAATTTGGAGATGATTCAGGAGCTAAATTTTTTGAAATAGGCTCAATCAGTTTTGATGGAAAGCATAATATTGAAGATGTTTACTATGTTAAAGGTTTACGGCATAATCTCTTGAGTGTTGGAAAAATGTGTAGCAAAGGATACAATCTTATGTTTTAGTATGATGGATATGAGATCAGAAAAGGGTTTGAAAGTGTGATTTCTGTTGGAAAAAGGACATATGGAAATATCTACTAGCTCAAGGGTGTTGATGGTCACTTTTTTATGGTCCTCCAATTAATGATAATTGGTTATGGAACAAGAGAATGTGTCACATCAATTTTGATAATTTGGTTAGAATCAATTTAGTTCAAGTTGTGAGAGATCTTTCGAGGATTACAAATCCTATCAATGTTATTTGAAAAGATTATCAACTTGGAAAACAAATAATAATTAGTTTCAAGGGAAAGGAATAATCTTCAACTGGATTGTTGGAATTGGTACATGTAGACCTTTGTGTTCCTACAAGAGTGGGAAGTCTTCAAGGTGACAGGTCTTTCATGCCTTTGATTGATGATTATTCTATAATGACATGGGCTAATTTTCTTAGAGAAAAATATGAAGCCCTAGATAGATTTAAAGCATTAAAAGTTATGGTTGAGAATGAGATGGATTTGAAGATCAAATTTTTGAGGTTTGAAAAAGTTGGAGAGTTCACCTCCAATGAATTTAAAATTTTTTGTGAGCATCATGGCATAAAAAGGCACTTTTCTATCCCTAGGAATCCTCAACAAAATGGAGTGGTTGAAAGGAAAAATAGGATTATTCAAGAAGCTACATAGACTATGATGAAAGAGGCTAACCTAATGGAAGTCTACTGGAGAGAAGCAATTCATACTATTGTTTACATACTTAATAGAGTTCAAGTAAGAGCTAACAGCACAAAGACTCCCTATGAGTTATGGTGCAGAAGGATTCCTACTATCAAGTACTTTAGAGTGTTTGGAAGAAAATGTTAAATCAAAAGAGATGATGAAAAATTAGGAAATTTTGATGCAAGTTCTGATGAAGGTATCTTTCTTGGATATTCTAATTAAAAAAGCTTACAAATGTTACAAAAAAGGGCTAAGAAGGATTGCTGAAATTGAAAGTGTCAAGGTTGATGAAGATTTGAGGAATTTAGTGGTAATAGATAGATATGAGTTAGATGAACCTTCTTGCGGAGAAGAAGAAGAAAAAGATAAGGAAAAAGAAGTACATAATGAAGAGGAAGAAGCTCTATAAAAGACCCTTAAGACCCTTGAGTATGTACAAAGAAATCATTTAAAAGAACAAATTATTGGAGTCAAAAGCAAAGGCATGTTGACAAGAAGAGTTGTTGAAGCAGAAGTAAATTTGTGTTTACTTTCTAAAGTTGAGCCTAAAATAGTAAATGAGGCATGCAAATGAACATTGGATGAATTCAATGGAAGAAAAACTTATGCAGATTGACAAAAAATAGACTTGGGAATTGGTTCCTATACCTCAAAATAATTGGAACTAAGTGGTTATTCATAAACAAGTTGAATGAGAATGAACTAGTAAGAAACAAGGCTAGGCTTGCGTGTAAGGGCTATGCACAAGTTGAAGGAATAGAATTTGAGGAGACATTTGCTCTAGTGGCTAGAATGGAAGAAATCGGGATATTTTTGGAATTTTTAGCACATAAGGACTTTAATTTTATCAAATGGATGTGAAGTCTACTTTCTTGAATGGAGAGTTGGAAGAAGAAGTCTACATGGAACAACCAAAAGGATTTCAATTTTTAGATAAACCTAATATGGTATGTGGATTGAAGAATGAATTATATGGATTGAAGCAAGATCCTAGAGCTTGGTATTCAAGGTTGGACAAATATTTAATATAGAAAGGATTCAATAAAGGCATTGTAGATAGTAATCTCTACTTTAAAGTTGAGGAAGATCGAATCTTGATAATGGTTGTATATGTTGTTGACATAAAATGTGGAGGAAATGAAGAAATGTTTAGGAGTTTTACAAAAGAGATGCAAAAAGAGTTTGAGATGTCTATGTTTGGGGAGATGAATTTCTTCCTTGGGCTACAAATCAATCAAATAGATAAATGCATATTCATTTCACAATAAAAGAATATTAAAGAAATGTTGAATAAGTTTTGAATGGAAGACTCCAAACCAGTATATACTCCTATGGTTACTGGTTGCAAACTAAGTAAGGATGATGAATGCCCTATTAGGGTTCAAGAATATTGGAGCAATAAACATTAACAATTATATGTAGATTAAATAACCTAGAAATAGCAATGAAGAATAACACAAAAGAGAATGAAATACAAAATTTTAACATGCTTTACCCAATATGGGCTACATCCATAGAAACTCATCCACCCAATGTTTTATTATCCAATGCAAAATATAATACAATCTTGCAAATCACACCCATCACAACTTACATCCCAACTGCTTATAACAAGATTTTTAGAAGCTTCTAGAATTAGGGTTTTACAAAGTCATTTTTTCACTTGACGTGTTAACAAGAAAAAAAAATTGGGGGCTATGCCCCCGAACCCTCGATTGGGGCCCAACCCCAACATACTTAACTTCAGTGATTGAAAGTGCAAAAACCTTTTGCAACCTTGAAATCCAACTGACTACAATACCTCCTATAATAAAAACATACCTTGTAGTACTCCTCATGCTATCAATATCACCCACTAGATCAGAGTCAACATATCCTTTTAGAGGAAAATCTTTTCCTTCAAAACATAGTTTCTTTGAAGTAGTACCTCTCAAGTATCGAAGAATCATTCTAATGTTCTATTCCTGGATTGATTATATACTTGCTCACAACTCCCACAACATGTGCAATATCTATCCTTATGCATACCATTTCATACATCAACCTATCGATTGTTGATGCATATGGTATCATAGACATTTTTTCTTCATCCTCTTGTGTCTTCGAGCACATATCCTTAGTCAATTTAAAATGACTAGGGAAATGACTAGGGAAAGTTGTACTAACTACTTTTTCATTTTGCATGTTAAACCTTTTCAACACCTCTACATACTCACTTTGAGACAAATAATTTTGTGTTTGTCCTATCCTATGTGATCCTCATACCAAGGATTTTTTTTCTACACCCAAATCCTTCATAGAAAATGAATTTGCTATTTTTTTCTTATGTTCATTAATATGTTGCATGTTAGACCCAACAACAAACATGTCATCAACATAAAGCAACAGGATAATATAGCTTCCATTATCCAATTTCTTAAAATAAACACAATAATCAGAATGGCATCTTTTGTAACCTTGTTCAGCCATAAAACTATCAAATTTCACATACCATTGTCGAGGTGCTTGCTTCAGACCATACAAACTCTTCTTTAACCTACACACAAATTCCTCCTTACCCTTGACCTCATATCCTTGTGGTTGTTGCATGTATATTTCATCTTCTAAATCCCCATGGAGAAATGTTGTTTTTACATCTAGTTGTTCAATATGCAAGTCTTCCACAACCACAAGACTTGGAATAGTTCTAATAGAAGTCATCTTTACAACTGGAGAAAATATTTCATCAAAATCTATACCTTTTTTCTGTGCAAAACCTTTTACCATGATTCTAGCCTTATATATTTTCTTGCCTCCATATTCTTCCTTCAACCTATAAACCCATTTATTTGGAAATGTTCTTTTATCTGCAGGCAATTGAACTAAGTCCCAAGTTTGATTCTGCATCAAGGAATCCATTTCCTCTTTCATGCCTTGCTCCCACTGCTCTTTGGTATCTACTTGCATTGCTTCTTCATAACCTTTAGGTTCACCAGAATCAATTAATAATATAGAATATAATGATAGAGAAAATATTTTTTTAGGTCTAGTTATCCTTCCAGAATGTTTAACACTTGCAGGAGTCTTTGGAATAACTTGTTGTTGCTGAGCATTAGGTACCACTGAAATTTTATTTTTTGGAATCTCATCCAGCACCACATATTCCTTTTTGGCATGTCCATGCTTCTTTTTCCTACAGCTGATCCTTATACATAACCTTCTCATTGAATATAACATCTCTTCTCCTAATGATTTTATGATTTTCATAACCCATAACCAATAACTAAGTTCATCTACTCCACATCCAATGAAGGTGCATTTTTTAGACTTACCCTCAAGCTTGATTCTATTTTCAGTATCAACATGGACAAAAACTTCACAACCAAAGGTTTTTAGAAATGAATAGTTTACCTTTTTACCTGTCCATGCCTCCTCTAGAATGCCACCATCCAAAGGATTTGAAGGTCCCTTATTTATTAAATAAATAGTGGTATGTATAGCATCTACCCAAAAGTGTAAGGGTAGTCCAACATGCAATCTCATGCTCCTTGCACGCTCCATAATGGTCATATTCATCCTCTCAAACACACCATTTTCTTGTGGGGTTCTAAGAATTGTTTTATGCCTATGGATTCCATTGTATGAATAGTAATTTTCAAATTCTTTACTACAATACTTGCCTCCATTATCATATCTGAGACACTTCAACTTTTTTCCTATCTCATTCTTAACCAAAGCTTTCCACTTTTTAAAAGTTTCAAATACTTTTTATTTTTGTTTTAGGAAATACACCCATGTTTTCCTAGTTGCATCATCAATAAAAGTAACATAATAAAAAGAGCCACCAAGAGAAGATAAATGAGCTAGTCCCCATACATCTAAATGCACAAGCTCTAATTTCTCACTCTTCTTCTCTTTCCCAACTTTGAGAAATCGTACTCTTTTCTATTTTCTATAAACACAATTTTCTTAGAACTCCAAGTCAATCTACTTCAGACGTGGTAGAAAATTTTTGGAGTGAAGTATCTTCATCCCTTTCTCATTCATGTGCCCAATTCTATGGTGCCACAATTTTGTTTATGTCCCTTTAGCAAGTGTTATAACTGTCTCAATAGCAACTATTTTTGTAGCAACTAAGGTAGAATAAGTATTACTAGTACACAAATATAATGTGCCTACCTTTTCACCTTTAGCTACTACTAATGCACCTTTAGTGACCTTCCAGACTTTGTCTGAAAAGGTAACTATGAATCCTTCACTACACAATTGTCCTACAAAAATTAAATTCCTTCTCAAAATTGGAACATGCCTTACCTCATGTAGCAAACATTCATTTCCATTCTACAACTTGATTTTTATCTTTCCTTTTCCAACAATCTGATAGGGTTTATTATCACCCAAATATACCTATCCAAAATAATCTTGAACATAATCCAAAAAATATTTTCTATGGGGGTGGCATGAAATGAAGCCCCTGAATCTATTACCCAAGAATCATTAACATTTTCTAAACAAAGAATTAAAGCATCCTACAATTTATCACTTGCAACATTAGCTATCTCACTGTCATCATGTTTTTTATCTCCTTTTTTTCCCTTTTGAGACCAAAAATCTTTCTTCTTGAGTGTCTTGGCTTTCCATAGTGCCAGCAATTCATTCTTCCTCTAGATTTAGATTTGTCTTTCTTTGACTTCCCTTGTGACTTCCCACAATTTTTTGGGTTTTTTCCTCTCTCCTTTGTTCTTCCATTATTCTCTACAGTCAAAGCATTACCCAATTTTGAAGTCTCACCTGTGCTTTTCCATCACATTTCCTCTCTAATGATAGCACCAACAACATCATCAAATTTCAATGTATTTGAAACAAAGACAGAGTTACTTATAGCCATTACCAAGCTATTCTAGCTTTTTGGAAAAGAACATAAAACCAAGAGAGCTCTTACCTCTTCATCAAAATTCACTTTTATAGAAGTTAACTAGCTGGTAATTGTATTAAACTCATTTAAATGATTTGTCATAGATCCACCTTTAATCATTTTCAAATTAGAAAAATGCTTCATGAGAAATACCTTATTTGAGGTTGAGGGGTTTTCATACAATTTAGCCAAAGCTTCCATTAGATCCTCTATTTTCTTTGCTTCTATTATATTGAATGCCACAGATGTCAAAAACAACCAAATGGTTCCCAGTGCCTTTCAATCTAGAATCTCCCAATCTTCATCGAACATCACAGCATCTTTCTTTGCTTTTCCTTCCAATGGCTGCCATAGATCCTGTTGATACAAATAATCTTCCATCTACTTCTTCCATAATTAATAATTCTAGCCATTGAACTTCTCAACCTTGAATTTTCCTTCTTCCATTGCTCCCACTCAAATCTAGAGGTTTCCTACCAATCAATCGAAATACACGTGGCTCTAATGCCAGTTTTTAGGGTTCAAGAAGATTGGAGCAATAAACATTAGCAATTATATACAGATTAAATAACCTAGAAATAACAATGAAAAATAACACAAAATTTTAATGTGGTTCACCCAATATGGGCTACATCCACAAAAACTCAGCCACCAAATGTTTTATTATCCAGTGCAAAATAGATTACAATCTTGTGAGTCACACCCACTAGAACTTACATCCCAACCACTTATAACAATATTTTTGAAGCTTCTAGATTTAGGGTTTTACAAAGTCATTTTTTCACTTGACGTGTTAATGGGAAAAAAAAGATTGGGGTCTATGCCCCCAAAACCCTCACTCTAGGCCTGACCCGACCTCGAGCCCCAATGGGGATATGTTACAATGTATAGTATTGCATGACCAATAGGCACATACCAACATCCCCTAAGGCTGATCATAGTAAGTATAGATTTATGATTGGTGGACTGTTATACCTAACTGCTACTAGACTGGATATCATGCATGTAGTTTTTCTTTTGGCTAGCTTTCAAGAAGATCCTAAAGAAACACATGTTATTACAATGAAGAGGATATTCAAATATTTTAAGGGAACTTTGGATTATGGCTTGTGGTATCCTAAGGATACTAATTTTACATTAAGTGCTTATACAGATACAAATGGGTTTGGTTGTGTTAATGATAGGAAAAGTATTAGTGGTGGTGCATTCTTTCTTGGATGTAGATTGGTATCATGGCTAAGCAAGAAACAAGATTTTGTTTCTTTATCTACTATAGAGGTTGAGTACATTGTAATGAGATCTTGTTGCACATAGGTATTATGGATGAGACAGACATTGATGGATATTAGAGTAGTATATGATGAGCCTATTTCTGTCTTTTTTGATAATACAAGTGCAATCAATATTTCAAAGAATCCAGTGATGCATTCAAGGACAAAGCATATATCAATTAGGTATCACTTTTTGAGAGAGAAGGTTGTAGAGAATGAAATGAAGCTTGAATATGTACCTACAAAGGAACAAATTGCTGACATAATTACTAGGGCTCTTCCTAAGGATACTTTTAAGTATCTCTAGGAGAAGTTGGGGGTTTTTTCCCCTCCTTTCTTGAACTAGATGCATATGGAGATGCATTAGTACAATGGATTTATGGATGCATTCTTTTTTTGGACTAATGTTGGTGGCTACCTCTTAGGGGGAGTAGGTAGTGACATTGTTGTAATATGGAATATATGCTATCATTTTGCAAAGGTTGATGTGTTGATTTGGTTGGTGTGTACTCCTAAGGGGGAGTGTTCAGAGAAGTTACAAGTATCTTGGTTCTATGTCAAAGGGGGAGAACAACACAAAACATTTATCATTTTCCATTGATGTCAAAGGGGGAGAGAGAGTTATGTGAAAAAATTATGTTTATACAGAGGGAGAGAGAGATGTCATGTGAAAAAGGAAAAGTTGAAAAGGCGAGAGATAGAGAGATGTTGTGTATGTTTTCTTTGATTATTTTTCACATATTGTGTTGCCATCAATGACAAAGGGGGAAATTATTGCAATTATAAAGGTATTTTGCAAGTATGAAGGTTTTTTCATTGATGTCAACAAGCTTGTGTTGTCATTAGTGATAGTTTGATAGTTGTGCAATGGTTGAGAGAGATTGTTGCTTTGATTAGTTGCATTATGTTTTCATCAGTTAAGTTGTTGATGTTAACCTTTAGTGTTACTTTGATAAGCTTATGTTTAGGGTTTAGATGTCCAGGTGTATGTGTGAAATGTGAGAGTTAGAAAATCAATAATAAAGCCACACAAACATCAATGAGACGTATTATATTAAAGATTTGAATCAAAGAACTAATCTATTTGCAGCAAACAAATCTCTAAAAATGTTCCATTGTTCTCTATTCTCAATGATTCATTAAATCATTTGGCTATAAAATTTTATATGTGCACTATGATTTTTAAAATGATAACTTGAGAAATGAGATGTCCAAAATGCAAGAAATCTAAGTTCCTACATGAAACTATGTGATAAAAGCCATGAAACTATGATAACGGTGATACTAACAAATGGATAATGATGTTGCATAAAAAGCTAAAATGATTATGCATATGTTTAAACATTAACTATTGATATGATAAACTAAAATACAATTACAAACTAAGACATGATTCTAAGTTAGAATGATAAAATAATGCAACTTGCTAAATGCTAAATGATCAAATTCTAAATGCTCCGATGTTTCAAAGCTATTCCTGCATAATAAGTTGGCTAAAATATGTGATTATAAGTGTTGTAGAAAAGGGTTATATTTATAGGATTTTCAAAGCATCTTGTGATGTGGCAGCGATCGACGGTCTAGATTCAAACATGAGGGATGAACAGTGGAGATGGAAGAATCAAGAAGGATGTTCCCTTGACCAAGGGCAACATGCCAAATGGATGAAGGAATAAAGTGTGTGAGGAATAAGCCATGTGTTAAAAGTTTCTTGAATATAATTGGTTAAAAATAATGTAATTAAATATTAGTCATATTTAATTACATATGGCATTTGATGACATGGCCAAAAAGTGTTGTAGACATGTGACTAAATTTGAATTTGAAATTATTCAAACTTAGTGAGAAGATATTTAATTAAATAAATAAAAAACTATAGACATTTGTTTATTTAATTAAATTTAGAAGAATGTGGTTTAGAATCAAGAATTTAGAAAAGTGTGAACTATATAAATAAATTGAGAATTTATTTATAAGTAGTTGAAATAAAGGGAGTTTATTAATTAAATAGCTATTATTTAATTAATTAATTATCTTGGCCATTTTTAAATGTATACATTTTTCCCCTCTTTGAAGTAATGTGTTTACATATTGGTTCAAAGAAAAATTTGCTGCTGATGTCGACAAAAAAAAAAATTGATGCCCCAGACACTCCAGACACTGATTTTCAGGTGATGATGAATATATGCCCCCTTGGGAGATAAATCAGTGAATTTTTTAATTCTTAGGATTTTTTGAAATTTTTGAGAATTTTGATGATTTTTCAATGATTTGATGATGATCTCAAAATTTTATAATTCAAAAACAATTTATCTCCTGAAAAATGATGTATAAGCCAATAGATGATGAAATTGATGAATTGGCCCCTTTTGAAAAATAAAATAAAACAACCCCATAAAATCCCACTTAATTAACCTTTAAATGGTTAAAAAGGTGATTGAAAAGTTCATTTTTGCATTTTAGATTTTGAAAACTTGAGAGAGATTGAGCAATCTAGCACTTTGGAGCAAAATGGTGATCCCTTCCCACACACCGATTCGAGCACGTGCGATGACAACTATCTGGTAGCATACGGACCTCTGGTATGTACCCCAAAAAATTGCCTCATGATTTGTGCAATTTATTTTGCACTCTTTTTCACGTTTTAAATTTGGTTTATTTTGTTTTAGTGCATAGGGTTACTGCAATAGTGCATAGATGAACTGTAATGGCGCATAGAATAGATTAGTGCTTAGGGTAAATAGGTTAGTGCATTGGTAGATTTAGAGTGTAGGTGACCTAAATTAGTGCATAGAAGTACCGAAATAGCACATAGGTAAATTTAGCGCTTAGTTGAATTGATTTAGTGCATCGATGAAAGGATGTAGTGCATAGGATGATTCAGTCAATGGGGACTCTATTCTGGTATATCCGTGAAATTGTCTGACTCATTCATGGTTTTGGAGCATTGAAACCTATTTTAGCGCATTAATGATTTTTTCTCGTGCATAGATTCTTTTAGTGCATTGAAGCATTGTTCTAGCACATTGGTGAAATTTAGACCAGATTGATGATGTTGTTGATTAGACCCCTGGATTTTGATGATGTTTGATCATGTCAGCCTTTGATTTGATGATGATTGATGATGTTGATAGGTTAAATGTACATTGATCTCATGATAGGTGAGATTCAATGATAGGATGATGATAATTGACCTAATGATAGGAAATGATCAATTATAGTTTGATTGATTGATTGACCTCATGATAGGCGGGGAGCAATGACAGGTTGATTGATTGGTTTACCTAATGATATGTGAGATCGAATTGATTGATAAACCTCATGATAGGCAAGGTTGAATCATAGATAAACCTCATGATAGGCGAGGTTGAATGATAGATAAACCTCATGATAGGTGAGATTGATTGATAGATTGATGCTCACGAGATGTGATCAAAGTCTCACTAGAGCTGATAAGATTGATAGGTTGATTGATTTTAATTTATTGATAGGTTGATTGATGTAAATCGATTGATTGGATGATTTTTGATTTTGTGATGATAGGATCCATTGACAAGTCTGCATATTAGAGAGCATTTTCCCAAGACGTGGAAGTTGATTCCACACCTAACGCAGCCTGAGGTAGCCCTGATTGCACGATGTAGATTGTCGTTCTTGATTGATATGCCCCATATTAGGATCAATAGGGGTTTGTTGATAGCTTTAGTAGAGAGGTGGCACAGGGAGCATAGCACCTTTCATTTTTCCACTAGTGAGACCACAGTTACTCCAAAGGACGTATATTGGATTTTGTAGATACCTATGGTTGGAGAGCTTATCTTATATGATTCTCAGGAGCAAGGTGGGACTAATGCACTGCACAGAGTATTCGAGGATGATCAAATATGTGGTTACGAGATTCCTTGAAAGGATATGGTTAATGCTTATGCCATATTTCCATTTGTTCTAGCTGGATTTATTGGAGGGTTCCTTTGTCCTGACCGTAGGTCAAAGGGACTCTCAGTTGGATGGGGTCAGATTCTAGAGAGCATGATTGCTCAAGGCACTAGATATGCATGGGGATGTTACATGCTCACACATTTGTACCAAGATTTACACCAGGTGGTCTATCTTCACGTGGCTAGTTTATTAGTTGGGGTTAAATTGCTTTAGGTCTGGACCTAGGAGCATATAGCGGTCACATGGCCAGTTGGAGATAGATAGTGACCTCCCATGAGACCGTATGTACATATTTATGTCGATTGAGTTGCTCAGCCTAGGCTAGGAAAACTGGAGTACTATAGGAGGACACTAGATGATCTTGAGTCTGTGGTATAGTGACCCTATCTAGATTGTGAGCAACGGCCAGAGGATGATACCGAGATGCCTTATTTGTGCCAGTCATTGTACCTAATTAGGTAGACCCAGTTTATCATTGAGAGATTCTTGCTGCTGATGGTATTGAGGTAGTATGGCAGAGGGTAGGGGATGCCCAAGGGCGTGGCCCATTATGTGTGGCAATAGGTGGATGCTACAAAGTGGGGACCTATTTTATCATATGATGCATTCATGCAACATTTCCAGGGATTACAAGCCATCATTTGGGAGGTGCATCCAAAGATCATCGAGGCACCGATATCAGAGGAGTATGCACAATACCTATTCTTACATCCATTCTTGTGGATCACCATCTCAGAAAAGCTAGTGTCATTGTTAGAGGAGGAGGGGAGGGCACTAGGTCATGGTCACAGGTGAAGGAGAGAGGATGAGGACAAGGACGAGGAGGAAGAGGAGGATGAGGATACCAGTGATAGTAGTGATGGCAGTGATGGTGATGGTGATGGAGATGGAGGAGGCAGAGATGATGATGGGGGTGATGGGGGAGGAGATGAAGGTGGAGGAGGCCTAGGTCTTGATGTTGGAGATTTGAGAGTGCCTCACAAGAGGTGGCATGTGGAGATTCGGCTACCCTTGCCATAGCAGCAAACATAGATTAATTCATTACAGGTACAAGTTTAGACACTACAGGGTTAACTTGAGCAGGTTCAGGCTTTACTAGTGCAAGCCCAAGGGTAGATTATTGTACTGATAGTAGAGAGGGATGTTGCTAGATAGCAGGTACAACAAGTATAGGCCCAGCTTACACAGGTCTAGGCCCAAACTTAGGAACAGGGATAGATACAAGGGCAGATTGCTACACTGACTGTCAAGAGGGATACTCTGAGATGGTAGTTCAATCAGTCTGAGGGTGTTGTTGAGAGGCTATAGTAGGTTGTAGCGGTTACTAGTGCATCAGATTATTTCAAAGAGATCTAGCATACCACACAGGAGGTAGAGTTTTACAGAGTGAGATATCATGATACAATTCCTCCCGAGCAGCAAGAGAGTTATCAATGAATAATGTATGAAATGATCACATGATGGTGCATAGTTCTTTTTGTTTATGATGGTCATATGATGATGATCATGGTGATTATGTGATGCATGTAATGATTATATGATAATGCATGATTGATGACTCTATATGCTTTAGGGATGATGTTTTATGTTATGTGAGATGGATTTGATTATGCAAATGATGTGTGATGTTGATCCAGTTATTCCTTTGTTATTCTTAGATTTGAGTAATAACAAATTCATCTTCACTACTAGTTTTAGATGTTCATAACAATGGAATTATCTCCTTTGTTATCCAGTCATGTTTGGCAACAACTTTTTCTTCTTGGATATCTTACTCTACTAGACATGTCTTTCAATCATCTTATGTGAATCCAAGATCCGAAAAGGAGTAAATGATTTCAGTGATGCATCAAGTTCAATTATGCCCCTATTAAAATAGAGATGTTTTTCTGTTTAGAAATCTTACTCTAGTGGACATGTCTTTCAACCATCTTAATGGACCAATTTCTTAATCCATCAATAATTGATGAAATGATTTGGTTCATGCAAGTGAGATGGAATGCACTTCTTTTTATGTTTTCTAATGCAAATATTATGACATGATGCATGGATGGATGAATGATGTGATAATGTATATATGATATGAGAATTCTTTCTAATGTATGCAAATGATGATGCAACTGATGTGTGATTAAATGAGAATGTTTTCTAATTTATGCAAATGATGATGCAACTAATGTGCAACTATATGAAAATGATGTGTTTTTGGTTAATATCAAATGTACACAATCCATTAAGAATAGAGATAACATCATTGTGAAATTGTTGCAGCCTTGGAAACCCCATAGACATAGATGCAAAACTAACATGGATGCAATCTAACTTAATCATCTAGATCTAATATGTAAATTTTATCATTGTAATAACCAATTTTTCATGCTTTTTATCATCATTGAGCCTTTAAAATGTTGAAAGTGAGTACAAGCATCGATGGTATATTTAGACCATGATGACCTGAGTACTACTTCCATGATTTTTGATATTGCAAGTTAGCGCAAGCATCTAGGTATAATTAGACTGAGTGACCTGAGCATTGCTTGCATAAGTAGACAAGAATTAACCATTTTCCTATGCAAATTCAGAATGTCATTAGTGATACTTTGTAGAGCACTTCCTGCAACAATTTGCACAGTAATAATGATCAACTCACAGACAACAAACAAAGAAAAATCATACTCCTTCCTAGCTCTTCTATTTTAATACATCATCGAGTTGCTCAGGAGATATGATAACAAAAATCAAAGTACAATAGTTGAACAGACATGCCAAAGTGATAAAGCTATGATTTAGAAGGAACATCATCCATTTAAAGTTTTCTTTTATTTGATCCATTTAGTTGTTTGATGTTTGATTTGGATGGTTGATGTGTTACTGATGGTAATTGATGTCCAATGTTGGGTTGCACTATTATTGTTGTGTTTGTTGCATTGTTCTACTGTTGTTTGCCTATTTTTTTAAGCTCAAAGTTTATTGCACCCAGTGAGTTCAGTATTTTTCCCCAAGTCTAATGTGAGACATGACTGTGATGCCTAGATATGTACCTGAAGCTTTTCGATGATATGTAGAATGATGGTGAAAGCAAATGGCGAAAGCGAATGGTTGGAATGCTCAAATAGATGGAAAAGCCAACCTATCACAAATAGCGCTTGTTTTCAGGTTTTCACTACTTGTTTTTATTGCACTTTTTCAGATTTTTTGATTTTTCACTTTTTTTTTGTATTTTCCTCCTTTTTCTTTTTTTTTGTTGTTACCAAGGTGCCTGTTTTCTAGGTTTTCATCAAGCCAACCATTTTTTTAGGACATTTTATGATTTTTCTATATTTTTCTAGGACTCTTTTTGATGCACTAGATTATTTAGGTGTAGAATTTATTGAGATGCAAGCTATTGAGGGGTTCATCAAAAAAATCCCCTTCTAGTGTAGACAATTGATATGCTTCTGATCTGAAGATTGATACAATGACAAAGGGACCTAGAAATTTTGGTTCAAATTTCCCCTTCTTCTTTTGATCCTATTGGTTATGGGGATTCTCTTTCAAGACTAAGTCACCTACCTAAAATTTTATAGGCTTTACTCTATGATTGTAACTTTTGGATATCCTCTGTTGATATGCTTTCAAGTGATCAACTGCTTGCTGATGATGCTCATCCAACAATTCCAATTCCTGTAACCTAGACACTCTATAATCCTCATCTGAAATGATCCCTTTTAGTGACACATGTAATGATGGTAGTTCAACCTCAATAGGTAGAATGTCCTCTACTCCATAGACTAAGGCATAGGGTGTGGTGCTTGTCGGGGTACAGATGTTGGTTCGATAAGCCCACAAAGTAGGGTTTAATTGAATGTGCCAATCATGTCCAGCATCATTGATGGTTTTCTTCAGGATTTTTCAGGATAGCTTTGTTTGAGGCCTCTGATTGGCCATTTCCTTTGGGATAGTATGGTGTAGAAAACCGATGTTGTATATGGAACCTCTCACAAAGTTCTTGGACATCCTGATTCTTCAAGGTTCTGTCATTGTCCATGATAATAGATTCAGGGATGTCATACCGATAGATGATGTAATTCAGGATGAATGATGTAATTTGTTTTCTAGTGATGGTGGTTAGGGGAACAACTTCAATCCACTTTGTGAAGTATTCTATGGTTGTGATGATAAACTTGTGTCTATTGGATGAAGATGGTTGTATTATACCAACAAGATCCAATCCCCACTAAAAAAAAAGCCATGTTGATGCGAAAGGTTGCAACTCTTATGTTGATGCATGTATCAGGTTTCCATGAATTTGACATTTTGTGCACCTTTTGACATATTGAAATGACTCCTCTCCATATTTGGCCAATAATACCCCAAACGTAGGAGTTTCTTAGATAAAGTTAGGCCACTTGAATGTGTACCACAGATACCCTCATGAACCTCATGTAAAGCGGTTCCAGCTTTATTATGTTCTAGACACTGAAGGAGAGTACCATCAAGACCTCGTCGATAAAGCACATCAACTATTAGGGTGTGTCGAGCTGCTTGTTGGATGAAATTTTTTTTTTGGTTTTAGGATAAATCAGGTAGGAGGGTATTGTCTTTCAGATAGGTATAGATTTTCCCTTAGGTGGAAGCATCAGCCTCGACTAGATGGTAGATGACTTGGGATTCACGATTGTTGTAGGTGGGATTAAAGAATTGTTCCATCATGAACTCATAGCGGGCTCATTTTTTAGATATTTGTAAGAGAGAAGCAATGGTTTTCATAGCATTAGCAGCTTTGTTGTCACCTCTAGGAATCTTCTCAAATTTAATCTCCACAAAGTACTTTTTGAAGTCATCAACCATTCTTATATATGGCATCAATTTATCATCCTTTTTTTGGTAATCATCATTCACCTAGTTAATAACTAGTTGGGAATCACCATAGACATGCAACTCTATGATCTTCCACTCAACTGCTACTTTGATTCCAATGATCAATGATTCATATTTGGTTGTGTTATTGGTGCAAGGAAACATCAGTCTATAGGACTTGGGAATGGTATATCCTTGAGGTGAGATAAACAAGATTCCTATGCCTGATCCATGTTGGGTGTAAGATACATCAAAGTACAACATCCATTGTTGTGTTGACACCTTGAGGACATCGGCATCTGGAAACTCAATGTTCATTGGATGATTTTCTTGCAATGGTGCTTCAGCTAGTTGATCCACTATGGCTTGACCCTTGAATGATTTTTTGTCCATGTATTGGATGTAAAACTCACTCAATATCATGACCCATTTAACTCATCTTCCTGTTAGGGCAGCTTTGTTGAGTAGATACTTTAAGGAATCAATTTTAGTTATGAGTTTAATGGTGTGAGTCAACATGTAATGTATTAGTTGTTGGGTAGCAAATACTACCGCTAGACAAGCTTTTTTGATAAAGGTGTAGTTGATCTCATAACCATTCAAGGTCTTGCTAATGTAATAAATTTCCCTTTCCTTTCCTATGGAATCTTCTTGTGCGAGTAAAGTGCCCAAAGATACTTCAGTTGTTGCAATGTAAAGTATTAATGACTTTCCTTTAGTTGGTGGTACTAGTATGGTCGTGACATCAGATATTTCTTGAGTTGATTAAAGGCTACTTCACACTTGTCATCCCATTTGAAAGAGACATTCTTGTGTAGTAAGTGGTTGAAGGGATGAGTTTTATCAGCCAGTTGTGTGATGAACCTTTTGATAGACTAGAATCTTCCCTGTAAAGATCTAAGTTGACTGATATTTCTAGGAGGAGGCATCTCCATGATGGCTTTGACCTTTGTAGGATCCACCTCAATGCCTTTAGCCGATATAATGTATGCCAAAATTTTAGGTAATGTTACGTTGAATACACATTTCTTGGGGTTCAACCTCACATTGAATTTCTCCAATCTAGTGAAGATCTTGTCTAAAATTTCTAGATGTCCCTCTCTAGTGAATGATTTTTCCAACAAGTCATCTACATAATCCTCCATAAAAGTGTGCATCATGTCATGGAAGATGGTAGTCATCGTGCTCTGATATGTGGCTCCAGCATTTTTCAACCCAAAAGGCATTACATTCTAGCAAAAAGTGTCCCAAGGACATGTGAAGGTTGTTTTATCTTGATCTTCGGGTGCTATCTTTATTTGATTGTAACCTAAAAAGCCATCCATGAGTGAGAGAATTTCATTTCTAGTTGTCAAGTCTACGATGATGTTAATGTTAGGTAGAGGAAAATATCTTTTGGAAAAGATTTTTTAAGATCTTTGAAGTCTGTACATATCACAATGCTTTTGTCTAGTTTCAAAATTGGCACAATATTTGATATCCACTTAGCATAGTCAATAGGTCTAATAAATCCCACATCCAGTAGCTTCTTTAATTTAGATTTTACTAAGAGGACGATATGAGGGTGCATTTTTCTCAACTTTGTCTTTATTGGTTTTACCCTAGGTGCTAGTGATAAATGACGCATGATGAGCTCTAGATCTATACCTGGCATGTCAGCATAGGACCACACAAAATTGACTTGCCTCTCCTCAAAGAATTTAGTGAAGCTAGGTTTTTCCTCCTCTATCATGGATGCTGCTAGATACAGGGTCTTCACTGTTTCCATTGTACCAACATTGATGGATTGTGTAGGCTCAATCAGCACTGACGATCTCTCTTGATAATGCTCAAGAAGAGTGTCAAATATTCCATCTCTTAGTGCCTCAAAGAGGTTTTCACCTTGAGATGCGCTCTTTATTTTTACTTTTTCTTGATTTAATAGTGCCATTAGATTTCACTATTAGATGCATTTTTTATATTCATTTTGCAGCTAGAAGATTTGGCACTCCCCTTGTTTAAATCCTTGTTATGAGGTCCATTGGTGGAACATGTTTCAGGATTGTCTGAACAAAGGAGGTTTACAATGGCATCATCATTTGAAAAGACAGGTATGTCAAGCAGCACATTTTAGTCCCAGTCAATCAGTTCAAGGTGTATTAATGGCAAAGAATCATCGTATTGGCTAAGATCAAGAGGGGTGAGTGTCATGATGGCAATTTTGTTAGAGTGTCTGATAGCAATATCAAGGTCTATGATGTTACTCTCTTCTAAAGTATCTATTCTGCTTGAAGTATGATCATCTTCACTTGAGTCATCAATATGCTATGATCCAATTTCAAGTGGTCTATAACTCAAGCTCTTTCCCTCTATACGTTTTGGTGTATACTTTTGTACCGTGACAAGACTCTTCAGAGAGGGAATCCCATTCATATTCATTGGAGTTTGTTTCAGAACTATCTCTCAATTGAAGGATTCTCTTGACAACCTATTGTTTGGTTTCTTCTTTTGCTTCTTCCTTGTACCCTAGTCTCATCTTGTCCTTTGAATTCATTCTGATAGATTTTATTGTTTCTATGATGCCATCTTTTCTTTTACCAATAGGACCTTTTCCATCATATCTCATCTTTTCCAAGATTGTCTTTCCTTTGCCATACTGCTATGTCAGTACATTTTAAGTGGATGCTTGTGATTGTTCTTCATCCTTGTACAACCAATTCAAAACCTCCTTATCTTCTGATTCATCCACTAAGGTGCCTGCTCTTACAAATTTTCCATCAAAGAGTGTGGTTGGTTTTGATGATTATTGTCTTGATGTTGATGGTTGTCCATATGACTTAGGAGAAGATTAAAGTTGTGATAAACAAAAGGATTTCTCAAATGAGTATTCCCCCATGCCTTTATCTTTCAATTGGATCTTTTCAACCTATTTTGATAAGGCATTGAGTTTACTTTCATGATTCGATGGAGTAGACTCATTGATACCCTTATCTTTTGATTGGTCATTTTTCTCTACCCACTTTGACAAGGCATTTAGATGTCTTTCACTACTGGATGAACCAAGAGTTGTAGCTTCCCTATTGTGTGGTACAAAAGTGTCTTGGGTTGTTCTGATTGTGTTACAATATTGGGGGTTGTTGGAATCAACAACAATAGTGATTTCTTTTCCATTAAAAGGAAATTTTAGACACACGTGATATGTTGATAGTACAGCTTGCATCTCATGAATCCACGAACTCCCCAAGAGTATGTTGTATGTCAACTCTTTTTCCAACACTTGGTAGATTATGTCTTTGACCATTGGTCCCACTTGAATTGGTAAGACAATTAATCCTTTGGAGGATCTTTCTTCATCATCACATTATGCTTTTATTGTGATTTTTCTTCTAAGATCAATAGCATTTTTAGAATATCTGAGTGCGCGGACAAGTTTTAGAGTGCAGATATTTAAGCCAGCTCCTCCATCTATTATAACATGTTTGACACAATGTTTATGGATTAAAACCTCAATGTGGAGGGCATCATTATGTCGATGGGTGATGGATACATCATCATGTTCAAAAAATGCTAAGCAATGAGGTGCGGTCAAGTGTCACACCATAGTTTGAAATTGGAATACTTCCAAGTTGTTTGGTACTGTGGTGACCACTAGAGCTTGTTCTAAGATTTCTTTGTGCACTAGTGAAATCTTGAGAAGCTCTAATATGGATATTTGAGTGGGTATCTTCTACAACTAATCAACTATGTTATATTGAGTTGTAGGTGTAACAGTTGTTTTGGACGTGGAAGGGGTAGCTCCTTTCAATGTTACCTTGACTTGTCCTCTTTTGATTGCATTCATTGGTGAATTATCTTGTTTTTCTTTGATTTTGATGAAATTAATTTTGTTGTCTCTTGCAGCAATGTTGGTGATCATATTTATTGGCACAAGGTCATTGATTTGGTGTGAAGTGGTGTAGATATTGTGATGTTGATTTTCAGTTGTAGCAATATTTCTTTGGCTCTTGATTTCAATGTCCTTGGTTGGATTCTCCACCACCTCAACACAAGGAATGGTAGAATCATAGACATAGTTTATGTTTTTTCCTTTGGTATTTGAAGAAGAAGATTCTCCTTTTTCGTAGTTGGGTAGAGGGTTCTTGAACGCTCCATGATCATTGTTTGTTTGGAGTCCTTCTACAAATATCGTCTTGTTTTCAATCAAGTCTTGTATCAAGTACTTCAATTGCATGTAGCCATTGGTTTTATGTCCTTTTTTTCGATGAAAGTCACAGAAATGTGCATCATTCCACCATGTAGGCTTAACTTGTGGCTCTCGATTTCTCGCCTCTGGTAATGTTATGACTTTAGCTTCAAGAAGTTCCTTTAATGTTGATTTTGATGATTGTCCCAAAGGTGTGAACCTTCTTCGATTTGAGGATGTTCGATATGATGGTGTTCTAGATCTAGCATTACCTTGATTGTTGTTTTGGTTGACATTTTGGTTGTTGTTTTGGTTGTTGGGTGGATTGTTCTTATGATTAGTTTTGGTGGCAACTGTTGTTAAGTTGAATATAGGTTTTGCATTTTGGTTTTCAACTATGCCATCATTGTTACCCACATTCTCGTTTCATTGCCAAAACTTTGGTTTGTCACCACTATTGTAATTGTTGGAGGAATTTGATGAGTTGTTTTCATTGTAAATTTTGATGACTCCTCTCTTGACCAAAGCCTCCTCAATTTTTATTTTGTTTCCAATCAATTTTTTGAAGGTAGGTGGGCATTGTAATTAAAATCTGTAGCTCATCTCATCATTTAGGTTGTCAATGAAGATTTCTATCTTTTCTTTTTCAAGTATAGGATGAGAATATCTTGCAAACAACCTTCTCCATTTTTGTAGAAAAATGAGGAATGACTCACCCTTTTTTTGTTTCAAGTTGCAAAGGTCTTTCATTGTTATATCGTGTTGGAT
The DNA here is from genome assembly GCA_007258455.2 of Sequoia sempervirens. Taxonomy (NCBI): domain Eukaryota; kingdom Viridiplantae; phylum Streptophyta; class Pinopsida; order Cupressales; family Cupressaceae; genus Sequoia; species Sequoia sempervirens. The sequence goes on along the minus strand of VDFB02000017.1, from coordinate 148,116,945 downwards.
GTTATAAGAATATTAGGTGATGATCTTGTTAACCAATTCTTTAAAGGTGTTAATTGGTGGTAATTTTGGAGAACCATTCAAGACATTGTCCACCTAGGCTTTGTGGAAAAAATCTCATCAAGTAAGTTTCTTCATATGCAAATTCAAGACTCATGGTTCTCAATTCTCTCACATGGTCTATTGGATCGGTTTTACCATTGTATTTGTCATACTTTGGGAATTCACAATGTTTGGGAAAGGGAATCATATGGATACTTTGATCAAACGGATATGGACAAATTTCTTGTATCAAGTATCATTTTGAGGTTGCCCTTTGCATATAAAGAATTTTTTGTTGAAGGTTCTTTATTTCATGAGTTAGGGAAACCACTTGTTTTGTATATTTTTTAGGCTTTTTGGGAGGTGGTTTCATTTGATTAACATCAAATTCATCAGGAAATTTGACACCTTGTTTAGCTAGCATTAGTAAGTATTTTAACCCATTTCTTTCAAAAATATTTTCTAAGCACTTGTGGAAATTTGGATCTTGTTCAAAATTTTGGATATCTTCCTCAGTTATTTCTTCCCCTTCATTGATGTGGACTCCATGGAAAGGATTATCTTCAGCTTCATCCATGGTGTTTTCAATTTCGATGTTTGGAGTTCACATGCTTTGTGTTCCAATGCTTTTGCATTTCAATGTTTTGTGTTTCAAGTTCTTTTTCCTTGAGTTTTTTCTTTTGTAACCTTGTTTGAATGGGCATACAAGTGTTATACTTTGACTAAACTTTGATCTTTTTTTGGAAGAGTGCCAAGGATTAAAACTAAGTCAAATAGAATGACAAATTCTATTGATGAGACTAAGTTTAATTTGATTATATAGCTTTGTTTCGTGATGAGAGGATGAAAAATCTTGATGATGAAACTTGGCTTAACAATCAAGGATATGATAGGTTTGATGATTTAGGCACTTTCAGATGTTTATATCTAGGTTTAGATTGGAGAATTCCACTTGTAGAGGTCAATTTTAACAAGTTTAGACTTAGTGGTACCTAAGGAATGATTTTGGGCTGAAAAAGATTATGAATTTTGGTTCAAACTATGAAACAGGGGATAAATTCAACTCTTAGGTTATGCATTTAATGGATGTTCTAAAACAGAGCTAGGATATGATAAATATTGCACAAATATGCTAAAATAGAGAATGAATGCACTAGAATATTGCATAGATGCGCTATAATATTTCCTAAACGTGCTAAAATAGAGGGTTGATGCACCAAAATATGTAGTGTATGCACTATAACAGAGGGTAAATGCACTAGAAGATTGCACATATGCACTATAAGACTACTCAAATGCACTAAAATAGTAAATTCATGCACTGAAAGACTACACAGATGCCCTATAAAACTAACAAGATGTGCTAGTAGATATAGTGTATGCACTATAATAGCATATGGATGCGCTAGAGAAGGGTGTAAATGCGCCAGAATAAGCAGTGGATGCGTTGAATTGGGAAAATGTCATAGTTTCTTCCAAGTTTGTTTGATTTTTTTGATTTTCCAATCAGAGAATTGGTTGTTTCAAAGGATATTTTCTGAATCAAGGTTTTCACTTCTAGTGTGTGATGTTTTTTTTGAATTTTAAAAAAAAACACATTGGTAAAACACATCAAACATGTACAACTTAAGGCTATGTAGGACAATATTTACTAGATTCCCACTTGGATTTTAGTCCAGTTGTGCCTACTTTTAGCGGATGATTAGAAGCTTGACCACACAGGCTCCCCCTTATAGTGCACTCGCTTCTCGGGTCAGCCAAGATTTAGTACCTATGAATCTCCCATGGAATACTTCTCATCTCTACTAAAAGCCACAAAAATGTGGGATGGATTCAAAGGTTAGACCTTCTACACTAGTAAATAGAATAAGGATTTTGGCTTGCTATAACAAAGGGTTCTAGTATAGGCATTTCATTCATGGGGGATCATCCATACGGCAAGAGACCATTGTTGCCCTTCTTGTCAGAATAATCCTCATGATACTTGAACTTTCCTCAAGTACTCACATTTATATCCCGATTGGAAGTCGCTTGGCTTTAGCGTGTTACCGGTTGGGTCCTTCCCTTACGTGATTACTTTTTTCCACAAGGCATGCCCTCTATGGATAAAACAAAATAAAAATGAATGGGTATGGCTTTTTGGTCACCCAGTTAAGCGGAGAGCATATGCCTACCATTCATAAGGCACATAAAACATGGTGTTCTTTAACCTTTTGATTAAGCTAGATGCCTATCTTAATCAAAAGAAAGCATTCAAATAATTCCAATCCCTACGTAAATCATTAGTAGTTGCATAATTTTGCCTTTGATCACCCACCTGCAAGCAAAAAACAACAATTAGTTCTCGGGATTTTAAAATTTTGCAAATTTAAACAGATGCACTAAAACAGTCATCCAATGCGCTAAAAGATCATTCCAATGTGCTAAAACAACTACTCTGTGCACTAAAATAACACATGTATGCGCTACAAGAACTAATGAATGCACTAAAAGAACTCATGGGTGTGCTAAATTATTGACTAAAAGCATTGAAAGACTCCCTATATGCGCTAAAATAGTTTCTCAATGCACCGAAAGAAACGTCATATGCACCATAACAGAAGTCGAATGCATTGAAATAGTTGTCGAATGGGCCATAATAGAAATCGAATGCACTGAAATATTTGTCGTATGTGCTGAAAGAATTCACAGTCGCACTAAAATTTCATGTCCAACCTTTTCACAAGAACTTTTCTAGAAATTTGTTAAAAATGGGGTTGTGCCCCATAGTGGGCACTAATTTATGTAAGTGTGAAATGTGGGAGAGTTAGCAAATCAATAATAAAGCCACACAAACATCAATGATACGTATTATATTAAATATTTGAATCAAAGAACTAATCTATTTGTAGCAAACAAATCTCTAAAAATGTTTCACTGTTCTCTATTCTCAAGGATTCATTAAATCATTTGGCTCTTAGATTTTATATGTGCACTATGATTATTAGAATGACAACTTGAGAAACAAGATGTTCAAAATGCAAGAAATCTAAGTTCCTACATGAAACTATGTGATAAAAGCCATGATAATATGATAATGGTGATATTGACAAATGGATAATGATGTTGCATAAAAAGATAAAATGATTATGCATATGCTCAAATATTAACTATTGATATGATAAACTAAAATGTAATTACAAATTAAGACATGATTTTAAGTTAGAATGATAAAACAATGCAACTTGCTAAATGCTAAATAATCAAATTCTAAATGCTCCAATGTTCCAAAGCTATTCCTACATAATAAGTTTGCTAAAAGATGTGATTGTAAATGATGTAGAAAAGGGTTGTATTTATAGGATTTTCAAAGCATCTTGTGATGTGGCAGCAATCGACAATCTAGATTCAAACATGAGGGATGAATGGTGGAGATGGAAGAATCAAGAAGGATGTTCCCTTGACCAAGGGCAACATGCCAAATGGATGAAGGAATAAAGTGTGTGAGGAATAAGCTATGTGTTAAAATTTTGTTGAAGATAATTGGTTGAAAATAATGTAATTAAATATTAGTCATATTTAATTACATGTGACATTTGATGACATGGCCAAAAAGTGTTGTAGGCATGTGACTAAATTTGAATTTGAAATTATTCAAACTTAGTGAGAAGATATTTAATTAAATAAAAACAAACTACATAGACATTTGTTTATTTAATTAAATTTAGAAGAATGTGGTTTACAATCAAGAATTTAGAAAAGTGTGAACTATATAAATAAATTGAGAATTTATTTATAAGTAGTTGAAATAAAGGGAGTTTATTAATTAAATAGCTAGTATTTAATTAATTAATTGTCTCAACCGATTTTAGGTGTATACACCAGGATATTGAGAAAATTGATAAAATAAGGAAAATGAGATGTTGCAGAAGTATTTTGGCTTGCAAAGGTGATCTTGTTTTGCTTCACATTTCTTCTACGTTTAAGATTTGCTTGTCTAGTTTGGATATGTTGGTTAGAGGTGTTCAAAGTTTCTATTCCTAGAATTTGGGATTCTGGATTGATGTACAATGGAAGTTATGTTCACTAGTGTGTGAACTGGTTTTACAGTATTGGTTACAGATGTGTTTGGAAGAAATGTTTTTGCTTCGCATTTCCCCACAGTTTCTCTTCAAGTCTTGCAATTCTAAAGATATTTTTATGGTTTTGATTTCTTGCCTGTGTCAAGAGGATTCATGGTTTGGTGCACTCCAGAAGTTGTATTTTAGTATTGCAATGTTGTCTGAATGTAAAATTTGTGTGCATTCTGAAGGTGCAAATTGTTACAAAGGAGTTTGATGAAATTCAGGGTGATAGAGGAATATTCTAGATCATGATGAAGCATGGTTTGTGGTTCACAAGTCATCTTTGTGTTTGAGGAAGCACACAATTCAAATTTTAATGGTGTTTGCATGGTAACTGTTGACGTAGTGTTTACACTACATTCGAAGATTTTTGAGCATTAATGAAGGCATAGCATGGCATGTGAGAGTTATTGTGGGTCCCAATTAATTTTTGTATTGGTCCACTTTTGTTCCTATCCATTGCGGGAATGTTTAGTGATGACCTATCTTGAATTTATAGTAAATTGTAAGATGAGATTAGTCAACTTGAAGATGTTTTTCAAGTTGAGGATGGTATAAATGCAAGGTGAATTGATGCAAGATGAAGTAAGTGGAATAGATTCAAGTAGTGTGATGCAAAATTAAGTGTATAATTGTAAAATGTAGTGCGAGCTATAATGCAAGATTGTTGAATGTAGTGAGCTGAGGTGTCTTGATCTTCTGAAGACTATAAGTGTTATTGAAGCTATTATGTTGGAATCTCTATTGCATTGAGATCATGTTCTATGTGTAACATTCTATCTTCTTTTCTTCTTTCTATTTTGGTTGTGAGCCTGGGCTGTGAACCTTTCTGGATAGTGTGTCTTATTCTAGTAGTGAGCCTCCTTGTACCAATTTTTTGCAATTACTTATGTTGTGAGTTAATCCTCACCTTGGTTTTTCCCTCTTAGGGTTTTTCCACATAAATCTAGTGTTCTATTGTCTATGGTGTTGATTGTTTCAGTTTTTTTATCTACTTTTAATGTTTAAACACTATAACAAATTTAGGATTTACTAAATGCACGTGGAACTGATTACTATTGAGGGTTTTAATTTTTTAATTTGATATAATTGATTCACCCCCCCTCTTAGTTTTCTTGTTCATTCAATAGTGATAACTTGGTTACATCTACAACACATGATTTCTAGTGAGTTGTTTTGTAAGGTTTAGGATATGGCCATGAGGTTTAGGAGGTCCTATGATGAGAGGTGATTTAGGAGGTCCAATATAGAGTTAACTACTTGTTGATGATCTTCTACCAATGCGGGATCTAATGTCACCTTATAATATTCATCTATGAAATCCATCTTACTATATTTTAAGAGAGATATCAATGATTTCATCCTCTTGGCCCACAATATCTTCCAAGTAGAAAAGGTATTGGAAGAGAAACAAACAAGATTCTCATGATACTCAATAATTGGATCCTCTAACACCAAGATACCTTCTTCAAAAGTAGGTGAGGTATCGAGAGAAGAAAAAACATGATTTTCATTATTGTAAATGATTGAATTCTCTTGTGCACAACTAACCTCAAAAATAGGAGAGATGGTGGGAGAGGGATCAATGTGAAACAATAAAAGAGGAGAAATAAACTCATTTTCACATTCTTATAACAAAAATTATTTGAAATCCTTAATAAGATCTAACAATAGAACATGAATTATGATAACACAATATTTTTACAATGAGAACATTATGTCATACCCTATTGATCAAGCTAGCAATGTTTTAGCAAAACAAACAGTTACAAGATTGATATTCAGAAACTGGGGCCAGATCTTTTTTTTCTAGAATTTTCCCAGTTTATGATTATGTAATTCAAAATGCAAGTATGCAACAATTTGCAAAAATTTCAAGCAATAAAAGACAATTGTAAATGCTATTTTCAAATGTAAGATGGAATAATTCTTTGATTCTAATATGCCAAAATTTTGAAAATGATCTTGTTGATGCCTTTTTGAAACAAAAACAACGCAATTTTTCACTTTTTGAGCTATATGCGAGATGCCTAAATGAATGCAATGAATAATTTTGGATTTAAATGACCTAATGTCGGCTTGTAAATGCAATTGGAATGTAGATCTGACCTATGATGACTGAAATCAACCTTATTACAACCTATAATGCAATATGATATACAAGATTTTTAAATTTTTATGCCCTTTTATGATGCAAAAAGAATACCTAAATGAATAATGAAAAATAATGCACTGCTAAACCTAGATCTAGGATGAATTGATTCAAATTTTAGAAGGTTTATGATGTTAACATGTTGGGTTCACCAAAATGAAATGAATAAAAAGTGTGAAGCCCTAGGGATACTCAACCTAGGATTTCAATGGTTGGATTTTCCACAAAATTTCATTTAGAGGATTGAGGTAGCGGGGGTTTGATGGATTTGGAAAAAATATAAGACTGACTTACAACCTGAAAGGTGAGTCAGCTTTCCCTTGACCAAACTAGGAATGAAATGCAATGAAATTCCTAGGCTAATGATGCAAATAACTATTCTAATGCAGAAACAGTAAAGCTAGAAAGTCACAGACAAATTCAAACTTCAAAAATTGACTAAGCAGAGTTTTGTGCACATGTGAAATAAATTTGGAGCTAAAAATGGAGGGACTAAGTCACCCAAGGCAACAATGTACTTTCGACTAAATTTCAAATCAAAGCTTTCTTTCCCCATTTGTCGCACTGTTAGATCTTTGTTAGGTGCTAAGATGTTTGAGTTTTTGTATGTTGTCAAGGTGTATGGTTTGAATGTAATAATGAATAATTAATCTTCAAAATTCTCCCAATATTCTATATATTTAAAACCTACACATTCAAAGAGAGAGGAAGGGTTATTCCATATAGGGGCTTACCTCAGTCAAACCCCATGTTGGTGTTTCCACCTCCACAATAGAAATGTAAATGAAAGAGAGCTTATCCTTTCGAGGGATAGATGTGATAAATGAATGATGAATCAACAATGAAATGCAACTCACCATCCAAAAATGGCTTCCTTGAAGGACTAAAGTCATACAAATCTCCTCAACGCTTGATTATTGTTGGCTTTATCTTCTTGAAGACCTACAAGGGTCAGATCTCACAAACAATATGATAACATAAACATGAACAAACTCACATACACTTCAACACGATGCTTTGATATTGAATTGTTGCAATAAATTTTCCTGTGACTACTCTTGAATTCTTGATAATTGCCTTGATCACAAAATTTGCCAATAATTTCTAGATGCCTTTCAAATGATGCAATAACTAGGTATTTATATGTAATTATTATAATTTCCCAAAAATTAAATTTTGATAGCCGAAATCAGACATTTGAAATTTAAATAATAAAATTTTGCTCTGACATATTCAATTTTGGAGGAAAAATAGGGAGACTAAGTCACCCTAGGTGACTAGGTCCCAACCCTATTTTGTGGGATCTAAGGTGTCAAGGGTAAAATATTAAATGTAGGCTTTGGTTTTCTACATGCAATTTGTCGATAAATGTTAAAATGGGCCAAGAAATGCATAATTTAGGAAATTAGGTGTTTAATTAGGTCCATGCACTTAGGGGGAGCAAAACATAGTGTGAAATTATCATGGGTGACAATTTACAATGTTGCAAAATTAAATATATAGAACTATATAGTTACTTATATTTATTCAAATTCCATTGTATCATATGCATCCTCTCTTTTTTGTAATGCATTTATGATTAAAATTGTAGTGACAATCATGGTGGATCTACAAGGAGGGGAAATGCAAAACTAATGAATTTAAGTACAAATTAGCTATACATTTTACGAGTCATAATTCCAAGTCATGTGAGGAAAGAACAATTTAATAAAAGTTTGAAAATTGGACCTTAGAAATTCCTTACAATTCAAGTGATTCCTACCATAGGGAAAATTATCTAATAATATTTTGTCATGATTTGTTGAATGCACAAGTAGTGGTCACCAATGCCATCTAGTTGTGGGAGACCTGAAACTAAAATGATTAACTATAACGAGAAAATCACTTAAGGGGATGCAAAAGGATAGATTAAGGGTATGTAATCTAGGATTACTTAAGGAAACCTAAGAGGATATCACTTAAGGGGATATACAATCAATTCTAAACTTTTTATAAAATGAAAATTAATTAATTAGCCTTATATTTTGGCTATCAATTAAATGTATAGAACTATATACTTACCTATATTTATTCAAATTTCATTGTAACATCTGCATCCTCTCATTTTTTGTAATGCATTTAGTTGTGGGAGACCTAAAACAAAAATGATTAACTATAATTAGGAAATGACTTAAGAATAACATAAGAAGATGGATTAAGGGGAGATACACATGAGCCTTGTCTCAATGTCATGTGAGAAATTTAGCTATAATTATAAGATGAATTAAGATGGGGTAAGAGGATGGCTTAAGGGGAGTTACGAAAATGATTTAAGGGGATGCAAGAGGATGGATTTAGGTTAGCTAAGAGGATGACTTAAGGGGTCCTAAGAGGATGGCTTAAGGGGAGTTTAGAGAATTACTTAAGGGGATGCAAGAGGATGGATTTATGGTAGCTAAGATGTTGGATTAAGGGGTTCTAAGAGGATGGATTAAGGGGAGTTAAGAGAATGAATTAAGGGGATGCAAGAGGATGTATTTAGGGTAGCTAAGAGGATGACTTAAGGGGTCCTAAGAGGATGGCATAAGGGGATTTAAGAGAATGACTTAAGGGGGTGAAAGAGGGTGCATTTAGGGTAGCTAAGTTGATGAATTAAGGGGACTTAAAGGATCCTAAGAGGATGTCTTAAGGGGAGATACAAGAGCCTTGACTCAAATTATGTTTCATGAAAAAAAATTAGTTCTATAAATTGGAGATGGCTTAAAAGGGTACATTATATAGGATGACTTAATGGTGTTGGAAGACTGAAAAAGAATGGCCTACTATATAGTTTTTGTGTTGTCATTGATGTCACCATGTTATATGAGTTGCAACTGCAAGACTAAGTTAATGTTTGATCCAGTATTTTGGTCTGGTATCTAAACTAGTATACAGTTTGCATCCTCTAGTATCTTGGTCCACAAACCTCCATGGTTGATTGTTGTTTCTTTTTGTTTTGGGAATTAGCTTATGGATATTGAAAGCATGTATATTCATAATCTCTCATATTTAAGTGCTCGTATGGTGTATCTGCATTATTCTCTTGGTTTTTTTTTGCTATTAGGCCTATTTCTGGTCGACCTCATGGATAATTGGTGGTATGATGAATTAATTTTTGGTAAGGATATACGTGTGACCTATCTTAGGTCTATGCTGACATGATGTTGCATGTTAAGCATTTGAATTTCCTTTGGAAGTTTTTGTGAATACTTGAAGCCAACAGTTGAAATTATTGATAAACAAGGGTTGCATCTAATTAGGTCAACCTAATTGATGCTTGTGAATAGGTCAAGTATATATGTTGGATATTTTTTGAAGATTGTAGAAGGAAAGAATGTGAAGAGAGCAAGAAATGACATAGATGCAAATGTAAAGAAGTGCGAAAATGATGAAGTGTGCTAAGTTTGTCTATTGAGCATCACTAGAATTGTATCAACACTTGTTAGGTGCACTCTCATCAGTTCATTTCGGATATGAAGCCAATTTTGTTTTGTAATCCTTTTGTAGGAAGTGAGCCTCCTTGTGTAAGCAGTGAGCTTTTGTATCCAGATAGTAAGTCCTATTATGGGTAGTGAGCCTTATATATTTGGTTTTGCTATCACTTTATATTGTGAGTTAATCTTCACCATGGTTTTTCCCTTATTAGGTTTTCCACATAAAATATGGTGTTCAATGTATTGATTTTACTTTTTGTTATCTACATTTCATGTTCATACTTATTAACAGAATAGTGTGGTTGTAAAGTTGATAAGTGTTTGAAGTTTTGTATTTGAATTTGGGGACAATTGATTCACCCCCCTCTTAGTTGTCTTCTGCCTTTTAACAATTGGTATCAGAGCTTTGGTTCCTTGGTGAATATTTTAACTGCTTGAGGAGGATCCTGAAGGTTGATCAAATGGATGACAAAGAACTCTGGGCTGCACTTGAATATCTTGATAAAGCTGAAAATGAAAATAGGGGTTTGAAAGAAAATTCTAAAGATGCAAGTGAATGTGATTGCAAATTAAAAGAGCAATTAAAGAAATTCAAAGAAAGACATAGAGAAGTGAGTGAGCAATTGAAACAAGAAATCATTGGATTGAAAGTGCTAGTGGAAGAAAAGAAGAGAATTGAAGAATGTCTGAATACAATGGTGCAGAGCAAGTCTAATGAATGCACTAGACTTGAACAAGAGGTGGTGAACTTGAAAGTAGAATTGGAGAAAGAAAAACTATGTGAAAACAATTTCAAATCTAGCTCCGACAAGATTGATGAGTTGATTTCAGGACAGAAACCAAGTAAAGACAAAGGTGGCTTGGGAAATGAAACAGGTGAAAGTTCAAAGGATAATTAAAAGACTCAAGACAAAGGGAAGCAGAAGAGAAATCCAAGAAAATTTTCTAGAAGACCGTTGGTAAGACAACCTAATGCTTAGAGGTATCCCTCTTTTAATGGTGTTTTATTTTCATGTAACAAACTTGGTCATAGGGAAACTGAGTGCAGAACTAAAATGAATCAATTTTATGGACATTTTTTTTCATGTAAGAAATTTGGACATAAGGCCACTGAATGTAGATCTCAGGTGAGAATGACTAGTCAATTGATGATGTATAGGTTTAATGGAGGCAGAATGAATCAATCCTTCAATGGCTACTACTATGCTTGTAACAAATTTGGACACAAAGAAAATCAATGTAGATCAAGGATGAATGGAGGTTAGACAAATCATAAAAGTGTTATCTTCTATAACTACAACAAACTCAGACATATCTCAAAAGTTTATAGAAGTAAGAAGGGAAAGCAGTCTGCTTCGGTAGAGAAGAATGAGCAAGTTAAGAAAATTGACAAAGATGAGGTGAAGCAAGAGATGAATAAGATATGAAGGAAGAAAGAAGAAGAGCCAGAGACAACTGATGTGTTTGTGCCCTCATCTGGTACAAAAAATTCCTCTAGGAACTAGACCTAGCATGGTCTTAGGGGGAGCATTAATAGAAAATTTTACAAACCCCATGGATGTATGGCATGTCAGATGTTGGCACAAGGATATATTGTAAAGAATGAGTAAACTAAGGTTTTGGAAAAGAAACCGGAAGAAAAGTTGCAAGGATATTTTTTTGCAGATTGATTTAGGATTTACAATGTAGAGAAACAAGGGTTTTATCAGCTTTTTGAATTTTTTTTTCATTTAATGCAAATTTAGGGAAAAATTCATAAGTTTTATTTGGTCACTTGTGCACTTGAAGAATTTGGAAAATGACTTGGAGTAATCCTGAAGCGATTTGAAGCAATTTTCAGGAAATTTGAAGGAATTATTACAGATAATCAGGAATTATTTCTCAACTTACAAAAGGGGAGAAGGGAAAAGGAAGAAGTTTCAATTGAACAATAATGAATTCAAGAAAGATAAGAATGATGATGGATAGAGGATTGAGTGTCAATATTCCACTAAAGCTGAAGAGTTTTGAATTGGATGAATTTGATCATAGGAAGATAAAGGAAATGGAACTAGGGTTGAACACAAATGAATTGCAAAACATAAAAACCCTAGGTAAGGATTTATGGGTAGAATTTCCCTAGTTTTTAGATAAAGAATCTATCTTGTTCTTGTTAAGTCAATTCAAGAATGGCAGCATTATGTTGGACAAACCCTACCTGATCAGGTTGGAGGCAATCAAAGATATTACTAGATTATGCAGTGTTGGGGACCTCCCTGGAAAGAAAACCTTGAAATACAGAGATGTGGATGAGCTTATTGGTATTGACAAAGACCGTCAAGCTCTATTGATAAATACTATTGTGGATTCTGTTGTAAGGTATGGTGCATACGACATTTCTTATAAAATCTATTTCATAAATTGTGAAGGTTCGACTTTGGCTATTGTTGTATATCTTGTACACATGATAGTTAGGAAAAAGTAAGATTTGATTGTGTGAATTATTACTAGAAAACCTAATTGAGAATGTCAAAATTTTCTTGTTTGAGGGCTATCCTTTTCAATTTGGGTCTATGCTCATATGTTTGATATTTTACCTTCTAAGCTCACTACCAGGAAGGGAGAATGTTGAGTAGGAATCTAGTATCCCTATAGGAAAACAAGTTTACAGGTATTTGGAATCGATGGAAGAAAATGTAAGTGTTTTTAGAACCTATTTTGCATCCCTGAAGACAAATCTATGCTCTGGTATGTTAGTGCCTAGTTAGTTTGAAGTGGGCTCCTCCTCTGGTAAGAAAGAGTGGAAGTTGTCATTAGTGAATCCCCTCTAAGAATCCCCAAGATGAATTGTATTGGAAAAGAGTTTTTTATTTCTTCAAAGACAAGAATGGAAAGCAGAAGAATAAGGTTGGTGAATTACAAGTGGAATTGTTGTTCGAGGAAAGACAAGACTTAGTTAGAACCTTCTAGCTGGATTAAAGAAATTTTGAGGTCGAGGTTGGATCATCTCCAGTTACTCACGATCGCGAGGAAAAGTGAAACAACAATGTTTTTCTTCAGACCAGACATCCTCTTTTACGCAGTTGTCTTTATTGGATGGTATGAGTGCAAAGATGAATTTAGCTTTGCTTGCTTGGAAAAGGATTCTTCCGATCATAAGAGATAGGTACAAGAAAATCTTTCATGGAAACAGTGTCATTTTCACTTGAATGATTGAAATAGGGAGTTGGAATTTATTTGTATATACAATGATTACCATGTACATATGTGCACATCCTATTTTTGGTTGCCCTTTGTCATTGATTTCAAAGGGGGAGAGAGTCATGTAATTATAGCATACATACGCAACCCACAAGGGAAGTTGCAATTTACTAAACAAACGAACTATTTTTTTTTTTTTTTGAATAAGAACAATTAGCATGTAAGTTAGAACAATTAACATACAAGTTCACTAACCATTGCCAACCATTTCCCTAAGGCTACGAGACTGTGTTACTGAAACCAAACGCGGAACATGAATTAAAACCATATCATATAATTACTTAACAATAAAAGTTCACATACATTCCATTCATAATAAATTTACATCCAAGAATATGAAATGCCACAAGATTCCAAACAATATAGCTTACAACATGTTTACAATAAGATTACAATACTCATTTCCCGAATGAGGTAAATCCAACAAATATGATAACATATTACAAATTTTGCCTCGATAACAAATGAGGGGTAATAAAATACAATAAGTACTGAGAGAACAAGGCATGAGAAGAAACTGATTCCCGCGAGCTCTCCATCTAGAAATCTCGACCACACGAACAAGAAGAAGAATCAACGGATTAAGATGCATGCCACCCGACCACGTGGAATACAAAAGGTCCCACTCCCTCCGTGCTAGGAGATAGTAACAAGGAATTCCTACACAAGACCATCTACCACTAGACACAGGCTAAAACATAACTGAACAGAAACAACTACAATCACAATATCCTTAGCAACTCTGATCACAAAACCTGGCTCAACCTTCCTAGGCTACTGGACCCCCTTCCTGGGTTACCCTAGCTTGCCTCTACCGGCCGCCGGACCCTCACGCAAAACTATGCGTCCCATCTCATCTCGAGCCTTATCATTCACTTGCTTCACGAGAGAGACATTCTTTATCTTTATTAGTGTGAAATATCCCCATTAATTCTTTTAGATTATCACTTAGTTAAACTCTAGGTGAGTTACCCTGGCACCCCTTTATGTGCCAGACCCCCACAAAGAGCCATTCTCCTATCGACAACACACAAGGTACAATACCACAATAGATAACTAGACAACATAACCTCTCCAATCCAAGGAGGAAACAAAACAAGGAAAACTCACTCCGAACACTGGAGGAAACCAAATACGAAAACACACTCCTTCCAAAGGAGGTACAAATCTCATTACCCTCTACTATTTCCCAGGAGGCACAAATCCCCATTCATGGAAACCAGGTACAACATAATAGTACAACTCTACACCATTCCCAAGGCGATACACAAATTGAACCTCTACACAAAACATCCCACTCTAGAGAACTTCTCTGGAAGACTTACATAGACCCTTAACCCCATTTTCCCGACATGGAGAATAAAAGAAACATGATAGAAAAGCATTCCAGGCAACTCAATATCTAATGTTAAGGTTCCCTAAACCCAGTCAAACACAGTTTTCAATCTTGCGTTTACTCAATCAAATACACCAAATTCATTTCCCAACATTGAAGTATTTACAACCCAATCATTTACTCTAAATTTCACAATTAACTTCCCTAATCAAAGCGTTCCAATAAATAAAGTCATCTAAATAAAATAATCAACCCTTACTCTACATTTAACAGTTGTATTCATAATCGAGGTATTATAATAAGCAAATTCATCCAGTTAAATAAATCATTCACATATCTCTAAGTTTTACAATCATGTTCCATAATCCAGCATTTAAATAAATAACGTCATCGGATTAAGATTAAAACAATCTTTTACTCTAAGGTTCACAATTAGATTCATATTCAAAGCATCTTAATAAATGCATAATCAACTATTTTAATAATTAAACGTTTAATTAAATTACTTGATCTATATTTCCACATAGTATCAATAACTTAATCAAAATCAATATTTCAAGAAAACCTTTGATCATACGTCAATTGCATTTCCTCTTTATCAATGCGATATTCATTTAAATATGTCAAGTGAAATATCATTATTATTTTTATATACTTAAATTCTATTTTGATATCAATCAACTAATTTAAAATCCAATTTCTCAAATCATTTAATATATATACTCATTTATTTGAAAATATTATTAAAGAGGATAATAACAATTAAAATAACATTAATATATATACAATAATATATATATATTTATTAAAGTTTAATATAAACATTAATAAATATATATATATCAAAATAACATTAATATATATACGATAATATATATATATATTAAAGTTTAATATAAACATTAATAACTATATATATATATCATACCAAAAAAAAATTGAATTAAAAATGAATCAAACGAAGCAATTACTCATGCTTAGAAGAGAGCACAGCACCCTTAATACGGCAGTGAGGGGACCACTGTACGCAGTCCCCACCGAACTGTGCCCAACAGTCTCGACTGTTGTACGCAGCCGATGATGGCTGCGTACAGCAAGCCCCGGGGTCCGTGGGGGTACGGCCTGGGCCGACCTCCCACCTTCCCCAATAAAAACAAATATAATTTAATATTTATTTATATTTTTTTTTTATTTATTTATTCTGTTTTCTTATTTATTTTTTATTTTTTATATATTAAAAACTTTTAACAGGAGATTTTGAATTTCCAAAAAATGAATATAAATATTTGTATATATATTTATCCTGTACAGTAGTATAAGTACGAAATTCGGAATACATAAATTTTCACAAACATATTTTATTCCAAAAAATTCATAGAGTCTGACAAATGATAGATTTTCCCAGAACATTTTTAAATTATATGTTTTTAATTTTAATAATATTATATAGAAATAAATATATATTTTATTCAGTATACAATCTCGAAATCCATGCCAAATATATATTTATTTTAAAAGTCTTTTATAAAATGAACTATATATATATATACCCCTGTGTGTATATATATATATATCAAAGATTCAAAACAAATAATCTGGACAAATAGATTTTTCAATAGATAATATAACAGAAGATTTTCCAATAATTTTAATAAAGATTTGGTATCTAAGTGCATCTCACAATCAAAATGATTTTCCTTTCAAATGGTTATTTTCCAAACTAAGTTTCATTGAAGAAATTTTTGAAGGTACTACTATAATTTCCTACAGAGGGTTCGAGGGTTTAACACAATCAAGTTTTCTATTCACAGATTCATTTTCAAAAGAAAATAGAGGAATGGATTTCTCAAACTCAACAACTAGATTATTTTTTTTTCTCAACAATAAAATAACAATAAATTTAAAGAGTGAAACCTGGAGTCCTTTGTTCGAAGAAGAATCCCTTCTGTAGCCTCTTCCCGAATCCTTGCCTGTAACTCTTTTCTCGACCTTCTGCCTTCAACGTTCTTCTAAAAAATCTTTTCTTTCCAAAACCACAATAATTTTACCTAGAAAATACCAAAACCAAAAAAACTCCAGAACAAACTTCCCTGTGTGTTAATAATCTCCTCTCAAAAATAATAAATCAAAATAAAGATTCAATAAAGCTCTTCCGCTTTCTTTTCTCAAAAATCCCCCTTTTCTTATTGGTCCTTTTCCCAGCTTTTAAAAGCGCAACTTATCTACAATTTTAATTAAAATAATTTATTTAATCAAGATATTATCCTCACATGATTTTCTAATCTAATATTAATAAAAAGATAATATCTAATTATTCTCAACAATATTAATTTAATTTAATTTCTTGCACTTTAATTGATTAAATACTTTTTAATTTACAATATATTTAAATTTAACCATTTACTAACTCACAATTAAATAAAAACAACAAAACAACTTTAATTAATTATCTTATCAAATAAGATTACTTAATTAAACACTAACCATAAATTAAATAAAAACTCAACAATTAACTACACAACGACAAGGACAAAACTTCAGTCATGACACAATGACTCACAACAAATGATGGACTTGGGATGGAAAACCTAGCTACTATCTCCCAATTGATTACCATTGGTAAATGGACACGTTCAGACCTATGAAGCCAGGTGGAGTTGATGTCATGTACCTGTCAACCTGCAACAATGAGCATGTCGAACATGCAATATATATAATATGATCAAACACACCGTGAAGAGAAAATCTCATAATTATAGGGCGCTCGCAAGCGAGTGATACAATCCCGTCCCCTTCACCAATACAGTATCACTAACTAACACATCTAACATCAATGATATGATCAATAGCATAAACATCATTAAATCAAATATCTTCTATGTTAATCCAAAACACGCCATAAAGATAACATCAGAATAAAATAACATTACATCAAAATATAACTTTCACATCATTTAACAATTGCAATCAAAAGCAACCAAGTTCTAAAGTCAAATCATATTCAGAAACAATCATCAAATTATAATATAACATATGCATCACTAATTAGTTCATGATCAAATGATCGCCAAGTTCCACAGTCACATCATAAGCATAACAAAGCATTACTAAGAAAACGATGTCGATCCAAATATCCAAAATGGAGGGGTGTTACATCCACCCCCCTGAGGGTTAGGCTTACTCCTGGAAGCCTTCAAACAAAAATAGGGATGGAACTCCCTCAAAACCAATTAAACACTAACTGACTCAGAACCTTGATCCGTGAGGATCAACTCCTGAAACCGAAGGATGAACTGCACCCAGATGCTCGACCTGACGGATATCCACCGCAGTGAATGCCCTATGCGATCGACTCGCATCTCCTACTGTCGGCTTAGAAACTGTCGGCCCCTGACAAAAACCAGAATTGCCTCGTTGAGGACACTCACGAACAAAGTGGCCCTGCTGACCACAAGAGAAACATCCTATCCCTCTGCTAAGACCCTGCACAGCTGGAGGTCCACTAGGTCATGGAAAACCACCTCCACTAAACGCCGACTGAGAACTCTGAGCAGGCTGATCAACACGATCACGATGAGCCCGTATCCAACTCCTATCTCTCTTCTTCTGCCTCCAAATTCTATTGGGTTGGGACTGAGAATTCTGCTACCTAGACTGTGAAGACTATTGTTGTCCACCCTTAGCAGGTGATTGATGCCCTCTAGAAAACCCTGTAGCCTGAGATCGGCCACTCTGAGAACCAACACCAAAAGAAGGTGCACCACCAAACTGAACTCCCACCTGACCACCTAAAACCAAAGCTAAATTCTCCTCAACAATGCGAGCTTTATCTACAACTACCTCCATGGTCTTTGGCTCAAATACCCGAACACCACCACTGAGCTGGGGGTTTAAACCCCTAATGAAATGTTGTACTAACATACCCTCATCATCACCTATGCCCACAAACTGTTTGAGCTCGAAGAAGCGATGCTCATACTGTTCCACTGTCATATGCATCTGTCGTAGAGCATGAAACTCATCTCCACGACACTGATGCCAACGATCAGAAAGGAATCGAGCTTTGAACCGCTCTAGGAACAACTCCCAAGATATAGTGCCAATATCCAAATGGAGCTTCTGCTCCTCTAACCTCCACCAAGTAGATGTGAAATCCCTCAAGTGCATGATCGCACACCTAGCCTTGGTGTTGCTACCATACGGATGCATGGAAAAACACCTATTCAAATCAAACAACCAAGTCTCAGCCTCTGAACCACTACCCATACCATCAAAAGTGGGTGGACGAGCTCTAAGGAGATCTCTCATGTGAGCAGCCATGTCTTCCTCAGATGGAGCTGGAACCTGATCTCTCTCTCCTACAACCTCCTGATCCATATCCAGCCTAGGCCCCAAACGAGCAAGAGTCTCCTCAAGCAAGTGATGCAACGGAGCATCACCAATCCCTGGTTGACCCTGATGCTGAACACTAACCTCTGGCACAAACTGAGAAGCTTGATGATCCACATGATCAGAAACATGGGAAATAATGGGAGGTGCATCATGTTGATTACCTCCTCGACCGCCTACATGACCACGACCCTTACGACCCCGCTTAGGTGGCACGATCCTAAAAAGATACACACCACAACATAAGACAAGGTACACAAACAAATACTCTAAACAGCTAACAACTTAATGGGTCCCAAAGTGCCCAGTGTTTAAACTTGGGCTATGATATCATATGTAACGCCCCGCCACGCAACCCTAGGGAAATTTGCAATTTACTAAAAAAATGAACTAATTTTTTTTCTTTTGAATAAGAACAATTAGCATGTAAGTTAGAACAATTAACATACAAGTTCACTTAACCATTTCCAACCATTTCCCTAAGGCTACGAGACCGTGTTACTGAAACCAAATGCGGAACATGAATTAAAACCATATCATATAATTACTTAACAATTAAAGTTCACATACATTCCATTCATAATAAATTTACATCCAAGAATATGAAGTGCCACATGATTCCAAACAATATAGCTTACAACATGTTTACAATACTCATTCCCCGAATGAGGTAAATCCAACAAATATGATAACATATTACAAATTCTGCCTCGATAACAAATGAGGGGTAATAAAATACAATAAGTACTGAGAGTACAAGGCATGAGAAGAAACTGATTTCCTCGAGCTCTCCATCTAGAAATCTCGACCACACAAACAAGAAGAAGAACCAATGGATTAAGATGCACGCCACCCGACCACGTGGAATCCAAAAGGTCCCACTCCCTCTGTGCTAGGAGATAGTAACAAGGAATTCCTACACAAGACCATCTACCACTAGACACAAGCTAAAACATAACTGAACTGAAACAACAATCACAATATCACTTAACAACTACAATCACAAAGTCACCTAACAACTACGATCACAATATCACTTAACAACTACAATCACAATATCACTTAACATGAGGTTACAATGCTTCTAGAGAACAACGATCATGTACATCACACAATAACTAAATGACTGTTGACATAGGAAGAGTGTCATGCATAAATTGCCATGAGTTACCCTGGCTCAACCTTCCTAGGCTACCGGACCCCCTTCCTGGGTTACCCTGGCTTGCCTCTACTGGCTGCCAGACCCTCACGTAAAACTATGCGTCCCATCTCATCTCGAGCCTTATCATTCACTTGCTTCACGAGAGAGACATTCGTTATCTTTATTAGTGTGAAATATCCCCATTAATTCTTTTAGATTATCACTTAGTTAAACTCTAGGTGAGTTACCCTAGCGCCCCTTTGTGTGCCGGACCCCCACAAAGAGCCACTCTCCTATCGACAACACACAAGGTACAATACCACAATAGGTAACTAGACAACATAACCTCTCCAATCCAAGGAGGAAACAAAACAAGGAAACTCACTCCGAACACTGGAGGAAACCAAATACGAAAACACACTCCTTCCAAAGGAGGTACAAATCTCATTACCCTCTCCTATTTCCCAGGAGGCACAAATCCCCGTTCATGGAAACCGGGTACAACATAATAGTACAACTCTACACCATTCCCAAGGTGATTCACAAATTGAACCTCTACACAAAACATCCCACTCTAGAGAACTTCTCTGGAAGACTTACATAGACCCTTAACCCCATTTTCCCGACATGGAGAATAAAAGAAACATGATAGAAAAGCATTCCAGGCAACTCAATATCTAATGTTAAGGTTCCCTAAACCCAGTCAAACACAGTTTTCAATCTTGCGTTTACTCAATCAAATACACCAAATTCATTTCCCAACATTGAAGTATTTACAACCCAATCATTTACTCTAAATTTCACAATTAACTTCCCTAATCAAAGCGTTCCAATAAATAAAGTCATCTAAATAAAATAATCAACCCTTACTCTACATTTAACAGTTGTATTCATAATCGAGGTATTATAATAAGCAAATTCATCCAGTTAAATAAATCATTCACATATCTCTAAGTTTTACAATCATGTTCCATAATCCAGCATTTAAATAAATAACGTCATCGGATTAAGATTAAAACAATCTTTTACTCTAAGGTTCACAATTAGATTCATATTCAAAGCATCTTAATAAATGCATAATCAACTATTTTAATAATTAAACGTTTAATTAAATTACTTGATCTATATTTCCACATAGTATCAATAACTTAATCAAAATCAATATTTCAAGAAAACCTTTGATCATACGTCAATTGCATTTCCTCTTTATCAATGCGATATTCATTTAAATATGTCAAGTGAAATATCATTATTATTTTTATATACTTAAATTCTATTTTGATATCAATCAACTAATTTAAAATCCAATTTCTCAAATCATTTAATATATATACTCATTTATTTGAAAATATTATTAAAGAGGATAATAACAATTAAAATAACATTAATATATATACAATAATATATATATATTTATTAAAGTTTAATATAAACATTAATAAATATATATATATCAAAATAACATTAATATATATACGATAATATATATATATATTAAAGTTTAATATAAACATTAATAACTATATATATATATCATACCAAAAAAAAATTGAATTAAAAATGAATCAAACGAAGCAATTACTCATGCTTAGAAGAGAGCACAGCACCCTTAATACGGCAGTGAGGCCCAGTCTGCTGTGCCCAACAGTCTCGACTGTTCGATCCGATGATGGCTGCGTACAGCAAGCCCCGGGGTCCGTGGGGGTACTGGGCCGCCTCCCCCACCTTCCCCAATAAAAACAAATATAATTTAATATTTATTTATATTTTTTTTTTATTTATTTATTCTGTTTTCTTATTTATTTTTTATTTTTTATATATTAAAAACTTTTAACAGGAGATTTTGAATTTCCAAAAAATGAATATAAATATTTGTATATATATTTATCCTGTACAGTAGTATAAGTACGAAATTCGGAATACATAAATTTTCACAAACATATTTTATTCCAAAAAATTCATAGAGTCTGACAAATGATAGATTTTCCCAGAACATTTTTAAATTATATGTTTTTAATTTTAATAATATTATATAGAAATAAATATATATTTTATTCAGTATACAATCTCGAAATCCATGCCAAATATATATTTATTTTAAAAGTCTTTTATAAAATGAACTATATATATATACCCCTGTGTGTATATATATATATATCAAAGATTCAAAACAAATAATCTGGACAAATAGATTTTTCAATAGATAATATAACAGAAGATTTTCCAATAATTTTAATAAAGATTTGGTATCTAAGTGCATCTCACAATCAAAATGATTTTCCTTTCAAATGGTTATTTTCCAAACTAAGTTTCATTGAAGAAATTTTTGAAGGTACTACTATAATTTCCTACAGAGGGTTCGAGGGTTTAACACAATCAAGTTTTCTATTCACAGATTCATTTTCAAAAGAAAATAGAGGAATGGATTTCTCAAACTCAACAACTAGATTATTTTTTTTTCTCAACAATAAAATAACAATAAATTTAAAGAGTGAAACCTGGAGTCCTTTGTTCGAAGAAGAATCCCTTATGTAGCCTCTTCCTGAATCCTTGCCTGTAACTCTTTTCTCGACCTTCTGCCTTCAACGTTCTTCTGAAAATCTTTTCTTTCCAAAACCACAATAATTTTACCCAGAAAATACCAAAACCAAAAAAACTCCAGAACAAACTTCCCTGTGTGTGAATAATCTCCTCTCAAAAATAATAAATCAAAATAAAGATTCAATAAAGCTCTTCTGCTTTCTTTTCTCAAAAATCCCCCTTTTCTTATTAGTCATTTTCCCAGCTTTTAAAAGCACAACTTATCTACAATTTTAATTAAAATAATTTATTTAATCAAGATATTATCCTCACATGATTTTCTAATCTAATATTAATAAAAAGATAATATCTAATTATTCTCAACAATATTAATTTAATTTAATTTCTTGCACTTTAATTGATTAAATACTTTTTAATTTACAATATATTTAAATTTAACCATTTACTAACTCACAATTAAATAAAAACAACAAAACAACTTTAATTAATTATCTTATCAAATAAGATTACTTAATTAAACACTAACCATAAATTAAATAAAAACTCAACAATTAACTACACAACGACAAGGACAAAACTTCAGTCATGACACAACGACTCACAACAAACGATGGACTTGGGACGAAAAACCTAGCTACTATCTCCCAATCGATTACCGTTGGTAAATGGACACACTCAGACCTGTGAAGCCAGGTGGAGTCGATGTCATGTACCTATCAACTTGCAACAATGAGCATGTCGAACGTGCAATATATATAATATGATCAAACACACCATGAAGAGAAAATCTCAGAATTGTAGGGCGCTCGCAAGCGAGTGATACAATCCCGTCCCCTTCACCAATACAGTATCACTAACTAACGCATCTAACATCAATTATATGATCAATAGCATAAACATCATTAAATCAAATATCTTCTACATTAATCCAAAACACGCCATAAAGATAACATCAGAATAAAATAACATTACATCAAAATATAACTTTCACATCATTTAACAATTGCAATCAAAAGCAACCAAGTTCTAAAGTCAAATCATATTCAGACACAATCATCAAATTATAATATAACATATGCATCACTAACCAGTTCACGATCAAATGATCACCAAGTTCCACAGTCACATCATAAGCATAACAAAGCATTACTAAGAAAACATTGTCGATCCAAATATCCAAAACGGAGGGGTGTTACATGAAGAATACTAGTAATAGGGGGAGAGAATATTGTGGCAAATGTTGCCATCAATGACAAAGGGGGAGATTATTGGAATAATGAAGAAGAATGGCCTACTATACAGTTTTTGTGTTGTCATTGATGTCACCATGTTATATGAGTTGCAACTACAAGACTAAGTTATTGTTTGATCTGGTATTTGGTTTGGTATTTGAACCAATATACAGTTTGCATCCTTTGGTATATTGGTCCACAAACCTCCATGGTTGATTGTTGTTGCTTGATATTTTGGGAATTAGCTTATGGATATTGAAATCATGTATATTCAGAATCTCTCATATTCAGGTGCTCGTATTTTGTATCGACATTATTCTATTGGTTTCTTTTTGCTATTAGGCCTATTTCTAGCCGACCTCATGTATAATTGGTGGTATGATGAATTAATTTTGTTGTGTGGATATATGGATGACCTATCTTAGGTCTACACCGACATGATGTTGCGTGTTGAGCATTTGAATTGTATTTGGAAGGTTTTTTGAATACTTGAAGCCAACAATTGATATTATTGATAAACAAGGGTTGTATCTAATTAGGACGACCTAATTGATGCTTATGAATAGGTTAGGTATATATGTCGGATAGTTTTTGAAGATTGTTGCAAGAAATATTGTGAAGAGAGCGAGGAATGACATAGATGTGAATGTAAAGAAGTGTGAAAATGATGAATTTTGTTAATTCTATCTTTAGAGCATCACTGGCACTATATCAACACTTGTTAGGTACACTCTCATCAATCCATTTCAGCTATGAAGCCATTTTTTTTTATCCTTTTGTAGATAGTGAGCCTCCTTGTGTAAGCAGTGAGCTTTTGTATCCGGACAGTGAGTCTTGTTCTGGGCAATGAGCCCTTTGGTAGTGAGCCTTATATATTCAGTTTTGCTACCACTTTATATTGTGAGTTAATCCTCGCTATGGTTTTTCCCTTATTGGGTTTTCCACATAAAATTTGGTGTTCATTGTGTTGATTTTACCTTCTGTTATCTACATTTCATGTTCATACTTATTAACAAAATAGTGTGGTTGTAAATTTGATAAGTGTTTGAAGTTTTGTATTTGAATTTGGGGACAACTGATTCACCCCCTACCCTCTCAGTTGTCCTACGCCTTTTAACAAATGGGACCTAAGAGGATATAAGGGATATGTAATCAATTATAAACTTTTTAGAAAATGGCAATGAATTAATTAGTTTTCTATTTTGACTAACAATTAAATGTATAGAACTATATCTTTACAAGTATTTATTCAAATTTCATTGTAACATCTACATCCTCTATTTCTTGTAATGCATCTAGTTGTGGGAGACCTAAAATAAAAATTGTTAACTATAATTAGGAAATAACTTAAGACTAACATAAGAAGATGGATTAAGGGGAGATACACATGAGTTTTGGCTCTAAGTTATATGAATTTTTTTAAACTATAGATATAGACTATCAATTAAATATATACAACTATATACTTACATGTATTTATTTATTCCATTGTACGATTTGCATCCTCTCTTTTGTGTAATGCATCTATGATTGTCTTATGCTCATCCATAGAAAGTTGTCATATCGGTTGGTGTGAATATGTCTTGTACCTATTAATTTATCTTACTAGGGACATAGAGGACTTATTCAAATGTCAATTTCACTTGGGATATAAGATTATTTCTAGAAGTCTTAGTTGGAATCTCTAGGTTTTATCTTTCTAACTTTTATTGCTTGATTCCTAAGTTGTTAGGTTGTTAGTTATCTCATATCATAGGATTAAGACATGTCACAATCATGTTCAATCATATTCCTCACCTTTCCTATGTAAACAAAGTCATTGTACTCATATGTAATAAACTTCATACCTCATCATCATTTTGATAAGTCTTAATATCAAGAAATTTCATATTCTTCCATACCTTCTTGGGGAAGGAATCCATTATTTTTGCAGGTGGTCTTGGGTGTAGAGATAATCTTAAATCTTACATGGTATCAGATCCAAGCCATACAAAACCATTCTCAGATCTAAGGGTTGATCTATTGATAGTGAGAGATATAGGTTACTTTTAGTAAGGTTGAGTATATTCTTCCCTTGCACCATATGGTGAATCAAGGAATCAAAAAAACTTGAAAAAAATATAGATTTGGAGGGTTTCTCTATGTGTGTTTTCAATGCAGGTCACTGTTGGCTTGTGTTGGAGGAAATATGAGCTCATTTTTTAGTCTAGGGTAGCTAAGAAAGTCAATATTAGCTTTTATTTTTGCTCCCTCACTACAAGCGATCACATGGAGAACTGCAACCCAGCCCCTAAGGGTTGAAATTTTTCCTTTGTTTAGCTTGCCAGGTGCCCAAATTGGGTCTTTTTCTCTAGAGCATAACTTTTCACCTAGGTATCAAAATTTTACAAATGAGATATCGACGAAAAGTTGGTTCCACATAATTTGCAATGGTGGAGTTCATTTTTTTGAATTTTTCTACAGCTAAATTTTATTGGTAATTGAAGTCAAATATCCTATTTGGACCTCTAAGCTTACAAATTTTTCCCTAGATCTCCATTTTTCATGATTTTTGCAACGTCAGAAAGGTATTAAGGAGCTCTATTATTGTGTCCATGCACTTTCTCCATATTCAACCCCAAGTATTATTCATCTGGTATTTTTCACATTTGGCATTGTGACTAATTACTTGGACATCCTAACTCTTGGAGAGGTTTTTTTAGTTTGGGAAGGCTTCATTTTTAGTATACATCATATTTGGGGGTTTATAATTGTTATTGAAGATTAATATCTTTGTAATTGTGGATATTTCTCATAGTTCACTATGGGGTTTTCATTTCATCCTTCTTTGATTATGTTGGAAAGGGGAAACTATAAACAATGGAGAGGTGGCATTATAAAACATCTGTGTTGGCTTCATTTTATACTATTGTAAATTGTCACCAATGACGATTTCACCTTATGTTTAGTCCCCCCTTAAATTATTGGACCCAATTGAGTATTTAATTTCCTAGATTATGCATTCTACGGTCAATTTTTAACAATTTTAGAGGAATTGCAAGTGGGAATCAATGGCATTTAAATAATACATTGCCCCTGACACTAACTATCTAGGAAAATAGCTCTAGGAAACTCACGCCTTGGGTGTGAGTGTCCTATTTTCCCTCCAAATTAAAATATGAAAGTTGTGGCAATTTAATATTTGTAATTCAAGTGTCTAAATTCAGCCATCGGAATTTAATTTTTGGAAAATTGAATAAATGCCTATAAATACCTAGTTATTGCATCATTTCAAATCTATCTAGGGAATAATTGGAGCAATTATTATCAAGAGTACTATTGAGCAAGTCAAGAGAAACATTTTAGAGCTTTATTCAACAATTCAAGATCTTAACATCATGTCAAAGTCTATGTGAGTTTATGTGTATTCAAGTTATCATTGTTTTGTGAAGGCTGGCACTTTTGTAGGTCCCCAAAGAATACAAGCATTCAAGCATTCAAGAAAATCAAGCAAGCAAGATCCAAGTCCTTGAAGTGATTTGCATTACTTCAATCCTTCAAGGAAGCCATTGAAGGGTGGTGAGTTGTAGAACTTTATGATTTCATTATTCCTTCTTATTCATTATCTATTTTATCATTGACATTGTCATTGTGGAAGTAGAAACACTTACACAAGGTTTTGCTGAGGCAATCCCCTAAATGGCCCAACATCTCTTCTCTTTGTGAATGTGTAGATATCAGGTTTGAAGAGGATTGAAAGGAGTTTGAAGGTAAATTATTCATTATTGCATTTGAAGACCTACATCTTGTCGACCCATGAAAACTCAGTTAAAAAATATTCGATGACATCCTAATAGATTTACAAGTAGGAATCTGAAGCTCATATCTGACATCAGAGGACTATGAAAACAGATCTAGGAAACTCTACAAGGACGCTCACACCCTGGGCATCTATTTCCTCCATTTTTTGCCCCAAATTTCAATAATAGGTGCAAAATGTCCTACTCTGCTCATATTTTTTGTTTGAATCTATTTGTTCATTTATGTGTTTTTTGTATTTGCATGAAATAGTAAATTGCACTATTAACCTAGTTAAATCATTGCATTTTATCATTAGGAATTTCCAGATTTGGTTAAGGGATAATTGACTCACCTATCAGGTTGTAAGTCAATCTCAAAACTTGTCCAAATCCATCAAAAACTCATTCCATCCTTGCATTTCCAATCCATCTCATTCTCCCCTCTTTTTCACATGAAATTTTGGAAGCATGTCAAACCCTAAGATTAAAACTCAAAGGTTTCCCTTTCCCACCAATTCACAATTGTTTCCACATTTGTATGAACTTGTTCCCCTCTAGGTATAGCTAGTAAGAAATTTTCTTGGAATTGCAAAAAGGATCATGTCTTAGGAGTTATTTCAATGCATGTTGATGATGACACTTTCAATGCTATTGATCATTTTGAGTATTCTCATAATATTTGGACTAAAACTTGGGAGATATATGGAGATCTTGATACTCATCCATTCCCAAATGACCTTGTTTTATATTGTCTTGTGCCTCTTTATTTTTCAGATTAGATACCTATTATGCCTTGCATAACCACCCCATTTTATTTTGGAACAAAATGGGTACCCTTTTTTTTTGTTTGTCTTTGGTTTTTGTTTGGGACTTAGTAGTTGTTTGTTTTTCTCCTAAGTCTTTCTTTCTTTCGCTTTGTTGGACGCAGCACCGAAGCCAAAAATGGACTCAAAATTTTTCCAAAGTTCCTAGTTTGGGTTTTGTTCTGACTCCAAGTCCGCCTTCCTTCCTTGTTCCTTTCATTGTCTATTGGCGTGTTTTGTGCTCTTGGGTTTGTTCTTCCCTTGAGTCATTTCTCATTTTCCTTGTGTTTTGTTTAAGCCTAAGCAGAAGCAAAACCAGAGTTGGAAGTGAATTCAATACTTTATAAAAGTTTTGGTTTTTGTTTCCATCTCGATTCCGACTCTGCTCATTTTCTTTATGTTGTCTATTTTTGTTCGTGTCTAGGTCGAGTCTGATTTTTATTCTGGCTCTACTTCCCTTCATTTGTTGCTTTTGTCTTGGTGTTTTTTCTTGTTTGTCAGGAGCGGAACCGGGGTTTGAACCAAACTTGGGACTTTGTAAAGGTTCAGTTTCGGTTTTGGATCTGAACCCACCCCTGTTTCCTTCTGTTGTCGTTTCTTTCTCATGGGACAAATACCAGGTTTGGATTTCGATGAGGAACTAGTCAAAAATTTCTTGTTTGGTTCCAGATTTGGGTCTACATCTACTCTATCTTTGGTTTCCATGGGAGTTAACTGTTTGTTTGCATTGTTCACTTCGCTTGACCTACCATCTTTATTGCATTAATTGTAGGTACTTCACACACACGAAATCATTTTTAAAACCATAATTAAGATTAACTATTTTCATTATCCTTATTACCTAAACTATTTTAGTGAACCAGAGCTGGGATAACGGTGAGAGAAGTTATTTGATTGCGGAGGTGTGTCACAGAGAAAATTTCTATCCGATTTTAGTCTTTCCTTGTGAGTGTTTTGAGGTAGGGTCTCTTTTCCTTTCTTTTCCCATTCTATTGTGTCATTTCATCTTTTCTTTTTTTATTTTGTTTTCTCACGTGTTCACAGGATCTTCTTTTCTGAATTCTTCACTTTTCTTTCTTGTTTTCTTTTTGTTTTGTTTCTATCCTTCTTTGTTTTCCATTTAATTTTCCTTTTTCCATTTGTCGCTTTTTGTTTGCTATCACATTCGTGGCTGATGCACTTTGTCATTCCCTAGTTTCTAATTAGGGCTTCCATTTACCAAGGTTTTCTATACTTTAAATGTTTAAAATATGTTTGGAACCCCTTCTGATCTTAGTTCCATGTTAATTCTATGTTTTTTGTGATGGGTCTGTGATGCCCTAAATTTCTGAGTCGACGTATTGTGCAAACTAGGGTTTGCTCGATAACCTTGACAAAATAGTTTCCTCTAGGTTTAAATTGGTCTTTGAACGGTTGAGGTGTGGGGGTAAAGCCCTTATTTTTTTATTTCCTTGTAGATCATATGACCCAGGTCCTTAGATCCATGTGACCGTGTCTTTATGAAGTGCTCCATTTTATGGTAAAACTGGCTGAAGCGGACTCAGGACTGAACTTGTCCTAAGGATGCTTAGTATCGAGATTCATTCCTAAAATGGTTCTGCTTCCAGTCATTGATAATTTTTGGTCTTCATGCTTGTTCTTAAGCAGAATCAGAGTTGGAGTGGAGGTTGAACTTGGAACTAGCGATTAATTTTTGGTTTGTTTTATGTTCTAGTCCTGATTCTGGTTTTTCCTAGTTTAGGTTCCAACCCCGCCATGTGTTGAAAACTATTTCATGTCCCTGATGCTTCTTTGATTCCGCTTTCGATGAAAGTGAGATTTGACTAAGTATGAAAGTTTTCCTAAGGAAGTAGAGGATGGTATTACATGATGAATTGATTATATACTTTTGTTCATCTCATACGGGAGTTTATTGCATAAATTCAAAGATGTCTGGAGCATCAAAAGAGGCTTCTCAAAGGAGCCAACCAGGGAAACATAAAGAAGCTACTCTCACTGCCAAGAAGGTTGATTCACTACCAGGAAGGTTGATTCTAAGTGGGCGGATATTATAGATACCAACTTAGGCCACTTCAACTATGAGGAACTGGTGGATGAAACTTTTAATGAAGATGTTACACTAAGGGCATAAAGAATCTTCCAATCTGGACTAGCACATGTTGCTATCTTCCCATTGTCTATTCAATGTCTAGAATTGATATTAGCAGCAGTTGGAGCCTACAATCCTACTACTAGGCAATGCGTGGATTCACAAGGGAATGTTATCATTCATTTAACAGCCCAAATGATCAAGTTTATGTTTGATGCACCTGCTCCCCAAAATCCTAAGCAACTAAACGAAGTAGAAGCTCTGAAGCTTTACAGTGGCAACAAAGAAACCAACCGATCCCACATGAACAAGTATTGGATGAGGGTAGAGAAGAATTCTCTAACTAAGCTTCTTGACCAGCCTAAAAGGGAAGACTTTTGCAAGGAGATTGGGGACATAATCATGTTGCTCTCTAGAGTATTTGGAAAAATAGATGCTTCTCAATTTAAAGAATAGGTGTTCCCATTTATCCAAGCTATCTTGGATGGAAAACAATAGTTTGACTAGCCTATGGTGGTATCAAATAGCATACATAATCATATGCTTAGAATGAGAGAAACCAAGAGTTTCTTCATGACCTCTTATGTGATCTATGCAGATGCTAGGATGGGGATCTTTCCTGGACTCAATATAGTGGGCATATTGGGAGAATCCCAAGGACAAAAGAAGGTGTGGGAGCACTATAGTCACCTTAATTTGCAAGCATCAAAGTCACATTATAGGAGGGTTCATGATGCATTCCTTTATGTTATCATTAACAAGCTCACTGGAGATGCTGGGTACATATTGAGTAAGGAGGAAATGGCCTTCATCAATGAATGGGCACACTAGTTTATTCAATACCCCACTTTTACTTACTTTAGATGGGGAGGTTTTGATGGTCATCCCCACTTGCTCCCTAGGTCTTGCAACAATAGAATTATGTTAATGGAATTCATTTATCAAGCTCTGACTGTTAATTTCAAATTTGGTACCAAACATAAGACTGGTTGTCACAAGTTCCCCATGAAGTTGGGTGAGTTTAGTTGTCCACACATTGTGGCAGCCAAGGCTATTTGTGATGAATTGATTTATTTGAAGTTGGGTTTGTATACTTCTAAGAAGCATTATTATCCCATACACAAGATGCAGGATTTACTTCCCAGTCTCTTTGACAAACATTTCAATCTATTAGAGGACTTTTGGATGGATTTGCAAGATGAATATGATCTCCAGAGAAGAAATTATGAAAGATTATCCATCCCACTAATGGTTGAGTATGGGATCAAGGAGGACATTATAGAGACATTGTCTGATGATGGGGTAACTTTGGATCCCCAATATGATATAGATAAGATAGTTACCAAGGATCTTGATCCAGTGGATTAGAACATTGAAGAGTCTATTGATATAAAACAAATTGCAAGACCAGTCTTGGATAGAAGCATTCATTGGGTTAGCTTGAGAGTTAACCAGCTAGAAGCTCAGCCATCCAAAAAGAGGAAAGCTACAGGTACCACTCAAGGGTACAAGAGGATGAAGAGAAGGATGGCTCCTAAGGAGACCTTATATTTTTTGCCTTCTTATTTAGAAGAGGAGGTTGTTGCCCAAGACTTGCCAGAGGTACAAGTAGGGGAGACCATTACAGAAGCTGATGCTTCAACATCTGTTGCAAGAGAAGCATCCACTCAACCCCTTGTTACGAAGCAACCAAGTGAGGGAATGCCCATGGGAACCCTCCATAAAGAAGTTGAGCTATTGAAATAGAAGGACCCTGAAGTAGAGGGGTGAAATCACAATACTATGTCTCACTTTTTGCCAAAGATGGGCATTTACATCAATATTTTTAACTAAATCTTCATCTTCTAAGACCTATAGCAGCTAAACCATTAAGAATTTGAAGATGGTGTGAACTAGTGATTTGTGGAAATTTGTGTGTAGATTCTAAATATTCTTTTTTCATTTTTTTCAAAATAAATCATGAATCTTTCAACATCTCTGTTAATAACCGGTTTTAGACAAAAAACAACATTTTTAGAAAGTAATGTTTGTGTCATACAACATAACTTTTTTTCTAGAAAGGATTAAATTCTAATTTTTGAAATATAGATTCTCAACATCATTATCTAGGGAAAGGATATGTTTTCATAATTTTTTATTGCATATTTATTTTTAAATTAGTTTTTCAAGTCACTGTAACTATAATTTGGATGTGCATTTGTGTTGTACAACATAACTTTTTGTGTATATATCAAAATCCAATTTTTATTTTTTGGGTGAAACAAGGACATCAATACCTAGGGAATGGTTTTTTTTTAATTTATTTTTACAATGGTTTACTATTTTTCCACCTCTGCACAACAAAGATCTTGATGTTCAAAGAAAAACCTATGTTTAGTAAAAATTAAAAATTAAATACATGATACAATGAAAATATATCAAACTTATACTTGTTGGAAAGTTGATTTCAAGGGCTACAATCTTGCAAAATATATTTTTTAAATGATGTTATTTAATCCCTCAAAAGGTAAAGAAAAAGTGGGTTTTTGCCAGAATTTTGATAGGTGTGAAGGAGACTCCATTGTGGGTATGATTTAATACTAGAGGGGTTCTATCAAAGGGGGTTTGATCTAAGGGGGTATTATCTATCCCTATTTAATTAAAACCCTTTAGATGGAGCCTCTCAAGACTTAAATCATTAGTTTTTTCTAAAAATAGTGATTTTAGGAAAAAATCAGCATGTCCCAAAAGTGAGACACAGTATTGTGATTTCACCCAAAGATACATGATATTGCAATAGATTCTAAGGCTACCCCATCTGACAAAGAGACTCATGTAGTGGCTTCCCTTGATCTAAGAGATGATGTAGGGACTGAGGATGTTTTAACAAAAGAGGATCAATGGAAGCTCTTTGAGGATGCTAAAAGGGAAGCGGATTCCAAGGCACAAGTTGAGGGATTGGCTAAAATATAGAAGCATGTTGTCAAGGCACAATTGGACACTAAACACAAGGAATTGGAAGCTCAAGCTAACATTGATGAGTTGGTTGGGAAGCAGCAACAAACGGAGCGGGAGCTCAAAATGAAGGAAGAAAGAGATAAATTTGCTTTGCAGCAAAATATTCATGATCTTGAAGAAGAATAGGTTGCCCAAAGAAGAGATAAAGAAGCCCTTGAGGCTAAATGCAAGGCTATGGAAGAGGCACATAGAAAGAGGGAAGAGAAAGAGAACCTGGAGGGGCAACAAGAGGCTGCAGAACTTGCTCAACACGAGAAGAAGTCAAAAGAAGCATGGGACTATGTTGAGGAGTTGAAAAGGAAAAGAGACTAGATGTTAGAAGAAAGGAAGTTGGAAGAGGAACATC
This sequence comes from Sequoia sempervirens, assembly GCA_007258455.2. Lineage (NCBI taxonomy): Eukaryota > Viridiplantae > Streptophyta > Pinopsida > Cupressales > Cupressaceae > Sequoia > Sequoia sempervirens. The sequence continues at coordinate 148,083,306 of VDFB02000017.1, read as the reverse complement.
TAAAGAAGGAGTTGGAAGTCAAGAAATTGCAAGAACAAATAGTCAAGAAAGAAGCTAAGAAACTTGCACAAGAAAAGGCACAAAGAGAGCAGCAAAATGTGCAAGAGGTTGACTCTCAGCCTGAGAACACAATATTGCAACCTTTGTCTTCTACCACTATTGTTTCTTCTTCAGCACAAGTAGCTACTACTCCTGCAGCTCCTCCATGGTTAAAGCTTGACTTGGAGAAGAAAAAAATAGTTCAATCTCAACCTCTCAATTGGGATGAGATGATGAAGGAAATTGAGAAGGAGAGACCCAAAAAAAAGGCCAGGGTTCTTCACCCCACCAAACTTACAGACATGGAGAAATCATTGTTGAATGTGCAATACCAATGGTGGATAAGAACCGGGAGGATATGCAAATTACTGATTATCAGCTGGGTATGGTGAATTTGGGGAGACCTACAAGGAATCAGCAAATGAACTTAATTGATATTGTAGCTTCCTCTACCAAGTCCAATATGATCAAAGACAAACAAAAGAAAGATGAGCTTAAGGCTCAATTGGATCACTTGCATAAGTTTTTAAAGGATGTCTCAACTTCAATTTCTCAACAAGTTGCTTCTCTTGACGCCTAGTCTTATTAACAAAGAAGGAAGTTGATGACTTGGTGCATATGAAGAGTAAGGTGGGAATGCTGGAAAGATGGATTGATAAGCTTAACCAGGAGGTTGATGAAGTGTTAATTGATAGTTTCAAGATTCATGAAACAACATTTGAGTTGGCAAGGGATTTGAACCAACTTGTTGAAGGTCTAGACAAGCAAGATGAAGAATATAAAGAATATATTAAAAAGCTTAAGGACATTAGCAAGGTACCTAAGTCAACTCTGCTTGAGCAGTCAATTCTTGAGGATGATAATGCATATTTTTTTGAGAAAGTTGTTAGTATAATAGGATACAAATCCAAGTCTATTCATGGGTATAAAAATAAGATTCAAGAGGTGAGTAAAGACTTGAATCAATAGATTGATGAATTAGAAACAATTGTGGCTATTTTAGTCAATCGAGATACCTCGGTCAAGGAGGGTCTTTCTTTGGATAAGATGAGGGAGAAGTGGAGGAGTATATTTGAAGAGGTGATACAAAAAGGAGATGATGGAGAGCATTTTTTATTGGATAGGTTTATGGACATCAAGGAAGAAGCAAAGGCTGCTAGAAGAGAAGTAATCAAATTGAAGGAGGTGCAGAAATTGGTTTCAATGGAATTAAAGAGGATTAAATTTGAGGATGATTGGTTGGATGGGCCTGATTCGAATACTCTTCAACAAGTGTTCTCTAATTATGATGAGTACATCCTTTAGCATGCAACACAGGAATAAGTTGGCAACAGAACACCTTCTTCACTTAACACAACATCTTCTTCTCTCCTCTTCGCAAGGTTTTGACATGAACCTGACTCCAATTCCATTCTTCAGTTTCACCTGCTTTCTTGGGCATCAAAATTTTGTGCAATGAAGATCCAGCCTTGTAACTAAAGATCAATAGTTCAGTTCTTCATTCAGTTTCATCCCTTGATTTGTGGATCTGAGTTTTGATTGAGAGAAGCTTGCGAATGACAATGTCTATATGTATCTCTTGGTTCTATTTTGTAAAGTTCAACTAATTGAAGAGAGTTTAGCCACCTGATGATAGCGAATAGTGAATAGTATTAGTATTTCATTGTTTTTAGCATAGATACTTTGAAAATTTTAGTTGAACTTGATTATATTTTACAGTCTTATACATTTTATATGTTTTTAAGTTAGGATCTTTTGGATAAAATTAATGAATCATAATCAATCCGTATGCCAGTGATTTTTTTGTGCCTAAATGTTTTCTATTTGATGAGAATCAATAGAGAAAACCAGATTCAAGATTATCTCATTGAGTTATCTGTGAATGACATTTATGTTATATCTATTTGATCTATGTTTTGATGATGAGTGAATGATTTGTTTTAAGTTTTGAAGTAAAAGTTTGATGAATTTTTTTTATTGTGAATTAACCACTATGAATGTGTGCAATGGCATAGATTATTTCATGGATTGTGTCATGTTTTGGTTTTGATTAGGTAAAGAAACACTCATTATTAATATGTATGTTTGGATACTAAGAAGTTGTGTTCATGTTCTTCTTTTTCAAGGCTCTGATCTATCTTTTTATCTTTATTTAAACCCCCCAAACTTAGGTTAGTTGATCTAATGTAATTTTGTTCCCCATTACCAGCAAAGGCCCCTTGCATATTACAGTTACATTGACCATTGAGCAATATCAGAACAGTTGAGAACCAACTACCAGGACCTTGGGAGTTAGATTACTATATGTTGTCTTTCTCTTTTAGGAGAAATAGAATAGTGATATTTTGTTTAATGTTGTTGTGTTGTTTCAACCATCAATAGGTCTGGTGCTAGAAGGAGAGCCTGAGGAACATGCTGGCTCAAATTGGGTCATTCTCACCAGATAGGTATGAGAGAGTTCTTAGATCTTCTCAGAACCTTGAACCATTCCTTGAACTTCAAACCCCCATTAGGTACAGACCCCAGGCTCATAGATTCATGATCCCACCATTGTCACCACCGCTTACTCCACCTAGCTTTCCACCAAGTCCACCTATTCCACCACCCATCCAACCAGTCCTACCACCATGACCTATGGATTTATTTTTGATTAACCCCTCTCCATTAGGGACTATCCCTAGGGTTATTCATGATTTTCCAAAGAATCCAGAGAGATTATGTCCTAAGTACATGCATGGAGAATCAAGAAGTGTCAAAGAGCAGATATAGGCATTTAAGGATTCATGTACTCATGCTTAGGTGCACCATCATGATGTTGTGTGCAAGTTTTTCCCCTATTCTTTGGGTGCCATGGCATACAATTGGTAGCTAAACTTACCCCAAGGGTCTATTCTAAGTTGGAAAGACTTGGAAAATGCCTTTATCAATCAGTTTAGGGTTTATGTAGACCCTGCTATTCTATATCACCAATTTGCCACAATAAGGAAAGAGCATCATGAACCATTGCCTTTATTCAACACTAGGTTTCAAAGAATGTATCGGAGATTACAGGACCCCTACTTAGTTGCTGAGAATATTGCCATCATGGCATATTTAAGGGTCGTAGATCCTCTAATTAGCTTATTTTTGCAAAGAACATATAATCCTAATTAAGTTGATTCTTTTTCCAAAGTTTATCATCTATCCATCAAGTTGCAACAACAGATAAGTTTGCAATCAAGGAGTCTAGGAGGAGTTCTTCCTCCCTTGGGATATTAGATGCCTAACCCAACTCTGTTGTTCAACATGGTCCCAAGGATGTCTTATTCCCAATATGGACCCATGTCTGAGTTGCAGGATCAACCTCCCCTACCATTCTTCACCAATGGTGCTCAGGACTCCTCCCAACAACCTCAAAATTACCAAAATCAAGCTAGAGGATCAAATCCTATTAATCAACCCTCTATAGTAAAGATTGTAGAAAGTGAAAAGACTCTGCAATTGACTAATGAGATGGAGACTCTCAAAAATACCCTATCTCAAATGTCTAATGATATGGCTCAACTAAGACAAAACCCTTCTTAGAAGTAGAACCAAGGTTTTCAAAATCAAGGAGGGTATTCTAATCAAGGTGGTTACTCCAACTAGAATTATAACACCAACCAGAACACCAATAGGAATTTCCATAATCAAAATTTCTCTAACCAAAACTATCAAAATCAGAATAGAGGATACAGTCAAAGGTCTAACAATAATAGGCCATGGAATACTAGACCCAATAACGGAGGAGTTTCCCACAATTATAAGGTGGGTGATGAAAATCCACACACTTCCAACATGGCAGACCTCAACTTTATGACCAATTGGTGTAGGCAACATGATACTATGGCCTATTCTGAGGTGAATTGCCCAGAGATGGAGATGATGGTTAAGATAGCCCAAGTTGATGCTCCATTACAAGGTGCTCCCAGCAAATCTAGTGGATCTATTGATACTGCCATGACTTATGAGTTGTTTGAGGAGGAGTCTTCATTTCCCAGTCAAGAGGATAACAAACTGGTGGAAGATGTGTATGATGCCTAGGCTTTCCAAATCAAGGGAGGCCATTTCCTCATAAATCAGAATAAGGGTCCATTCACCACATCTACTCCTCCTAATAACATGGTCCCACCAAACCAGAATGCAAATAATAACCCACCACCACCAAAGGGGCCATCAGATTTTTAGAACAAAGGTATTCCACCTTTCTTTCATAAGTATTATGTAAAGAATGATTCAGAATTTGATTTCATTGCAGAGATGAAGAGGCAGAAAACTTCAATGTCATTCTTTGACATTATGAAGTGGTGCCATGCTCAAAAGGAAATTTTGTTGAAAGCCTTGGAGGAAGCAAACAAATCAAAAGGGAAAGGCAAGGCGACTCCCACTAATGAGATGAATGCAACACTCTATAAAGGTAAGACTGGTACTCCACCTTTCCTTTTGAGTTTAAGAATTTTTGGAAAGAATATACACAACTATCTACTAGATTCTGGGGCGTTGGGAAATGTCATATCATTTTCAATTTGTAGGAAGTTAGGTCTGATTCCACTCTAGACTAAAAAAAAAGTTATTCAATTGGAAAAAATAGAAGTTAATGTGGTAGGAGAACTTAAAAATATCCATGTACAAATTGGATATGATCCAAGGATCCAAACTTATATGGATATCCAAGTTGTCAATATCCCATAAACCTATGGTATGCTCTTGAGCAGAGACCTAATGAAAAGTATTGGAGGGTATTTGTCCTTGGATTGCTCACACATGTGACTTCCCTGGAAAGGGATGGAAACCCATATTAGAATTGAAAGTGATCCTAGGCTCAAAAAAATGATCACAGAGTATGATTCCCCTAATGAGGTAGCCTATTTTGAGACCAAGATAGGAGTTTACAAGCAGGAGGAAATCATGACTTTCTCTATGCTTGATTCTGATGATCTATTGCCTCTAGAACAACCTAACCCGATGACTACAGTTAACTAGCAAGTCTTAATCAAAAATTTGCACTAGGATAGGCTGGTATTGGGAAAAGAGGCTGATATGTGGAGTTTGTTGCTTCCCAATTGGTGTAGGGTCCATTACCAGAATCATTCTGAGTTAACTTGTCAACCCTGTGTAGATATCTTGAACCATGTCTCCCAGGTTGAAGAAACTTGTGAATGTCAATCTCAAACCTCCACCAATAAATTTCCATTTGAAGAAAAAGATGCAACCATCCCTACGAGAGCCAGTCTTGCTCAAAAGGAATCATTTTCCCAACTCAAGCAGGCTTAGGTTTTATGCTCTGAACTACAAAGAGAGACTAAGGAATCTCATTCTTTTCCAATTACACCTACCATGAATACCCTTCCAATGCCCAAGGCATTGGTGGAAAATGTACTAAATCGTGATCTAACCTAGGAGGAGGTTCAGGAATCAGTTCCTAAACATATTTTGAATCTAGGAGAACCTTCTAGTGAACCTAGTCTACCATTACCTTTAAATTTTGATGACCAGCACCAGTTTGAGCCACCATGTGCTTCTAGTAAGCAAATACCTGTGGCCCTAAAGAAGAAAGAAATCCCAGGTCTAGATCAATTATGGAGTCTTAAATTTGATGGCTCCATGCCCAAATCAGGAAGTGGGGCAAGGATTGAATTAACCAACCCAAAGGGAAAGACTTACTTTGCTTCTTACAGGTTACAGTTTGGATGCACTAATAATGTGGCAAAGTATGAAGCACTTGCTCAAGGTCTGATGTTTTCCCATCTGAATAAATTCATGTCTCTCCTGGTGATGGGAGATTCTGAAGTAATTTTCAAGCAGGTCCGTAGCCAATATACTTGTCATAACAAAAGATTGGTTGCTTACAGAAATAGAGTTTGGAATCCAATTGAGGATTTTGATGCTTTTGGAATCACTTTGATTCTTAGGGAAAACAATCAAATTGCAGATGCCCTTGCAATCACTGCTATCACCCTAGAGCCTATGCTGGACTCCAAGTTGAAAATATTTTCAGTTGAACTAGTCTCAATCCCAGCAATCCCAGATAATGTCTAAATTTTTTAATTCTTCGATGATGACCAACACATACTCACCTTCTTGGCAAGTTCCAATGTCTTCGAAGGACATATAACAGATGATTTAGAAAGAGATCTTAGGGATTGGGACCCTGAGAGTTGTGACACTGAAGGGATAATGAATTTGAAAAGAAACAGAATTCCCAAGGGGATGGTAGCTTTGTAAAGAATATTTGACTCTAATCCTCAGGCTCATGAGAGGATTCCAACACAAAGTGATTGGGGGAAATACAAATCTATTAATCTGGTTGATTCAGGTCCTAAAAGAAATTTTTATATAGGAAAGACCTACCCTAAGGAGATCATAAATGAAATAGTTAAGTTGTTAAAAGAAGATATTACAGCAATTGCCTAGAGTTATGAAGATTTAAAGACTTTTGAAACCTCTATGATCATGCATACAATACCTCTAAAGCAAGAAGCAAATCCCTTCCGTCAAAAGTAGTGCCCAATGAATGATTTGATCGAGCCATTAATACAGAAGGAAGTGCAAAAACTTTTGTCAGCAAGAATCATCTTCCCAGTACGACACTCCACTTGGGTTGCCAATTTAGTTCTAGTACGCAAGAAAAGTGGGGAGATCAGACTATGTGTTGACTTCAGGAATCTAAACAAAGCCTCAAAGAAGGATAACTATCCACTTCCTTCTCTTGATGAGGTATTACAAACTGTCAACGGATCTCAGATGATGTCATTCTTGGATTGCTATTCTGGGTATAACCAAGTGCTTGTCAGCCATGAGGATAGAGTGAAGAATGCCTCCACTACTAAGTGGGGGACATTTTCCTATCACAGAATGTTGTTTGGACTTATCAATGTTGGAGCTACATTCCAGCGTGCAATGGACGTAGCATTCAAGGATTTGATAGGTAAGTGTATCATTATCTATGTAGATGACTTAACTATTTTCTCTAAGAACAAAAAGGACCATGCTACTGATTTAGAAAAATTCCTTAAGAGATGTATAATCTGTAGGAGTTTAGGTGAACTCCTCAAACACCCCAAAATCACCTGCAAGACAAAACTTCCACAAGAGAGAAATGACAGAAATATCATGCTATGATTAAGATGCAAGGATGTCAAATTGAATATGACATGATTACAAATGTACAAAATGTTTGAATATATAGGCATGAGAGAAAACCTAAGATGCATGAGATGTTTCCATGTGTCTTGATCTAACAACATGTGACAACATGTGAACCCTATCTAGATGATTATTAAATATTGAGATAAGTTCTAGAAGGACAACTCATCTTCTAGAAGGAATCTTATCCCACCAAAAAAGGAAGGGAATATTATCCCATTTATTTATGATTTATCTAATAATGCAACCTAGGACTTAATTAATTAAATGCAAGACCTAAATCCCAAGAAATGTGTGTGTGAAGTTTCTGAAGGGAAACTTTTAGGCCATGTGATATCATAAATGGGAATATCCATAGACCCTGATAGAGTTGAAGCCATCTTGAAATTGCCAATGTTGGGAAGTAAAAAGGAGATGAGATCCTTCTTTGGAAGGATTAATTTTGTGAGAAAGTTTATAATAGGGTTTGCAAAAATTGTCAAGCCACTTAATGATATGATGAGAAAAGATGCAAAAATAGAATGGAGCAATGAGGCTAAATCTGCTTTCTCACAAATTAAACAATCAATATCTGAGGCACTAGTCTTGACAAGCCTAGATTATCTAAGGTATTTCTTTCTTTTGCTATGTCGAAAGCGGAGCCGGAACCAAAATTGGACTCTAAACTTTTCCAAAGCTCCTAGTTTGGGTTTTGTTCGTACTCTGGGTCAACCTTCCTTCCTTGTTCCTTTCTTGTCTATTGGCATTTTTTGTGCTCTTGGGATTTTTCTTCCCTTGAGCCATTTTTCATTTTCCTTGTGTTTTGTTTAAACCCTAGCGAAAGCAGAACTAGAGTTGGAAGTGAATTTAGTACTTTATAAAAGTTTTGGTTCTTGTTTCCGTCCCGATTTTGACTCTGCTCATTTGCTTTATGTTGTTTGTTTCTATTCATGTTTGGGTCGGGTCTGGTTTTTGTTCCAGCTCTGCTTCCCTTCGTTTGTTGTTTTTTTCTTGGTGTTTGGTCTTTTTTTTTGGGAGCGAAACTAGGGTTGGAACCAAACTTGGAACTTTGTAAAGGTTCAGTTTCAGTTTTGGATCTGAACCCACCCCCGTTTCCCTCTGTTGTTGTTTCTTTCTCGCAGGACTGGGACCGGGTTTGGAGTTCGATGAGAAACTTGTCAAAACTTTCTTATTTGGTTCTGGATCCGGGTCCGTGTCCACTCTATCTTTGGTGTCCATGGGAGTTAACTGTCTATTTGCGTTGTTCTCTCCGCCTGACCTACCATCTTTATTTCATTAATTACAGGTCCTTCACACGCATGAAATCATTTTTAAAACCATTATTAAGATTAACTAGCTTATTATCCTTATTATCTAAACTGTTTTAGCAAACTAGAGCTTCGATAACAATGAGAGAAGTGATTTGATTGTGGAGGTGTTTCGCAAAGTGAATTTCTATCTGATTTCAAGCTTTCCTTGTGAGCGTTTTAAGGTAGGGTCTCTTTTCCTTTCTTTTCTTGTTTTGTTGTGTCATTTTGTCTTTGCGTTTTATGTTTTGTTTTCTCACGCATTCGCAGGATCTTCTTCTATGAATTCTTCGCTTTTCTTTCTTGTTTTCTTTTTTTTTTGTCCTTCTTTGATTTCCATTCCTTTTTTTGTTTTTCAATTTATGTTTGTTGTCGCTTTCGTGGAAGGTACACTTTGTCGTGCCCTAGTTTCTATTTAGGGCTTCCATTTACCAAGGTTTTTCATACTGTAAATGTTTAAAATTTGTTTGGAACCCCTTCTAATCTTAGGTCCATGTCGATTCTATGTTTTCTATGATGGGTTTGTGATGCCCTAAATTTCTAATTCGACATATTGTGCAAACTAGGGTTTGTTAGATAACCTTTACAAAATAGTTTCCTCTAGGTTTAAATTGGTTTTTGTATGGTTGAGGTGTGGGGGTTAAGCCCTTATTTTTTTATTTCCTTGTAGATCATATGACTTAGGTCCTTAGATCCATGTGACCATGTCTTTAATGAAGTGCTATGTTTTATGGTAAAACTAGTCGAAGCAGACTCTGGACTGAACTTGTCCCAAGGATGTTTAGTATCAAGATTCATTCGTAAAATGGTTCTAATTTCGGTTGTTGATAATTTTGGGTCTTCGCGCTTGTTCTTAAGTGGAATCAGAGTCAGAGTGGAGGTTGAACTTTGAACTAGCAATTAATTTTTGGTTTGGTTTTTGTTTCAGTCCCAGTTCCTGGTTTTGGTTCTAACCACGCCATGTGTTGAAAACTGTTTCATGTCCCTGATGCTTCTATGATTCTACTTCCGATGAAAGTGACATTTGGCTAAGTATGAAAGTTTTCCTAAGGAAGTAGAGGATGGTATTACATGATGAATGTATTTTATACTTTTGTTCATCTAGTATAGGAGTTTATTGCAGAAATTGAAAGATTTTTGGAGCATTAGAAGAGGCTTCTCAAAGGATCCAACCAGTAAAAACATCAAGGCAAGGAGCCACGCCAAAGAAGGTTAAAGTGGAGCAGCTACCCTACACTCTAAGGTGTAAACATAAAGAAGCTACTCTCACTACACACAATGTTGATTCTGAGTGGGCAAATATTACAGATACCAACTTAGGCCCTTTCAACTATGAGGAACTGGTGGATGAAACTTTTAATGAAGATGTTACACCAAGGGAATAAAGGATCGTCCAATCTGGACTAGCACATGTTGCTATCTTCCCACTGTCTATTCAATGTTTGGAATTGATATTAGCAGTAGTTGGGGCCTACAATCCTACTACTAGGTAGTGCATGGATTCACAAGAGAATGTTATCATTGATTTAACAGCCCAAATAATCAAGTTTATGTTTGATGCACCTGTTCCCCAAAATCCCAAGCAGCTAAATGAAGTAGAAGCTCTAAATCCTTACAATGGCAACAAAGAATCCAATAGATCCCACATGAACAAGCACTAGATGAGGGTAGAGAAGAAGTCTCTAACTAAGCTTCTTGACTAGCCTAAAAGGGTAGAATTTGGCAAGGAGATTGGGGACATAGTCATGTTGCTCTTTAAAGTATTTGGAAAAAGAGATGCTTCTCAATTTAAAGAATGGATGTTACCATTTATCCAAGTTGTCTTGGATGGCAAAAAATAGTTTGACTGGCCTATGGTGGTATTAAAGAGCATACATAATCAGATGCTTAGAGTGAGAGAAACCAAGAGTTTCTTCATGACCTCTTATGTGATCTATGCAGATGCTAGGATGGGGATCTTTCCTGGACTCAATAAGTGGGCATATTGGGAGAAGCCCAAGGACAAAAGAAGATGTGGGAGCACTATACTCAACTTACTTTGCAAGCATCAGAGTCACATTATAGGAGGTTTAATGATGCATTCCTTTATGTTATCATTAACAGGCTCACTGGAGATGCTGGGTACAGATTGAGTAGGGAGGCAATGGCCTTCACCAATGAATGGGGACACTAGTTTATTCAATACCCCACTTTTACTTCCTTCAGATTGGGAGGTTTTGATGGTCATCCCCACTTGCTCCCTACATGTTGCAACAATACAGTTGTGTTAATGGAATTCATTTATCAAGCTCTAGCTGTTAATTTCAAATTTGATACCAAACATAAGACTGGTTGTCACAAGTTCCCCATGAAGTTGGGTGAGTTTAGTTGTCCACACAATATGGCAGCTAAGGCTATTTGTGATGAATTGATTTATTTTAAGCTGGGTCTATATACTTCTAGGAAGCATTATGATCCCGGACACAAGATGCGGGCTTTACGTCCCAGTCTCTTTGACAAACATTTCAATCTATTAGAAGACTTTTGAATGGATTTGCAAGACAAATATGATCTCTGGAGAAGAAATTATGAAAGATTATCCATCCCACTAATGGTTGAGTATGGGATCAAGGAGGACACTCCGGAGACATTGTCTGACGATGGGGTAACTTTGGATCCCCAATATGATACAGATAAGATAGGCACCAAGGATCTTGCTCCAATGGATTGGAATGTTGAAGAGTCTATTGATATAAAACAAATTACAAGACCAGTCTTGGATAGAAGTGTGCATTGGGTTAGCTTGAGAGATAACTAGCTAGAAGCTCAACCATCCAAAAAGATGAAAGCTACAGGTACCACTCAAGGGTACAAGAGGACGAAGAGAAGGATGGATCCTAAGGAGCCCTTAGAGTTTTTGCCTTCTAATTTAGAAGAGGAAGTTGTTTCCCAAGACTTGCTGGAGGTACAAGAAGGGTAGACCATTACAAAAGTTGATGCTTCAACATCCATTGCAAGAGAAGCATCCACTCAACCCCTTGTTATGGAGCAACCAAGTGAGGGAATTCCCATGGGAACCCTCCACAAAGAAGCTAAGTTGTTGAAAAAGAAGGAACCTGAAGTAGAGATACATGATATTGCAATAGATTTGGAGGCTACCCCATCTAATAAAGAGACTCATGTAGTGGCTTCCCTTGATGTAACAGACGATGTAGGGACTAAGCATGTGTTAACAGAATAGGATCAATGAAAGATCTTTGAGGATGCTCAAAGGGAAGTGGATGCAAAGGCACAGGCTGAGGCCTTGGATAAACAACAAGAGGATGCTGCCAAGGCACAATTGGATGTTAAACAAAAGGAATTGGAAGCTCGAGCTAACATTGATGAATTGGCTGGGCAGCAGTAACAGAGGGAGTAGGAGATCAAAATGAAGGAAGAAAGAGATAAATTGGCTTTGCAGCAAAAGATTCATGATCTTGAAGAAGAAAAGGCTACCCAAAGAAGAGAGAAAGAATCCCTTGAGGGTAAATGCAAGGCTATGTAAGTGGCTCATAGAAAGAGGGAAGAGAAAGAGTTCCTGGAGATTGAAAAAGAGGCTGAAGAACTTGCTCAACACGAGAAGAAGTCCAAAGAAGCATGGGACTATGTTGAGGAGTTGAAAAGGAAAAGAGACTAGATGTTAGAAGAAAGGAAGTTGGAAGAGGAACATCTGAAGAAGGAGTTGGAAGTCAAGAAATTGCAAGAACAAATAGACAAGAAAGAAGCTAAGAAACTTGCACAAGAAAAGGCACAAAGAGAGCAGCAAAATGTGCAAGAGGTTGACTCTCAGCCTAAGAACACAATATTGCAACCTTTGTCTTCTACCACTATTGTTTCTTCTTCAGCACAAGTAGCTACTACTCCTACAACTCCTCCATGGTTAAATCTTGACTTGGAGAAGAAACAAATAGTTCAACCTCAACCTCTCAATTGGGATGAGATGATGAAGGAAATTGAGAAGGAGAAACCCAAAAAAAAGGCCAGGGTTCTTCACTCCACAAAACTTACCGACACAGGAGAAATCATTGTTTAATGTGCAATACCAATGGTGGATAAGAATTGGGATGATATGCAAATGACTGATTATCAGTTGGATATAGTGAATTTGGGGAGGCCTACAAGGAATTAGTAAATGAACTTAATTGATATTGTAGCTTCCTCTACCAAGTCCAATATGATCAAAGACAAACAAAAGAAAGATGAGCTTAAGGCTCAATTGGATCACTTGCATAAGTTTTTAAAGGATGTCTCAACTTCGATTTCTCAACAAGTTGCTTCTCCTGAATCCCTAGTCTTATTAACAAAGAAGGAAGTCGATGACTTGGTGCATATGAAGAGTAAGGTGGGAATGTTGGAAAGATGGATTGATAAGCTTAATTAGGAGGTTGATGAAGTGTTAATTGATAGTTTCAAGATTCATGAAACAACATTTGAGTTGGCAAGGGATTTGAACCAGCATGCTGAAGGTATAAACAAGCAAGATGAAGAATATAAAGAATATATTAAAAAGCCTAAGGACATTAGCAAGGTACCTAAGTCAACTCTGCTTGAGTGGTCAATTCTGAAGGATGATAATGCAAATTTTGTTGAGAAAAATGTTAGTATAATAGGATACAAATCCAAGTCTATTCATGGGCATAAAAATGAGATTCAAGAGGTGAGTAAAGACTTGAATCAACAGATTAATGAATTAGAGGAAATTGTGGCTATTTTAGTCAATCTAGATACCTCGGTCAAGGAGGGTCTTTCTTTGGATAAGATGAGGGAGAAGTGGAGGAGTAGATTTGAAGAGGTTATACAAAAAGGATATGATGGAGAGGATTTGTTATTGGATAGGTTTATGGACATCAAGGAAGAAGAAAAGGCTGCTAGAAGAGAAGTGATCAAATTGAAGGAGGTGCAGAAATTGGTTTCAGTGGAATTAAAGAGGATTAAATTTGAGGATGATTGGTTGGATGGGCCTAATTCGGATACGCTTTAACAAGTGTTCTCTAATTATGATGAGTACATCCTTGAGCATGCAACGCATGAATAAGTTGGCGGCAGAACACCTTCTTCACTTAACACAACATCTTCTTCTCTCCTCTTCGCAAGGTTTTGACATGAACTTGACTCCAATTCCATTCTTCAGTTTCAGCTGCTTTCTTGGGCATCAAAATTTTGTGCAATGAAGATCCATCCTTGTAACTAAAGATCAATAGTTCAGTTCTTCATTCAGTTTCGTCCCTTGATTTGTGGATCTGAGTTTTGATTGAGAGAAGCTTGCGAATGACAATGTCTATATGTATCTCTTGGTTCTATTTTGTAAAGTTCAACTAATTGAAGAGAGTTTAGCCACCTGATGATAGTGAATAGTGAATAGTATTAGTATTTCATTGTTTTTAGCATAGATACTTTGAAAAGTTTAGTTGAACTTGATTATATTTTACAGTCTTATACATTTTATATGTTTTTAAGTTAGGATCTTTTGGATAAAATTAATGAATCATAATCAATCCATATGCCAGTGATTTTTTTGTGCCTAAATGTTTTCTATTTGATGAGAATCAATAGAGGAAACCAGATTCAAGATTATTGCATTGAGTTATCTGTGAATGACATTTATGTTATATCTATTTGATCTGTGTTTTGATGATGAGTGAATGATCTGTTTTAAGTTTTGAAGTAAAAGTTTGATGAATGGTCATGATTGTGAATTAAGCACTATGAATGTGTGCAATGGCATAGATTATTTTATGGATTGCATCATGTTGTGGTTTTGATTAGGTAAAGAAACACTCATTATTAATATGTATGTCTAGATACTAAGAAGTTTTTTTCATGTTCTTTTGTTTCAAGGATCTGATCTATCTTTTTATCTTTATTTAAACCCCCCCAAACTTAGGTTAGTTGATCTAATGGAGTTTTGTTCCCCATTACCAACAAAGGCCCCTTGCATATTACAGTTACATTGACCATTGAGCAATATCAAAATAGTTGAGAACCAACTACCAGGACCTTGGGAGTTAGATTACTATATGTTGTCTTTCTCTTTCAGGAGAAATAGAATAGTGATATTTTGTTTAATGTTGTTGTGTTGTTTCAACCATCAACAATACCCTATGATCATGGTACTATGTGGGAGTTTTAAGATTTGGAGTAATTTGAATCTTCATATGAGGATGAAAAGGTTTCTTCAGATGCTCCTTCTTCTCCATTAGAGATAGTTGTTGTATCTCCACGTTCAATGATTCCATATGCAGAGTCATTGATTGAGGCTCCCATCATTCCTATCTAGTGGAACTATACATCTTATGTTGGTGATTCATTGAGAATATCTAGTGATTCATTGCAATAGGTATCTTGTTGTCTTCATGATTGGGATTCCTATTTATCAAACATTGCATCTTTATTTATGGAATCTCACATTTCATATTTGGAGGACACATTTAATTGGTTATCTCTCCTCTTTGATGATAGTCATTGCATAATTATTTTCAAACCATCATTTTCTTTGGAGATTGTTCAACATTTGTTTCTCCATAGTCTTGGTTTGTCACCTTCTTCATTGATTGGGCATGTACCTAATTTGGTTATGGCATCTTCATCTTTAGTGGACAAGGTGACACATGAGAATATTTCATAGACATCATCATACAATTTATTTATTTTTTTCAATTCCTATCCAGAATGGGAATCATTCCTACATTTGTACTTGGTTTTGTTTCTTCCAAAAGGGAGACAATTTTTTTGTTGACATTGGATCATGTTTTGTCTTCAAGCACTTACCATTTTTGTAAGTGATTACACATTATGGGGGGCTACATAGTCTCTATGTTTCCCTCTTATGGGGGGAATTTGTAATGTATATATGTGATCAATGATGTACTTGGGGATATCATGGAGTCCTCCATCTTTCATCACTTGATTATTTCTTTTCTCTCTTTTCGGGAGGGGTTTTGTCCCATTGGGTGTTCTCATTTTTTTTTGTGAGAGATTGCATTAGCATTTGTACATGGGTACCTAAAATGGCCTTGTAGCCAATACCCATCTTTGTATTTCTTTTACATCATTTGTATAATAATTCTCTCCCTAAGTTGCAGTTAAAGGGGGTGTTTGTGTGAATATATGTCTTGTACCTAGTAATTTATCTTACTAGGGACTTAGGTGACTTATTCACATGTTAAGTTTACTTAGGATATAATATTCTTTCTAGAAGTCTTAGTTGGCATGTCTAGGTCTTATCTTTCTATTTTTTAATGCTTGATTCCTAGGTTGTTAGGTTATTATAAGTATCTCATGTCATAGGATTAAGATACATTGTCGCAATCATGTTCAATCATATTCCTCACCTTGTCTATATAAGAAAGGTCATTGTACTCATATGTAATGTATTTCATACTTCATCATCATTTTGATAGGTCTTAATATCAAGCAAGCTCATATTCTTGCATACCCTCTTGTGCAAAGAATCCATTATTTTTCCAAGTGATCTTAGGTATAGAGGTAATCTTCAACTCTTACAATAACACATTATTAGCAGGTCTCCCTTGATATCTAACTAGTTTTATATTGGTTGCCACAATCAAATGTGAGTAATGTGTAATCTTCTTATGTCTTTCACAGTCTTCAAATATAGGTAAACCATTCTTTCTTATTAGGTATTTGTGTATCTATGTTCCAACAACAACCACAAAACAAATTAGATACTCCCAGTTATCATCATCCATTATAGGATGTATAAACTTATGCTTTTTTTCAACACATCGAGCCAACCAATACTTTGTTTCCTCTTCATTCCCCTCAAATGCAACAAAAACATACACATGTCTTGCAAACAAATATTTAGTTCAATAAAAAGTGTCATATAATTCACATATAAACATGTACACATATAAAAGTATATATATTATAAAATAATGTAATAAAAAATTTGAATGATTTAATACCTTCATGTACAAGGTTTGCAACACAATCATAATCATCTAATGCAAACACTTGATTATCTTCTTCAATTGTTGTTCCATGTTGATCATGTGTTGATATAATTTTTAAGGCTCTTTGTTTCCATTCTTCGGCCCATTTTATATTTTCACATGCTTCCTTATCACCTACAATACAAAATTGATAAAAACATGCAAGATCCCTTTTCCATATTGTTCATGTGTTTGCATTTGAACTCTTAAATGAATACCACTTTTTTGATTCACTAATTGTTTCACAATCATGTAAAGTAAGAATATTATCTTCTTCAACTAACAAAAAGAATTGTCGAATTATTGAGTTCTCACTTGTTCATATAGATAATTTTGTATTACACCAATCTACAATTGCACGTGCATCTCTAAATTTTTTTGCATCCTTGAATTTTAGTTGCTCTCTAGCAAGATCTCTTTTCACACATGCTCCTACTCCATCATGCTCCCCTTTACCATGTCTAGCTTCAGAAAAACTCCACATGTGTTGGATATTACTTTCCTTGTGAGCTCTACATAACCAATAAAACATTCTAGCATTCTTGAATTGTCTGGTAAATTATCCAACCTATGAAATATTCTCTCATTTGAATTTCTTCTTTTAATTTTTTTATAAAATATATTAAAATAATATGAACAAACTCTTATGAGTGTAATCGATTATCACTCCAAAAAAATAGTACTCTAAAAAAAATGTATATTATCTTATATACTATAATTTACATGTCTACATACAATATGAACAAATATGACCACCTAAAGTGAATTATAATATTGGGATTGAATTTCCTCTTTTGGAGCAAGAGTATAGTTTTCTACAAAATCAACAACTGATGATATAGTTCCAATAGTTGGTATAGCACGTCGTGTTGCATTCTTATCTTTAGATTGACTTTTTTTCTATAAGATCAATAGCATTAGCAACACTAGATATGACTTGTTCTACTGAATCATCTTTCTTTTTTGGTTTTAAAAAGTGCCTAATTTTTTCATCACTTTCGCATTTTCCACATTTTCATCAATTGCATCATGAGTTGACATTGAAATCCTATTTTTTTTCTATAATTTTTTTTATATATAATCTATTTCCATGAGTTGTCATTTGTCTCCAAGAAATTTTACCAAGAAGGTTATAATCTAAGACCTCTCTTTCAATTGTAAAAATAAACATTTTCATTTTCATTCATACAAGGGATTTCATTTTAATTTTCAACCATACAAGGGATTTTATTCTCATTTTCATCAATATAAGGGATTTCCTTATCATTTTCATTCATACAAGATATTTCATTCTTATTTTATTTTTCTATTATTTCACTAGTATAATTAATATCATTATTGGTATATCTAGCTTCATTTAAACAATTAATATCAATATCATTAAAATGTTGGTTTGAAGACATACCTAGATTTATTTGAATAGTTGCATTTTACAGATCATTGAAAGGTGGATTTGAATACATACCTTAAGTTTTTTGCATAGTCACTATTTCCATATCATTCAAAATTGAATTTGAAGATAGAGTTGGGTTTGTCTCTATAATTGCATTTTCTTCCATATTCACCGTTTTCACATTTGCATCATCTACATTCATCCCATCCTTCATGGTCTCCTCTTCAAGATTCATGGAACTAGATGCTTCAATATTTTTCATTTGATGAATCCTTGTTCTTCTATATTTTTATCGTTTTGCCTCATCTCTCTATTTGCTTCAATTTCTTCAAGTGTCATTAACTTCTTACATTTTTTCTTTGCCTTTGATTTGATCCCATGATTACCAAACCCTCTTGATAAAAATATAAATGATTTTTAACCTATTTTCAAATTGCTACCTCCTTAAAATTTTGAAATAAAACTATATATGTAGATCATTTGTTCTATAAACTTTGAAGTGCAAATAAATATGAATATATAAAAAATTTAAAAAAATTCCTCTTGAGAAAAGTCCTTGTACTTGATTCCACTTTAGAATAATCAACTTGTGGTTGTCTCCAAAAAATTAAATAGAATATGACCTATTAAGATATTGCACAAGACAAAATTGAATAAAAAACACAAAAATGGTGTTGTCGACCCATACTATAGAAAGAGAATGTTGCAGAAAAAAGGTGGTAAGTCATTTTTTGTCAAATTTTGAAAAAATAGGTTGATAGAAATGGGTCTAATTTCAAATGGGAAAATTAGGAACAATACTCATTTCAAAATGGGTACTCGTTCTCCCTGTTTTAAAATAGGTACCCATTCTTTAAAGTTGGAATCCCCAAGCTACTTTTTCCTTGGGTTTTAGGATTGGGAAATGTTTGGTAACCTGACCCTTAGTCTTTGATCTACAACTAAAAACTAAGGTAATGTCAAGAGAAATGTCTAACTTTGGCAATATAGCTTATGGGTTTTTTTTCAAAATTAATTTATGAAATTAAAACCCATTATAGATCACAATGTCTAATTTTCAAATACGTAAAAAAATTATGATTGGATTAAGTTTTCTACTTTTTAATTAATTTATAAACAAACTAGCCCATAAACTTGAAATATCATGTTTTTTTTTGTTTTTAATAACTTTTAATATGTTATTTTTTTGTAAAAAAATTATATGACATCAATCTACTAATGTAATTCTATACACAATGAAAATTTCAAAAAATTATTAGCTAAGATCAAATTATAGTGTTTGTACATGTTGGCTTTCAAAAACAACAATTAGGGCTAATCAATTTTTAAAAAAAATACTCATTAAAATATTATAAAAAAAAAAAATTCATCAATCTTTAGTTTGTTACACATCTTTCCCCAAAAGGAATAATAAAATTACTTTTATTTAGGTCAAATTTTAGTGTTCGTACACGTGCATAGTATGGTCCTAAAAAGGTGACTTTTAAAATGTGGTATTTATACATGCCTATTAAAAATTAATTTGTATCATCTAAATATTAAAATAAATTACATATTTAGAAACTAGAATCAAAATACTAAATTTCATATTATTGAATTTTTTTAATATTAAATGTGTAAGTGTTTCAAATTTTCAATCCAATTGTGACAATTTCTAAAAATCAAGAAAAACACTTCCACTTTTTGAGATTTTTGTGGACCCAACTTTTTGCATCAGCCCATTTTGTAAATTATGATCAAATATAACAATTAAACATGTAGGGGGATTCCCTAGATGACGATGGAATCTAAAGAATGTAGTTTAATGTAACCGATCTAATTTAATGCTTGAATTTGTCCTTGGATTTGTAAGAGTAGTCATTTTTAGTCCACTGATGTAAATTAATTCACTTGTCAAAGGATAAAATTGTAAATTTAAAATGCCAACATAAGAATCCCATTTGCAAGAGAGAGAGAGAGAGAGAGAGCGAGATAGAGAGAAACATAAGAGGAGGGAGATCTAGAAGAGAGAGAGAGAGAGAGAGAGAGAGAGAGAGAGAGAGAGAGAGAGAGAAGTTGGTAGAGGGAGAGAGGTAAGCTTAGTCCTTGGATTTGTAAAACAAGTATTTTTTAGTTCATTGATGTGAACTAATTCACTTGTCGAAAGATAAAATTGCAAATCTAAAATGTCAATTAAGAATTTTGATTTAGAGAGAGAGAGGTGGGTGGGACAAAGGGAGAGGTAGGTAGAGAGAGAAGGAGAGGGGAGAAAGAGAGAAATAGAGAGGGACTTGGAGAGAGAGAGAGATAGAGAGATCTAGGTAGGTAGAGAGAGTGAGGTACAGTTAGTTTAAATGGATCTTTGTAAGACTAGAGTTTTTAAGTCCATTTCAATGTAAACTAATTCACTTGTTGAAGGATAAAATTGTAAATCTAAAATGCCAATATGGGACCTTTCTTTTTCAAGGGGAGTCATCATTAAATTCTTGGTATGGTTTCAATTTTCTAGGTTTTAGGATGTAAAGTTTGTAAGGTAGATACTTCGTGTGATTATTGATCATTGATTTCAACTAGAAATTCAACTCTACATTCCTTAATCTATATTGTTATCATGTGTGGCTATTTAAATAAAATATTTTTCAATTTACATTAAACCCTAAATTTAAATTAAACCCAAAATGCTAAATTTATACATTAAGCCCTAAATTTACATGTTGAACATTAAATTTGCATCAAACCCAAAATGCAAATAATAAACCATTAAAATACATTAAAAAAATGGATAAAGTTACATCAAGAATTTAGTAAAAATAGTTTCATTTATTTTAAGCCCTAAAGCAAAACAAAAATACTTAAAAAATCTGAAAAACTTACTTGGAGGTCTTCAAGAACTAAGAGTCTAGTGAGAGGAGGTGGCAGTTGGAAAATGGTGGTGGCAAGAGGTCAACAATCGGGTACTCATTCCTGCTTCTTGCTAGACTATCACTCTCATTGTTGTTGTTGGCAAAAAATGAGATCGCAAACCATCTTTAAAAAAAAAAAAAAAATTTGTGAAACGAGTACCTATTTTATAATGGGTATGCATTCATAATAGGTACCCATTCTGATCAAGTGTGTGTTCAAGTTTGAGTCCCCATTCCTAAATGGGTACTCTTTCCTGTGAGAATTTATTTTTTCTTGATGCTTGCCCTATATGCGGACCCAACTTCTTGCAGGTACTCTCATATCCTAACTCAATAGAATGATACCTTGAAAAAATTTCACTATATTTTTATTAAAAATCTGTATGATTATAGTTACATTTACGTACTCTTAAATAATATATATATATAGATGTAGATCTATATAAATATATATATAAATGTAGATCTATATATGTAATGTATGATGGCACCTTCAAATTTTGCAAATTTGAAGTGCCTATATCTCTTCAACGTGTTGACAAAGCCTAGGCTTGAATCCTATCAAATCTACTCTGGAGACCCTCTTTGTCTATTAATATTTTTCAACTCAAAGGTCATCTTGAAAATCCATTTGGTAGAATATTTTTTAGTACATATGGTAACTCGCCTACACAATTTCAGGCCCCGGGATGAGTTCTGATGGGCTTTTTAATCATTTCCTAATTGTGACTGGGCTAAAATTGGTGTTTCGGAAAGTTTCAAATTTTGCAATTCTAAAGACAACCCATTTCTCATTTTGATCTAAAACATCTCCAGCTCCATTTTCTTCAAAATCGGAGGTCATCTGATGCATTATTTTAATGTTTTTCGGTTGTGGCGAACACATCTGAGTCAATTTACAAGAAAGTACCAAAATTTTAATGCCTAGGTGAAATCCAATTACAAACCCATGTTTTAAATAACTAGCAATCGCACCTTGGTGTGCAATGGGTACGCCGAAGAAAGTTTAGTAAGGAAACAATTTTATTTATTTATTTTATACAAAGAATGAGGTCGAAATGGGGCACTATGAGAGGGTAAGGACATTATTTATTTATTATTTTCCATGATATTTGGGATATTATGTAAGAAGTCATTAGATAGAAAGATTAAATTAAAAATGTCAAAATTGGAAGTTATAGATCGTTTTCTTAATTTGGATATTATGACAAAGCATTGATTACTCTTGTGGATTACCTAGATTTGGAAAATTGGTCAATTTTTACAATTGCAATATAATCATTAATGTTTAAGAGAGGTGTAAGATATGTAAGTGGAATTGCTTGCTATTTTAGGTTGTTTGACCATCACTATGGGTTAGGGATTTCTTGTTATGGCTCATAGTTTTGACTCTTAGATTTAGAATACAACTTGGTGGTTTTTTGAATGTCATATTTTCATATAATGGAGACACGTGATAGAGGTTATAATGGTTATTTTAGAGTTATTGTATTTGTATTAGATTATTAGTCTAGACAAAGAGGTAAGTGGATTGTATTGATGTACACCTTTATTATGATTAATACTTGAGCTTGGGTCTCTTTAGCAGTGGAGTTTTTATTGCAAGGGTTTGTCCATATTATTATTTTTTTTTGTATTCATATTGTTTACATGTTTATGTTTGATTTTCTATTGTTAAGTAGTTTGAAACAATTTATTGTTAATATTTTCACCATGACATTTGTCTTGTATTCAATATTTTTTTATCAAAGCTATGACTTTATTTTAGAGATGGATGTCATTCATGTGGTCTTGTGGATTTTTTTTGTTATTGGAATGAGAGTATGTGGTTTAGTAGTTTTCTAGATTTCAATGTGGTTAAAGAATCATGAGAAGTGAATTTTGATCAAATATTGAGAAGTTCAATGGATATGAGTTCAAATTATGGAATCTAAAAATGGAGGATCACCTAGAGAAAAGAGATCAATAGAAAATATTGCATAGCCTTGTAAATCCCCATTTAGTTTTGTGCCCATTTTGAGAGAATGTCTTGATGCAATTACATATTTACAAATTGCATAATCTTATATAAAGTTGGGTTCATTCTCTTATCCTTCACTTATCTTTATTTACACATGTTTCCACCTTTCTACCATGCCTTACCCATTCCTACACATTGCTAGACATACATTCCACATTCATTGCACCTCCTATGTCCAAATATTTTTTCCACACATAAATAATTGTTTCCTTGTTCCATGTTGATCCTATGAGTGCAAGAGTAATTCTACAATGAACCTGGCCCCCTTAAATTCAAATTTTTAAATTTAAAATTGGTTAAATCTCACCCATGTCAATAAACATTGTGAGTTCATCGAAAACATGTTTCTATAATTTATAGCTATGTATATGAATTTAAAGACATTCAATTCTCTCATTTTATTATTGTAGGGAATCCTCACATATCCTCTTTAAGACTCTCTCATCTTGTATCATTTGAGCATTTAAGGGGGAATTATTAGAAGAACATCTTGATGGGTGCACTAAACAATATAAAATTTATTATAGCAACATCATTTAGGACCTCTACACAATTTACTTATTTCTTTTTTATCCTTAGCATGAATGTAAAGTCAAACTTTTTGAACGGTTTACCTAGGAAAATATGTACCCTAACAACCTATCAACTCTCTAAACGTATTCTTAAATACTACTAGTGCTTTCAATAGAGCAACCATCAATAGATTTGGAAAATAAAAGAGAGAAAAAACAAATTGGTTTGTAGGATTAGATATATGGCCCCAAAGCAAGTCCTCATATATGAAATTGTTTGAGATCTACAAGCTTGGCCTACATAATATAAGATATCTCTCTAATTCTAAAATAACTAGATTCTCAAAATTACATTAAAAACATCTATCTTTGTTTCAAAGACTAAGTACATCTATCCATCACACTTAATTCTCTAAATTAAAAAATAATTTTTGAATAATTACAACCACAACTAACTTATGCTTATGTGTATGCATTAAAACCTGTGTCAAAATAGGAGTCATGTATTAGAGTATGGACATCCATCAAAGCTTAAAGGATATAGGAAATTCAATGAACATTGTAGCTGTAGTTGTTTCATAGACATTTATGCTAAATGTGGATTCATAAACAAGGCACATGAACTGTTTGACAAAATGTCTTAGAGAAATGTTATCTAGTGACACCATGGTTGGTGGATATACACAAAATGGATACATGAAAAAGTTCTAAGAGACTTTCAAGCAATACTCCAATAAACCAAAATGCTTTGAAATCATTGGCTGAGCCCAATTGAAACATGCTAGAACCACTGTACAACCTAGACGAAAATTTATAATGAGTTAAAAGAACCAAGTATAAGATTTATTGAACGCTTCATCAAACGGTTTTAAGTTGTACAAACCCAACTGACACAGACTAACTCAGTTATGGGGGCCAGATGTCAACTATTGCATAACCTCAATTTCATAATGAAGATTATAATATGAATAAAAAGTACTTTTGCAGCAATCTTGAATGTAGATTTTTCAATAATGAAAAAAATGCCAGATTACCTAATCCTATTCTAACTTTGAAGAAATAGGAGGTAGAATTCATTTCAAGGCATGCTGCATGTTGTACTGAGCTATCGCAAGTGTAATTTACCCCTTGAATTGTCAATGCAATATAGATATTTCTTGCTCTCTTTCATGCATATATTTATAGGGCTTACAAGCAAGGAAGGATGCACTCTCACTCCTCCATTCTTCGAATTCACAGAATTTTGATTTTCTTCAGGCAACATGTTATTAGGTGTGATGGTTCCTTCGCCTGACTGATGCTCCTGAATGCTGAGGCAATTAATCACAGGCGTCAAAATCTTCTAGCCCTTGGATATAATGCTCTCCCTGCCCCACATAATTTCTTTGATGCACATAAGCCATGTTTTTGAAAGTTCATAGCTCTTAGCTCCTTTATCCAAGTTAATAACCCCTCTTCGCAATTACTTGAAATCGACTGCTTAGAAACTGATTAAACCGCTAGTGAAAAACTACAGCCATTTAAAAAGCGTTTCAAAGGTCAAATAGGCTGGTTAGCTGCTCGATCTGGCTAAAATGTAGACTTACTTCTCTGTTAAAGTGGGACATCTATTTTAGAGCATCCACAAGCCAAACCAGGGCTTTGCCACCAAAAATCCGTGGGAATTTTATACCTAGGCTTATTAATGCAGAGGAGCTCAAAATTAGTCCATCTTTTATCCCTAATTAGAGCGTGGTCAAGGCGGTACTCACCCTTGAGAACATCCATGGCGATGTAGTTGACGCGATTCTCGAGGCCCAGCAGAAGGTCCAGGTTTCGAAGCCCCACGTCCGCATCGATGGCCATCACTTTGAATTCCAGCCTAGCCAGTGAAACCCCTAAATTTGCAGTTGTTATGGTTTTCCCAACTCCTTTGCCAGAATGACTACTATTATGGGTATCTCGCCTGCTAGTTGGGGTTTTCTATTCCATTGCAGTATGCTCCGAGTTACAAACCCTAATCTTTCAGCATGTTTTGTTCTATTCAGTCTGGAGTTTTTTCTTTCATTTTGGTATCCAAACCAGTGACCTCCAAAGAAAGAGCACGTATGGCCTCTAAGTGGCAATGGTGGTGGTGCAGAAACCTTGCTCATGGCTGTCGATTCAGAGCACGGAAAACGGAGGGATATTTGCACATCTAACCCAGCGACCTAGCGAACGGAAGTAGGTTAGAGGTTTATTAAAGATTTTGAGTTATTAAAACTCAGATAAGGAATATGTAGCTCGGACTAGGTGTATAATTTTCATCTCTGATAAGAACGGGAGGATAAGGAAAAGACACTTCATTTAAGGCGCGCCAATAACTTCAAACACCCACTTGCAGATATTATTCAAGGCGCTAAAGAGATCTGCAAAATCACCATACAGTTATAATACCATAGCCGTTTCGTAGAAAATATCAACTTGCAGTGACCTCCGTAGAAAATATCAACTTGCTTTATTTGGCGAAAATGATTATAACAGATGAGATTCGCTTTATAGTTGTGCATTGATACGGACGGCGCGCCAGCAAGTTTGATATGATGAAGGCGCATTAATACCGGCGACTGGCAAGAAAGTAAAGCGGACTGTGTGCAAAGCGGACGCCGTGAAAAACGGATGACGTGAGAAGTGGTGATCGTGGTGCCGTGAAAAGGTGGACGGAATATCGAACGATGGGCAAACATTCATTTGTCTCCAGGATGGCTTCAGCCATCGATTTTAAAAAATAGTCTGGCGCAGTTCATAGTAGGATACGCCTTCGGCGTAAATTATTTATGGTCACTCGCAACACGGCTCTAGGTGTCTCAAAACATGATGTGTGAACTCACGTGAAAAAGGCGGGAATTTAGGGCAAAGGTTTAATTTTTTTTACAAACTTTATAAAATTTAAGCCTTTTAATTTTTCCTTCCCCGCCAGCTCGTGGGAGAAATGCTCGTGGCAATAGAGGATGGCGAGGAAGCGAAGAAGGGAGCATAGAGTTTGTTGGGAAGATTAAAGTATTCAAAGATATTTTATTAACCACCGCAAACATTTTTTTAGTCTTTGCAAATATTTTATTTGCTTGCCCGCCAGCCGTGAAATATTTGGTGCGTCAACAAATGAGAGCAGGCAAGCAGGTAGGACTGCTGGGAAGTCTTTAAAAGTTTTAAATTTCTTTCTTAAGACATTATTAAACTTCAGAGGTGTTTATTAAAGCAAAGCTTTTTCTCTTGTCCAGAAATGTGAGCAGAGGAGCAGGGAGGTGAGCAGGAAGCATTTTGTGGTCATGATTTTGCAGAATTTGGTGTTGGGATCTCATTGTTCTTGTTTTCACATGGTTTGAATGTATTTCATCATTACAAGGAGGAGATTTTTATTGTGGAAGTGCAAAAATTAATATGCAATCACGTTTTTTTGGTTTGTGGCAGATTTTTATTGTCAATTCTGAACTGCAAACCATGGTTTTTGCTTCCAGAATGGTGCCTCAACCATTTATATTGTTTGGGAAGAAATTTTGGCAATGTTTTATGCACTCTTTCGCTGTTTGCAAGCTCAAAAACGCCCAATATCTCATTCTCACGCCCTACATTTCATTCTTTTTGTGTGCAATCGTTAATGCATTGTGTGGAGTTTTCAAATGGTTTGCAAGGAATTTGTTGTGCCAGAGGATTGAAAAAGACAAACATACATCAGGAAATGGTGCAAGGTATTCAGCTTGTGATATAGAAAATGAGCAAGGTAGTGTTTAGGAAAAATATTTGACAAAATGTCAAATTTAAAGGTAGAAGAAATTGTGGTTTTTTGGGGAGTTTGTTCAATTAACATGTAGATTGAAAGGCATTTTTTAACTGCCAGTAAATGGGTTTTTGACCTAGAAGTGCATTTTTTAACTTACAGTTAAATTGAAGCTGGTAAATGACTTTTTACAAGCAGGTAAAAAGTTGCATGGGATTTACAAGTTGAAAATGATGCAGAAAACTTCAGTTGCAAATGAGGAGGGAAAATGGAGAGTAAAGAGGCATTTTCTAAATGTCATTTTGTTGCAGAATCAAGGGTGCGAAGAGATGCCATGTGTCAACGATTGATTATTTTTAAGGTTTCTCTATTGCTTTCTACTCTCTTAAGATTTAATTTTTTTTCCATTTTGAAAGGAGTTTATCATAATTTGGTTTCACAGGGAGATAAAAAAATTTAACATGTCTGAAATGAATATGTGTTGATTTTAGGTTTTGGATGAGTATGAGTCCTATAATAAGGAATTCAATCATGGCATTGTCATATTTGGATATAAATGATAATATATTATAAGTAGGTTGTCTCCACAGTGCACATTGTATGGATTATGAATATGAGTAATCAAAGATTGTTGGTATTTGTCTTCTTGTCTTTTCAAGAATGTTTGTTTAGTGTTATTACTTGTTGGGTGAAAATTTTGTAATCCCTTTTAACAATTACAAAACCTTGATTTGAACCACAGTTATGTGACATAGAATCTCTCCTCTCATAAAGGGGAGGCGCCCTTTTTATTGCTTATTGAAACTAAGGAAAGCTAATCAGATATTTACAATAATGTACACTACACTAATGATATGGGTGTGTGTCACATTCATGATTCTCTTTTTTTCAGAGAATATGTTTTACAATGTTTAACAATTTTAATTTCTAGATGCAATACAACTTCAAATTAAAACTATGCAGTACTTCCAATATTCCTATCTTGTCAAAGCAAAGCTTAGGAATGCTAGCATAATAATGATAAGTAACAAATAAGAAAAAAAATTGTCACATACTGGTTGAAATTGATGTTTCAAAAGGGTTGCCTATTAAGGTTGTACTTAAATCTTCTAAAGACTCTTGGGTTCAATCTTTGGATTATGAAGGGATTCCTTTCCCATGTAGAAGATGTTTTAAAATAGGTCATGCTACTGCACAATGTGGATTTGAGAAAAAAGCAAAGACGGCTACTTGGTGGAAAGGGACTTCTCAACAGCATTACACGATTGAGAAGAAATCTGAACAACATAAGAGTTTTTCTGAGGTGGTTGCTTCTGATTCTTAGGATCTTGGGGTATCCCCTTCGAATGTACCAAATGGTGAGGTTGCTAAGTCTACCCCTAAAGAGCAAGTGACTAGGTCCCAAGCTGCCATTTCTGGTGATAGCACTATGGCTTCCATTTCTAGTGGCTCTTCAGTTATGTCTTTGGCTACACGAAGGAATAATGATGATATCTCTAAGACTATGGCTACAGGATCTCACCTATTTGTGAGTTGGCCTAGCATGATAAGGCAACACAAGTGGAAGGTTGGATCATTGTTAAGGGAAAAAAAGCTAAATCCTCTCGGCCTTCTTTTGACATGACTCTCTGCTCCCACAAGAGTAGCTCTAAATGTAAATCTTGAAGGGTCTTATTTGGGAGCTAGTTTTTGGCTGGCTACACGCTATCTTTTTACAGCTTTGTTCTTGTTTGTAAAGGGTTTTGGGTCCCTTCAAAACCCGTTTTAACCTTTATCAAAAATAAATAAGAAAAGTTCACAAAGGCACAAAGTCGTTCTGTAGTTTTCGATAAAAAATCCTTCAAGATAGTAACTAGCATTGTAAAAGAAGCTCAAAGTCTTCTATATACTTCTTAATAAATCCCACGAACATCATGAATAAATATAAGCACAAAGTCTTATAGAGAATTCACCAATAATATCAACAATATCTTGATTTCAAGCGATGAGTGTAACTCAAAGTTTACACAGATTTACTCAAAAGCCCTTTCAATCTCAATTACTCAACGCTATCAATTCAAATAATTGTTCCCAACACAAATTTTGGTGTGCAACTTCACTTCTTTATTGATCAAAATTAGATTCACAAAAATAAACTCAAATTTTCATTATTTGTTTCACAATTAGGGAGCACTTCATTGAAAAAGATAAAAGGTCCTAATTACAATAAAATCATCTCTTATTTATAGATGTGAGAGGAGAGCTAATCTAGGAAAAACCCTAACCAACTAGTTGACTTATTCAAAAATATTGTCCATGAATATAAGAAAACATCTATATTTTTACATGTAATTATATTTTTCAAAATGACATGTAAAATGTCAAAACCTATCTACATAAAGCATGAAAATGCTAAAACTAGGAAATCTAATCTAAGACAAAATTTAGCCTTCTTCAACATCTTTCTCCATGAAAATTTCATGATGACGTGCACTTCATCACTGTCTAGCATTGGAGTGTACTTTGGAGATGACGAGGATTCTTGAGATTGAATCCTCTGATGAGATTGAAGGTTTTCTGATGCCTTTCAAATCTAAAATAAGCTAGAAATCCATCATTTTGTTCATTGAAGCTGTTGAGAAAGCTTCATCTTCAAATTCTTCTTGAACCATTGATGAACACTTCTTTGACAAATTGAAACATGGGAAGAAATTTTTGGTTGTATATCAAGGCCTTCTTGCTTGGTGATAGGCAAGAACTTGATCAAAACTGCTCCGAAATCTAGGCACAAGAGATCAAAATGTATGCAAAAGTAGGATTTTAACAATTGTGATGCAAAGGTGGGATAAACTGAGGTTTCAATCTAAGCAATTTCATGGGTTTTGGAAGCTTGGATGCGATGATGGAAAAGAACAAAGTGGAAGCGAGAAAATGGATGTGAGCAATGGAGTGAGAAAAAGTGAGCGAAACAAGTGAAACAAGCGAAACAAAGCTCGAAATGCAGTTTTGGAAGTTCCTGGGTGTTAGTAAAATTTTCAAAAATTTGTGCAAGGGCACTAAAAATCAGCATCCTTACACTTGGAGGAAATTGCATTTTGTGTAAAAGCACCAAAAAATAGCGCTTTAGCATGTAATATGCAAGAGCGATAAAAATCAGCACTTTGACATCTTGGGAAAGACTTGGTAATTTCATGCAAAGGTGGTGAAAAACAATGCTTTTACATGTCATATGTAAAAGCAGTTAAAATCAACACTTCTGCATGTGTGAAGGACACTTGAGTGTAAGAGCACTGAAAAACTAAGATTTTACATGTCATATGTAAAAGTAATGAAAAACAGAGCTTCTACATGTGACTTGAGATTTGAGTTGCAGAAGCACCGAATTTTTTTGCTCTTGCACATGTAAATATCTGATTAGTTTTCCTTAATTTCAATAAGCAGTAAAAAGGGTGCCTCCCCTTTCTGAGAAGAGAGATTCTATCTCACATAACTGTGGTTGAAATCAAGGTTTTCTAATCTGTTAAAAGGGATTACATAATTTTTAACCCAACATTACTATCATTCAAAGAATGAGTTAAATTGTATTAACATAAATAGAGGTGTATGCAACTGTGTGCTAGGATTACTAAGTATGATTGGTTGAATTTCTGATATCAATGGTGTAAGGCATCATTTGGTAGGCATGGTTATGACAGGATAAATGTTGTGATGAATTTTAAGTTACATGGTTTAGGTAACTCCACCCTAGAATATGGCACTGGTCTTTTAATGTTGTAGTCTCCTGAACTTGTTTGTGGCAGCTACAAATTAAAATCAACTTTATCTTTCTATCTCAGTATGATTGTGTGTGGAGTTTAGTGAATTATATTTCTCATGTTTAAACTAGACATTACCATAGAGGTCAACCAAATCTTCAGAGTATTATGTCCATTAAACATTTAAACAAGAATTATTGGTTTACAATGTTTTGGATGCTTTGGCATAGAAGTATCTGTAAGCACACTATTGGGATCACCCTCCCGAGTTTCATAGAGCCCAAAGTGTAGGGGAGAAATATTTGATATCAATCTCTCGTTCGTTGGCCAAATCTCTCCTTGAATCTGACCAGTAAGCCTAGCACCCCTTTAAGATTCAAGTTCATTGCAGATTTGGGAACCAACAATGTATACATATATACATCTACATGTATCAAGTAGTGCGGATATATATATACATACTAATGCAAACCTATTGACACATAGACAATATCAACATGGTGAAATGAATTGAAATGTTAGTGCTTGAGTAAGTAAAGAACTCGTTGTAGCACAACTCCATGAAGTGACATGCCCGCAAGGTGGGTAGTATGGGAGAAATGGTGGCATGCATTAGAAGCAGTGAAAAAAATAAAGGGAAGGAGGGAATAAGCAAGGCATAAGGGGTTAAAGGGGGACAATTTAAAGAGGAAGAGAAACAAAAGAAATTAGAGTAAGCATTTTGGAGTTTAAAACCAAATTGAAATCTTGAACAGAGCAACGATATGCACGACTTCATACTTAATAATAAATTGTCGTGCTAGAAAATCCATGATATGCATATGAAGGGTTTTGTAAATCTTTGCATTGTGAATGTTCTATTAAAATCTTCTTTGGAATGTGTTTGAAGTAAAACATCTTATTATGACATGCGATGTAGAAAATATAAACCCTTGTTTAAACTACCTGGAGTAATCTTTGAGGACAAAATTCGTTTGTGGCCATTTAGGTCATTGTATAATTTGGCTCTATCCAGTATGATTGAATGACTAGTCAAGTTATTTAGTGGTTGGTCTCTATGTGTCATTATTTAAGATTATTTCTTTTGATTTTAAGTGTTCAACTTCTTATCTTTATTACAAACCCTTATTAGTGTAAAACATTATAGGAAAATCTACAAATGGTCTTTGGCCAACGAAATTAATTAATTATAAATCGTGACATTGGAGTCACTATATCATCATGCATTTTGTAGTAAAAATCATATTGGAGTCACTGTATTATCATGTGTTCTATGGTATGAATTGTGACATTAAAATCATTGTATTATCATACATTTTGTGGTATGAATCGTAACATTAGAGTCATTTTATTATCGTGCATTCTCTGGTATGAATTGTGACATTAGTCACTATATTATCATGCATTTTGTAGTATAAATAATGACATTGGATTCATTGTGTTATTGTATTGTGGTATAAATCGTGAAATTAGAATCACTGTATTATCATTCATTTTGTGGTATAAATTGTGACATTGGAGTCATAGTGTTTTCATGCATTGTGGAATTAAACTGGGATCGTGTAAGTCACTGTGTTTTCATGCAATGGGACAAACTAAAGTATTAGAGTTATTGTGCTTGCATGCATTTTGTGAAACATTCAATGCATTATGAGTAATTAATGCAACAATACCCATGTATACAAATGATATACATATGAACATATGTAATACTTACCTTGACATTTATCTACACTATAAATTAGCATGAACGAATGAATATAGTCATTTTTAATTACCTAAATGTGTGTGTGTGTATTCAATGTGTGAATAAATGTATTAGTTTGTACTATAAATTTGAAAAGAAGTAGAATTAGAAGTCAACGGTGATAATATTATTATTGAATTCAGTAAAATTCCATCTGTAATGGAGTGAATTTGCACCCCTCGCGAATTCCCCATTTGCATCCCTTTACCTTAGGAAAATCAAACCCGAAGATGCTATTCCACCTCATCCATCTGATTCCCACCCACTTGGTAGTTGTCTATAGTGTCGATGGAGGAATTTTTTTCATGGATGCTAGCGCGATGCACGGATGTCTATGCAGCACACTTCCATCCTGATAGAATTCTCACCTCTAGAATCTGTAGAGGCATTACACTTCTCTGTTGGTGATGAAGCGTAATGCCCCTACACCCTTGATCAACCTCAAACGGCTCTTTTGGGCTCCCATTCAACTTCAAAAGACTATCCTTCACATTGAGATCATCTTCTACACACTCACTCGATCTTCTTCACACTTTTCTTGAGCATTTCATAGCTTTCTTCATTGTTGAAACTCCAAGTCGACACTATTGGTTTTATTCCTCGCATTGTTGCGGCAACGTTGGCACCTACAAGCTTGTGAGCTCACATTCCCTTCATATGCTTAAGGGAATCTTATTGGGGAGGTGATATCCATTTTACTAAGCATCGTTATTTGATTTATGTAGCATATTGTTGTTGGCATTGCTTGGTATTCTTCCTTTTAGTGCTTTCTTTATCATACTTTCTCTATTGTGGCTATCTTGGTTGTCCATGGAGGTGGGAACACCAAAACGATGGTTTGACTATGGCAAGCCCTGAAACAGCCCCAACATTTTTTCCTGTTCTACTAAGTGTAGGTACGTTTGTTCGTGTGGAGCTTGTGAGAGGTTGGACCAACTATAAGTTTGATTCTCGTCACCTTTGCTCTTGTTGGTTTATGTTTAGAATTGTTAAATTATTCTTCTTGCTATTGTAGTAGCTTAGTCATTTTCTATTTATGTTATCGTATTACATTGTGTCAATCAGGTTATTAGTAAGTCCCTTTCAAGTCTCAGTTGTACTTCACATTCTCTGTCTGTACGGACTCTAGCACTCGACTGGGATGCCAGTGTGTTGCAATGTCGTTCATCTTCTGTTCTGGAGTCCTTTGGCAGAGAGTTGTTGAAGTTGTAGTCCAGACCCGAAGGCTTGCTCATCAAGTTTCCGAAACTCTCAGATTGATAAAAGGACAATGGCAGATCAATTGCCCTCCTTTTCACCCTCTCAAACATTAAGCTTACCTTAAACAATTCTTAGTGTGAGGTAGATCAAGGCATCTGATTGTTCTAGACCCTCTCGTGACCTGGGGTCCTGAGTAGTCGGTCCCCCTCCTCTACATTTTGGTGAACCCGACATGAACTATTCTGGTTCCGTTTCGTGGTGCTAAATGATACTTCTCTCATATTCTAGGAGTGTTGTGGGTGTGTGCATTGCAGGGCACCTAGCCTTACAACCCAACCTACAACCCCTAGTGGCATAGCTAGAAGGATCCCTAAGTGTTGTGAAGTCAAATCTTGAATAGGTAGTTGTCTAATTGTGAAACACTTGGGGGCTTCTGTGAAAGTCCTTTCTAGTTTATGTAGAAATGGCATCCTTTATGCATCTACCCATCCCATTTGCACAGCGTGCAAGTGGATCTCCTATTATAACATTTACCTTGCAAGATATACCGATGAATGTTAATAGAGAGCTCTCTCCTTTGTACATTCTCGCACGTATCAATGGAAACACCATAATGGGCATTCTCATTGACCCTACATGTCAGGCTAATGTTATCACAGAGGAGATCATGTTGATAAAAATTTTACATAAGGATGGATATGATGAGTCTAAAAGCACTATATGTACACATGGTGGGCTTTCCATTCCTCCCATCGGTTCTATCACCCTGTCAATCGTTGGACCCATGACTGTGAATTCCCTCTTTGGTATTATCCCAGGGTCTGAGTTGTTCAAAGTGAAACTAGGCATTCCATGGCTAGTTTCCATGAACACAGTCCCCTTGGTAATCGATAAGTGCTTGAAGTTCTCTCATGAGGGTTATGTGCATGTAGTCCTCGACACAAGTTACAAACCGATGGCACGTGGAGGCTACTCACTTGATCACTTCTAGCCTGCCCCTATTGATCTGCTCCCTCCTAGGACGGACCTGTTGTATTGAACTTATGTGAAATACAAGAGTAGGGGCATCACACCGAAAGTGACCTACCCCCTTCTCCCTATGCCATTTCAGTTAAATCTTCCATGATGGCAAAGCATAAGGCTTCCTCTACCACTCAAAAAAAGGAAGAAGAGATGTCTGCTCAATTTTCTTCTTCCTCTACAGTTCCACCTACCTTTGCCTCCCGCCCTGTTGCAGCACCTTCAAATTCTGCCCCTATGCATCTTTTGGGGATTTCGATGGTGCTCACTTGGCGAGAAGCCAAGCTTCAAGTGTTTGACCTTCTTGTCTTACCCATGGTGCCTCAGCCCATCTTGTATGGTAAGGGGAAGGGTCCCCATGGAGTCGCCTCTACCTCTCAGCCTTCGCGGCTTCCTACTACTCCTACCTCTAAGGTAGTGAGTGGGAAGAGGCCCACCGCTGAGGCACTTGAGTCTACTTCCCCACATGTTGTCGTTCCTGCTGTTGCACCGCTTCCTCATGTTCCTGTCCAAGAGTCACTCCCTTTGCCAGAAACGGCTGTGATGGATACTTTGATGACTGAACAAGAGCCTCTTGTTGTTCCTCAATTTCCAACCTCTAACTCCCAGAGCCAAAGAAACCGCTTTGCACGTGAGCATAAGCACTAGAGGAAGGCTTTGGCCACTGAGCAGGAAGCCTTGCAGAAGGAGGAAGGGGAGCCAACAACTCCTGCTTCGACATCTTTTGTTGTGTCCTCCTCTTCCACTCCTGCTTCAATTCACTCTGCCTCAATCTTGCTTCTAGCTCCCCCTACAAGCATGAATGATCCTCACCCTAAGAGGGTGCAAATATTCATTGCTCCTTCGACTGAGCCCCTCTTTGGATGTCCCTTCCAGACATCCTCCTTTTTTGAAACCCATGGACATGTTGAACACCTCGGTGGTGTCTACTGAAGTTTTTTCCTCTTCCTCCTCGTCTTCTACTTCATCTATGGGGATCTCGCATCCTCCAACAAAGCGCAAGTTGGAGGATGACCCCGCTTCCAGTGGGGGTCGACAGAATGGATTTCCTTCTTCGAAAGTTGGTTATGTGTGGGCTTGTTTCATCCTAGTGATAGAGGCAGCCTTGGCATCCCCGAAGTTTTTCACTGCCCCCGAGACTTTCGGTGAGGTCGGCAGTGGATCTCGAGCACCTCCTTCATCGCCTACTCAGTTGACACATGGCACTCCTCTAAAGTGCATGTTCAACTCTATAGATGATGTCTTAGCTCTATCAGCAATCTTTGCAAGATCACTAACATTCACCTCACAGGAACTGAGTGAAGAAGACCTCTAGGGGCCCTCTTCCTTGGCTCTTGTCGCAGGAGGGTCAGAGGGTACCCCCCTTGCTATCCATCCCTTGCAAGCTCATCTACCCTCCCCTTACAGTGATCTAGATTGGGAGAACAAAGAGCTCTTGGTTGATGAGGACTAGGGGGCGCATCTTCTTTATCTGTAGATTAGATTGTGTGTGTGTTGTGTTCCCTGAGGCTTGTTTTATGTGTTCTTGGAGAACCCTTGTAGGTGCTTGGATACAAGAGTGTTATGTGTCATGAAACTTATCCTATTTGTCACATTGTTCTTCTCTTTATTGTGCCTTGATTTTCAACAATTGGGGATGATACAAAGTGTTGGGGGCATTTAGGCCCCCCTTCCATGTTGACCCAATTTTTTATTTTTATTTCGTCTTCACATAACTTTCTTCACATGGTCTGAGATAGTAGGGTGTTGATGACAATTCATTTATATATTATTATATCTATTTATATTTATGAGTAGCTCTAACCTCGAAATATCACATCCCCCTATCTCTTGTTCCTTATGTCTTTTTATCTTTCTCTCTTATTTGCTTGCTTTGTGATGTTGTGGTGCTTATGTGTTGTCCCTCGTGTGCATGACAACATTACCATGGTTACATCTCATCATGTTCCATGGGCCACAACATCACTTTAATTCTTGGATTTCTCTCCTTAGGATGTCACCTGTCTCTGAGTTTAGCACACACCATCCTAAGGGGGGGCTATCATACTACTTTGATTTTCAAGTGTATTTGGTGGCCAACAAATCCCTCACTAAAAGTCCTTTATTTTTCACAAATTGCATTCTTCAACAAGGACCCCTGGCGGAATATTTCTTTCATCACGGATTCATAAGATAGAATCTGAAAACTTGCCATCGAGAAGGGAGTACTTTTTTTGATGAAGAAGTCTAAAAACTTTCCCTTGCGAAGGAGCATTCTTTCTTTCGAATTCCTTGATGAAAGGAATCTTTCAAAATGATTCCTTGATGATAGAATCATTGGCAAAAAATTCTCACTCTTTTCAAAAATTCTATCACTTTTTAAACAAAGTGTCCCTCAAGCGGACCCCTTTTCTTTTGAAGGGTTCCCAAGGAACCCCTTTGAAAGCTTCTCCTTCAATTGTTGATTGTCTGCATGACTGTTTGTCTATTTTCCTATGTGGCTTTTTGTTATCTAACATGTTTTATATGCAGATTAACATGTTGCTTTACAGGGGCACCTGTGAAGCTGCTTTTCAATTGACCTTGCATGACTAAGCACTTGTAAGGCCCCATCAGACTCTACGGAGCCTCTCACATCTAGCTTCCTTCAGGACCAAGCACCTAGTGGCGCCTCCTTTGCAAGTTCGAAGACCTGTAAAGCACTTTCATCCTATGGGATCTCTTTGTTCAACTCTATAGGACTAAGCACCTGTAGAGCCTTTTGTTCACCCTTCTGTAAGTCTACGAACCTACGACACATTTTATTCAACTCTCCTCAGGATCGAGTAACTGTGGAGCCATTTCCTCTTCCTGTGCTTTCGAGTATGTCAAATTGTGGTCTGCTTCCTTGATAGTTCAGGTATACTTTCTTGAAACTTTTTCGATGTACTTTACCTTGCATTTGATAGCACATATGCTCGTTAAAGTGGGGGAAAAATGTAATGGTGTGAATTTTCACCCTT
The DNA here is from genome assembly GCA_007258455.2 of Sequoia sempervirens. Classification (NCBI taxonomy): domain Eukaryota; kingdom Viridiplantae; phylum Streptophyta; class Pinopsida; order Cupressales; family Cupressaceae; genus Sequoia; species Sequoia sempervirens. The sequence continues at coordinate 148,045,619 of VDFB02000017.1, read as the reverse complement.
CGCAAATTCCCCATTTACACCCCTTTACCTTAGAAAAATCAAACCTAAAGATGTTATTCCACCTCATCCATCTAATTCCCACCCACTTGGCAGTTGTTTGTAGTGTCAGTGGGGGAATTTTTGTCGAGGACGCTAGCATGGCACGCAGACGTCTGTGCGGCACGCTTCCATCCTGACAGGATTCTCACCTCTGGAATCTGTGGAGGCGTTACACTTCTCCATTGGCAATGCAACGTAAAACCCCTGCACCCTTGACCAACCTTGAATAGCTTTTTTGGGATCCCATTCAACTTCAAAAGACGATCCTTCACATTGAGATTATCTTCTACACACTCACTTGATCTTCTTCACACTTTTCTTGAGCATTTCACAACTTTCTCCATTGTTGAAGCTCCAAGTCGACACTCTGTTGGTTTTATTCCTCACGTTGTTGTGGCAATGTTGGCAGCTACAAGCTTGTGAGCTCACATCTCCCTTCACGTGCTTGAGGGCATCTTGTTGGGAAGGTGATATCCATTTTACTTAGCATCATTATTTGAATTACGTAGCATATTGTTGTTAGCATTGCTTGGTATTCTTCCTTTCAATGCTTTCTTTATCATACTTTCTCTATTGTGGCTATCTTGGCTGTTTGTAGAGGTGGGAACACCAAAATGGGGGTTTAACTACGGCAAGCCTCGAAACAACCCCAAAAATATTCCCCGTTTTGCTATGTGTAGGTATGTTTGTTCGTGTGGAGCTTGCAGGAGGTTGGACCGACCATAAGTTTGATTCTCGTCACCTTTGCTCTTGTTGATTTCTAGTTAGAATTGTTTAAGTATTCTTCTTGCTATTCCAATAGCTTAGTCCTTTTTTCTGTTATTGTATTATATTGTGTCAATCAAGTTGTTAGTAAGTCCCTTTTGAGTCTCAATTGTACTTCACATTCTCTGTTCATATAGATGCTAGCACCTGACTGGGATGCCAATGTGTCGCGTTGTCATTTGTCTTCTACGCTAGAGTCCTTTGGTAGAGAGTTGTTGAAGTTGCAGTCTGGCCCTGAAGGCTTGCTAACTGGGTTTCCTAAACTTTCGGGTTGATAAAAGGATAGTGGTAGATCAATTGCCCTTCCTTTTCACCCTCTCAAACATTAAGCTTACCTTAAACAATCCTTAGCATGAGGTAGATCAAGGCAACTGATTGTTCTAGACCCTCCTGTGACTTAGGGTCTTGAGCAGACAGTCCCCCTCCTCTACACCATCCTAGAGGTGTAAATATTTTGATGATCATATTATTTAAATTTAGGAAAAGAAATCTATATTGTCGATAACTAGTTTGAAAAAGAGGTGTCTGAACATACGAGTCACGTTATTGTTTAAACGTGTATATTATATTTTTTTGGCCAAAACAATGTGAAATCGCTGTTTAAATTGTTGATTCACAATGTCTAATATGTTACAATTGATCAGATAGGTCATACTCAGCTAGAAGTAACCTAGAGTTGTATGACAAATTGTTGTAATTTAGAACACAACACTAGTTCTTGAATGGCATGGTGATCATTGAATTCACTAAATTTGCTACCCTCATGAAGGGTATGGCCACTTCTAGTAGGAAGGTGTGCAAGAGACCATCGGTCTATGGTTGGGAGAAAATCACTCTAGTGATGCTCTCCTTGCAATTGAGATGCCAATAACTTGATTTATCAGACATTTTGTTATTGTAATAATTTTGTATTATTCTAAAGTAATGAATCTTACATCTATAATACAACATATGTAACATGTAATATTGAACTATTATTGTAATGACGTAATGTTTTTATTAGGTAAGCAGGGTTTTGAAAGGGCTCAGAACCTTGTACAAAGAGAAGGAAATAGAATGAAGCACAACCAAACACCAAAGAACAACCAAATAGAACAACTAAGAGACTACATAAGACAAAGCATTACAAAACTTGAAAAAAACCAACCAACCAATCCAAAGTCGGGGTGATATAAAAATTGTTCCAAAGATTGTTTTTTATCTCAATGCACGAATCCTTCTCCTCAAATCTTATTTTCTTGAGACAAGGAGAAATCAAAAGACCAATGGCAAATCCACCTTCCAACCCCAAAGCTTTAAAAGAGGTATCCATCCTTGAATAAACAATAGGGGATTTCCCTTTCTTATCTTCTTTTTGAATCTCTTCAAAGGAATTAATGGGTTCCTCCATAGGAGCTAACATTTTTTTCTTTTCTTTCCAAAAAAAATGATGTTTCTTATTTCTCAAGCAAGAAGTGGAGGCCTAGCCCACACTTTACCACAAAAACAACAAATAATTTAAAAGGTTATATTCAATCTGTTGCACCTAGTCTCTAATTTTGAAGATAAGGTAATATGAGTGGGGAGCGCCTAGTTATTCTCCACAAACATACAAAATCTAGCGAATAACAAATGCTTCATGAATTTGGTGATCTTATCAATAGCACGATTTTACCCAAAAGAATTGGCAATAATCATAAAAGTCTTTTCATGCCAATACTCCAAAGATAGCCTTGGAAAACGAACCCAAACATGAAACTTGAAAGCATCTTTCATTGGGTTGAAACCAAGAGACCAATTTTGAAGACAAAGGCCATCAAGAAGGATCCTAGAACAATCCTCCAAACAATAAAAGGAGAAAAGAAAAAAACCATTTAACATAGCAGTTACCTCAACCCGACCTCTAAGTTTCCAGACCTGAAGAACCCATCTTCTTACAACATCAATATTGGAACGATTGCCACTGAATCTCCCAACAAGAGAGCTTCTAAGCCAAGTCAACAAATCAATAAGGAGAGAATTAGGAATATCGATTTGGAACTATCCATCCTTCTTGAGGAACTCCCATCAATCGTATCAGAGTCATAACCTAATTTTAGGTTAGCACCACACACCTCCTTCCCAACAGGAGGTGAGGAAATAGCATCCACAAGAACAGTACCAATACTCCCAACCATCACATCACCATTCGGAGTAAAAACATCAGCCACGGGTACACCAAAACTCTCAGTCATTGAAGCACCACGAACATCCAACTCCTTGAGTTCCACATGAAGAGAAGAAACAACACCCTCCTTAACAGACTCAAACTGAAGCCCATATATTCTTGAGCAGAATAACTGGACATCGATAGGGCCACATTTGTGTGGGCAGACTTGGAGGACAAACCCAAAGAAGGGAGGAACCCTTTACATTGTTCTCCATCAATGTTCTCCAACACAGACTGTCTAACAAGCTCATCTAAAGAAGGGAGGAGAAACCCTTTACGAAGACCTGAAAACGGTTCTCCTTTGGTGATCTCCACCACAGAGCCCCTAGCAAGCTTTTTCGCCTTCAAACGGGAAAAGGGATATTTGTCTTCATCCACCGACTATTCCCAAGCATCAATCTTATCACCATCAGCTTGCTCTGTAACAACCCCTTCATCAATGAATTCTTTTGTAGTCGTTGGGTCAAAACACACAACCGCGCCTGAGGTTCACACAGGAGAGCACTCCTTCGTCTGCACCCTTCCCAACACCGACGTTGACCTCTACAAATCCATTCCAAAGACAAGAGGTGAAGCAACATCCTAGTCCTCTTCTAACACCTCCCCATCACCATCACCTGCATTAGAGGAAGAACATGAGCCTAGAACAAGGGTTTTTGATGTTGTATTTACCATTGCAATTTTTTTTGGTGTTACCTCTAAGATGTGTTGTCAATAATAATCTTAATGATATAATGTTAGTAAAAGCTATGTACTCTTGATGATGTTGTACTTTTAGAGAAACTTGATGATCCTCTTTTCTAATAAAAGTATATGTATGTGAATGAATAAAACTTGATAATTAGTAAATGATAGACCTTATGATGTTATGCATTTCAAATAATTTTATCAAATATAATTCCCTCAACAAATTTACAAAGAGAAGAAGCTCGTAGGGGGGGAATTTTTATATCATTAACTTTCTCATTTCGAAGTACTTGTGTTAGAAAACGAACCCAAAGACGCAAAACCCAGATTTTATTAGAATTTAAGAACGAAAACTCTCAGATTCACGGTGAGTGTGATTCCATTTCAGGAATTACACAAAGTTTCATCGGCATTCCCAATTTCTTGTTGCTTGGTGTGCTTTGGTTTTACTTCTATTTTTGGAGTTTAAGGAGTTTTGAGGTTTGAAGAATGCGTTGATCATTTGGTTGCAGATTTGGTTGTTATTTCTAGGAGTATTTGCTGGTCAAACTTCTCTTATTCCTGGCCGTACCATATATAGACTAGCTACTCAGAGATTTCTATTTAATGTTCGGTTTGTTGTTCAAATTCACTTCTCCAATACCATTCAGCGATGCAAAATGTAGCTTTTTATTGGCATTGTCCTGGTCGAAGCATTTGATTTGCTGATCGCAGCGAAAAGGGTTTGTTGTTTAAGAAAATAGAGGGGTTGGTAATATTGCAGTAGTTTGTATTTAAGGGTTACAAATAATAAAAATAACTGCCATGCTGTTGGAGGAGGACAACGGCTCCTTGTGGAAGTCGCCATGAATTTTGCATATGCTGTGGCTAGAATCTTGCAGCCAATTTCCTCACTGCCCAGCACAGCCTTGTGAAACTTTCAAGCGGCCATTGTTGTAATGTTCATACCGTAAAGATTAATTTGCTGAGTTTGCCGAAACATTCAATAACCTAGTATTTTGAGATATTTCAGATTTTAGATTTGCTGTTGGTTATTATATCTAATTACTAAATGCTATTACTGTTAATTAAATCCTTTATATCAAATGGGTATACTGCAGATCATAAGTTCTAGATTTTTAGCTTTGATAGTTCATCTTTAATCGTGAACTCTATACGGTTTGAATAGATATTCAATCTTGTCTATGGAATCTAAAAGGCATTGCCGCCAAATATCTATGTATATTGCATTGATGACATAATGGTGAGTGGATGGCTTAGCCACCAAGATCTGTATTTTGAAATTACATGTTTCATAAGTTGTGCAGCTTGCCACCAGTAATGCATTTGTGATTTAATTTCCAACTATTGTATGCTCGCCCTTTGTTCATCCTAGAAACTTGGCGATAAGAAAGTGCTTGAAATTGAGTTCTGCTTTTGAAATTTTGAAAAGTAAGCTAATATTCCAACTACGGGCATTACAACACTAGTTGAAGGATTTGTAAACGGTGTAGCAACATAAGTATATTTTTATCAGAAATTTCATAATTAAGCATGCTTAAGCTAGAATAGATCTAGGATGGGTGACCTTATAGGATCTCAATGATTCACCCTTATGAGCATCATCTAGCTGCAATTAATGATAAGTAGACCATTCATGCTCATGAAAGATGGTTTCTTAAAAGTTAAAGCTTCTAGAAAAAACCGTGTGTACATCTACATGAAATTTTCATAATTCGTTATTTTGAAAGTAAGAGCTCATTCAAATTTTTACCATCTATTATTTTAGAACTGATGTACTATGAAAATCTCATGTATTGAGTACAAGGGTTCTTGTGAAAGACTACTCATGAAATATAGATTGATGAAAATTGACTCAAAACTATCCATCGTAATCCCAATAAATCATTACATAATTTGATACACTATGAGAACACCACTTTTAAGAAGTCAAATAACTCTTTTTCTTGTAATAAGTGTGTTGGTTCACACATTTTTGAAATAGCATGGTAAACTCTTTTTATAATTAGAAGCACCATAGCTACCCAACCCTGCCAAATTTGGTTCAAATCTAGTTCAGTCCAATTTTTTGGACTAACTAAATTTGTCTGATTTGGTCTAGAGTTTTCAATTCCTATTAAAAATTTACCAATTTTTTTGACCTCCCAAATTTGGTTCAAATTTAGTTCTGTCCAATTTTTTGGACCAACTATTTGGTCTAGATTTTTCAATTCCTATAAAAAATTTACCCTTTTTTTTTACCTCCCAAATTTGGTTCAAATTTAGTTCAGTCCAATTTTTTTGGACCAACTAGATTTGTCTGATTTGGTCTAGATATTTCGATTCCTATAGAAATTTTACCCCCTTTTGACCTCCCAAACAAATTGATTTTTTTTTAACCTGGTAACTATGGGCCGCATGTCCTAACGGAGCAAGGTGTATGCCTCTAATTCATAGTTGTGCAATGCAATATCGCCAACATCTAATGATAACGACCATGTATAACATGTACTATACATCTTGCAATGCCGCTCACTCTACAACAAGGACAACCAAAGCTAGTTTAAAACGACCTATTGGAGATGGTTGGTTACAACTATAACACTTTAAATATTCTTGCAATTAATGTAAAGTTGCAGTTAGATTACCATATTACAACTTTGTGGAAGTTGATGCATCCTAGTTTAGATGGTAATTATTTAGTTGGTAATTGTGATATGTTCTCTACCTAGAGTATGAGGGCCTGCATTATTTGGCAAATATGGTATACCCAAAATAAAATTGTATTGGGTTTTAATTTTTTTTTTGTTAAAACAAAAAAAAGCAGCTCCATGGTTTTCCAAAGTAATATACTATGGCTGCTCCTAGAAAACTAACGATGACATATATACGTACTAAATCATTTTAATATAAATACATTTTTTATTTAATTAAAAAATGTGTTTAGTAGATAGTTTTTGTTTCTCATCTTTGTTTTTCGGGATCAAAAAGACTACCTAACTTGATTGATTAAGAATTTTGTAGTTATAGTCACAACCAAATGCAGATAAGAAAACACTATCAAATTTAGGTTAAATTGCAAAACTAACAGTTGTCTTCATATATCCATCAAACGCAAAAGACAATAAAAAGGTATTTCCCTAGCTAAATATGAAAAGACATGGAAGCATTATGACACTTTGGAGTACTTTGTTTGAAAGGATAGGAAAACACTTCAATTTTATTTCAAAGCCAATAATCTAGATTCTAATCTAACTAATTCTTTTGAAACTCCTTTTTAGGATAATGTTGAACTCTATGGTTATACTAGTACAAGTTTATTTGATAATCAATTTCATTTTCATCATGAAAATCATTCAAATTATACTATTATCTATTTTAATGAATCCTGATTGAACTTTAGTTCATCCATGAGCCTCCCAAACCATCCTTTATTTGCAACACCCCCTTTCCTTTCTTTCAAGATGTCTTGAAGCCTTTTGTATGATGGTTTTTCCTCCTCAGTTGCAATACATTCGATGTTGCCTCCTTTTTCTATTACAAAAACCTAGAAATTTAAAGAAAAGAAAATACATGTTCAGATTTAGCCCACATAAATAATATGAATACTCAAGAACAAGTCATTCCATAAAAACTTCAAAAATACCACATAAATAATACAATTTCACAACCATGAGGAACATGTAGCACTCCAAGCAATAACGTATATCCTATTTGTCACCAAATAAAATCCTTATTTCATAACATGGTATTTTTTAACTATGATGATTCACATGGGATACGCAAAAAGAGCTCGTCTTTCCATTGTTTTAAAATTTTATAAAATATATATTTGAGACTGAGCAACAAAATGGTCGGTCGGTATTTGTATACTATGAAAAAATATGTAATGACCATACATGTGGTTTGGTAAAGATCAATAATAACAAAACAAGAATGTTTCACAATTAAAAAGATTAGCATGATTTACTATCTTTTCTTTTAAAAATTAAAGAAAGGCAGATGAAAATGCACACAACAATTTCCAGCCATGCATATCGAAATAGTGATCTGAATTGGAATTATATTAATCTATATAGTGGAAATACAAATTATAATAGATAATACAAAGACAAGTGAATTTACCAAAAAACTCTTGTTAAGGGCTTCAATCATGCCTAATCCAGTTTCAGAAAGGCAATGAAGTAGTGAAGCAGTTGAATGATAAAAGTCTACGAATCTTACACAGATATTGTCTCCAAACTGTTTGTATTTCTTCAAGGAAATCTTTACTTCCATCAAGGTTTTCTCTTGTCACACTTGTTGACATGATTGTATTGAGCATTCGAAAATGTGACAACATTTTAAAATATTGCAAACATTGTAATAATCATTTGTTCAATTCATATGGATTATGCAGTTCAGTTTTGGATTACTAACTAGGTTTTGTGTACAATACTTGTAATTTGATGGCACATGTGCCTAGATCAGTTCTATGTTTCCTTTCATTGTTCTTCTTCCTACTGCCTGTGACTCTATAGCCCAATTGGATAGGCACCAATCTTTGGTTCACCTAATCAATCTCAAATCATTCATATATATCATAAACATTTACCTATAGTGTAAGAGTGAAACACTCAAGGCTACACATTCATAACATCATAATATAACGAGGGATTTATCATTAAAAAATCTATGAAATGAATCTATTTAATGAGGGTTATGCTTGAACATATTTTATCAACTATATAGGGGTTTTGTGACAGCTAGTTGTTCTTGACTTGGTGACAAGCTTTAAAGCCAAGTCAACAAGTTGGGTTTGGCTGTCAATGTTTTTGGTTGTCCATTTTGTTTGATTTTAATACCTGTTCAAGTACACCCCTACGAATACTTTCCCGGTCTAAGCTGAGCTCGAATAGTAGGAGATGAAACCCACTCTCGTTGAATTGGCCTTCAACCTGTTGATGTGATTTTTGTGACCACACCAATCAGCAAAACAAAGTAATCCGAAGGCTACTCCATTCTCTCTTGATCAAAAAATTTTGTGCGCTAAGATTAAAGATCACACGTTCAACTCCAAGGTTCCGAAATGCTTTGGAATACCCTCAGTAGGTTCGTTGTGATATGCTATTTTTACGAGGGGACTTACACAATTGTTTAGGATGTTTGCAGTTGACAATAGTTTAATGACTGGAAGGGGATTTTGCGCGTTGCGAATGATTTGGCGATGAGGTATGATTTCCTAAAACTAACCAGAAATATGCTGAATTGAATGGTTGCAGGGATTAGAAAATTTATGTTCTATCTAAAGGCGGGACGCAGGATCAATTTCGGCAAGCTTCAACCAAGCTCTGCTTTGCCTCACGCTGGACAACCTACACAAAGCCGGTGCAATCTTCAAGGGGATGGCAAGAAATTTTCAAGTCACAATCCAGCATCAAGATACCGTCAAGACGACGCATAACAAGACGTGAATCATAACTGAAGTTAGGCTTATAAAATGCTCCAGTTGACCACACAAGGCGAACTTGCCATCAGCAAAAAAAGTTGCCTTGATCAACACCACAAATCCACAACTAACATCTACTTGCATGAAATGAAAACTACGCTACTTTAAGCTACTTTACGCTACTTGAAGTAGAAGGGATGAAGAAACCTCGCTAGCTATTCATAACAAAGACAAATTTCACCATCAATGAGAGATCTTTTATTATGAAAGTTTTCACAACAATCTCTTACAAAGTTTTCAAAAGGAAAACTTTCCTTCTCCTTCAAACTATGCTAAGCTATCAAACTATCTCTCTGCTCTACTCTATAGTCTGATCTAGTGTCTAATTCTTATCTCTAATATCTACTTAGTACAAATGAGGGGGGATGCCCCTTTTATAGATAGCCCAGTCCAATGGACAACTCAGATTACAATCAAATGAATGGCTTAGATTAAGCCACCTCAGCCCTAACCCTAAAAACTACCAAAATGGGGAGTGGTACAATAAATGAATCATGAGATGATTCCCACTCACTCTCAAAATAGTAAAGGCAATTAATGCCCACAATCAGTCTTCCAAAAGGTCATCATCCAGAAGTGCATTTCCATTCTCCTTTTCCTTGGCTGCAAAATCAATGAACCTGGCAAGCACAGCTTCAACCTCCTGAACTGAGATCGGCGGAATATGATCAAGCTAAAACTCCAACACCGTAACTGACTGCCCATGTCGTATCCAAGACTTTCTCCAAGCGGTCAAGGCATCCTGTGTATTCTGAATCATGTTGGAGAAAGTCAAAATATTTTCAAAGTCATCCTGCACAAAGGTCTTCACCTCCGAAAAGAAAGGTGGCAGCCTACTCCTCAATCCATCAGTAGTCACCTCATCAAAGTTCAGCCGTCTAGCAAAGATTCCCTCCAAGGTGTTCAGGACTCCATCAATGATGTTCGTCATAACCTTCCTGACTCTAGTTGAATCCACCTATGCTGCATCGAAGAATCCACGTCCTGTGACTACTGAAGAGTACCAGCTGGTAAAATTGTACCTATCACCCTCCTGAATAACTCCTCCATCAATCAGCATCTGCAAAGGAGTATGCATCAATGCCTCCAGACACTGAATAACTTTACTCCGATAGACATGAGCATCACCCCAAGCCTGATCAACTGCCTCCATCCGTGCCATAATGCCTGAAGCTTGCTAGTAAGCATGAGCAAGATCTTCCATGAACTTTTATGTCTTGGCACAAACACCTGCAACCCATTTATCTGCCTCCTGTGCCATCTTCCTCAAATCTCCTAGGCCATTAACCGATTCCCTAGATAACTCGGCTGAAAACTCAAGTGCTGGAATCTCTTGCCCACAAGGACGAGACAAATGTTGCATGTAGCCAATCAAACTCTTGTGCTCTTTCTTCAGTTTCTTGTACTTGCCTTCCATCCTGAGCAATCTGTCCTTAAGCGCCTGATAGGAGTTATCACACTCCTCAATAATCTGTGCTCCTGTGGGGCGACCTAACTCCATGGTTGTGATCACATAATTTTCTAGTACTGCTTCATCTCGATCACAATCAACCCTAGGCACAGCCACATGAAGGGTGCGAGAGCCATTCTCATTTGTTGAGATCTTTGAAAATTTCCTTGCTCTCTTCTTGGTTGGAGGCGCGCTAATCCTAGTCAAAAATTCCTCCATCTCCACTGCTAGATCAACCTCTTCATTGGGGCTCCTTCTCATTCTATCTCTAAGCCAATCAGGTACTACCTATTGTATATCAAATGGCTACTCCTCTCTTGCTTCCTCCTCACGGACTTGTTCTACTTCAATTTCATTCTGGCGAGGCTCATCGGCCTCTATGGGTTGAGTATCTCCTGAAACTGCATCATCCTCTAGAGCCGTCTCTAGCTCACGTTGGAAGTGTGTGTCAGTAGCAGTTTCCTCATCTTCCTCTTGTTGATTATCTCTAGTAGGCACATTAACACTTTGGCCAACTGATTCTCTCCGTGGTGGCCGATTTTCCTCATGTAATTCCTGCTCCTAATTTAATGCATTTCTCTGATCAGCAAATAGAGAAACCTCTTGTATACTTGGAGAACGTGTCTCCAATGGCGTAGGTGACTCAACCACAACTCTTGGAGGTTCTAGCTGAACTGGATCCTTCCTTCGAGATTCCGAACCTCGAGTAATCTGTTTCTTCCTGCTGGTAGTCGACGTCCTGTGATCTCCCATCAAATTGTAGGTCAAGGAAATTGGCCTACTCTTCAATCTGCTCATGTGCCTTTCAACCCATGCTCTGGTGAAAGTCAAGACTGGAATACAAAGTGTCCAAATCAGCAATCTCTGGCTCCGACCAATTTGGGAGTGGAAGTGGCGTGTCTCTCACTGCCTCATAATCTAGATGGATAACATTCATGTCCTCATCCACCTGATCTGGTACAGGAATAATTTCACACTCCCTAATCATGCTTATTGGCAGCCTCGAGAACATCCTCTTTCTGACTTCAGCCTCATCTGATGTATTAGCCCAGTAATCCTCAATATTTGCCTTATGAACAAACTCCTCTGACAATATCCATCTAATATTCCTGTGAGGATCGTAATACTAGCTGCTGGTGTGATAGGAAAGATGGAAGAATTGAAGCTCATTTTTAGCTTCTCTGGCTACCTAAAGTGAAGGACACACTTCATCTGAATTCCCCATGATGATCGGGAAGTCAATCCCTCCCTTCTTCTTTCTCTTCTGAATCTTATAATAGGCAACAAGTTTCCTAGATATCTCTAGCATCAAAATTCTATTCGTTGGGTACTTAGGCAATCTATATGGGTATGAAGAAAAACCTTGCAGCCTAATGTAAGAGAATTTTGGAAACTGAATAAACCAGCACCCATACCTTTCAATCAATTTCTGAGCTTCCCTCAAGATTCTGTGATTAGTCCTCTGTTGAAGTGACCTCGTTATATGCATGGTGAAGGCATCATTGGCTCGCTTGTAATTAGACGTGCTTGTCAAGTGGAGCTGTGGACAAGCCTCATGAATTCTGAACTAATGAGAGCCACATCCAATTGGCTCCTTGTAAGATATTCCCCTGTACTTTGTCATACGAGCCAACATGTAAACAATGTAGGAGCCTATGTAAAATGTCTTTGTCCTCCTCAGGCTCTGGAGCTGCTCATGTAAATTGTCACTAATCATCACCGCCTAGTTGATGTGTTCTTTCCCTTCCAGCACGAGGTTTATGTAATAGAACATCCATGGCTCAAAAATAAACACCTAGGGGCAGCCTCCAACTCTGTTGAGCATCATGATCAAGTCACAGTACTCCTGCTTCAAATCATCTGAAATTATTTGCTTCGGCAACTTCGTGTGAGAGGGCTTGGGCTTGTTCATCCATTGAGCGTTGATCATTTCCGCACATCTCTCGAATGTTGAAGCATACATTCGCTCAGCATGCTCTCTTGTCTTATAAATCATCCTCTCATGTGATGGGATTCCAAATGCTTCGCTGATAGCTGCAGGAGTGAGGTTGGCGAACAATCTACCATCAGGTGAAACAATCGACCTATGATCCGGATCGTAGCAGTTAGCACATTCCATCATCAACTCTAGACATTGAATAGTTGGCGGAAAACCAACAGTTGCATACAGCCCACTTCGAACAATATTGTGCGAAGTGACTGAAGGACGATGACTACCAACTCCCATCATTCGACTTTTAAAAGCCTCCATGTTGAAAGAGCCCAAATTTGTATTAGCCAGCTTGCCCAACTTCGAAGTGAATTTCAACTCCGGCAGGAAAGGCTTGCTTAGCTTCTTGATAACAGCCTGCCTAGAGGCAACATTACTATCTCTGCCAGTTGCTCTTACTTCAGCCATCCTGCAAAATAACAAACAACCATCAGCAATTAACTTATAAAAATAAAATAACATGGGGCTGCCAGTCGACTTTTAAAATTGAGAAGTTGCAACATTCTATTTCATCTGCAAACTTCAACTTCTCCTCTAACAACTTTTAACTTTCAACACTTAGAAATTTTTCGAGTAAACTTCAACAACTTCACTACTTAGCAAAATCGTCCAACTTCACTTCAGCACTTAGACTTTTTCAAATTCGCGCTTCTTCAAAGTTTCAGCCTCAACAATCCTTCTTCTTCAAATTGAATTGCTTCAATGCTTGCACTGTAATCTCAACTTCAAAGCTAGAATCGAACTTCTTCGACTGGTGGAGAAAATTGAATAAACTCTCAGCTCATATAGCCAAGTTGAATTCTAGAAGAGGCTATCTTTAGCCAGCTTATTAAATTTCCACTACTTTATAGCAGGAATTCGAATTTCCCTCCTCTGGCAATTGCAACACTTGTCACCTAGCGTCTGGAATCTTAACCTTCTATGTAATGTGCCTGACCAAATCTAATATAAAAACACTAATTTGCAGCCTTGGTAATTTTGTCAAACACTTGTCTTGTAACCTTCTTGCTTGCTGTTTTTTGTTTCAGTTTGCTTTCAATTTTATTTTGATGTTTGTATATTGCTTGAAAATGAATTCTACGATAACTTGGCAAGTAGCTAAAATGAAATGCAGCTCTTTTGGTATTTTCAAATGCAAATACATGAAGTTCTAAGTGCAAATAAACACCTACAGCCAAGAGACATTTTGACAAACACTTGGCATGCAAACTAATTCAGTGATATACAAGGATATATGAAAGATATTTTGACAAATAGATTGCATACAAACTCCTTATCTCTCCAATATGATATTACAATGAAATAGAAGTGATTACAAGTTGTAGATGAAGTGCAATCAGACTTATTACAATATAGATATGACTAAAATTATCAATGCCAACTACCATACTCATGACAGCCTTACATATGCAATTTGATTGTTCATAAGATGACTGCAATTATATTGCCATGATGCTGATTATACCCACAAATGATCCCTAATGTAAATGAGACACTAAATGCAAAATAACTTTAGAAATGAAGAACCTGGTTTTGTAGCAGCACCCACAAATAAGCTCGTTTCTCTTTGATGAAGCTGAATTTTTCCTTCAAGAAGGTGTGTCGACCCTTCTCTATGCCCACCAATGCCTCACAAATTTTATTGGGATTTATTGTGCCTCCAAAACTAAAATCACCCCCTTGCCAAGAGGTCGCCCCTGGTTTTGCCTGGCAACTTTTTAGAAAAATAAATACAGTAGTATTGGCCTCCAAAATTGTTATAGAAATGATTGTCAGCTTCAAAAAAACAATCCCTCGAGTGCCCACAAAATTATATCTCCTTATTGAAGAGCAACAAATGAAAATGCAATTTCTCTCATGGCTGATCTGCAGACTGGAACAAAATTGCAGACTTCAAATGATCTCCCAAACTTCACCAAAATTGATTTCTTCTTTTGATACAAATGAAAGGACTGAGTTATCCTTTCCCCAAACTAGCTAGGCTTGATATTGCACAAGCGAAACTAGGAATTAGCTAGGCTTGTTATCACACAAGCAAAGTTGCTAAGCAATCAGCTCTAGCAAATGTAGAAAATGAAGTAGTCAACTCAACCATGCCAATTGCTTAAGCCCAAGCTCCATTTTATACTCTTTTTCAAGCACATCTCAAGAAGCTTCTAGAAATAAAGTATTATTTTATTCAAGTGACTTTATATTATAATATCATTTTATTTGAGTCACTTTATTAAATTAATTAAATATAAGGTCACCTTTTATTTTATAATTGTTTGATAACCTTATAAAAACTAATTTAATATTATTTTAATTTAATTAAAATAATCAATCAATCATCCTTATGAAATATCATGAAATTGGACAACTTAATTAATTAAATTAATTAAATCAAAATACCTCCAAAATTGGGGACATGACATTCTAGAATTTCAAAAGATTCACTTCAAGGCGTACTTAGCATTTTTAATTCATTTTTGAAAATATTCACTTCAATTGCATCTTCTCAAGAAATTCAGTTCGCCAGCTGAAGCTCTGACACTCAATTTTATTCATCTCTGACTCTAGAAGATTCATTCCACGGAGAATTCAATCAAAATCATCTAGGCAATCCACTTCAAATTCATCATCTGAGGCATTTTACCTTCGAAAACACATTTTATCCTTGTCGAAGATCTTCAATACCCAAAAGAAAATTCCCTTCAGAACGTGCTGAATTCATGGGTCTACAAATGAAGGGGTCCATTTAATTTTTGAAGTTTAAACTTTAGAAAAATATTTTCTTATCAAATTTATTTCCATTTTTCATCCTTGGGCGTATTTTCTTGCTCTGACTTGAAATTTTTCATCATCCTCGCAAAGCTGGCATCTTCCGACTCATTCATTGCCAATTTTATCCATGCCTGAGAAAATTTCCTCACTCCTTCAAGTCTAGGCATATTTTTCCTAAAGATGAAATTTTAAATATTAACACTTAGGAAAAATATTTTAAATTCTTTTATCAACCTGGGCGCATATAGGCATCAAGGAGGAATTTGATTTTTTTGACTTAGAAAATTTCATGGCTTCATCTTCAATCATTTTGCCTGAGGTGAAGGATTTTTCATCAACCCACCTATATTTCTCATTTAGAAGGCCACCCTCTCCAAAGTCTTTGGGGCGCATTTTACATGTCATGGAGGATATTCTTACGCCTTAGACAATTCTCTTACTTTAAACTTTATCCTTAGCATGCACTTTGGGCGCATATAGCACATTGAGGACATTAGCCATGCCCTCCTTGGTCACCTCTTATTCACTTTACCTTGGGTGCATTTCACATAGGTAGAAGGATTTTACACTTCAACGCCTTAGGCTCCTTCATCACTTAACATCTTTCATTCTATCTTGGACTTGGCGCATTCAAAGGGGGAAGAAGAAAGTCAACACTAAGAATATTCTTTTCTTGCACAACGCCTTAGCAACTTTTCACTTGTCTTTATCCTTCTCTTGGGTGCATTTCACATAGGCAGGAGGATGGGCGCATTTAGCATATGTAGAAGGATTAACTTTTCAACGCCTTTGACTCTTTTGACTCCTCTAGGCTTGGGCACATTTTGGACATGTATAAGGATAAGTCATAGCTTCATGGGCACATTTTGATAGTGAAGAGGGATTTACACTTCCAATGCCTTACTTGGAATTTTCTAACACTTTGACATTGCATGAGGGCACATTTAGAGGGGTGAGGCAGATTTAAGTCCATGCCTTAGAAACTTTTTGCATGCTTGATGATGAGGGCGCATCTGAGGGATCTAGCAGGATGAGATTCATGCCTTAGAGAATTTCTTAACATCTCCACCTTGCATGAGCGCATTTGGGGGTACCTGCAGGATATTTCAACCATAGTTGGCAAACTCGCAGAAAACTCGCGAGTTTTTTTTTATAAACGAGTTTTTTTGAGTTTAACTCGCAGGGACGATTTTTTCCGAGTTTTTTCAAAAAACTCGCGAGTTTTTTCCGAGTTTTTGCCGAGTTTTTCAAAAAAACTCAGCTTTGCAAAAAAAAAGTGTTTCTAATGAAATTTAAGCAATTTTTTAATTTTCCGAGTTTTTTCGAGTTTTTTGCGAGTTTTTGGCGAGTTTTAAAAAACTCTCCAATTTTTGGCTTGGCGAGTTTTTCTTTGGGGCGAGTTTTCCAACTATGATTTCAACACTTAGCATCTTTTTCAATCACCTTGAAGTGGGCGCATTTGGTATGTGTAGGAGGATGAACTTTTAACACTTTGAATTTCTTTAGCCACCACTTTGAGGAGAGCGCATTTAGCATGTGGAGGTGGACAAACTCCATGCCCAAAAAAAAAAATTTAACATCTCCATCCATCCTTGGGCGCATTTCAAGGGTCCTGCAAGATATCTTCAACACTTAGCATTTTTTTATCAACTGCCAACTTGAAGTGGGCGCATTTTGATGTATCTATTGCCAATTTATTCATGCCCTTCTATATATAGTAAGTCTTTTGATTTTCAAATCTCTAAAGCTCGGATTGATTCGAAATTTTAACCACAAGACCCTCATGATCTAATTAGTCTGTTCACATTGCCATCTCGAGCTGACTTGCTAAAAATAGTATGTTTCTAAAGTTGGTTTACTATTTATAGCAACTGCCTGTTTTTGAGACCTCCACAACTCCGTTTGTCTTGAAGTTTGAATGACGTGCTCCTCATGGGGTGACCTGCCCGTTCACACTGGCGCCTGCTGCTAGTTTACTATTTTTAGCCAATTTCTGGAACGCCTTACTATAAATAGTAAGTGCTCCAATTGCCTTCAAATTTTACCGGTGGATAGCTTGAAAGATGTTGATCACAGTGGGATACACTAGTTTTCAAAAAATTTGGCATTTTTCCCCTCATTTTGGGTCCTGAAGCTGGAAACCCTAATTTGACTTGCATGTATATCAAATGACCTTCATTTGACCTCGTTTATGTTGCACTTCACCTTGTTTGTGGTTATGATGTGCTAGGCAATTGCCGGAATGAACCTGCTAAAAATAGTAAGTCCCTAAAAACTGATCATCTTGCCTTGCATGTCACACCACTGCGTAGCTCTTGAAAAACCCCTAAGGAATCACCTGACATGCGCTGAAAACTCTGACATGCAAACCCTAAAAATAGCCTCTAAAGACGGCTCCTAAAAAAGTGTTGATCCCAGTTTGCATGTTACACTGTTGCGAAGCCCTCAAAAAACCTACAAGGAATATGCAGACATGCAAAGAAAATCTCAACATGCAAACCCTAAAAATAGCCTTTGAAGGCTGAATTCTAAAAGTCATCGTCTCATTTTGCATGTTATATCACTGCATAGGTTTCTGAAAACCCAGAAAGATTCTCTAGACATGCATTGAAGAACTCTACATATAAACCTTAAAATTTGCTCCGAAAGCTGAACTTGCTAAAAATAGATAGTTGTCCGTTCTGGCTCAAAATTTGCAGACGAGCAACTTGACATGTTTTGGAAGCAGTGTAATGATCAAAACTTCAAAAATGCTGAAAGAACGCCCTGAATTGCACACTTACTAAAAATAGTAAGTTGCCAAAATTCACTGAAAATTTAGTGGGAGCTTGCTGGAAGCATGCTAACTGTGTTGCCAACCTCATATTCTAACTTACTTGCTCCATTTAACTCTAGATTGACCAGAAAAGTACAAACCCTAATTTTCAGACTTGGCCAAAAATTCGCGTTCAAGCTCACAAACGGGCACATCCCCAGAAAGCAAACAACAGAAAAGAGACAGAAAGAGAGAGAGAGAGAGAGAGAGACAAAACCAAAGCCAAAAGAACAGAATGGAGCAAAAATTAGGGGGTCCCCATTTTGAATGGGGCGATGTGTGAAAAAGTCACAACACAACCCTCCACAATCTGTTGATGAGCTAATTTCACTTGCATGACAACAACCCTGACCTTGTGAGTGAGATTTCATTCTAGGAAGTGGAGTTGTGGTTTTGGGACCCCAGGTAGCATTTACTGTCATGAATGAAGAAACAAACAAAGGAACTAGTGAACCAATCATGTTGAAGGCATTTGTAGTAGAGTTTTTTTGCAATTTACATCACAATTTTCTTGGTCGCAAGTTTCATTTGTTGTCACGAGGACACGGGTGAAAGGGCATTTGCAATTGGAATTTTTCATGGGTAGTATTTGTAACAGTTGCATGGAGTAGTCACATGGAGGACAGTTAACAAATTTTATATAAGTACCTTTTCTTATATTCCCTAAAAATAAAAAGGAATAAATTTTTGGTTTCGTCCATAAAAATCATGTATGATATGTGTGACACTTGTAAATAAATACAATTGGTCTATAAAAATAATGCAAATAAAAGCAATTGATCTGTCGAAATAAATCTTCATGCCTAAATCTGTACAAATTCAATCAGTAAAAAATCTAAATCTGCCTGGGTATTTAGAATTTGAATTTTTTTTAATGTTTTTGTGTCTGTACATATTTGTATTTGCCTTGCAAATGGCAAGTATCCAAAATTTCAGTTATGCCAGTGGCACAAAAATTAACTAGGCAAAAATTTAATATTTAGAGTCACAAGATACTCATGATTGTTGAGCATCAAAGGCGTGCTCAAATAATTTTAAACAATGAAACCAAACCTGCAAAAAACCCTAAGGATTATGACAAGCAACATAGGGAAGCCCTCCTGTTGTTAAAACTGTGTCTAATAACCTCATTCCTAAGGTCCATAATTCTACATCTGCAATTGAACTAAGCAATAATTTGAAAAAAAACAAATACCAAAATTTTAAAAGAGGCTAAGTTTTATATTTGAAGAACTTTTCTACCAAACGCAATGAGGGTGGTACTCTACTAGAATACTTTCTTAAAATGAAGGATCTAAGTGATCAACTTGTAAATTTTAAAAATCAGATTTAATGCATAGAAAATTAATTCAAAATCAGACAATAACACAGCAGATACCCTGGGAAAACCCTCCTCTTGAGGGAGAAAAACCCAACAAAGATCTCTCTTATATATGTAAATAGTGGCAACAATTCGCTTTACAATGAGGCCAATTACAAGGCCAATATTCAGCACCTACACTAGATGCAATGACAGATAATAATCTGTACTTCCTTGATATCTAATTCTGCCCTTGAATAAATTCGCAACCTGCTCTTGAAGAAATTCGCACTTGAATGAAGTAATAAATCGAACTTGCTTGATGATCAAATGAAAGGGAAATGACCTTGTATAAATACACATTGATAGAGAGGTCGCACCTCTTCAAGAGATAGGTCGGCCAAGATAATTACAAATAATAAATGCTAATTTCAAGGAAGGTCGGCCATCAATAATTTTCTTCATGAATAATCGCGCCAATATATAAGAGATTTGTCTCTTCACAAAAATAGCGTATAATAATTAAATAGGCCATGCCTATCATTTAATTATTATCTCCATATAATTTGGCTGGAAGGATTTTCCTGAAGCTACAATCATCATTAACACTCCCTCTCAGCTAGGGAGAGAACTTCCAGCTACAAAGACTTATCACCTCAACATGATGTCTACCACATTGGCTACAACCAAATGTGAAAAGAAGAATATCACCTCAACGTGATATTAGATATCGCCTCAACACGATATCAACCATAATGGCTACAACCAAACTATGGTAAGTACAAGTGTTCATCACTTGTGTGATGTTGTCACCTCAATGTGACTTTCACCATGACTCTCTCAGAGGATGAAACACAAGTACAACATATGTCATGGAGTCACACACATGACATCCACCATGACTCAGCTCAGAGGGTGGAAACAAGGGCTTTCACCTCAAATTCCTCCGTCTCAGAGGAAAATTCATTAACAAGGGCTTGCACCTCAAATTCCTCCGTCTCAGAGGAAAATGCATTAACAAGGGATTTCACCTCGAACTTCTCTCACAGAGAAGAACTCATTAAACAGGCTCACTGATACTAAGACTCTTACTCGGTCAAGGCTGGATTCTCCACCATACCAAGCTTGTCTCAAAAGTACACAAACTTTATCCTAGCGAGAGGCTTGGTTAGAATATCTATCGTCTACTCATCAGTGCTGATGTACCTCAACTGTACAGCCTTCCGCAATACCATATCTCTCATGTAGTGGTACTTGATCTCAACGTGCTTGGTTCTGTCATGAAACACAGGATTGACAAAAAGCTTCACACAACTTTGATTGTCACAATGAATGATAGTAGGCTCCATTACTTGTCCAAACAATCCTGCAAGGAGCTTACGAAGCCACACTACTTCCCAAGTTGCCATACAAGCTGCAATATACTCTGCCTCTGTTGTACTCAATGCTACAGATGGCTGCTTCCTGCTGCACTAGGAAATCATAGCAGAAGCCAAACTGAAGCAACAACTAGAGGTGGTCTTCCGATTTGTGACACAACCTGCCCAATCAGAGTCAATAAAACCATGTAACTCCAAGTCTTCATCTAAAGAATACCTCAACCCATATCCAACTATGCCATGCAAGTATCTCAGGATATGTTTAGCTGCAACAAGATGTATCTGTCTCGGATCACACATAAACTGGCTAAGTGCACTTACTGCACAACAAATGTCAGGTCTAGTGTTAACTAGATACATCAAAGATCCAATTAGCTATCTGTACAAGGTAGGATCCACCAAGTCTGAATTAGTTGCAGCCTCCTTCAACTTGTGTAAGTTTGACTCCATAGGTGTGGACATGGATTTGCAATCCATCATACCAAATCTCTTAAGTATATCAATGGTGTACTTTCCTTGACTTAGAATCATCTCATCTGGTTTCTACCAGACTTCTAATCCAAGGAAGTAATGCATGAGCCCAAGGTCCTTCATCTCAAATTCCGAAGTCAACTCCTTACACTCAAGAATCAAGTGATCTTCTCCAGTAAGGATCAGATCATCAACATATAAAACCAAAATTAATGCATCACCATTGATTACCTCGAAGTAGAGATTTGAATCAGCATCATTCTTCAAGAAGCCCAAACTTGACAGGGACCGATCAATCCTTTTGTACCATGCACGAGGAGCCTGCTTAAGACCATACAAGGCCGCCTTCAGTTTGAAAACATGTGACTCCTTCCCATGAACCTCAAATCCATCAGGTTGCTCTATATAAACCTCTTCCTCGATCACACCATTGAGAAAAGTTGTCTTCACGTCCATTTGATGAATCTTCCATCCTCTAGATGCAGCAATGGCAATGATGGTTCTGACAAAAGTATAGCGAGCAATAGGAGCAAATGTTTCTTCATAATCAACTCCCTCTTTCTGAGAGAACCCACGAGCCACAAATCTTGCTTTGTACTTCTCAATGCTTCCATCTGCAGCATGCTTAATCTTGAATAGCCATTTAGAAGATACCACAAACTTGCCCTCGGGTCTAGGAACAATGTCCCAAACATCATTCTTAAGAATTGACTGATACTCCTCTAACATAGCATCTTTCCAAACCTGATGACTAGATGCTTCCTCAACACAGGTAGGCTTGGATTCTATAATCTGACTCATCAAGGCAACATAGCTGGAGAACTTATGTGGCCTTTTGCTTTCTCTGAATGTGCCTCTAGGAGCTGCAAAACTTTTAGCCTCTTGCATAGTACGACTAGCCCATAGAGGTCTCTTTCTCCCAACAACAATGTCAGTAGGCCCATCAGTAGGTTCCAAGGGTTCAACAAGATCAATATCTTCTTTTCGTTCTGAAGTCTCCCTCTCAATCTCAGGAGTATGGTCAACTTCCATATCCTAAGGAGACTCTTCATTATCAATCTCCATATGAATCCCCCTGGATTTTTTGAATGCGACATCTTCCTCGAATGTGACATCCCTACTGATCTCGATCAACTTCTAACCTGGAATGTATATCCTGTAGGCTTTTGATGTCTCACTATAGCCCACAAATATTCCCTTCTTGCCGAAGGCTCCAACTTGGTTCTCTTTTCCTTTGGAACATGAACATAGATAGGACACCCAAAGATCCTCAAATGACTGACTTCAGGCTTCTTCCCTGAAAGGCTTCTTCCGAGTCATATTCTCCAAGATCTTATGAGGACTTCTATTCTGAACATATACTGCCCCGGAAGCTTCGCCCATAAGAAGGTTTGCAAATCTTGATCATGAATCATGGCCTTTGCCGCTTCTACGATTGTCCCTTTTTCTTTTCTAACACCATTTTGTTGAGGATTATAGGGAACATGAACTCCCTCTTAATCCCCATCAATATAAAATTTCAAAACTGCCAGAGGTGTATTCTCCACCATTGTCAGATCTGAGGACCTTAATTCTTTTACCAGAAATATTTTCTACCAAGGCTTTAAACTCTTTAAACCTATTCAACACTTCCTCAGACTCTTTAGATTTCAAAAAATAAATCCAAGTCTTCCTAGAGTGGTCATCAATAAAAAGAACATAATACAAGAATCCATTTGAAGACGGAACAGACATAGGACCACATAAATCAAAATGAATAAGGTCTAAAATACACTTAGATCTATTTTCACTACTATGAAAAGGGGCTTTTATATTCTTACCCAAAGCGCAGCCCTTGCAAGTACCTTCGTGCTCCTGGTTGAACTTAGGAAGGCCCGACACCATCTTCTCCATGATAGGTAAGGCTCGGAAGTGTAGGTGAGCCAATCTCCGATGCCAAAGATCACATAGACTTGAAGAGTCATGAACCAAAGCTTGTAAGAACGTGTGCAAACCTTGTAAAGGTTTTCATGTCTAACTCCAATTACTTGAGCATCCTTGAAGCTAGAGTTCTCCATGCATACTAGCACTTTGCCTTTGGAGAAGGAAACTTGATATCCTTTATCTTCCAAAGCTGAAATAGAAATAAGATTGCGCTTGATTCTAGGAACATAAAGAACATTACTCAACTAAAGTGAGATGCCAGAATCTAGATGAAGTGTAGAGGTCCCAATTCCTTTCACAGAGTAGCTAGCATCATCTCCAATGATGACTTGTTCAGAAGACTCCTTTTCCACCAAACTTGATAAGTGCTCCTTAAAACCGGTGATGTGTCGTGAAGCACCACTGTTGATTATCCAAGTGTTGGTGTCGAAAGGTACACTGCTTGATAATGCCGAATAGAACAAATATTCACTTGAATCCTTTTGCAGAGAAGCATCATCAACATCCGCAACGGTAACTTGTTGCTTAGGTCTAGTTGGACAATACTTGGTGAAGTGCCCAAACTTATCACACCTAAAACATTGAATCTTGGACATATCCCTCTTCTTCTTGAATGGAGGTGCATCATCATTTCCCTTGTCTTGATTCCTCTTGAAGAAACCCTTTCTTCCATCTTTTCCTTTCTTCTTTGAAGCATGGGAGGCGAGAACATGAATGTCTTCATTCTTTGAACTTTGACCAACACCTCTTGCCACCAACCTTGATTCCTCTTGAATGCAATCTGATCTTAGGCAATCAAACTTAGGCAATTTCAATCTTGCACTGATTCCCTGAATGAAGGATTCCCAGGACAAAGGTAGACCATTGAGAGCAAGCATGGTCAACTCTTTGTCATCAACCATATGCCCTATTGTTGAGAGCTGATCTCTCAAATCTGAAATCCTCATAAAGTATGCAATCACTGATTCACCTTTTGCCATCTTCACATGATGAAGTTGTTGCTTCAGTGCAAGCGCTCGGCTAGTATTGTTGATTTCATACATCTCTTCCAAAGTTTTGAACATGTCTCTCGCTGTCTTCAACTTAGAGACAATAGGCACAATATGATCCTTGACGAAATCAACCAATATCTTTATTGCTTTAATATCTTTCTTCACCCACTGTAACTTCTCTTCTTCCTCCTCAAGTTCAGGAATGCTGGACTCTACGAACTCACCCAAGTCATTTTCACGCAAGGTAAGCATGATCCTAAACCTCCATGATGTGAAGTTAGATGCACCCTCGAGTCTATCCTCGATCTTCAATCTGTTCACCATCTTGACTAATGTAGATAGATGAACAACTAGGGTATTGCTCATTAGGAATAATCTGATCACGATCCTCTCAAACCCGCTCTGATACCATGTAAATTTTAAAGATCAGATTTAATGCACAGAAAATTAATTCAAAATCAGACAATAACACAGCAGATACCCTGGGAAAACCCTCCTCTTGAGAGAGAAAAACCCAGCAACAAAGATCTCTCTTATATATGTAAATAGTGGCAACAATTCTCTTTACAATGAGGCCAATATTCGGCACCTACACTAGATGCAATGACAGATAATAATCTATACTTCCTTGATATCTAATTCTTCCCTTGAATAAATTCGCAACCTGCTCTTGAAGAAATTCGCACTTGAATGAAGTAATAAATCGAACTTGCTTGATGATCAAATGAAAGGGAAATGACCTTGTATAAATACACATTGATAGAGAGGTTGCACCTCTTCAAGAGATAGGTCGGCCAAGATAATTACAAATAATAAATGCTAATTTCAAGGAAGGTCGGCCATCAATAATTTTCTTCATGAATAATCGCGCCAATATATAAGAGATTTGTCTCTTCACAAAAATCGTGTATAATAATTAAATAGGCCATGCCTATCATTTAATTATTATCTCCATGTAATCTGGCTAGAAGGATTCGCCTAAAGCTGCAATCATCATTAACACAACTCATCATAGTAAATAAGAAGTTGGATGAGGATAATATTGCGGCTTTGGTCATCAATAACCTCCCACCCTCAAATGAGTC
Source organism: Sequoia sempervirens (assembly GCA_007258455.2). Classification (NCBI taxonomy): domain Eukaryota; kingdom Viridiplantae; phylum Streptophyta; class Pinopsida; order Cupressales; family Cupressaceae; genus Sequoia; species Sequoia sempervirens. Next base: position 148,020,305 of record VDFB02000017.1, on the reverse strand, counting down.
ATTTGTGGAGTAATAGAACGGAGAACCTATTGATTGAAAATCAAACTTTGACTTTTGATAAAATCAATACATACATGTTGCAAAAAGAACTTTGACAAACACAAATAGGAAAATCTACTTCTATAGAATTCAGAAAGTGCATTTGTTGCATGGTATAAGGATAAACCCAAGAATTTTTCTCTATCTACTCCTTCCACTTCCCAACCACAAAGAAAAGTAAAAGTGCTATTATTGTCATAAATCTTGGTATTAAAGAAGTAATGCTAGAAAATACAATATGATATATCCCACAATAAAAAGTCACATTAATGTGATGGCTATTGAGTCAAAGCATAATCCTACGGCAGAATATGCACTCGTGCCATTCTTCCACGATGGTGCTAATACTAGTTGCTTGTTTTTTGATTCCAATGCATACAAATGTTGGGAAAAGGTGTCTATACCTTGCATTCCAAATGTTCATATTTATTAATTAATTGCCATTTATTTGTATTTATTCATTATTCATCCTCACGTGAGGAGTGAAGCGTACCACTATGATGTGGCACTCTTTCCATGGGTTACACTTTGGGAAGTGTGTAAGAGGTCATAAGAGCACCTAATGTCATTATAATGTGTAAGAGCATCTTATGAAATTGTAAGATGGGAGTTACTTATCACATATTCACATATTCTTATGGCATGTTAGAGCATGATTATAGGGGAGTTATATTGGAATCTTGATCAGCATTACTACAAATCAAGAGACATCTTTAGTGGGTTGAATAAGCCAAAATGGGGTTCCCAAATTAGGTAGTTACATATGACAGATTCTATGATAGGTTATGGCACTTGTAAGAGCATCTTATAAAAATAGCCTAGAGGACCATGACCAAATTGGGTGTTGGAATTTGAACCAAATATGGTGCCCATTTTTTTGTCTTTGTTTCTCCCATAGTTTTGGTAAACCACCCTTGGTTGTTGGTTTGATATTTTCCTATTGGTGCTTGGAGAGTATGTATGAGTTGAATGGTTGATTTGCAAATATTGCTTGGTTGCCAAAATTGCTCTAGTTTTGTATGTTGGTGATAATCCTATAAGGGCATCTCCATAAGACTGTATTGTAACTTTTGTTGCTAATAATACAATTGGTTTGTGCTTTCAAGTGTGGTTTTTCTCCCAAAAGGGTTTTCCTCACATAAACTTGTGTTATGGTACATTTGTTTTTGTGTATTCTTTCTTACAATTGTAAAGATTTGTTTTTTATACATGCTATTGTACCCAAATGAAACTTTTGTATTGTGACAAGTTCTCAAATTGAAGCCCATTGTTTCCTCAAAAATTCATGATCAGTTGTCGTGCAGTCTAGCTCATCTTGTCATCCTTTTGTCATGTTCTAATATTTATAGGATTATGGAAAGAGGCTCTTGAAGATACCCATCTCGATGCAAGAAAGTAGGCTTTCAAATATGGAAATTGGCTGTGGTTATGAAGACAAGTGCATCCTCTAGGTACAAGTGTGCACTCATGCAACGAAAGTTCATGCCTAAGGATCAAAGATGCATTTACCCAAAGGGCCACTAGATGGATTTCAAAATATCATTCAAGTACATGCCTAGAGCTAAAAGGCATACCATACAAAGACATCCATTGCTCATTTAGATCAAATTCTCTTTATCCATTGTTTCAATGATCAATGATGCACACCATAGTAAAAGGCAAAGGATTTTTCAATATTCATGTGCACCTAGAAGATTAGATATATGTTGACGTAAAGGAGGCAAAATTTTGACAATATAAAACCAATGTAATGGTGTGCACCTAGACAATGGTGCACACCACATTGAAGAATACGAAATCTTAAAAAATTTGAAGCCAATGATCAGGCATGTGCCTCAGCATAGACGCACACTAATACATAGTAAGTAGTTTTCAAAATTCTAAACAATGTGTGAGCAGAAGCAAGATAAACGCACCTCAATACAAGATACAATTTTTTAAAAAACTGAAGTCTATGTTCAAGCACTTGCAGGAAAGGAGTGGCATGTTTCAAGAAGGATGTCAAAAGATTAAGTAGTGTTCAAGCACGCACCAATACAAGGCCTCCTTAAAAAATTGAATCTTCTTAAGAATGCACAAATGCATTTAGGATGAGTAAAATGCACCAGTACAAAGATAGAAAATAGATAGGGTTTTGTTTCTGGAAATGTCTAATGTACGGGGATGCCAAAGCGACCAGACATGCATCAACACAAAGGAGTTCATTTCTGTTAAAAACTTTAAGATAATGGTAAGCATGCACTTGGTCATTGGCATGTGCCAATCCAAGTTGCTTGTTCTTTTTGGCCAATCACAACAACAGGAAAGGGACACACATCTTATGGGAGGATGCACCAATGCAAACAATGTCTATGATAGGCACATATAGAAGTGAACAAGTGCACTCCTATAAAGGAGACAAATTTTCAAAAATTCAAAATCTAGTTTCCAAGCACATGTCATGCCCTTGAAATGGCGAAATATAAAACATTGAAATACAAATAAATAAATAAAATAAAATAACAATGTAAATATTTATAATCATTACAATATAATACAATATATATTAGAAAGTATATGAAGCTCATATAAAAATAAATATATACTATCTTAATATAAAATATGTAAATATAAAATACACATAAATAATATATACAATAATAATATACATATAAAACAACAAGTGTATGTAATTATAGCAGCCTGTGAACTGCAGCGATCCTAATATGTATGAACTGCAGTAATCGATGAGGAATTAATGCTTAGCTAAGTTAATACAAAGACAGCAATTATATGCTAGACAAAAGACATCAGTTTAGGGAAGACAATAAGGGATCGATAGACATTACAAAGAACAGTAACGATTAAATAAAAGAAAGCCCAGGATTCTAGAAGGCAGCGCTTATAACTTAAGGATAAATAAAATTAAGTTTGTGTTATCAAAGGCAGCGATCACTACATAAAAGGTAATGTCTTTTGAGAGAGACGCCTCTCTTCAAAAGGATGCCTCTCTTTACATAAAAGCATAAGTATATAAAAATAAGATTGGTGTGGAAAGAAGAAGGGGAATATCATGGGAATAGAAAACCATCAAATAAGAAGGAGAAAAGAACAGGATAGGATATAAGGAGATTTAGCAGAAATATAGGAACAGCAAATGAGGACAGAAATACGGGGAGTATTTTCTGAGTATAGCAGCAGATAAATCAGTATGATATAATCAGATTTTGGAAGAAGAAATATATGAGAAGAAGAAGATGGGCCAATGGGAGATATATGAAGACAAACAATCAATTAGTAATATATATATATATATATATACACGATTATGCAATAATGATGCTTGCAGCAATTATTAATCCTTATTAGTCATTATTCAATTGAAACTAACCTGTTTATTTCTTTTTAAGCAATATCTTCTGAATATGGAGAACAGATGGATTAAAGAGAAGAAACATACAGACCAGGAAACAAAGAGAATCAGTCCAGTTCATCACCACATATTGCTATTATCAGATATATCCTATATTCAGGTGTATTTTCTGCAAATCATTGTTTACACACGTATGCATATTTCCTATATGATAATAAGAATATTTAATGAATGATTTCTTGTGATAGATTATATGATGTGCTTGATTGTTTGAAACCCATCTTGTAGGATGGGCCTAGGGTGGAATGGTAGATAGGCTAAGTAAGGACACCTACCCAGAGAGCCGACAAAGCCCACTTATGATCCTCGCCCAATTCCATCCCCGCCCAATTCCACAAGATGGCAAGTGTCTTCAGGGAGTCAAGGCATTGACGAGGAAAGCAGGTACAAGTCGCCAAAGGGGAGGGCTATGGTATACACCCTCTTAGGCTTGGTATATGGCTTCAGGCAGACCCATCATGTCCCTTCTCCCAAAATTCTAATATGTTTGCATTGTTGATAATCTATGGATGTGATGTAATTGTCATATATATATATATATTTGCATATCTTGTTCATATGGTTTTTGCAGGATTCAAACTTGAGATGGCATTATTAGAGAGATATTCTAATTGGTAAGATGAATCCTAACCCTTGTTGCTGCAATTTGTGTTCAATAGGCAAAATTCTAGGGCAAATCAGGAGAGGGACATTACAGCACATGCCGATACAGAGAATGATTATTTCTTGAAATTCTCCCATCCAAAGGATAGGCGCACATGTGGCAAAAAGCACACACCTATGCAAAGGATTAACATTTTGTGTTTAAAGGCATGCATGACAAAGGAGATCAATGCTTCAACAAAGAAAGCAAATTTTTCAAAATGTTTGATTTCAGTAGTCAGTCATGCACCTAAACAAAGGCATGTGCTAATACAAAGCAAGTTGTTCACTCAAAGATTCTTCAATCAGTGTTCAACTGCCTGCCTATACAAAGCAAGTATGTCGAGATCAGAATCTAGTGTTCAAGTGCGCCTAATAGAAGAATGACACTTATAAAAAGGAGGAATATATGGGTAGATTTTCAAGGTTTTTTTAGAGGTTTAACCATGATCAAAGGAAAAAAGCTACAAAATTATCAAATTCCAAAGCCATCCATGCGGAAGTCTATTTTTATTCATCACCTTTTTTAGAGTAGAGCATATATTTCAGATTTGCAATTTTTACGCAGACCCATTTATAGCTCATGCTGTTTCTAGTGGTCTATATCTTTAGTGCGAGTTTGTGCTATTCTTAGCCATCCACTATTTTTAGCACTTGCTAGTTAAAGCCTGAAGTAAAGTTATTTTTATATCTCTTTCCATGAAAAAGATGTGAGCATTGAGTCATAATTTGTAATAAATTCAATCTATAACTTAATTGGAGATTGCATGGTTTTAGTTTTACTATTAGAGAATAAAATTTTGTAATAAAGCTTTCATGTCATGCAAGTAGTCCATAATAAATTAGAAGTGCAGTTAGCTTTTTATTTATTTTCATGTAGTAGTTGTGTAAATATTAAAAATTATAAATAAATGTCTTCTTGCACTTAGATGATCAATGGTAATTGTCAAGCCTACATATTGATTGAATTATTGTTCACCGAGTATTTTTTATTGTTAATCCAAAATTCAATGTTTATTCACTCAATAGGATTTATTACACTTATCTTGCTTCTAATGTTTTGTTGAGGTATGTTAAATAGCTTCTACCAAATTTGAAAGCTTTGTATTGCAGGTCTTTTCGAAGTTGGATATCGTGACTTTGTACCAAGTTCTTCATTTACTTTACCAAAGCCATCATGCTTTTATGTTTGAGCCTATTCAATCTAAATGTGTACTTGTGTTGTTCAATCTCTATACTTACCTATACAATGCAAGTATTTAGCCTTAGGAGTTATTTTCAATCAAAAAGCATAATATCCTTTGCCTAGTGTTGAAAGAGCATCTTAGCCTTTTAACCTAGCCAAATTTGCAAAAGATACACATTTACATTTTATTCAGCATAAACACGTAACACCCCAAAAATCATTATAAATATTATAAATTACAAGTACCTATTGTCCAATTTTAGGTCAGTTTTTTATTTAGGAGTTTTCACTTTTAATTCAAAGAGCAGTTTGACGGTACATCTATTCCATTTTGTGTCACATTGAAATGTGTGAATTAAAACATTAACACATTTTTCCCTCAAAGATTAGTGTAAGAAGCATTTTCATGTACCATTGCTTTCCTTCATTTGGTATCAAAGCCTACTCACCTTAGATTCTTGGTGTTAAGGACAGTTTTTCATACTAATCTTGAATTGAATGGTAGCTTGTGTTGAAGGATATCTTGTTGAAAGAAAAATGGCAAGCACATCAAGGATAGAAATGGAGAAATTCTCAAGCACAAACTTTGAGCTTTGAAAGATCAAGATGGAGGATATGCTCATGGATAGAGATCTATGGGCTCCAATATCTATATCTAAACCTATTGCTACGTCACAAGAAGTTTGGAACAAAATAGACAAAAAAGCAAAAGGTCTTATTAAGCTCTATTTAAAAAACTTTGTACTGTTGAATGTACATAAAGAAGCCACACTATATCTCTTTGGAAGAAAAATGGAGAGATTTATCAAGCTAAATCCCTAGTAAATAAGCTTTTCCTAAGAAAGAAGTTGTATACTCTCAAGATGGAGGATGGTGGTTGTATGGCTAAGAACTTGAATGCTTTCAATATGATTGTTACCTAATTGCACTTTGTTGAAGTGGAGATAGAGGACGATCATTGCATGACTATGTTATGTTCTTTGCCAAACTCATGGGATCACTTGGTGATGGCAATCAAGAGCACTACCTCTAAACTCGAAATGGATGAAATAATTGCATCATTACTTTTAGAGGAGATGCACTAGTTGTTTGTGGTAGAGTGAAAGAGAAAGGCAAGAAGGACAAGAAGAGACACAAGTCTAAATCCAAATCCCATGAGAGATTCAAATCTCCTAAAAAGACCAAGGCTAAATGTTGGAACTACGGTAAGCCTAGGCATTTCAAAAGAAATTGCAAGGAGCAAAAAAGGAAAAAGAGAAACAATTCTAGTGATGTGCCCAAAAATTCTTCTTAGGATGATAGTGATGTCTTTGTCACAACCTTGGCAACACATGCATCAAAATGTGTGTGGTTGATAGACTCTAGAACTTCCTTCCACATGACCTCACATCAAGGTTGGTTTTCAAAGTATGAAGAATATGATGGTAAGAAGGTATATTTTGGAGATGACTCTCATCTGAAGATTGTTGGTAGTCGAAGATTTTTTATTTGATTCCCTAATAGACATGTGAAGGGAATCAATGGTGTATTGTGTTGGAAGTTTGGGGAGATTGTTGGAAGTTGGAAATATGAGCATGAGGAACAAGCAACAGTAAATAACGATGTGTTGCAGTGTTGACATTGATGTCAACATTGTAACTTATGTGAAGATTTTGGTTGTAGACCATTTTGATTAGTTCTAATAGGTTTTTGAATTGTTGAGGAAGAATTTTTTGCAAGATGGTTTGATCCGGAAAAATAAATTGTGGGAAATTGACTAAGTGTTAATTTGGCTAATTCAGGGTAATAGTGCATCTGTTTTTGGGTCTACACCAATCTACAAATAAAGGTTTTACTCTGCACTTCGAACATTATCTTGGTGGATGTTAGATGTATCGAATTCCAAGATTTCATCATGTTTTGACAAGTGGATTGAAAGTTATGAGTAACAAAAGTTGGGCCTGGAAAATTACAATTATTCTTTGTACAGTGCATTTGTGTGGGAGATTCCGCACTTCTCTGCAAATGAGTTTTTGGTTTTGCGCTTTTGAGGATAAGTTGCCAAATGGCAGTAGAGTATTGATTCCAGTTGGCATCGATTTTTGAGGTCCACATGTCTGTATGTGAATACACAGTTGAAGAATTTTGTTATTAAGTCTTATGTCGTGCCGGCCTAACCTGTTTGATGTTGTGCGAAGGTTAAATAAGTATTGCAGCCTTATGTGGGATCTAATATAAGTTCATTTTGACCTATTTTAAGTTGTTTTGTGTTTTGAATTTTGGCGCGAGATATGTATGAAATTTTTGGAGCCGACAAGCTATATATTGGGTGTTACATATAATTAGGCCGACCTAATTGATGCTAGAGTTGATGCGGATATATATGTTAGATCTTTTCGGTGTTTTGATGTGTGACATGAATATATGATGTGTAATGCCAAGATCCTACATGAGAATATCATCAGAGCAGTGAGAATTTAAGTTGTGAGTGTTGAGTAGAAGATTGAAGTGATGCGAATGCAGAGAAAAGCAAAGTGTTGAATCTGTCTCAGGTGAAATGTGTAAAGTCAATTTATTGAGCTTCATTGGAACTATATTTCATGCATATGAAAGATGCAATTATAACAATTCAAAATAGGCTGTGAGCCACTCTCTCTTCTATCTTTTTCTCCATGGACAGTGAGTCCACCTATAGTGAGCATTTCTCTAAATATACTATAACCGGTTATAATATATTGTGAGCTAATCCTCACGGTGGTTTTTCCCATTTTGGGTTTTCCACATAAAAATCCTGGTGTTCATGTGTTATGTAGTGTTGTTAATGTTTCATGCTTTCTTTCTTTATTACAGTCGAATATGCTTTGGTGATTAGATGTTTAATGTTTGAATGGTTTAAGAGAATATTGTTTCAACCCCTCGCCTCCCCCCCCTCTCAATATTCTAGGTGTTCAACATACTGCATATCCATGGTTTGGTATGAAACCTTCTTTTAGTTAGTAAGCTTAATGATGCAGGTGTGCAAGTTGTTTTCTCTAGTGGAGGGTGTAAGATGGTGCGAGAAGCTATGGTACTTTCTAAGGGTGTTCGTGTGGGCACCATGTTTCAGCTAGATGCATAGACAATTTAGTGCAATAGCTCCTTTGTTACTGTTGTGAGGAGATCTACTGTAAAGTACCAGGCTAATCTCTCTAGTATTTTTGTCAAATATTTGATAAAATGGCAAGTAAACAGAGTTAAGATTTTCTAATATTTATATATGTTCCTCCAAGTGTTTGACAGAATGTCCACAATGGAAATGCTGGAAATGATGCTATTGATTCACCAAACAAAACACTTACTGTTGCAGCTGGCTATTAATGCAATTCTTTGCAATGCCAAACTAGATTAGGGTGATTCTCTAGACATTGTGATATAGAAACCAAATATACAAAATAAAACTAGGATAGAATATACACTTACAACTAGAACAACTCAGAAAAAATTAAAAACTTCGCACTCATTCATATTAAATGTAAAATCTCCAAAGATAAAACGATGTAAACAGGGAGAATGACCAAGAAGGCTTTCATCATCAAATGTGTTTTCATGAACATGTAGTCAACCACCAAAGTCTTGTCAGTAGGACAACTGTTTGACACTCAAATAAATGAACACAAATATTTGACCATTTGGGCACTTGTGTGAGTGACTAGCAGATCAAAAGCACTTGTGGTTAGGATGGCAATATCTATGTATAATGTCAGAGAAGGTTCCTTCCCTAAGCAAGCAATAGTCACTCTAATTCATAGAGTTTAACAATATATTATAAAATTATATGGCATCAAATAGGTTACTAGCAATTGTTGTGCTTAAAATATTAGAACCTACCAAATCCCATTCAAAAGGTATTCACCACTAAACACAAAGTAAAACCCTTGAACATTAAAAGAAACATTAAATGATGACAACTAGTAAATACCTCCTTAGTTGTACATGAAGAGGATTTCTTTCCATCAAGATTTTAAAAGAAACAAACCTGCCAGACTCCAGGATAGCTTTTTAACAAGCGTACATCTTCCCCCAAGATGCGTATCTGTTTCAGGAAGTATACATTTGAAAAACTTTGAACAAACTTCTCTCTTTGTTTTCGTTGCTCACCAAATCCAAAATCGGAGATTACCTATAAAACATAAGTATTAAATTAATGCTCTAAAATACTTGTAATTTATACTTGTTAGCAGCTAATGCATAAAAGTGGTTAACTTTCTACAACATAATGATGACATGTATGAAATCCTATGCATGTTTCATTTACAAAGTCAGCCCAAGAATTATAAATGTTCATAGTTGTCAGCACCTGACCCGCTTGCCATTGAGGATTGAGTAGTAGTAAAGGACGGTCATTAACATTTGCTAAATTTTCAATGCTTGGTAAAGATTCTGCAGTTGGGAACAGCACTAATGCAATCTGTAATAAAAATAAACAGAATTTGAGTCGCTTCCTGTATGGTAAAACAACTAAAGTACATGACAGACATAAAATGAAGTTAGACTGGAGTTATTTATCTCTTGAATTCACCCAAAAGAAACATCTACAAATTGTAATCTACTGTGAAATATTTAGAGTATGTGTGATAGATTAATTTAAAAAAATTAGATTATTACCATGGTAACTAAAAATTATGTGACAGTATTTCTGTTTTTTCATTAATGTATTTACTTCTCAAAAGCTTACAATATCCTAGCTAGACATAAACCATTGTGGAGTTTCTACCAAAGATATGAGAAGCATACAATTCTAATATTTTGCAATGAATATTTTGCACTCTTGGAGATCATACAATTCTAATATACCTTGTCTTGTTCCCATACACCAGTTGCATCACCCTCGTCTAAAAAATATTTCTGATATGTGCTATCGTCCTCAGCAGCTTCACCCTCAACTAATCCATTTAGTAGGGATGATACAACAGGCGTTGCAGCCTTGAACTGTTGCTGAATTCCACCCTATTAGCACACAAAATATTAGGATAGCATGCCATTATATTTTGATCTAAGCAGGAAACTTCTCACTAATATTACATTTAAGATAACACTTACAGGCCAATCATCAAGGTCAGTTGCTCCAATCAATGGAAGGAGAACTTCCAACTGTAGCCTTGTCAATCCATCTTTTATGGCATATCTGCATGCTAACTTAGCCTAATCGATAAAAGGCAATAACTGCAGCATTTGTTAGCATGTATTCAAACTTGAAGTGTTATCCCGCTAAGACTTTCACTTTAGATATCTCAAAAAAAATCTAACAAGCACAGCATCACACAGCCTTAAAAGGCAAATAATGAGCATAATCAAGTTTTTAAACTAATCAGAGATGATTCTTTGCAGACCCCACTTACCAATGTGAGAATACTCTCTGAGCAATGGGAAATATATAAAACAGTTTAAAGTTTAAACTGTTTTGAACTATCACCGTGTCCTATGTAAACCAATAATCCTTGACCTCAGTTTCTATACAAATGATTACCGAGTACACAATGGTACATGTACAAGATAATTGTATGTTTTTATGGTTTTGAATGGAATGGGAATCACTGTCTATTCCTGCACAGCGAGTACTGAGTGAAACTTGCATAAATCACTAACACATATAATCTGTGATCAACATTAGTACTGAACATAAAAGTGGCCACTGAAATTGATTCAAGCATGATGGGAATATATGGATACATGTTTCAAGGAATTGCGTTTGATTGTACCTGATTCACACTTTCTTCAAGAGTAACTGGCAGTGAGTACTGTCTTCTCCTTTGGGCTGTCCCTACAATCTGTGAAAAGAAACAACCAACTTTTATGCAAGGGGGAATCATGTCTATTTGCATGCCTTTTTTATGAAAAAAAAGAAAACAAACAGCTTTAGAAGAGATTTATGTGATCAGCACTTTATGTTTGTAAAAGAAAGGTAAAGGTACTTTATTACACCACCACCAAGCAAGACACCAATTTAGCGTACAAGACTCCCTTATCCAAGCATTCCACAAGAGGATTATTTTTCCTTTTACCTTATATATTGTTCAAATGAGGCATACAACCCTATCCCCTCTAGATTTGAACCTGTGACCTTCACTTTAGAGTACAAAAGCCTTCACCATTATGCCACTTCAAGGTGTACTCTATCATTGCTGTACTTATTTATATGTATTTTATTATGTATGTGTTATTGTACATAATATATCATGTAACACTAACTGTCTGGTCTAAAGTGTACTAACACATAGTTGGCTCCTGATTTTAGAGCTCCTTAGTTTTAGGATCCTTTGAATATGAAAGGTTTCAATAGGATGGTTGGCAAGCTTCCTTTATAAAGAGTACTGTATTTCCTTGCATGCTACATAATTGGTGTTAGTGAAGGCCCAGCTCACTACTTTTTGTTCATTTCACTTAAAATACTGTTCAGGGACCATCTGGTTCCCACTTGAGTTCATATCAATTGGTATGAGGCTCCTTTCTTCTAAGGACATTATGCCTCCACACTTAGATTTGACTGAGCATTCCTACTTCGTAAAATTGTGAAGTGAGGCTAATAAGACAAAATGGGGTAACGTTCTTGGAGAGTTTTGGAAACAAAAGGCATCCAAAACACAAGAAAAGGTAAAGCTTTTCTTTCCCTTCAAAAGTCAAGAAACACAAGAGTTCATCATAAATATGCTCCCTCAATGCTCAATTCAGGGTAGAGAGTGCAATGCAAGAGTTTGCTGTATTTGTAGATAAAACATTTTAAATTCACCTATGAACAACAGTAAGAGGCTATGAACAACAGTAAGAGGCTGCAAACATTGTATTTATGAATGTCGGATTTGTGTATACAGCAGTTTGCAGATGCTGAAGGAGACAATATGAGATATAATTAAGATGAAACTCTTGAAAAAAATGAAAAGCTATGTTACCAAAATGTTGGGATATGAGTACGCTATACGACTAATGAGAATTTGTTTTTGGCTTTTAACTGGGTGCACAAGGATGTGTGTATTGAGCATTGTTTACAAATTTTAAAAACATAAAAGATTAAAATGAATTATGATATTATCATAAAAATTGAATCATAAAATGAAAATGGGGTAATTTCTACCAATTATCCTCTTTTGTGTGATAGTCTTGAGAATCTACTGTCTGCAGACCAGCAATTTATTTTAATCTTACTTTATTTTTCTTCAAAAATTTGCTCGTGTCAAGGTTTCCTTATTGGAAGGTAATGATTGCAAATGTTGTTATTTGTGATGCAGAGTTCAATGCCCCTAGTTATAACGGATAACCACTTAGAGGGAAATTGTTGGATGAAGTTGTTACTGATGTAGGGAAATCAATAGAAGACCAGTATGTCCTTTGGCAAAGAAAGGTCTCCCAATAACGTTTGATGGATGGGTTAACAAAATACCATCCTTTATGGTACATCAATGATAGTAGGTGGCATTAGCAGTGTCATAGATCTTTACATGCAGCTGGATTGATATCACTTGATCCTATATTTCTTTTATAACCCATGATTGTCAATGAAGAGATGTTAGAAAGCCTCTTTTGATTAAAGATTAAAAATTAAAGATTATTGTACATATCTTAGCATAATATTGTTTTTGTCTGGGCTCATTTGAAGTTGAATGTTTGCTGAATGAGAAGTCGTTTTTGTATGAGATTTCCCATAATTTATGATTTTTCAATTGCAAAATATTTTGCTGATTTGTCATTCCAATTCTGAAATTTGGGCCAATTCCAACTATTCATTGTACTTTGAGAGGACATACAATCTTTGCAGTTCAGTCTGGCTAATCTTCGCAATTGAGCTGTCTGGATCTTTATACCATGCTGAAGCTTGGAAGTGAAGAGGACATTGTGCTGAATGTAAATAAGTTCATGCCTAAAAAAGTGTGTATACATATGTACAAAGCATTAAAAAATTAATGAATAAGTAGCAAGTAAAAGACAGACTACAAAGTGCAAGGAACTCTGTTGCAACCACAAGTTATACTCCTATTAATATGCAGAAATAAGGCTGTACAGGAAGTGTAATTACTGAATCTGAATCAATTAAACTTAGGGAACATTTTATAAGACTCAAGTCAGAATTAGGCAATCCAACAATATTGCCCTTTTACCCCTATCCTGCTAGCTAATCCTGTCTAACAACAATCTATGTGCACGCTTGTCAATAAAAGACAGAGAAGGAGAAATTGGACAATGAACTGGAAATAAGAGAGGGTTGTTTGGCAGGATTTCTAGAAAGAAAATGATAAAGTTTTCTTGGTCAATATTGTGTGTTAGAAAGGTTGTCAAGTTAGTTATTGGATTAGCCTAATAGGTTGTACCTAAGTAGTTGATTGAGGGAAGGTGCCTTGTGTGGAAAAGACACCTCCAACATCATATATTTGCAGCATGGCATTCCACATATGCTCCCATAAACACATCTTAAACAGGTTTGACATATTATAAAAAAAATAAGAAAACTTCAAGTCAATACGATGTGTGCAATTATTGGCATGAAATGAGATTTGAGTTGGCAAATGTGTTTAAAAGCTTTTGAAAAACTTCCTCTCTAAGAATATAAACAGAAGAGGTTAAAAGCTTTTGAGACATTTCCTCTCTAAGATATAAACAGAAGAAGTTGTAATTTACGATGGCCTTGTCATGAATCATTCTCAATGAAAAATTCAGACTCAATCCTGATATAGGATCTAAATCAACCCTCAAAATCAAACGATCATAGAGATGAGAAGTCTATGTCATGATGAGTAGCTTTATCATACCTCTTTTCCAGCATATAAAGCTTGCTGTATGGTCTAACTGATGCTGTCAAGGACAGGGTACCCATTCAAGGGCAACCAATCCGAGCAGCTCTTCAAACATACAGGCCATTCATCTTCAACAGCAAACTAATATCAATCATAATTCTCCAAATTTATCATAACACAACTTATCAGCTTCCAAGTACAGATGTGACCATTAATACATAACACTTGGAATTCAACAATCCTCAAAAAATATTAGACTCGGGAAATTGTCAGCAATTTAAATTTAAAACCCAACTAACACTACAGTCCACTTACTGTCATCATATAAGTATATGTAGCAATTGATACACAGAAATCATCTGCAACCACAAAAAGGCCTATGCTCAGTAACAGACAATATGGGACTTAGTGACTAGTGACCAGCATTTCTAACAAACTTCTTTCAAAAACCCCTATACAAGTCATGAAAACTACGACTCCTTAGACTACACTACAGACACATAACTATTTCTCAAACTCACAAGCAGTTTAAATCTGCTTTACTTCCCTCAAAATTGACTCCTCCATTTCCTTACATTGCCAAAATATATTGCATAGCCTTCAAAAACCAGTTTTGATGTAGTTCTTGAGAAACCTATATTTCCAAAACAGCTTAGACTGAATTCAATCTAATGGCATGCCTTCAACAAAATTTGCCATGGAGGCTTACAACAAGGAAACCTATAAACAGTACTATTTACTATTGAGAAACTTTTAAAATTCAACTAAGACTACACAAATAAAATCTAATTGCAGACTTAACAACCATCCTACTCAGACTTGAACAGTGAAGACCTTAAAATATCCGTTATCTACAGTGAATCAATAGTTAAAATGTAGTAACCCGACTAAGGCTTCTCACACCTAACTCTTTTTTATTCTAATCGATCCTCATAGTTCATACTATTTTAGGCAACTTTAGGGTTTAGTAACACCCACAAGGGCAATAATTCCACAGTATGTATGTTTCGTCTTCACATATCCTCTGCGTGAGTCCATAGATGACCTGAACAACAATGACGTGCATTCTATATCTTAAGTCATCCTATGAATATTGTTAAGTGTGATCAGGGTTTCAAAAATGGCAGAGAAGATTATCAATTTAGAAGACCTCTTCCTTGATGGATTAGCTGAATTAAGAAAACCACAAAAGAAAAATCACCTGTAAGAATGTAACGGGCACTACAATGCAAACATGCAGACACCCACTGAGAAAAAAAAACCCAAAAAAACATGGATTACATTTAAAGAGAAGAAATGTATGAAAGAAAATGCATAATGCAACAATTACTCTAACCCATGTCAGAGTGAATCTATCCATACATTTTATGCAAGCAGAAATTGAATACAAAGTACATGTAAAAGGATTGTAAGATGAAAATACATTGGACGGGCTTTCATTGGATGCAGAGGCCACTATACGTCCATAAAAGGTTGAAGGGGGTCTAAAATTTGTACCGCACAATTGAATTGGACGTGCATGAATCAGAGCCATGTTATCTGCTACCAGTCAGCTTAACAATTATCAGATTTTATCAAAAATTAAGCTTAGATAGAATTTTTAAACCATAGTTGTTAGTTGGAGATATTTCTTGGACTGAGTAACAAACATAGGATGGAGATTGAGAAAGATATTATCCATAATTATCATTGGCCATTGAATAACCCCGACCATCTTTAAAATTTTAGCGCCGTAATTTCACATTCGAGCATATAAGACAAGTCCATGCTGTTTTTACTGAGATTTCCAAGTATTTAAGGGAAAGGTCTCGAGGATGAGATATAGGGGATCCAAGGGTTTAGGGATAGTATTTTTACTGTTCTCTAAATATGTAGAAATGTAGTAGTGAAATTTCAGGCTAATTTTCATTTAGTTTTCCCTCTATTTTGATAGAATGACTTAATATAATTCTATATGAATAAGTGATAAATTTGTGTTAATTTGGTTTAAAATTTTATGTTTATATCTATGTATTAAAATTTGTTTACACTTAGTTTTACATATTTGACATTATTTCATTCTTATTCATACACATTTTCATACATCCATCGTTACTAGTCATTTATTGTACTTATATTTACAAAAATATCCATACATTCAGTTTTTACCTTAAATCCAATGCTCTTGTCCTTGGTCAATCTTGAATGGTACCAAATCAGCCCCAATTTTAAATTTCACATTCTCATCCTTTTTCCTAATAGTTGTTAAGAGTCAACTTGATATTTTATCACTTGTGGTTATATCTTAGTATTTAAAGGTATTCAATGTACAATTAATTTGTGTGTTTGTTTAAGGTGAAATCATTGGTGCACACTTCAACTTTTAAAAGGATAAAAGAACCAAAATATGCATGAGAATTGTACAAGCCAATTGCAAGCCTGAGAATGTTGTGTTCAATCATTTGCTTGAAATCATAGAATTGATCCAAACAAAGGGTTGACCTAGGAGAATACCCTAGCAATCTATCAATTTCCCCAAAGGTATTTTTAAATACCACTTGTTGGCTCTCAAATCTATATACTCCCTAAACCCAAAAGACAAGTCTCACCTAGGCTCCAAGAGATGCCAACTTGGAAAAATAGACTTGCAACTTATGATCAAGAAAGGATAGTTATGGACTAATGCATGAGAAAGGGTGATTTCTCCTTCTTTTGGCTTTACTAAGTTAAAAGGGATTATTCCCTAAAGTTGTATTACAAGACAATAAAGAGAAATGTATAAACACAACATGTCTTTAGATTAAACCATTCCCCATACACAAGAGAACTCCAATGTTTGTCACTACTTAAGCTTCAATGTCTTGGTTTATGACAACCAAGACCTAAAACCTACTTTAAGAAGAAAATAATGCATGCATGAGATGAAATATATACTACTTTTATCCAAAGATGTGTTCAATCTCAAACTACAATTCTTGCATGATTGTAAGATAGACCACAATGTATACCACACAAAGAATGATACTCAAATTCCCTCTTATGGTTGTAACATTGCTAAACAATTGAGATTTACAAAGTGGAAAGAAAAACTAGCTCTAAAATGATTGAAGATGTATGTTTTGTTTTATATGTGGGATCAATGTGATGAAATGCTAAATAGTATGCAAACTAGTGTCTTGATCATATATGGACTACATAGTTGAATCTCAAAACCAAAGAGTAAAGCATGTGCAATCCAAGACAACATTGTACAAAGAATGATAGCCATAAGGACTAAGATGGGATCTATACATATAAGATAAGGGGTAAGTGCATGGAAAGGGGGACCAAAAGTGGGTCTTAAGTGGCCACTTTTTTCTAAAATCAAGAAAAACTAATCTTGGATGAGAAATTGAATATAGTTACACTCAAAACTTAAAGATGCAACAAGAACCAGAGTTGTAGTGATCTAAATCTAATTTTTAAATTACTAATTTTTTTATTAAAGGTGGAGATTAAGGGGTTCAAATAGGGGGAGCACACAAGTGCTCCTATTTTTGTCAAAAAACATAACACATCAAGTGTGTTCCCCCTAAAATGCTAACTTTTTTAGTATTTCAAAAATCACTTCAATGACAAATTAGCTAACTCCATATAGTTTATGCCTAATTTTTTAATGAATATATGATTTTTTACTAATTTTCAGAAGTGGGCATGTCCTAAAAAGTAAAAAATTGAGTGTGTGCCTCCCTAATTTTTTTGGAAACTAATCGAAAATCAATATTTTTGAATGTGTATAGTATATATAGTCTAGTTTATAAAAAATTAATTTGTTTTAAAATTTTAAGAATGGGTAAAAAAATGAAACCTAAAATACCACACGTAGGTTTTTGACAAAAAAGGAGACACTAGCAAAAGTAATTAATGCTCAAAACCTTAACATAATTGAAACATAGAAAAAATTAAATGGTTAGAAAGGTAAGAGAGAGCTAAATGTTACTATGTTAATCTTTTAACTTGGCATTGAAGGATGTGCAAACTTGATGGAGGGCATGCTTGAGATTGCGTCATATTTTTATTTGCAAAAAACATATCTATAGGCATTGACATGTAAGTCCAACCCTTTGGGTTGGATGCCCAAGGAAAATCCAACCATAAGGGTTGAAAATACCCAAAGTAGATAATAGCACCAGCATATTGAATTTTATAACTATTATTATGTTTATCAACATATAGGTGTAGGTTTGCATACTAATGGGGTTTTGTAGGAGTATATAATAAAGGCTTTACCTAGACCTTCAAGAGATTTCATTTTGAGCATTTTATGTGAAAGATTGGATGGTCAATTATTCTACAAGAAATCATGCTTGGATGGAACATGTGATATTTGTGGTGGCTTACAATGTTTGACAAATTATGTCCAATTTTCTAATAATATATATTTTTTAAATGTTCTCATATTTTACTTATCTCTAAGTGGTGCAGTTATCTCCAACGAAAAATACTAGAATGATTCTATCCTAAGTGGTGTAATTATCTCTAATAAAACAATTTGATTATAAAACTTTTTTACCACTAACTGAACTTGCATCTTAGAAGTCAAAATCCTTAAGCCTTGGCCTATGTTTTTCATGTTTCCTCCCTTTGTTTATCACCTTGTGTTTTGATTTAGTCATGCAAGTATTACTTACAATGTAAATCCCCATCTAACATATGTTTGATTCTTGCTTATCTTCACTTAAATGTTTTATCTTACCTAGGCCTAAGAATTGTCATGAATCTAAATTTATGCATTAGCTTGCATTCAAATTCAAACTTATTTCATGATTGAGCCATGCATGTGTCCAAAATATTCCTTAAACTTGCTTGAACCATTGGTTACATCTTGATGCTAGTCATGCTTTAGGTTTGAGTCTTCCTAGTGGATGTAAAAATACATATAACTCTAAAGAAAACAATGGTAATATCCCCCTACACTCTATATTTATAGAAAATGTATGGAAACCAATTTCCATTGAGCTACATATAATGAACATTCTTCGCCGCATGGATATTGATGATAATGGAGTGATAATGACTGCACTAGCTAAGTTCACACTGCTAGAAGAAGTCAGATTAATTTCCCAAGATAAGATGAACAAGCATCAAAATCAATAAGAAATGGTTTAACAAGCCCATTAGGGTACAAAGCTTCGAGAGGGAAATCTAGTGCTCAAATGGGATGAATACAAAGCAAGGTCTAATCACCATGAAAAATTTCAACCTCTCTCTTAGGTGGACCTTATCTTTCTTTATATCCATTACTTTGTAAGAGTGGACATCATTTATCTTTTCATGTCAGCCTACATCTAGTGGTTATCATTGATTTTAGATATGTTGTGGAAAACACCAACATGAGCCATCAATCTTGCAAAACCATCCTAGTCTGATGTAGGAGCATTCAGTGCGCGCGTGATTGGCATCAACCATATATATATATATATATATATATATATATATATATATTTTAGTTTAATTTTCAGTTTCTCATCTCTCAACATTAGGAAACCATTGGTATGATCAAAATTGCAAACTTTGAAATTCCATTTCACCGTTTTGCAAGCAATTTAATGGAAACAATTGTTTCCGAAGATCCATAAGAGCTGGGTAAAATTATTTTTAGGGGAATATTTTTGAATTCATTTTTCCAAATGTGCAAAAGGTTTCATGATCAAATCTTTTCATTTGGAGATTTTAATGCCAAAAATTTGTGTCAGTGATTTTTTTAGAAAATTTAAAATCTCAAGATTTTTAGAAGTTGCAGCAAAAGCACTTTATGGGAAGCATTATAATATCATCTCACACATCTTGGAAAGTTCTCTAATGAAAATGAGCCTCTGTTTGAAAGATATGTTAAAAAATAGTTGTTCAATCTCTCAATGCAATGGATGGCAATCGACAAGTGTATTTTCATTCCAAATTTGTTTATACAAATTCAAAGGAAAATGTTTATAGAATTTTTTTTAAAAAATTAAGAGTATATTGGGCAGCATAGGGAGAAGAAGAAGAGGCATAGGGAGAGGAAGAGTTTTCAAGCCAAGGGAAGAGGCATCAAATAAAATGAAAATATGGGCATTTTTTATTTAAACAGTCAGCAACTTAAAAAAGAGGAGTAGATGGAGGGGCGCGCATAGGTGTAAGAAGATGAAGCAACAGAATATCAAAAGAGCTAGCACCATGAATGGTATAAGGAATGCAGCCATATGGAGAGAGGGCAGCGCCCAAAAACACAGGAGGATAGGTCGCGATATGACAGGGAAGAGATGAATGCAAGCAACAACAAAAAATGCAGGTCAACAGTTGAAGGGCGTAACATATTCTGGAAGAGTTAAAAATGTATGCAAAGAAGTGAATGGAAAAGTTGTATCACGAAATGAAGGCAAGTGAAACATATAAAAAGTATGCATTAAAGATAGTAGGTATGCAAGATAAAATCTAAGAAACAATGAACTCAAATAGATTGTGACTTGTATATGAGCAGCAAAATTGAAGAAAATGGCAAGCAACATTTCACAGTATGTAGGTAGGAATAGATGAGGGAGGCGGTCAGGAATAGAGAGGGCAATGAAGTGTAGAAAGATAAGTGTGAGAAGTTCCTAATAAAATTTGAAATAGCGTTCACTCAACAAGTGGATAAAATCAAATTATGTACTCACCACACACGTCTAGACCATTCATTCCTAATCAAGAATAATTCTACCACTATGTAGAAAGATCACATCACTTCGACACATGCTAGCTCCTCAAAATCCTACATGCAATGAATCCTTGTCTACACTAGCTAGACATGTGTAGCCACCATAATAGAACCTCTAACAATAAATGATTAATCAAACCATGATAGCTGGGGAATTCAAATTCAAAATTCTTTAAATAGACATGCATGGAAAGTTTAAATATTTGGCACTTTACACATTCAAGATGTACTAAGAGTTGTTGTAAACTAGTATTCACTCAAGGAAGGCTAACAAGTGAATGGTTTCTTGGGAAGGAGTGAAGGAAATAAAATAATAGATACAATGGTTAAGAACGAAGAGAAGTATAAGTAAGAAAAAGTTATGATTCTAGTTTCATCTTTAGAAAATGGTAAAATTATTTCATGCACTTGATTTATATTTATTTTACAAGCATGCAACCTGATGAACTTGTTGTCAAAGCTAATGTCCTTATTTCATATTCTCAACCCACCACATCCAACCCTATCTAAGATGATGTTGATCTTATCTATGAATCTCATCTCTCCAACTAACCCACCTCACTTAGGCATGGTGCCTTCCTTTTGTTATAAAGAGGTTTTTTCTAATAGATTATAACCAAATCCACTCCCACCTTTATATCCCCCTTGAGATTATTGATATCCTTAAATTAGCTCAATTTTGATATGAAAGATGTTTATAGCATGCTTCTAGAAAAGAATCCCAAGAGTAATAGGTATTAGACAATTTAACCATAGGGTTTTATCATTTTTATTTTTATTGAATGAAACTAAGTACATAAATGATGTTGTTGAGGAGGATGCATAATTGTAGGATCCAATAGAGTGATAAAAAAAATGTCGTACAATTGTAGGCATGTTAGATGTTGAGGATGTTTGTATCCCAAGTGTGTGAAAGGGCACAATTGTGTTGGATCTCAGTTGTGATCATATAGTTTGTCCTTGATGTCAAAATCCCTTTCAGTTGGTTCTCTTTGATGATTAGTCTCAGTTTGGATATTTATGATTTATTATGGCACTTCTTTGATGTCTCTTGGCTATTACAGAAAGTTAGTTGTCATGGTTCAATTTCATGGTGATGAGTTTTTTGGTTCAAGTTATGAATGCTACATCTTTGACTGACAGAGTTTGAAAGATGGTTTCTTTGTCAGAATGGTTCTCCTTGCATATCACAGGCTTTGGTTGTTTCTCTTTCAAGCTTACTCCTATCAGAGTGAAAATGGCAGGGTCTTCCTGATCCACTTTGAAATGTTTGAGTTGCCTATTCGGCAAGACATTTCAGATGTCATGGCGATTGAATTTAACATACAGGCTGCTTTCGGCGTAACATTAGCGTTGTCTTTGCGACCGGCTCAAGAAAGGTTATTTCGGCAAGACTTGTCTTTGGTTTCGGCGACAGAAAAGTATTCTCTATCGGCATATGTTATTCCATAGGTATGTGGTCTCAGCGATATTGGTATGTCACACCGATCGGAGATTAAAATGGATGCATATCGGCAAGAGTCAGGGTTTTCGGAATAGGTCGAGCGGTGAAGTGGTTTTGTCTCACCGACATCACATATGGGATTCACTTCGGCCAGACTTGGAGTATTCGGTTTAGCATCCCAGCGATTCAAAGGTAATGTCTCCCTGACAAGTGCATGTGGAAGTCTATCGGCGTGAGTTGTGGCTATCGATATAACGTCTTAGAGAGTCCTTGTCTTACCGACTCGTGCTCAAAAGGTTTTATCTATTTTTTGGGAGGAGTCTCACCGAACAACTCTTTGAGAGAACTTCGGCCAAACTAAGCGGTATCGGGCTGAGGTCTTGGTGATTTCACTTGGTCTAACCGACTAATGCTTGTGGAAGGTTTTCAGCAAGAGGTTTGTAATGTCTTAGCGAATCAAAATGGATAAAACATTTCAATAAGACTCATGAGTTTCATTGTAGAGTCTCAGCGAACTCATCAAGTCTTGGCAACTAAGTCTAATGAGGGGCTTTTGGCGAAAGGTTTATCTTGTCTCAGTGACACACAAGTGGATGAAGACTTTCAGAAAGACATGGTGTGCTCTACAAGAGGTCTCCCCGACTTTGATATGTCTCGCTGATGGAATTCAAAAGGAATTTATCGATGTGATATTTGTTCTCTCTTGGCGACCTGAGGTGAATTCGGGGTGTTTCGGTATAACGAAGATATCTATATGAGGTCTCCCCAAAAGCGTTATGTCATGGCGACAGGAATGAAAACATGAGCTTTCGGTAAGACATAGGATGCTCTATGAGATGTCACCTCGACTACACATTGTCTTGGCGAAGGCGGATGAAGGACACATCTCGGTGTAGTGTGCTCTTGTCTTGACGACTTGGAAATGATAGACTTTCAGTATGATTCAAGCTTTCTAAGAGAGGTCTCCCCGATGACGGTAAGCTATAGCGACAAATACAAGTTAGAAGGCTCGTCTGCAAGAAGAACGATATGTTATGGCGACAATGTGTATCAAGTGACCTTCGATGAAACATAATGTTGGTGGTATGACTTCTCCCCGACTCTGTTGTGTCACAGCGACAAACAGAAGGATGTATCGGTGAGAGAACCATTATGTTACAGTGACTTATAAGGGATAAAGTCTTTCAGTGAAACACAACGAAATCTACAAAGTGTCTCCTCGACATCAAGATTTCACAGCGACAGCGAATGAATAATACTCTAAGGAAGCCTATCAATGAGACATGATGTATTCGTTATGTGTTCTTCCCAACTCTGATGGCTCTTGGTGAAAGCAATATCTAAAGGGATTGTCTGGCGATTTAATTGCCTTCGGCAGAACTATATTGTTGTCTCAACGAATAGTTACGAAGACTCAAAACTTTGTGGTCGTCATCATGGATTGGCATCAAATCTCATAATGGTTACATGACAAGATATTCATCGAGTTTCTTTTTGAGCTGTTGCGTTTTTGATTTAATGGATTTTTCTAAATATAGCTGCATACAGACTTCTTTGGTTGGTATTGAATCTTTGGCAAGGTATTCTCTGAGATTTTAGAGGTTATGATTTTCTATTGTAGGCAAACATGGCTTTGATGAAAATCTTTCAGCTACAATTTGAAATCTCCTGACTCAGCATAGAAATTAAAGCTTTTTGGATATGCATTACTCTAATTTTTACCATCATCTATAGATCATCATTATCCAGCTTCAGATTCTAAAAATAGCAAGAGAGTTTTAGAATCTTGTGAAAAATGCTTGTTGAAGATTTCTTGATAATAAACATACCTGAAATGTATATAAAAACTAGTGTTGAAAACTATGAAGATGCTGCTAGCCTATAATTCTAAGAGATAGTTATTCTGGTTGTAATCAAGAGAGGGAACTGGATGTAATACTGGGACATTGCTCCTAGAGTATTAGAAGTAGAGTGTTATGAACTTAACTATAAACAGAGAGATCCTCTAATATATTTTTATTGTAATTCTGTAATCTGAGTAAGGGGTTGGTGCTCCTTGAGATTGTTGTCTCTAAATGAGGGGTTGGTGCTCCTTGAGATTGCTGTCTCTAAATGAGGGGTTGGTTCTCCTTGAGTTGGTGCTCATAAATTTAGCCTATAAGGCATTGTTAAAAGTGGTTTTGAAGATTAAGCCAGTAAGGCAGTTTAGGAGTGGTTTTTCTACCCCAAGAGGGTTTTCCACTCAGAAAATCTTTTGTATCTTGGTTCTTCTATGTGCTCTCTACTTTTCTATGTTGTTGTTGTTTCAGTTCACTATTGGGTTTATTAATTTTCTCAATTATGTTTATGAATGATTACATTCAACTCATGAATGCATTAATCAGAATAATATTGAGATCAAATCTAAGCTATGTTTTTGAATATGTGAAAATTGGTCAAATATGTTAAGACACTGATTCACCCCCCCCCCTCTCAGTGTCATTTTAACTCCAACAAATTATAGATGCATAAATGATGCATGAGTGAGAAAATAAGATGTTACTTAGCCAAAGTGGATTGAAACATGATGTTACTTAGGAACCTAGATTTGTAATAGTTACGATCCTCGAAAAATGAAAAATAAGGAAACTTAGGTAAAAGGAGGGTTATAATGTAATTTTCCAACTTCTTAAACTTGAAAGAAAATAATAAGAAGCACAATATTATTCATTTTATGTGCATTGTGGAGCCAAACCAACTACGCCAATAGTTCCAGGTGGGTGAGTGAATGCTAGTGGAGGCATTCATTCATTCCATAGGTCACCTGATCCTCCCAAGCTACACTATTTCAGCTTAGTCTCTTCCTTGAGAACAAAAAATGGTCAAACTATGACGGAGTAGTTATTAGAGCTCGTGACACTTAGGAATTCTTTGTTTGGACCTAGAGGTGGGTATGGGATCCCTCCTTGTTAACCTCTCTTGGTTATGGTCAATTCAACATAGTTTGAACATGCCAACAATGAATGCATTCTTGTAAAAAGTGTTAATTAAGATAGTGTAAATATGACAAGAAGCATATTTTATTTTTCATGAATTGTGGAGAAAAAAATACTGCTCCAACACATCTAGGAGGGCTAGTGAATTCTATGGAAGGCCTATGTTCACACCCTAGCTCACCCGATCATTTTAAATTACAAGCTTCCAACAAAGTCTCTTAATATTGTGGTATATTCTTATTTGGAGACATAAGAATAACTTTGTAGGCAAGTTGCAAAAGTTTGTAAGTTAATTTTGAATAAGCATAAGTCAAGATATATCTTCCTTATTAAGATTGGGGTATATTATTGTGCCAACATGCAAACGGCCTAGAAGACAACATAAATTGAAATGGCTTCTTTGACCATGGACTTTTTTGGAGACATGAGAACTAAGTTTGATCCTATTGGCAAGATTGGTCCAATCATAGGAGCATATTACAATCATGATCCTACTCTAGAGGACCATTGATCTAATTGTTTAGATGAGAATGAGGTTAGAATCAAAGACTATTGTAGGTTGTCTTTGGACATAATGAGAGTAGGGGATTTTCACAAAGTTCCTAATGACTTAGAAGATGATGGAATGTATTAGAGCCAATGAAAAAATATGAGAGTACAAATGAAACTAAAAGCTCAAGTAGGATAGTTGAATTCCTATATCACCCATTTGGTGAGACCCATAGATTAAACCACCCATGTGCCTATACTCATGTGGCAGCATTGAACAAAGAAACTCAACATCCAAACCTTGAGGGTATTCTTCCAACCACTACAAAATGGAAGGAAAGTGTACAATCCCTTTCAAGTAGGGAAATTAAGAAATTGAGAGCTTATCACAACATAGGTGATGAGGCGAGTTTAGCTCAATAGATGGAATCAAATTGGATGAAGATCATCTTTTGTGGAAGGATTATGTCCCCATTTGCAAAAAATAATGGTTGTTCCTTCAAAACAATTGGTCCAGGCATCCATTATTAATGGAGAGGATTCAAATTTACTAAAATAATGGTTGAAGGCAAGCCAATTGAGAGTTAAAACACTTGAAAAGTGTAATACCAAGTTGAATAAAAGAAAAAATATAGTAGAATCTACTATGGTAAGGATAGATCTATCTTGTACATTTTGGGAAACTTCCTCATTAGTGTGGCTTGCCTCAAGAATCATCAAGAAATTCACAAATTCATTGCATCAACCAATGTTAGAAGAGGGAATCAAAAAATAATGAACTTCAAGGTCACCATATAGAAGTTCCAAGAAGACTTGGTGGGATTTGGTGAGCTACAAGAGAAGTTGGAATGGTTAACTTTATCCTAGAAAATAAAGATAAAGTATCGCAAAGGGTTGAATGTTAATGATTTACCTAAGGTGATCAATATTTTCTTGGGACATTATCCACGTTTGGCATGATAATTTAGGATGGGCATTTAATTAGTTATGTTAATTCATTTATTCTTTCAATAAATGTAATAAATCAACTTCCACATTGATATTTTTTGAAGTGGTGTTGGATTTCCCACTTAGCTTGTAACCAGTAGTTAGTTCCTAGTTAGATCAAGTCACCTAAGTTTAGTTTGTATTAAACACTTTTAGATCTACAAAATTTGGGACACCTAGTTGTTATTTACATATCTTTTTGAGACTCTTTTAGGGGTTAGAAATCATTTCAATTATAATGAATTTATACAATTTTTAGGATGAAGACTATTGGATTTTGTAATTTTTTAAAATTTTGAAATCAAAGGATCATGTGTGTTGTTTAATACTGGTGATGGAACACTTCATTTCATTTCTCTAAAATTGAATAATTTGCAAGATTTGTTATTACTACATTTTGCATAGAGTTGTGTCAAATTTCTACATGAATATGGTGATTTTATTTGATGCGGCTTGAAAAGATTAATGTTACACTTTCCTTGGATGATTGCATCAATGTTGTGAATGAATATGTGAAATATATATATTTACATAATATTGATTTTGTTTGATATCATCTAACCATTCAATCTAGTGAATAGAATGAAATTTATCATTATCCATTTGATTTAAGGTTTATCTCTTATCCCTATTGCCTTTTGATCTTTCTTTAATTACTTGGATCAGATCTATAATAATTTAGATCTTTGAATTAATTAAACCTATTTAATTTTTTAATGCACAAATGAAGAATTATTTTATATATTTGTGTTTACAAGGTTAAACTATACATGCAAAAATAGATGTAAGTCTTTGATTGATATTTCTAAACTAAATCTAGATAGAACTAACAAGTGCCCCTCATTGAAATTGGTCACATGAACCACTCAAGTATCCACATGGTCAAGATCTAGCTCCAAAGGAACCTTGGAGAATAATTCCTTTTCTTTTCAAATGGCATAAGTGATCTCATTTACTAAGAGTTGGTTGTGCTAAAACCACCACTAATAAAATTAGCACTAGAAGGAGGGCCTAAACTTAGATAATCTTGAAAACATCATCTCTTTCTCTCTTGAGAGATACTAAAGAATACTGAGATCTAATCCTAATAAAGGAGATCTCCTAAAACTCTCACAACATAGAAAACATAGAAGTGATAAAGGAAAAAAGTAGAGTTGAAGCTTCAAATTCTGTGGAATCCACACAAAACTCTAGCTTGTCAACTCAGCCTGTAGACTACACTCTACATGGTGCCTTAATAGTTGTTTCTCCTCTGCCATTTAGGATGGCATATTTTGTAGCTATTGAAAGTTCTCCCCTCAAAATTGGAGTAAATTTATATAAGTTACCTAAAACCACATAAAAACATAAATAAATTTGCAATAGGGCATAAATCTAGCATGAGGACATAGTTTTACAAATATTTCCCTTTCATTGGGGGAATTTTCTTTAAAAATATATTTAAATATTGATCGTGGATCTATTAAAACTTGGCTTCAACTAGAAACCAAGTTTCTAAATCAATTCAAAATCTATGGCACACCTTTCCATTTTATACCATTAGTTTGTCCTTTGTAGAAAAGAACCCATAATACTAGATTTGATAAGATGTTAAAAAGGTTAACATGTCCATACACCATGATTGAAGAAGTTGCAATGCAATCCTATTTTAGGTCATTGGAACCTTTAACTAGTCTATTCCTAATAATTTTACCAAAAGAGAATTAAGATACCTTAGAAAAGATATACACTAAATCCATTATTTTATCACAATAGGTGGATCCTTAAGGAGGAGGTGTTCAAAGATCTTTACCTTGATTGGGTCTAGACTGGGCATGAATAATCATATTCCTATTATCAAAAATATCTTGATGAACCATACCCCATTGTCGAACCCAATCTTTGGCACTATTCACCTAGCACAAAACCTGCTCTCCTACCAATCTTTAGAAAATAAAACCCATACAACCCTCAACATAACATATATATGAAACACACATGAAGTGAATATCACAAGTGGACAAGGTTAGGTAAGAAATTCCTTCTTTTAAAAAAAATATCAAATATCTTCTTTCAATGTAGGCCAAATTGCATAGTCAACATCCAAATTAGAGGCTATGAAGAAAACATTGTCATGGGTTACCAATGAACTTACTTATTTGAGAATAAACACATCTCAGGGATCCATTAGAACCTAAATCAAAATAACCTCTAGTGATGTAATGCTAATAATTAGGGTCTTCAAAACACAAACTTTAACTAGTAAAGATTTAATAGATAATGGAATACAAGACCAAATAACGAAGGAGTTACTACTCCATTTGACAATACTAATAATATATATACAATGGATCAATCTAAGGTAAGCTTGAGAATGAATGCATGTAGGTTTCATGAGACTATGGATCATTCTACGGAAAATTGTCTAGAAATACAACATGTATCTAGAATGATGCAAGCAAATCACTAGTCCACCCATATGAATGCCATGATGATGGACACATGCATTTTTAGGCAAAGAGAGTTTAGAATAAAACTCATAAAAAGAGGAATTCACCTTTCCATTTGAAGATAAAAATGAACCAAAGGTTGCTAATGTGCAAACCTTTTAGTCAAGGAGAAACTATTACAACTTGAGAAATAGGAAGGAAACACTCAATGATGAAATCCCTCCAAAAAAGGGTACCACTCCTCTTCATCCTAGTGCCAATAATAATCCTACCACACATAAAAAACCTTTTGAGGCCCAATACAATCAAGCAAACCCTTTGTTCAGCAAACCTATTGCTATGTGTGAGGAAATATATAGTGCAACTAAGGATGTAAAGAAGATGAAAGCCAACATTTCTATGTATGACATGTAAAATTATCCTAGTCTAAAAGAAGTCTTGATGCAATCTTTAGATAGATAGAAAGATGAAAGTATAACTACTACACCAAGGGACAAAGAAAAAACAAAAAATGTGATAGATGCCATGGAAACTCTTTTCAAAGGAAAAATAGGTGTTCTACCCTTTTTTTTAGCATCGAGATTTTTGGTAAGAACTTACATAATTCTCATTGATTTTGGGGCTTCATGTAATATTATCCCTTTGTCCATTTGTTAGAAATTAGGGATAACCCCAAGATGTGTAGTAATCGAGTACATTATTGTAGTAGAAAAGACTAAAGTAAAGATAATTGGGGAATTGAAAAATATACATGTTCAATTATGTTTAGATCCCGAGTCTAGGAATATATTAACATACACATGGTAGACATTTCGAAGATGTGTCATATACTTTTAAGCCATGAGTTGAACAAGTGTCTCAGAGGTTGGTTTTGACTGATTTCACATAGTTGTGGCTACCTTGGAGGAGTTTAAATAATTGAATTAAGATTGATGTAGAACCAAAAATCAAACATATGATAACTAAATATAATGCTCCCAATGAAGTTTCTTTTGTAGATGTAGATTTGGGTTTCTACAAAATGAATGAGATTGTGGCCACTTTCATGATCACAAAAATGAAACATAGATCAAGAGTTCTACACAAAATTCCAATAATCCATCCCCTCCAAATGAAGCCATTCACCAATCTATGTAAATAATGATCAGGATTTGGCCACCCTATGTGATCACGTGGATTCATATGTTCTTTTACTTCTAGGATGGCGTAGGATCTAAGATCAGAACCATTCCGATTTCACACATCCCACATGTCAAGATGTGATGACAAGGATCAAATAAATGATGTTGAGAATTAGTCAATCAACTATAGAAGATGAGCATACTAGGATTGAGGTATGCCCAAAATATATTCCCCAACCACCAAATGATTGTATACCTTCAAAAAAACATAAAAAAAGGGACACAATTGAATTACTCTCCCATGACTTGCACCCAAGGCCATGATAGACAAATGAGAAGCATAATGATCAAACTCTTTTACAAGGAAATATTATTGCATTTACAAGGGAACCTGAATAAGAAGAAACCCCTCCTATAAACCTAAATAATTATAATAATAAGATATAGAACTTTTTATTTCTTGGTTTGTAGGACATATGTTTGATGTAAAGGTGGAGGACCTTGGTATCCCATTACTTTAGAGCCTTGTGATGGTGTTTTTTCTAAGAGAGGATGGATTTCATGTTTATTTTCTATTTCACATCTTTATTTTCTCAAGATTTGAAAGCCTTGTCCATAAATTGTTCCAAGTTAATGGGTTTGTTTGTACTTTATGCCCATATGATGGATGTTTTATTGATATGTTTTCCTTGTAATTATTATTGATTTGTGCTTCCATGTGCATTGGTTAAGGTATGCCTTGTGATTCACTTTCTGGATGTAAGAGTGCAAATTTCAAATGGTGATATGGTAGGTGGTGTTGGTTGTTGGTATGGGTGATTAGGCAATCTCATAGAAGGATAAAAGGTTGCATTATTCTCAAGATTGTATAGAATTATGTGGTTGGGAGGTGAAGGATTATGAATGTTCTCATTGGAATTGGGTTTATCACCAAATAGACAACTTGAAACATCAACCAATGATTTTAGAGAAGTCAAAATCTGAGCAAAATATTGAGCCAAAACATGATGGTGCTTTTTACTAGGGTTCAAATTGTGATGCAACAAGTTTTTGGTAGACAGACAACAAATTTGGACAGAGAATCTTGGGAAGATTTTATCACAAAAAAATTAATCCAAAAGAAGCAGGAGGGCAAAGGTGCCCAATAGTGTCTATGTTCTGGGAAAGTTTTTTAGAAATTCAAATTTTTACTGTGTATAACTCTACTTAAGGCTTGTGAGTTTGGTTGTAGACAAATTTAACAGTGAATGTTTTCTAGATTTTGCTTAATTTATGCCAATGCAAGTGTGTAACAATATGTGAACAATAAATGACAATTTTGAATGCAATTTTATGACCTTTGAAATTGACTAATTGTAAGATGCCTAAATTTGAAAATGATGGTTTTGATGCACTTTTCAAACCAAATAATGCAATTTTTTTTCACTTTTTATCACTTTTTGAGTTAAAATGAAAGATTCCTAAATGAACATAACTAAGAATGTCAAAATAGAGATCTACAAGCACAAACATAATAAAAAGACACAAAGGCAGAGATGTGTGAAAAAGTTTGTTGGTGCAAGTGTAAAAGGAAAGAGGCGCCCAAGGGCATCTGAGTCCTTGATAGTGGTTTAGAAAATTCAAAACTTGAATTTTTATTATATTGTCTAAAGGTTTTGCTTAGGTGTGCAAATAGGTCTACAACAAAGTATTTTTCTAGAATTTGCTCAAATTAAGACAAGGTGGTGCAAATGTAAATGTGCAACAATAAGTGACAATTGCGAATGAAATTTTGATTGTAAATCTTATTTAAATGAATGAAACTAACCTTGTTGCATTCTATGATGCAATATGATATATGATTTTTTTTTTTTTTATGACTTTTTATGATGCAAAAGTGAAACCCTAAATGAGAAATACAAAACATTACAATGAAAAACCTAGGTCTAGGGTTGAATTACTTCATATTTTAGAAGGATTATTATGTCAAAATATCAAGTTCACCAAAATGTAACATAGAAAAAGGGAACCCTAAGTTTAGTGCATAAAACCTAGGGTTGCTTTTGCTCCTTTTTTGAAGGTATATTAGGATCTATTAGAGTAATCATGCATTAGCTAATGATTAATTAATCTTTAATTAATTATTAGTCTAATTTATTCTTATGCACACTTAAGCTAAACTTAGGAGTGATTTACTATGTTAACTAGAGAATTATTATTAGATCATTTAGTCTCATTGCATGATATATTGTCACTTGTCATGATCTAATCCCTTTATCATTTAAGGTTGCTCCTAAATAGCACTCAACCCTCATTGTATTCGCTTGAGATATTTCATGCCTTTGATAGAACTCTCAAACTTTGACAACTTTTGTTTTCCTTGAAGATTTTTGAGGTTCATTATTGCTTTTCTTGTTGAGGAATATTGCATATATTGTTTACATATCTCTTGCGTGGAAGGCGTTTTTGTTCATTGTTTGATCATGTGGCTCGTGTTTCTTAAACTTCTAAGATGCTCAATTTTCTAGCCAGTAGAATCTTTTCTCTGACTACGAAATATTCTCCAATGGTGGCAACATATTCCATCGATTATCCAACATATTCCAAATTCTTTGGAATATTTTGGTCACCAATTTTTTCCAAGGAGGCCGTATTTTTTTCGATGCCAAGGAATATTCCCTGGCATATTCCTATGACATTAGTGGTACGACTGCTAGAGAAATCCCCTTGAAACCCTCTTTATTCCCTAAAGGGGGTTTTTATTTAGCCATAACTTGGGCATATGATGTCACTTTTTGGTAAATAAAATATTGTCAAAAAGTTGGTTTCGCTAGCTTTTCAATGGTGTAGGTCTCATCACTTTTTCTATTGCTAGTGCATTCTATAGCTTATTAAAGTTAGAGGTGCTAAATTTTTAGTCCCAAGATCATAAATTTTGACCTATTTCTCTATTTTTTACAATTCTAGTGGTGTTGGGATAGTCTTACAGAGCTCTTCACACCCATCCATGCACTTTTTCAAAATTTCTCTCTAGGTACATTTTATTTAGTTTTTTGTGTTCTTAGACTCTAGTGAATTACTTGGACATCTGAGCTCCTAGAAACTTTTTGTTTGCATGGAATGACTTGATTTTGGTTGTTTTACGTGTATTTCCAATACTTTGTCTTATTTTGGCATTGTAGACATCTTTTTCATGCACATTCTCTTTTGTAGACTCACTAAGATAAAGTGTCATTTTGGTGTATACTCTTTGGGAATTTTGCACATCCTATTGTGCCTTTTATATTCGCACTACAATATAAAGTGTCTTGGGAGGGTTGGTGTTTACCTTTGTTTTACATCACACATTTTTCAAGTGAGTGTCCCTTCTGTTGGTGTAATTAATTATTTAATTACACTTTAGCATAAGTTTACTTAGGCATATTTAATTCCTAGGTTATAGGTTGTTATCCTTATCTTGTTGAGCTATCTTTTTGCTCAAGATAAGATTAGGGTTATGCATCTTTGCTTTTAGAAAGCAAATTATCTCTTGTAATTATTGTACTTTGAATATATCAATTTGCACATCTTTATGCAATTTGTTTGCTTTTTTTGTTTTTCTCTTCTATTGAAGGCTTTTCTGGTTTGCATTTTAGATCTTGGTTTCTAACATGGTATCAGAGCCTTGATTTGCACCCCTTCTCACATTTTTGAGAAAATCATTGCAGATTTCATTCAAGATTCCTCAAGGGTATCATGCCTTGAGTTCATCTATGAGGTATCTTCGATCATATCGAGCTTCACCATTGGATTCAAAGTGCTTGAAAAATTCAAGATTGGCTTTTGTTTTGTAGATTTTGGTCATCGCTTGCCAGATCCATGAGGGTTTCAAGCTGGGAGATTTTTTGCAAGTTCTAGAGGTAGTAGAATTTTCAGAGCATTTTGGGCACAAACGAAGGTCACCATTGCATTCGCAGTGGCCAAAAACCCTAAGAACGCATGTCATTTTGCTATTTTGGTGAAGTTGGTCTAAAAGGGAAAAAAATTTGTCTAGGGGGTTGTACGGCCTCCCCAACATGCAGTTCAATGCACAAAAGTAAAAAAATTGAAAAAAATGTGTTTTCTTGAACTTCGCGCTGGTGCCTCCAGTTCAAAAATAATCTCGTCGCCCAGTGGCCACCGCACTGCCAGTGCCAACATCAGTGCTCGCCCATTTGTCTCCAACCCCCGTGGGCTCCTCCTCCAGCAGCGATGGTCATATGCATGACCAGGAGTCAAGCCCTCACCCTGGCCAACTGTCAACCAGAGAATATTTCGATGAGCATGTAGAATTTTTAGGCGGCCAAAAAAAATTTCCGGTAGGGGGGACTTTTTTTTTGCCCTGACAGCTCCTAGGTCGTAATTTTTTTCTCGTGAAGTGTTGACGTTAGCGGCTATACGACACTCCAAACCCCCCTCCTAGCCCCCATTTTCCCTAAAGGAGCACTTTTATTCTTTTTGGCATAACTTGGGCATACGGAGTCAAAATCAAGAAAACGAGATATCGTCGGAAAGCTAGTTCCGAGTACTTTTCTGTGGTGCAATTTATTTTTTAGTATTTTTCTATTTAGCTACATTTTTTTCTATTTGAAGTCAGATGTTCATTTATGGCTTTCGAGTTCATAACTTTTTTGCCACGATCTCTGATTTTTGTCTTCTTTGCAGCATTGGAAAGGTATCGAGGAGCTCTATCTTGTTGTCCATGCACTTTTTTCTGTATCTGTCCCAAGTTTATTGTTATTCCAGATTTGTCACAATGGGTGTTTTGGAGATTACTTGCATGTTTTGGCATTTGGAAAGGTGAAACTTGAATATTTGTACTTCATTTTAATACCACATCATCTTATTTTTTGTTTATGCATGTTTAGCATTCTCTCCTTTTACAATCATTGGGTTATTGTAATGAATGAACTAAGACAACATTCCATCAGGGGGGTTTCTTGCATAATAATCTGATTAGAGTGTGGATGCACTTTGATCTCCATATCCATCTTGATTTGTTGGCAACTTGCATGGGTTATCTGGTTTCTTAGTTTCTTTTGGCCACATCTTGCTCTTGCTTGACACATATCAGATTCACATTGGTTCACACTTTAGATTGAGAGATTATGGTTATTGATCTGCATTGGTTCAGATCCTTCTCAATTTGAGGGCCATTTTTTTATGGTAAATGTTCCAGAGTCTTTATGGTCTTTGTTCCTACGGAAGAGTTTTAGTCTCAGTTTGGCATCGGCATTGGCATCGAGATACACAGTTTCCAGATTTTTTCATCATATCATCTACTGTTGCTTCACAAATTCTAGGGTTGTTCCAGTTTGTGAGTTTTCTAGTGTTTCGTGGCATTGGGTCTGCTGTCACATTATTATGATTCCATTTTTGGTTTCTTGTAGACAAAAGTATCTTTCCTTGCTTGTCATATTGCAGTTCTAGTGTTCTTCCAGTGCTTCTTTGCAGTAGTCATCTCATTGTAGGGGGTTTTGTCCCACTGGGTTTTCCTTCTCTACCTCATTATTGCATTTGTACTTGGGTACCTGATCAGGCCTTGTTGTTGAGACCCATTCATGTTTATTGCATTCATCTTAGTTTTAGGTGCATGCTTTTTTAGTCTCCCTAAGTTGCACTTATGGGGGGTGTTGGTGTTATTAATTATTTAATTACACTTTGACATAAGTTTACTTAGGCATATTTAATTCCTAGGTTATAGGTTGTTATCCTTATCTTGTTGAGCTATCTTTTTACTCAAGATAAGATTAGGGTTATATATCTTTTCTTTTATAAAGAAAATTATCTCTTGTAATTATTGTACTTCAAATATATCAATTTGCACATCTTTATGCAATCTCTCTGCTTTTTCTATTTTTCTCTTCTGTGGGAGGCTTTTCTAGTTTGCATTTTAGATCTTGGTTTATAATTCCTTCCACGATAGTAGTGAATCATATTGATTCTTACCTCATGTGTGTGTGCCTTATTTTGGAAACCCTTTTATTTGCAAGTTGTTTCTCCTACATGCACTTCTTGGTTTCACAAATTTTTAGTGTACCTATCTTGGCTCTCCCTTTTCAGCATTATAGGGGAGTTTCTATTGTTGGTGTTAATGCTTCCTTGGTTTTGTGTTTGAGTGATCTACATATCTAGTTATTTTTCCTATGTACTTTCAAATGTTGTGTACATCAATGACTAGTTACCCATGCATTTTAGTGAGATGGATCATTTACCATATAGACACT
The DNA here is from genome assembly GCA_007258455.2 of Sequoia sempervirens. Taxonomy (NCBI): domain Eukaryota; kingdom Viridiplantae; phylum Streptophyta; class Pinopsida; order Cupressales; family Cupressaceae; genus Sequoia; species Sequoia sempervirens. The sequence continues at coordinate 147,983,922 of VDFB02000017.1, read as the reverse complement.
CTTGCATTCCTATTTTAGAGGAGGCTCTTCATTTCAATACTATATCAATCATTATTCGACAACAGTCTACAACGTCTTTGTGCTTCTTTGATATTCTACATGTTCCTCTTTTTTTGAGAAATTTTTTTAGTTGGAGGCTTCTTAAAGTCCTTCACCTTGTTTTGAAGGCTTGTTCATTCCTTCATTCGCTTTTCTCTCTTTTGGATAAGGGTTTTTCCCATGCGGTTTTCTCCTTTTCTCTAGTTGTGATAGATTAGATTGTTTGTACATGTGCACCTTATTAGGACTTGTTTTTTGGGACACATCATGCATTCTCTTTTTAGGGTTTTTAGCTACTCCCTAAGTTCATCTTAAGGGTAGGTGTTAGATTAATCATCATTAGCTAATAATTAATTAATCTTTAATTAATTATTAGTCTAGTTTATTCTCATGCACTTAAGCTAAACTTAGGAGTGATTTACTATGTTAACTAAAGAGTTATTATTAGATCATTCTGTCTCATTACATGATATGTTGACACTTGTCATGATATAATCCCTTTATCATTTAGGTTTTCTCCTACATAGCACTCAAACCTCATTGTATTATCTCACTTGAGAGCTTTCATACCTTTGATAGAACTCTCAACCTTTAAGGACTTTGTTTTTCCTTGAAGATTCTTGAGGTTCATTATTGTTGCTTTTTCTTGTTGAGGAATATTGCATATATTTTTTGTAGATCTCTTGTGTGGAAGGTTTCTTTGTTCGTTGTTTGATTCCGCAGCTCATGTTTTTCACAATTCTAATAGGATACAAATCAACAAGGTGTTTAGATTGACTTTCAACCATGAAGGTGAGTTAATCAAGCTTGGATCTAATCCTTTTGAGCCTTAGAAATGGACTAAAATTTATTTTTTATAATTCACCTAATTCAACTATGTTCCCTAATATGAAAATTATAATATCTTGATGATTAACAGAGTGAAACAACAACTTATAGGAAGATCTAGGAAGCATAGAGGACTGTGTACCTTCCCAAAGAAGTTGGTTTTGATCATTGTAGAGGGAAAAAGTCACCCTAGGGAACATGGGTCCTTGTATGTTACTTCTACTCTATTTTTGAGGTCCTATAATGATAGATTTGAGCTTCTAATTCTCAATTGTAGATTTGTCAGAACATTGTCGAATAATTTTGTAGGTGAGTTTTTGTGAGTTGAAAAGACGTAGGGAATCAAATGGAATAATGAACATTTTTTCTTCAAGCTTCCTTCAATCCTCTTTAAACCTAAGATCTACACATTCACAAAGAGAAGAGATGTTGTGACATTTAGGGGCTTTCCTTACTCAAACCTCATGTTAGTGTTTCCACTTTCATGATGACAATTTCAATGATAAAATGATAATGGATAGGAAAGAATGATGAAATCAAAAAGTGTTGCAACTCACCACCTTTCAATGGATTCCTTAAAGGACTAAAGTTATAAACATAACCCCAAGGTCTTGTATCTTGCTTGCTTGATTACTTGAATTTCTTGGAGACCTACAAAGTGTTAGCCTTCACAAAACAATGATAACATGAACACAAATAAACTCACATAGGATTTGACATGATGTTGGATCTTAAATAGTTGTAATAGGATTTTGAAATGATGCTCTTGACTTGCTTGATAGTTCTCTTGATCATAAGTTCACCAATATGCCTTAAAAATATGCAATAACTAGTTATTTATAGGAATTTCTCTAATTTCTTTAAAATTAAATCCCAATAGCTAACATATGCAACCTGAATTTTGAATGTTTAAATACCAACATTGACATATCCAAAATTGGTCTTTGAAAAAATAGGGGGACCCAGACACCCTAGGGCGAATTGGTCTTGGCCCAATTTTCTAAGACATTAAGTGTTAGGGGAAAAATAATAATTGGATGCATTTGTTCAATGCTTGCAATTTCTCAGAAAGTGGTCCAAATTGGCTATAGAATGCACAATTTAGGTAGGCTCAATAATTTAGGGGGGGCCAAAAATATAGTGTGAAATTGTTGAGGGTGACAATTTACAACAATACACTAGATACTTTTGTTTCTTAGGGACAAGGGACAAAAACATGTTGTTCCAATCCTTGAGCATGATTGAGTTATTCCTTGCTTCCTTGATGGCTTGGCACACATTGCCCCCCACAATATGTCAAAAATTCTAGAAAAAGCATGTTGGGAAGCCATGGCCTGGGGATTTGTCTCCATCTAGATAGAAGGAAGTATTCCTAACTTTTGAAAATTATGTGATAGGACTACAAATATATTTGTTTTCTTCTTTCAAAATGATGTTTGGAATGAGTTTTAGGAGCTCCTCTTGATCCCTTACTTTCACCACCATATTAACTTGTTTAGGAGTTGGTTGAATTATCTTGTTGCCTTGTTCCCAATTTCCTCCCATCCTTCATATATTGTGCCATCCTCTTTGGTGATTTTTCAATTCTATTTACTAATCATTTCACTTTTGTAATTATGTGGAAATATTTTGTGTTCCTATCTCCTTCCCTCAACCAATCCTCTCTTGATTTCTCTCGCCAGTATATTTATTCTTATTGTAGGACTTCTGAGTACCTTGATTTTAACTCCTTTTATTTTATGTATGATTCCTAGTACATTCCTTAATCACCTTTTCATTTAGGGATTCCAACTCTTCCTGTAATGCTTCTTTTTCTTCAAATATATTCTTGAAATGATTCTTATTTCATTCTTTTAGTTTCTCCTTTATGAATGTTTATCTCTTTGAAGACTTTGAAGGATTTTGATCCATTTGCAAAGTGATATTTCCTCCACCATTCCACAATCTTTGGTTCAATATCCTCATCCCTTAGCCACATTTTTTCAAACGTAAAGGGGCTGCATAAGGGCTTAGATTCTAGGGTGAGGGATAGCTAAATTGGAGAGTGATCAAAGCCACTTAAAGATAAGATAATAGCTTTTCCAACTAGATTTAAGTTTGACCACTCCCCCCAATATGAGCCTATCTATCCTTTCAACTATAAAGTGGTTGTCTCTTCTTCTATTCGACTAGGTGTATATTCTGTTCTTTGTCTTTATATCCTTTAGTGACCATCCTTCAATTATCTCCTGAAAAACATTAAGGTCTCTTTCACTTTTGGGTATGCCCCTAACCTTCTCCTCTTGAGTTAGAATTGCACTGAATTCTCCTCCTAAAATTATGCATTCATCCTGTACCTATTGACAAATAGCTGTAAGCTAAGATCATACTGCTTTCCATTGGACTACCCCCACATGATCATATATGTTAATGATGAATAGACTTACATTTTATAGAAGATAACACAACTTGCATAGCTAACATTCCTTACTTTCTTGTATTACTTCCGCCACACATTTGTAAGGATCCCATAGAATACCCAAACCCCCAAATGCTCCAATCATAGGGACAAAGTCACCCTACCATTTCCTCCATTTTCCTAGTAGTTTTCTTACTTCATCTACCAACTTTGATTCATGTAATAACAAAAATGAGTAAAAGTGCAAAGTTGTGTCACCACTTTTATAAAGGAAACAACCAACACTAATCCAAATTTTAAACTTGAATCACTAAAAAGTGATATATGTCTTCAATTTTGAAATGATGTAAACTAATAAATATTTAGTTTTTTAATATATTTTATATTTGTATTTTTTGAAAAATTAAAAAAATCATTTGAATATTTGTTTTTTATAAATTGATACTATAATCTAGTTGGTGCTAAAATGTTGAAAAATGAAGTTGGATGAGACGTCAATCTTTATATAGTAAATTTATTTTTTTTCCTTCAATTTTTTGTGTGTATTTATAACTTGAAGCTTTAGTGCATGGACTTTTTTTTGGGTAAAAGCACAAAGTTACGTCCACTTAAGGTGGAAGTTTTGGCCTTAGCCAAAATCCTTAAATCAGGTTCAATGAATCGGGATCCCATTTTATAATAAACCAGATCCCAATTAGGTTCAAGGTCTCGATCTAAAAATCTAAATAGGATCTCATTTTGTTTTGGTGTCTTGAGCCAACCCTTGGGAAACAAGATTCCATTTTTTACAAAACGAGATCCCAATTTGTAAAAAACGAGATCCCGATTTGTAAAAAATGAGATCCTGATTTGTAAAAAATGGGATCCCAATTTGTAAAAAAATAGGATCTGAATTTGTAAAAAATAGGATCCCAATTTGTAAAAAACAAGATCCCGATTTGTAAAAAACGAGATCCCAATTTGTAAAAAATGGGATCCTAACTTGTAAAAAATGGGATCTTGTTTCATAGAGGTATTTATTTAAAAAAAAGGAAACACTACCTCATTTTAACTCTACGCATATGGGATCCTAGTTGAGCATGACAATAACGACCTCCAAGTAAGTCATTCGACCCTTCTTCACAATTTTTTTCATTTTTTTGGTTTTTAGATATGAATTTAGATTTTTGTTTGTATTATTCAAATTTGTATTGATTTTTTTTGTATTTCTATTTACCTACAATAAAAGAAACCCTCATTAGTAGAAATCAAACAAAAAACATCAAATAAAACTCTCACACGTTGAAATGAAACAAAAAAATCAACCTTAAATTGAAATCAAACATTAAAATCAACCTTAAACCATAATCAAATAAAAAATTACCTTTCAAAACCAAAAAACTTACCTTTCAACCCTAAATTGAAATCAAACAAAAAAATTAGCATTTGAAAACCAAGAAATTTTCAGGGTGTAATTTGCATTGCTTTACATGTTTTAAATTTGATTGCTTGAATATTTGAAAATGGAAATAATTCATTTTCATCGCTTTATGTTTTAAATCTAATTTCTTGAACATTTCAAAATGGAAAAAATTCATTTGCATTGTCAATATGTTTTAAATATGTATGTTTAAATATTTTAGTTTATGTAAATTATATTTCATTTGCATATAATTAACAAACACCTAGTCTCTAACATATTAACATACATATAGTTTTGTATTGGAGTAATCCTTGAACCTCAAGTTTATGATTTAGGTCTAAAAACCTCACAAGGTTCACCTAAAATTTGATCAAATCAATCAATTTGGAATCAAACCAATCAATATAACTTGTTGAAGATAAAATTTGAACTTAGACAAAAACCTCCCACCTTCTTAGCCAATAATGGAGCCATTTTTTCTATTGGCATATGCAAGGAACATTTCAAAACCAAATCCAAATGGTGACATTAGTGATCTAGAGTCAATCAAAAATTTAAGAATGGTTTCCGATTCAACTTAAAATTAATCCATATCTACCATGAAACTAGGGTCCATTATTCTAAATAAATTCATGAGTTGAAGCTAAAAGAAAAATAATGAGAAAGAAACCCTTTGGGAGAAGGGAGATAAAGGATTGATTTATCTTAGGCTAGATTGATATCATTTGAGTGTTATCTTAAATAGATATAAAAGTAAAAATTAAATTAAAAAATGTAGAGAAAATAAAAATATTTTAAATAAAAGCTAATTTATATGTCCATGTGTGTGTAAAAAATATAATATATCTAAATAAAATATTTAATCTATTTGAAATGAATTGTGTTGCACTTCTTCATATGCTTATGGTGAGGTTAATTCAATCACTTTCTTCCTCATAAAGAAATACCTTTCTCCTTCCATAGGTGATTGCATTACAAATACTCTTAAAATTTTAAGTGGTGCCTTGTATCACTCTTGTAAACCCTTCACCTATATTTCTCACCTCTCAATGGTTTTTTGACCTTGTTCCCGAGAATAATGTAACTAGTTTAGGATCAATGAATCATTTTTCCCTACGTTCATGCTTAAAAACCCTCAAATTTACTATGGATGATCGCCTTGATCTATAGAAAATTAATCCAACTATGGTCATAGGTTATCTTTCCACTCCTTTTATTCCTATACTTCGAAGATGATTAGGGAAGGAATATAAATTACCAATACTAATCAAGGATTCAATAACCATTTTAAGATCTAGCTCCAATAACTTGTCAAGACACATTTTGATTTTCTCTAAATATACACATTTCTATAAATTCAAGGGTAGACCATAGAGACTATCCTAAATTGTCAAAAGTGGGCTAATTTATAGTTGTGTGCTTAATTCCTCGATCATAGAAGTTGTCTAAGGAAATATACAATCTATACATAAATTCAAAAAAAATCATAAACTAATGTTCTTGCATATGTGATGAATCAAAAACATTGACCCCCTTAAGCCATCCTATTACCCTAAACCCTAAACCAATGTCTTAGGGGGTCCTAATATGACATGTCTTAAGGGGATCAACAAAGTTCTCAAAATTTGGTGAAGTTTCCCAAGGAAACCAAATTTAACAATAATATACATTCAATATTTAGTGATTAAACTATAGACTAGAGCCTTCCCACTAAAAAAAGAAGACCAAAAGTATACTCATCAAACAAACTAGTTTCCTAGAAAATAACCACATTTGTAAGGGAAGATATGAGGAAGTTAAAAACCACCTTCCTCTTGTTAGGGGTGTAAAGGCCTCAAACATTTCAAAAGAGGCTTCTCATGGATATAAACATTTCAATTGTACCAAAATGAATATATTACCCGAGCTAATGAAAAATGATGTAGAAACTTCAAATTGTCTTCTATGTTATCTAGCATGCAAATTGGTGCTAAAAAGGTGATGGATGAAACAAATAATTTGGTACAACAACAAGTCAAATACATAAAAAGGAATTTCTGAGTCGGATAAAGTGCAAAACTAGACAAATGTAGAGAATTGTGGGCTTGAATCACAAGGTCAACTCCTTTTTAACTGTTTTTGGAAAAGAAACATTTGGCACTCGCCAAATTTGGTGAGCACGAAATGTGATGCAAAATTTGTTGCTCAACCTTGACCCTAATCCATCAACCCTACACCTTAAACCCTAAACCCTCTACCCTACACATTAAATCCTCAACCCTAATCCCTCAACACTATCCCTTAAACCCTAAACCCTAAACCTAAAACCCTTGACCCTAATCCATCAAACTTATACCTTAAACCATAAACCCTCAACCCTCTACGCTCTACCTTACACATTAAACCCTCAACCCTAATCTTTCAACACTATCCCTTAAACTCTAAACCCTAAACCTGAAACCCTTTACCCTAATCCATCAACCCTATACCTTAAACCCTGAACCCACTACCCTCTACCCTCTACCCTACACATTAAATCCTCAACACTAATCCATCAACACTATTCTTTAAACCTTAATTTGTCAACCCTCAACCCTTAAACCATAATATCCCAATCCTCGACCTTTAAATCGTAATACCTCAACCCTTAAATCATAATACATCAACCCTCTACACTATACATCAAACCCTCAACCATAAAGACTTGAGAGAGATGAGAGGGAGAGAGAAAGATAAAGACCTGAGAAATGGAGAATGAGGGGAGGGATATTTTGACAGACCTTGGAGAGAGAGGAGAGGGAGTGAGGAGAGGGGGCTGGAGGAGAGAGAGTGGGGTCTTAGGTAGGGTCGGGAGGGAAGTGAGACCTATGTGGAGAGAGATAGAGAGCCTCTGAGAGGGAGAGAGAGAGAGTATCTTAGTTAGTGTGTGGAGACTTGAGAGAGGGAGGGGAGTGTGGAGAGGGGGTTGAGGAAAGGAAACAGGGGTATGGTGGAGGGAGACGCAGAGAGAGACACACATGGAAAGAGTATTTGAAGGGATGGAGGGAGAGAGAGGGAGAGGGGCTGGAGTGGTGGAGGGAGAGAATATATATATATGAGAGAGAGAGAGAGAGAGAGAGAGAGAGAGAGAGAGAGAGGAGAGAGAGAGGAGTTGAGAGGGAGAGGAGAGAGTTATCTTAGTTAGGGGGCAGGGGGTGACCCGGAGAGAGGGAGGGGTTAGGGAGGGATGGAGGGGAGAGGAAGAGAGAGAGATAAAGACCCGGAAAGGGATATGGAGAGAGAGAGAGAGAAATAAAGAGGGAGAGGGGGTTGGAGGGTGGAGGGAGTGGAGAGACACAGAATGGAAGAAAGAAAGATGGAGAAAGGGGTGATGACATTCGAGCGCAGCCATTAACCCGGCATATGGCGCATATGGGGCCGGAGCAGTCCAGGCAGGGCCGAGGAGCGAGACCTGGAGTATATATATATCACCCTGAGACGCATATATATATATATGACTCCACCAGCCAGCAATGGCAGCTAACTCGCAGAGGGGCTGGGAGGCCATTTCTGGAGGAGCATATCCCAAGAGAGGAGGGAGACAACTGGTATATATATATCCTCGGCGAGACTCTACTCTGGCTATATATTGCATATATGTATATATGTTGACAAAGACCTGGAGAGAGGGAGCTGATGGTTATATATGTTAACTATATATATATGGCGTGAGATAGCAGTGAGCTGGAGTGGAGTGAAACCTGGGAGAGAGACCTTGGGAGGGAGGAGAGTTATCTAGTTGGAGTGGGGGGGAGAGACCCAAGACAAGGAGAGAGGGGTTGGGAGGGATGGAGTTTTGGAGGGAGAGACTGGAGAGAGAGGGAGGGAGTGGAGACACGGAGAGGAGAGACCCCGAGAGAGAGAGAGACCAAAGGAGGGAGAGAGAGAGAGAGAGAGAGAGAGAGAGGGAGTGTGGAGAGAGGGGTTGGAGTGGAGATGGGGTGGAGACAGTGGAAATATTTTAGTATGGATGGATGGAGGACTGGAAAGGAGAGGCGTGTGGGGAGGGATGATTTTGAGGGAGAGACATAAGAGAGAGGGAGTGGAGAGAGGGGGTTGGAGTGGAGAGAGAGAGTTCAGGGGTGGGGAGGGGACCGAGACCTGAGAGAAATGGAGAGGGAGAATTAGTTAGTGGGGAGGAAGAGATGGAGGAATGGAGAGAATGGAGAGGAAAGAATGGTGGTGGAGAGACGGGAGGGAGAGAGAGAGAGAGAGAGAGAGAGAGAGAGAGAGAGAGTTATCTAGTTAGGGTGTGTGGGAGAGACCTAAGAGGTGGAGGGGGTGGTAGGGATATTTTGAGGGAGAGACTTGAGAAAGAGGGAGTGGGAGACACCTGAGAGAGAGACCTGAGAGAGAGATACTTGAGAGGGAGAGAGACCTAAGAGAAAGAAACTTGATAGAGAGACTTGAGAGGGAGAGAGAGGGGGAGTGGGAGAGACTTGTTAGGGTGGGAGGGAGAGACTTGAGAGAGGGAGAGGGGGTGAGAGAGATCCAAGAGACAAAGGGTGGGAGGGATAGAGCAAAGGAGAGAGAGTTGTATAGTTAGGGTCTGTGAAACAAGTGTTGTAGGGTCAGGATACCCTTCTTGTGAAATCTGAGGGCTCTCACATTTGGACTTAGCAATCTCACCTCGTCGTGAGGATAAAGAATTTAAAGATGATGATAGTTGGGCTCCCTGACATCACTCTAGACCTAGCTAATGTATGGGGAAAGAAATCAAATGACAAGGACCCTCCACCCTCTGTTGGCATTGCTATGGCTGCTTGATGGCCTTTTTTGTGTTTGTAGTATTTCTAGTTTTCTAGGTTCAGCCTATGTGATTTTTGACTTCTAGGATTTTCCCATGTGGCTCTTAGGGTATGCCTTTTTACCACCCATCTTTTTTTATGAATATGTATTTCTTTCTTTATTATTAATATAGATATATGCCTATTCATCAAAAAAAAAAACAAGCTAACATGTGAATATAGATTTAAAATCATTAAAATACAACCAAAACCATAATTTAAATTTAGGTCCTAGGTCTAAGTGAGGACCCATTTGCCCATGGGCGAATGGGTCCTAGGTCACTTACCTAGAACACACATTGCTCAATGAGAAGTGTTATGTAAAGACATTAATGAATGTCAGGTTTCCTCTTCAAAAAATGCAATTAATTAGCCTTGGATTTGAATTAAAGGGGCCAATTAAGGAAAATTAACCTCAATTAATTAATAAATCCCTAAATAAGTGTGAAAGTGTAAAGAGGTACACTTTACAACACTAAAACAAGACACAATTAATTCTATTTTAATTAATAGGGCCCTAAACTCAATGTGAATATGTAAAATACATATTACAACACTAAATTGAGACATTAATTTAGTTCATTCTAACATTTATTCCCAAATTAAGTGTGAAAAAAGGACACTTTTTCCTACACTACACTACCTCTACCAACTTTGGTTCATGCAATAACATAAATGAGTAAAAGTGCAAAACTATGTCACACTTTTATGAAGGAAACAACCAACATTGATCCAAATTTTAAACTTGAATCACTAAAAAGTGATATATGTTTTGAATTTTAAAATAATGTAAACTAAGAGAATATTTTTTCTTAGTATATTTTATGTTTGTATTTTTTAAAAAAAATTAAAAATTATTTGAATATAGTATTTTATAAATTGACACTATAATTTAGTTGCTGATAAAATGCTGAAAAATGAAGTTGCATGAGACATCAATTTAATATAGTAAATTTAATTTTTTTCCTTCAATTTTTTTGTGTGTATTTATAACTTAAAGTTTTACTGCATGGATTTTTTTTCCAATTTTGATAAATATATATTTTTAAATAAATATTAAAATGTGTGTATTAAAACATAGTTGTTTCCATTCGATGTCAACTTTTATATTAACTATTTATCTAAACTAGAAAAAAATTATATCATTTTGATATAGATAATTTTATCTAGTGCATCATTTTTTTTCAATTTTTTTATTAACATTTTATCTAATGTTTGTGTTGATAACCTATTTTAGTAAAAATAAAAAGGAAAATATAAATAATAGTTAAACTATTAATATATTTGTTTTTGAAAACTAAACTTATGGATTTACAAAAAGTATTTTTTATATTTTTTAAAAAATGTTTTTTCCACTAGTAGAAATTGTTAAAACATCAAGTTTTTCAAATAATTTTAATTTTTAGTAAATTGTTCTCAAAGTGGTGCTAAATTGTTGAAACATCAACTTTTGTGATGCCAAATTTTATATTAACTATTTAGTTAAAATGGAAAAAAATATATAATCTTGATATAGATAATTTTATCAAGTGTATCATATTTTTTTCAATTTTTAAAATAATTTTTACTATTTTTCCTTGACATGGTAATCAACCTAATGTTTTGTATTGATAGCCTACATTTAGTAAAAAAAAGGAAAATATAGATAATAATTAAACTATTAAAATATATATTTTTGAAAACTAAATTTATGGATCTACAAAAGGGTATTTTATATTTTAAAAAAATATTTGTACACTAGTAGAAATTGTTGAAACATCAAGTTTTTCAAATAATTTTATTTTTTTAGTAAATTGGCCTCAAAGTGGTTCTACATATGCATTTAGCCAACAATTTTAGTTGGAAAAGTTGTGGACATATCTAAATTAGCTAGAATGAATCTTACAAGATCATATGTTTAACTAAAATAGATTTTTAGTTAGAAATACTTAAATTCACTTGTGTTGATAAGTCGGTCAAAAGTGTGACACAACTTTGTGCTTTTACCCAAACATATGATTTATTCAATTTAATTTGGTGTTTGAGCATGTGCCTCTTGTCAGGGCCATTTAAACCCTTAAAATTCCAAGTTATGATCTTCGTGGCTCTTTGGGAAGGGGGCCTCCCTTCCTTAATCTTAATTTTCTTTGTCCTATTGCACTCCCCATGATTTTCAACTTTGATTTGATTGATTTTCTACCTCTAATGCCTTTTCCCCTTTTTTTTGGTTTATTTTCCTTTGTATCTTATTGATCCAACCACCTTTCTTCCATTGAAATTATTTTGTCTTCATCACTCACTATATACTTCTTCCTCCTCTATGGGTAGGGAATTCTTTAGGCTTTCCTTATCCTTACCTTTGACCCTTTCATCTTCTTCTGTTTGGTTTATCTCCATTTCTTGGACCCCTTGTTCTTTCAAGACTCATTCTCTATCATTCTCATCTAATTTTTTGCCATCTTTCTCTACTTGAACCCCTATTTCAACATCTGCCCTAGTTGTATTTCCACTTTTCTCAAACCACTGATGTCATCATTCTCTACAGACTTCACCTCTTCTTTCTTCTTTTCTAACTTTTTATTTTGATCTATTACTTCAACTAGACTCTCTTTTCTTTAAGCATTGGGAATTCGTCTTTCAATTGGTCATGGGTTTGGCAGTTTTGACACCACTAGGTTTGAATGTACCTTTCCACCTTTTTTTGCCATATCCCTATTTTTGTGATGATTTGAAACTCCTTTGGAATACTCTCATTATAACCTATCTCCACACATATCCTCACATAAATACTAAATTCTCCTTCTATGATTCAATTATCCACCTTTATTGTAGTACCCACCTTATTGCCTGTATCTTCTAGGGTCTTTAGATCCCAATATTCCTACAAGAGGTCATACAACTTAATCCATTGAGCACATTTCTCCAATTCTTGTTTAAGGGGGTTGAAATTTGGTTCCCAATCCTCCATGTAAAAACTAAAAACATCCATCATGTAGGGTCCTCCTTTTAGGATTTCTACTTTTTGCCCCTCTTTTTGGTATTCTATTATAAAGAAACCCCTTGGGAATGCTCTTATAATGATATCCTTTTGACAATGTTTATGGCACCAATTCAAGATTTGGCTCTTGGATGACCATTCTCCCACCCATTTCAAAAAGAAGGCATTTTTTTAACCTACTTGATCTATTTTTCCATGTAGAATTATTAATAACAAAATTAACAATGTTTGGTGCTCAAGGTTATCACGTTCAAGCCATATGCAATATTCTTTGCACTAGGGGTTCTATTTTATTTCCCCAAGTGATCCTATTTCCTCAGTTGCCCATTGTCACTCCTCCACAACTATTTTATATTCCTTGAACATCATTTTCTTTGCTAAAATTTGTTTCTTTCATGCACGGGCTTCTTCCTCCACCTTGTGCTCTCTAGTGGCCTCCATTCAATTGTTTGTTGTAGTTGTTTCAATAGTTCCTTGGCTTCATTGTGATCCATGGGACACCTATTCTTCCATTGTTGCACCAGTTGTAATTTCCTTCTATCTGCCACCTGCTATGAGTTCCCTAAGTGTTGCACTACCCTGGCTCCTTCCAACCACTGAAGCCTTTGTCTGGTTTCCATCCTCCCAATTGAATGCAGTTATCCTCATCTAGCTTACAATTTCCATTCCATTAGAGGTTATTTAAACTTTTCTTGGTTGTTTCTCTTGCTCACTCCTTGCTTGTGTCACCTACAAAGGAAGATCTATGTTTGCTTCATCTGCCCATGCATAGACTTTTCGTTCCATTTTATTCTAGTATTTAAATGCATTTAATTTCATGTTGGTTGCTTGATTTTACTTTGACATGCATTATCATGGTAGTTCACATGCAAGTCAAAGTGGGGGAAAGATGTAATGGTGAAAATTACATGTACCTTGCACTCTTCCCCTTTATTTTTGACTCACTTTGATTCAAGTATCTTTTATGCAATGACAATTCTATATATGACATGATTTTTTTAGATAGTTGACACATAACTTGAGCCTTTACCTCTCTCCATCTACACTCAATGTGAAGAATTGTTTGGATCCTCAAATTCTATTTCCTACCTAGGTTAGATTTGAAGATGCACAAATGACATGAGGCCATATGCACAATTTTGGAAATGACCCCTAAGATTTTAGGTTTCAAATTCAAATTCAAATTTATGGTCAACCTTACCATTTCCATTTGACTATTATGTGCTTACCTAATGTTTGTGTGTGTGCAACATGTTTTCTAACCCTAAATGATGCAAAACCAAAGAAATGCAAAAGAGAGAACAACACAAAGCAACACCTCAAGATTATCCTAGTTGAACTTGAAAAAAACAAAGATGAAACAAAGATTTTACCTTGCCCAAGTCGATTGGTTGGTTGGCCCTTTGGATTGGATTGCTTGTATGCTCCTTGATGGAAAATCACCTAAAATGATATGCAAAATGATTTATGTGCAATGAGGGATGCAATGATGGAGTTGGGTATTTGATAAGTGTATGAGAATGCATGCAAAATGAGCTTGAAAAGTGAAACAATGGTGAATGCAAGAGCTTGAATGAGAGTTCTTGAAAATTAACTTAGAGTATGAATGCTTGTGAATTGTGAATGTGAATGTGAATGAATGAAAAATGAGACCAAAAATCCTCTATTTTAGGGGAAAAGTCTCTAGAGAAATGGATGGCTAGGATTTAGCCACCATGGACAAGATGAAGGGTTGTGGTGAGTTGAGGACTCACAAGCCCTCACATCTTTCCATGTGGAAAGAGGTGGAAAGGGGGAGTGTGATGTGGAGGTACTTGAAAGTACCTTGGGATTGGGAGAAGATTTCCTCAAAAAAGTTCTTGTCCCCATGTGTGAAGGATGTGACATATGATGAATTTTGGAATTAGGGAAGCTAATGAAGGATTAGAAGCAAGTTGCAAGTTATGGAGGATGTGACATTAATCCTAATTAAAGGTGTGCACATCTTAATCATGGATTAATTAAACTAATCTAGATTAGAAGAGGATTATTGATCTGTATAGGATCTAGACTAAATTGCAGAATGGAATGCTTAAACTTTTACAATGATTATTCCAAGTTAATAACATCAAAATTAACTCATGGAAATAATTAAAATGACAAGGTGATAACAACAGAATGAAAGAAAGTGAGAGAAAGAAAGAGAGAGATGCAAACAGAGTTTGATTACGGAGTTCACCACAAACGTGACTACGTCTCCGGGTCGGCTCTAATAGAGTATGACCGATCCGATTAATCTCCAAAATCAAGTATAATGAGTTACAAAATCACCCCTATCCGCACAACGCCACTTTTCAAAGTGCAGGAATGAAGAATAAAATCTCCAGAATAGCCTCCTCTCGCTTCACCAAAAATTCCTTCACCAAAATGCTTAGACAAAACACCAAAAATTCCTTCACCAAAATTCTCCTCCAAAAACACTTCAAATCACACTTAGCCTAACTCTCTCCCTTTCACCCCCTTTAAATACAAAAAAATGGCTCAAATTGGTTACTAACCAATTGATTTACAATATTTTCCAAAATCTCCATTTTTACATAATAATATTTAAAAATCTCCCTTATTTGAATATAAATCCCCCTAAATTAATTTAAGCCCTTCCAATTATTCATTCTCGGGCTTTTCTTGTTTCCATAAGTTACAACTAATCCTTTTAAAAGGATTATTGTTTTACAACTTGGAGGGAATTTATTAAATTAAGGAGTATTTCGTTTCCAAATTTCCACAAAACCATCCAATGCCACTTGTATTTTAAAACCATATAATATACAATGTTGGTTTGAAATTCTCATTTAAAATAGGGGATGAGTTTGGTTACGAGCTATTTACATCCCTTAAAAATAGGGATCAATTTGTTTTCCCTAAAAAAAAGGTAGCCTAGAAAATAGCATGATTTTTTTTTTAAATAATGGTGATCCCCTTTTATAGGGAGGGCCACATTTTTTTCTTAAGGAAGTGATTTAATTATTAAAATGGAGGGCATGGCTGTTATTAATTTATTTATTATTTTTTTATATATTTTTTCAAATAAAACCATGTCCAAAAAAATTGCCGCCACGTGTAACTTCGGGAAGCCACCATATGTCACCTCATGATTCATCCATGACGTCATTCTGACGTCATCATTGTACCTTCAAGTCAACCTAGTCAACCATGAGCTTTGACCTTCCATATCTTGCACATACGAGCTCCAATTTGCGCAAAACGAACACCGTCAGAAAGCTCTTGTCATGCTCTTTGCATTGACATCAATTTTGAACACTTTTGATGACATCAAATTTTGACCTTTTTTTCTTGCCCTGGGCCTTGAGTTGACTAATTGTTGACTGAACTTTGACCGGCAATAACTTCCACAAACGGAGTCCTTTTCACTCCGTTCAAGTTGCATTGGAATTAGGATGTTGAGATCTTTCTGATGGTGTAGATTCTGGAGAAAAATGAGACACTTCAATTTTCACTGAAAATATCCACCGGATCAATTATGGAGGATGTGACAAGGAAAGAGAAAAGAGGGAATTTAAAATTGATTTAAATTTAAAATGCATAATGACTAAATTAAATAAATTGATATATTCATTTAATTTAGAGAGGAAGGGGTGAAAGGTAAAGTATTCAATTATTAAATTTAATACTTTAGAAACCTTAGGAAAAAAGGGAAATATTAACTAAATAAATCATTTAATTAATATCGATGTGGAATATGAAATAGATGAATAAAGGGGACAAATTTAACCATATGGGAGTGATCAAATTTGGATGTCTATAGTGTGAAATGCTTTATTTGAGACCCTTGGAAGTGTATCAATGAGTTTGGCTCGGAAAACTACATAATTGAATTTTGATAACAAGTTAT